>JANEYF010001271.1:0-1200000 GCA_029963845.1 Rhamnusium bicolor | reverse complement strand
CGTAAATGAAAGAAATATATTCTTGTATGTATTTTTCACGTATCAGAAGTAATTCATGCAATTAAATAAGAAAATACTAGATTATCAGTTCGGTGGTGTAGTTGGCTAGAGTGCGCGATTGCAAGCGTGACTAGAAATCTTTCTACCAAAACTGCGGGTTCGAATCCCGACTCCGGCAATGGCAATGTCAGTGGGAATGGTTGTATGTCCACGTTTTTCTAACTGTGACCCACTTCTAGTTCTTGTTACTATTAATATGTGACTATCTCTCTCGGTAGGAGGCTTATTCAATATGAAGAGGCCATACTTTGATATACCGTTTAGTTATTCCAGTTATATTTTATCCTTAAGCTGATGAGGAACAATAATTCGGAAACACTTGTCTTCGTAGCGGCACCATATGTCTTTTTTGCCGTACACAGCATATTCTCTTCATGTCTAATTTCAGTGTTGGATATATCTCGAAGTTGCCACACCAAATATCTTCAGATTATTCTTCAGCGTCTCTATAAACTAGAAGAACTGAAGGACCTTATTAAACAAGAGCTTAGGTCAATATTTTGTTATTTTGATAAATTTTCCTTAATCTCTAATACAGAGCTTTTGTCGATAACGAAATTGCAATGTCTTTTTACATAACTTTATGTATTGTATCATTAACGGTACAAACTATGTTTTTTATATTAGTATTTATTTGTGCGTTTTCAATAAACTGGGCAGGATGATTTCCATAATTAATTGAATTTGATTTACTGAAAATTCGTAGTAAATCGAATTTTCAAATATATATAGACGAGGTAGAAAACCATTTACGATAACCAGTCTTGATAGAAACATGGAAAATAACTTAATTATATATGAATCATGAAATATAAACCAATAGTTAACAAGAATATTAAAAACGATTTTTATTCACATCTTAACCTTTATCTAAACCAAAGAAAATATTGTCGAAACTGACTGTAACTGTAAAGACTGCGAAATATACGTTTAATGCCTTTATTGGCTACTAATGATTACAATAAAACTACTACATTGAAAATAAATGACGTTTATTAATCATTTTTGTTTTAAAACAGCTTAAATTCAAAGAGTTTTCTCAAAACTGATTCACATCAAATTCGCGTAGACACGTAGTTGAAATAAAGCCATGTGCATCATTGGTCTATTTACAGAACTGGGTATATAGGATTTAGGTTAGGTTAGGTTTTTGTGAGTGGGTCCTTGTGGACCCTCAAGTGCGGCCCTCAGCGGCTCTGTATAGGATTTCCGAAAGATTATTGTAGATATTTAGGTGTTATTAATTATTGATAGTTATGACGTGTTCTTTAGAGAGATGGATCCTTTGGCTCCCCTCAATTTTTGTACAGTCCGAACCTGGGTGAACAGTGTGTTGACTTAATCCGTATTAATGGTCCGAAATAGGCAATAGAGGAGTCAATTGGAAGAATTTATCCAATAAAGTAATGCTAATGTAGTGTATAATGTGCAGCATTTATATATTGCCGAGTTATTATGAATTTTTATTAGCAATAAAATCTTGTGATTATTATGTTTTCGTTTGTTTCAGTCATGGAAGTTATGATTTATTGGTTTTAATATGTGTAATTAAAGTGCGGCCGCCTTTTAAGTAATTTTTTTGTTACATTATCGCGGCAATCCTGTCAGAAAAGCGAGCAATAAATGTATCAAGACAAGAAGCAGAAATGTATGTTATTTTAAATACTCCTGTCAACTGTTAACTCCGATTTAATACATTAAATCAAAGCGACGTCTCGTTAAAAATAACATCGTTTCAACGCTTCGCAGTCTATTAGGTTTAACATCAAACTTAATGCTCGAATTCTTTTTATTGTAAACTTCCTTTTATTTATTTTAAATAGATATATATTATGATTCGAACTTATAAGCTCTTTGATATTAATAAAATAAAATCATGGGTTTTATTTCTAGATAAAATGTGTAATTTTATCTGGATTGGATAATAGTAATATGGTCCTATATCAATACCGTCCCCACAAACTGGGAATTTTAATAACTTATTTTATTCCCAAATAACAACTTCTTTGAATTAAGTGTGCATATTGTGCAAAATGAATTACAAAATTGACAAAAATAATATACAATTTGTGGATTTCACATTTAGAAACTGTGAAAAATTAAAAATATGTTCTTTTAAAAAACTAGAAACATTGTGTAATTTAGGAGCACGATTTTTTATAAATATGTTTTCCATGTGAAGAGGCTTAGATGCATACGTTTGTTTAGAAAACTTTTAGAATCTAAAAATTTCATTTTCATTTTCATTATTTCGTGCTGGACAAAGACACATTGGCAAGAAGGTGAATTTTCCTTCCTTTACATAAAAAAACAAACCATAATATATTTAATGGATATTTAACTTATGTAATAGTACAATATCAGATAGTTGCAATATTACATGTCCTTACTATAATAACCAGGTTTTCAAATACTAACAGTAAGAATTGTATTAAAAAGTTGATGTAATTCATAATGTAATCAATCAGTTGATCATACTTTTTAAAAAAAATAGAGGGGAAATTGTATGTGTTTATTTACTGTTTTTACTGAATGGCACAGTTTTTTTGTTGTATCAAGTTTATGTTTGTATCAATAAATCTGAATTGAAAAAAAGTCCTACTAAGTTTGTCTTTTATTCAATTAGGTTTCCAGTCTATTCCTAATATTTATTCTATGAGTATGTTCATAGCTTGTTATAATATGTTTTAATGTTTTAGGGTAAAATACCCTCTCACAAAAAAAAAAGCAAATCACTAAAGAGACGTATTCTTTGCAAACTAAAACTACAAGACTCTTGTATTATTTATAAAGTTGGGAATATTCAGCACAGTAAATCTATGAATTAGCAATTATAATTTTTCAGAAACTTTCACAACATAAAATGTACTCAGACATGCACAGACATGATACCCTTTTAACTCTTTTTACGGGCGTGATAAAAAAAGCTAGCTGGAAGAATAAATAACTTTTAATTTAAACGAAGTACGCTTGAATTACAAGCATATGGACTTTACAAAAAGCTTACCTATAAGTTAAATAATTTAGAACATGAACAATGGTGTGACTTTCAGAGGAACATGTTCATATCAATTAATGCAAAATTTATTAAGGAGGTGTGCCCCTATATTTTGTAGCGCCTTGTATATAGCAGTCGTGACAGATTTGATGATCGTTTGAATTTGATGTTGTTAATTAATTTTAGAAAATTCAATTAACCTTAATTAAACAGCGCTGAAATTTTCTTGTAATTCGTGCAATAATGTAATTGCAAAAACAGGCTTCTTATATTAATTCTTTAATATTTTAATGGGAGCCCATTAAAAATATACACGATCAATAACCATACACAATCTGTTATCAAAAAATCTGTAAAAGCGTTATGAAACCTGACCGGCCCCAGCAGGTAGATACTCTCCTTTTGACACTTAAATTAACATTCAATTAGTTAAACAATTAATCCTAAAAGTTGTGCAACTAAGCGTGTGAAACCTCGAAACTAATGGACGACGACGTCTAAATAATAATATAGGTGTAAAAATGCCCATAGAACCGAGATTCGACAAATGGTCTAGGGGGTACTAAAACATCCATGGAATTCCCAAAAAATTCAATATTAAGTACAAGATTACAGTTTAAAATATTAACTTGCAGTCGCGATGCTGTAGGTGAAACCAACTGAAGATTGTAGTAGGTCTTGTAAGCTGTGTCGATGTTCACTTGTTAAGAAGTGGATAAGAACGGATAGGTCTGATGTCGGCATAGGCTATCAAAGGCCTTATATTAGTCACACCTGCCAAGAACTACCAGCGCGTTAGGCAACGTTTCTGACCAACCAAATGGAATGATTTGGCAATATCATTAATAATAATACCTGGTACATTAGTCTTGTGCATTTGCATTTTGGTGTATACACTGAGAAGAGTTAAGTTTGAATTATTTATAGTTGTTAGTTTATGTGGGGCAGAATCATACTTTTTTTTCAGGATTACACTAAATCTAATAATAATAAACGAACAAAAAAAGTCAAAATGTATTATCCTAGAGGATTAAAAATAAGTTATTTAGACAACGTGTGAGTATTTAAAATCTGCAAAAAGTGCAAAACAGACGTTTTATATTTGAGTTTTATATATGATTTTTTTAACTAAGTAGTTGCTGTCAAATTGACAAATAATACAGAAATAATAAATACTTATAATAATCGCATTAAATGATTTTAATAATTTGCCAAGGTATTAATTAAATAAACCAAAATGTTTTAGTTTTCATTATTTAAGTAGTAAAAGTATTTTACATTAAAGTGTTAAAAACGCCTATTTATGGAGATATTTTGTACAATGAAAATGATCAAAGTGATGTGTCCGACATTCCTGAAGAAATAAAGGAATCAGCAGAAGCCCTTAACTTGCAGGTTTTTCCTGAGAAGTCTAGATGTCTGTATGAAAATGAGCAAGAAGCTTTTGCGTTGGCGGTTGCAAAAGAAAGTCTTGAAGGCAGCGGACCAATTTTCCATGCTTATTTAGGTGAAAAATATAAATTTTTAAATTTGTCAACCGTCAACCCTGTGGTTAAAATATTCCATGATAAAATAGACTTTAACTGTCAAGCAAAATATAGATACACAGCAAATCGTTTGCTCTTTATCGTTGAGAAACTAAAAACCGTTTATGTGTTTTTTGTTGCATTTACTTCAACTTGTGTTTCTAATAGTTTTCGTTTGTTTATAAATTATTACTAATTATTATGAACAAGAAAAACACAATTTAACTGGTCCTGAGGATGTTAATAAATAGCAGGACGTTGACTTAATTAAAAAAGTAATTCTCCTGTTCTGTTTTATTCCCTCTAACTTATAATATCAATAGATAGCAGATGATAGCAGGTGATAGCAAATCACTAAATATTCAAGAAAGCTACCATTATTGTTTAAAATGCAACTAGATTTCGTTGATTTAAACAATATCGGCAACTTTCTAGTAGACATTCACATCCCTTAAGAAAATGGTTGACTCGTAATTCTGAAGACAGGAAAATGACTGAATGTGACACGTCATCCAGGATAACTTTTCCAGCCGCTCTGCTACTGGTCGAAGTTATAAGTAAGCCTGGCCAAGGTCATTAATCCTACATAGACGTACTGGGTATGCATCATATCTTAATACTTGAATAAGTACAATAATAAAAACAAAAATATTTTATATATTGTGATGTATGTTTTTGTACTATTTCGTTCGCTTTAAATTCTTTTTTATGTATTTCCTTATATTTTGTAAGCTTAGTGCTGCATATTATTATTAAACTGTTAAATGACGTTCACACATGTACATAGTATATCTAAGTGATAACTAATAATAAATAAATAAATAAATAAAATAAATGGAAATAAATTTTATTAATACTGGTACACTTTATAAAAATATGTACAAAACTCACCTTCTTAAACAGATTTATGAAGTAGCTTGGTTGTCGTTATCACAAACTGGAGCACTTCTATAATACCTGTGTAGCATCAGATATGGTTCTACAGTTGTCTCAGTAAGCGATGTTCGCTGTGGTGAAAAAATATGTTTGTATTTTGAAAAAGACCGTTCGACATCTACGGAAGTAAAACAGGCATAAGTAAAACACTCTGTGAACTTACTTAAGCTGTAGATGCACCATCACAAATTTGTCTTAATTTGGTAAAATCAGGATCTTTCCGTAATACACACTCGAATTTTTCAATAACGGGCTTATTTTTTTGCGTCATTTATAGTCTGTAGCTATGTATTTACGTCGTCCACTATTTGCAGCACTAACGACAACGTTATTGCGTCGTGTAGCGCTCTATAATTGTTATAAATAGTTTTTAAATCTGTTTCAAGGGAAACATCTTGAAAGCTTGTCTGGCTTTCCTTAATAGCTGCAGCCTCGTTAAGGTTGAACTGTAGTATCACAGCTTTTATTTGTTGAAAATATTCAGCATAATAAAAAGCTGTCTTCAACCACGTTCCCCAACGTGTAAGAATCGGCTCTGGTGGTTCCGGAATACCAGGACACAGTGTGTGAAATGCTCGAAGCCGTTTAGGAGATTTGAGAAATACTTTTTTTGTATTTGCTATTAATGCATCTACCTCTGGAAAATATTTTCGAATCGTTTCTGCTATAAGTTGGAACGCATGCACTTTACACGTAACATGTAAAAACCTACAATCGTCTCTTTGAAGAAAACGGCCCACCAAACGCATTGTCGTAGCACCGTCGGTCACAAACATCAACACTTGACTTGTTGATAGTTCAAGTTTTTCGAAAGTCTCCAACACCACCCGCGTAATTGTTTCGCCAGTATACGCAGTTAGTCTTTTGCTAGCTAGTAAAAGTGGAAAAGTTGGTTTAACAGGGTCGAGTACACGTACCATAACATTTAAAATAGAATTTTTTTTCACAATCTGTCGTCTCGTCAACACATAACCACAGCCGTGTATTTTTTAATGCACATTTAATCCTATTTACAATGTCTTCACGAATACTTGGTACATATATACGTAACGATGAACGACTTGGTAAATTCACCTGGGGATTGTATTTATTCCAGAACTCCCGAAATGCTGGTTTATTCAATATGCGCAGGGGAACATCACAGGCAATCAGCATTAACAGTAAATCAAACATAAACTGAGGTTCCAAAGAAGATACGCCATTGTTTTAAATTTTTATGCCGGTTACTATTGACATGAATTTTGCAGCCGTATTTATTCCACCACATTAAGTCTTGATCACAAACTTTACAAATTATTTTACATCCATCATAGAATAAATCCAGAAATTCACCGATAAAGTTATTCACTTTATCAGCGTACGGTCGTTTTCTACTCTTGACGTTCAACATTATTTATTATTTATTAGTACTCTATGCATCGTCCGACAGATAACAACTGAAGTGTGTCGTGTCATCGTCATCGTAAACAAGCGCGTGATGGCATTGGTATTGGGCCCGACCCTGAATCTACCATCGCTTGGCCAGGCTTAATGATAAGGATTATGAATAAAAAAGACCTGATTCCAATAGCAAATTTGTTTTCAAGAACTGGTCCTAGTAGTGCGCCTGAGAAAAAAAATGAGGGTTTGATTGCATTACATACGAACAGAATTTGTCAACGAAATGATATTGGCCGTTATTCTCCTATCTATTATATGCTAGTGTTTCAAATGCTTGGATATTAATGAACAAATTTAAACCACATGGTTCGGAATGTGTTTTATTATTAATATTTCGAAGATTCATTGCTCTTTGTTTTCTACACATATAGGGAACTAAACCAAAAAGAGGTATCATTCTGTCTAGTTGATAATATAGGTCAGGTCATAAAATATTCTAAAATGCATAGAAGATGACAATTTTGTAAGAAAAAAGTCATTTTATATAGATCACGCACTAATTTTTTTTATCGAATCATACTATAAAAAAATGTTACTAAATACTATTAAATGCACTCAGATATTAGATGTGTGAATAGTAGATAAGTTTTGTATTTATCTGAACATGATTCTTTTTAAAATTTTCTGTAATTTATTCATAAATTTATCATATCCCCTTTAAAGGGACACCCATCAAGAAAGACTGACAGTGTGTCGTTCTAAAATAAGTTGAGAAACATATTTTTAGACGAAAATTTTGTCAAATTATGCAACAAAATTTTGAAAATCAAATATAATTAATTCATGCACTATTGGGTTAACTTGTAAAGTCTAGAACACTTGGTTTGGCTAGCCGTGTGTTTGATACACATACAATAGGGTGCGATGGCCCTGGTATCTTCCAAATTATATGTGAGATAATCATTACATCCATTTCTTCAATTATTGGAGTCTGCAATAAAGCAAATTAGTGACAGAAAAGGTGCTACAAAAGCACAAAACATTGCTCGAGGCATATCCATATGCATTGAGCGTCAAATACAAAATAAAAAATAATGCACACAAAACGTAAAAGTCCTTCTAATGACTGCTAGTGTAAGTGTTTAATTAGAATATCTACTGGTCACGGTAAAAGTGTTTACAGTTTTAATTACTTCGCGATATCTTAATTATATGAGATAAATCTAACTGTTTTACGGAGAGGCTATAAAAATAAATTATTATTTATTGTATTTTAATGATGATTACATAATGAGCCGCACCATATGGGCTAGCATTTTAAGATTTCACTTTTTTAAATTTTGACATTTTACCTAAATAAGAATTTTTAATTGTTAAATACTGTTATGGCCAATTAAAGAACAGTGAGATTATGCTAAGTGCTTAGGAATTGACAATAAAGTTGCTTCACAGCTATTTAAAGACTAATTTCGAAAACTATTATCGTATTATTTAATTGATCGATGAATCTTAATAAAGTCACAGACAAGAAAGCGCAGAATCGGAAAGTAACAACAACAATATCATTAGCCTGCCCAAATTGCTGCCTTTTATTAGTATCTTGTATGTAACACTGGAGCCAAAGTACAGCTTAGGAATTATTTAAGATAAATGAGTATATTATTATAATTTTACGTCTTCATTTGCGTGTGGGCTAATTTCGAATTCTCCTAGAGGCGATTTCGAATATGCCCAATTTGGCTACCACGGCACTCGATACGGTGGGTCCAGTAGGTACTAGTTTTCTTTATCACAGTCATTACCGAAGTCAATACTGTGAGAATAGAAAGGTTTATTAATATTACCAGTTTTCATTCAGTCAGTATTATAGTTTATGAAGTTATATCTTTTTATAAATAGCATTTCTATATACAGGATGTTTACTAAGAACATAACCATAATTCCCCAGGTGATCCCTTTCATAGGTTTCCTTCATTTCACAAGGAAGTAATGATTGCTCCTAATGCAAAAAATCTTGCTGAATCGGTGATCGATGTGGCCGTACTTGTGGTCACAGCCACAAAGTACAAATGGCAACACCGCAAAGTGGTTCGATCAACTTTCTTAAATTCATAATTCCTAGGGAATTTAAACTTAGTCTGCATTTCGTCTGTTTTCTCATTTGAGTCATAATTTGATTTACAAGTTTGGACAGCAACTTTTAGGCATGTTGCATACTTAATATAACTAAAGGTGAGTTAAAACCAACACAGAAAACTAACGCTCACACACATACACGCACCGGTAATTATTATAAAATAATGAATACTTGATATTAACTCCAAAAAAAAAACACTTGAAAATTATTATAAGCAAGAGTAAGTATTATACAAATTATACATCAAGATTGATATATCATATCATTGTTAAACTGTATAGTCGATTAGTGTTCCTTTCAAGTGACAAAGATGTTGCTTTGGTCTCATATTTTCAACGTTACATAAATATAAATAAGCAATTTTTAAATACTATCATATTTATAATATTTTTCTAAAATAGAATATTATATTTACTGGCTTTCGTCTTTTACAGAAGCGGATTTACTCAAATGAGAAGCTTTAGAATTGTCTTACATATATAACATTGAGGAAATATTCGCAGTGACATCTGACAGTAATCCTTTGATTGCTTGAAGATTTGGTTGAAGAAAATGGGACATTAGATAATTTGAGTGGCAGCTAGCCGAGATCTAAAGTTAAGTTGACGTTAACAAATTCTAGAAGAATTACCTATCCAAAATGCTGGTAATGGAACAGACACCGATTCTGAAGTTGTAGAACAAACTGCTTCATATATTGTTGAAAATGACCAAAGTAAAGTTGCTAAAGTTTCCAAAATCAATCTTGCTGATAATATTTATCTTGTAGAGCCATTAAGTAGAAAATTTTCAGGTTTGAGTGGCAGTTTGCTGAGATTTAAAGTTAAGTTGAAGTTAACTTAGAAGAATTATCTAAAATGCTGGCAATGAAACTGACTGATTCTGAAGTTGTAGAACAAACTGCTTCACATATTGTTAAAAATGACCTGCGTTGATGAAATTACTGAGCTTCTTGTTATTGAAATGGCATTGTTTAAAAACTTGCCTAATGCAAAAGTATGACATTTTATGCTTCTATAAAGTGAGGCCGAACAACAACTCCTGAGATGTTGGGCCGAAGCGGAACACAAGATGCAATGTTGGTCTTTGTATTGAGTGTAATGTTATATTTCTCAATACGACCAAGTAGGCATGATTGTTTTATTTAATCAATAAGTTCGATGCAATATTTTTTACCATTAGTAACCTAGCATTATTTATATATTCTGTAACACCGTTTTTCTTTTTTTAATAGGAAAATATGTTTTTATTTTTGACTTTTGATTAGTATTAGCTATTCCGTAAAATACATATTCTTCATGTCAAAATATTATTATTGAACAAAAGACATCCTAGCAACTTCTAAATTGAATTTTCTAGTTTCTAGTTTTGGTTTTTGTTTTCATTTATAAGTAACAATTTTGGAAAATTCCTGCTTTAAAATCACGCAGATACATATAGCTTCGCGGAGACATGACCATCTTGATGTTACTAAAATTTTACTATAACATTAGTAAAACAGGTTTTAAAATAATAAGTTAGAACTACAGGTAAAAAAAATAATTAAATAAAGAAATTTATAAATTATTTTGTTTAAATTTTGTGTTCCAACACTTTTTCTAGATTTTTAAATATGTGATGCATCTGGCCTCTTTTTTATCTGCTTTGTGGCTAAAGTTCACTCATTTTAATCTACTACTTAGTCTCTGTGATACATCCCTTATGTGTACTAGTCCCTTTAAAATTCAACAGTGGTCTTAAAACCGTGGAAAGTTTATCTGTCCATTACTTTTCTGGAATTTTGTCGATGTATCTAAATCACCAATTATCCCGGTAAAACGTACTTCTTTTGTTATAGGGCCATTTTGTTTCACGAACAACAAAAATCCACTTTCACAGTTGAACTGTTTTATTATGAGAGCATTTACGAGGTTGTTTGCGAATATAGGGAATTTATTTTCAAAGCGTCTGTACCCAGTTTTATAACATTTCCTAAACATTTAGCTTCAGTCAGGTGTTGATACAATTACGCTCTTTCAATGTTTCAACGCGTGCTTTGTAGCTCCCGTTATTTTAAACACCCAATTCAAATAGAAAGTGTGTCTATAAACACACTCGAAAATGTATACAGTCGTTACGCTTTAGTATTTTTATTGGTGTGTTCCTTTTTTTTCACTTGCACGATTTAAACTTCCCTATTACCTGAATAAACACTGTTAATTTAATTAATGTTATTGTTCTTATGTAATTGGCAATTGTTCAAACAAAGCGCAAAATTTCTTGGAATTAAGTGGTTTTCATGACTTATCTAAAAGCTATTGTTGCTTGTATCTTAATGAAAATGTATGTGAATAATATTGCATGTATTCATTATAATCTCGATTACTATGTAATAAATAATATATCCTCTGCAGAGTAAGTACAAACAATGTACAATTCAAGTCAACAAATATGTTGTGAAATATGGACTTAGTTTAAATGAGTTAATGAAATATTGAGATTACTCGCCTCTGGTTTTCGGCTATTAGCTGTCATCACTACAGAACCGGCAAGCGACCGAATGACTTAAAAATCATTCGAGATGCAAGCAAATACACTACTCCACTAGTTTTATATTCTTAATTATTTAAGGCGGTGTTTACATTAAGTCGCCAGCCGCTAAAGCCCAGTTACATAGACGTTCCATAAATCATAAGTTTTGTTAAGTGTCATCTATCTTTATTATGCTTACTTAATAAATATGCAATTCTACATTGCGGTCAATTTGGCTTTCGCAGCAAGTGTTCTACATACAACTCTTGCCATCCACAGAATAGTGAGTGACATAGTCGCTGGCCTTGAGGAAGGTAAGTATGTAGCTCTCACCTTATGCGATCTCTCCAAGGCCTTCGACTGTGTCTCTCACTATATTCTGGTGGAGAAGTTATATCATTATAGAGTCAGAGGCTTGCTTCTTAGCTTATTTCAATCTTACTTACAAAATAGAAGCCAATGTGTAAGACTCAACAATTGTTGTTCAGAGCCCACGTATGTTACACATGAAGTACCTCAGGGCCTCGTCTTGGGCCTCCTCCTGTTCATTATATATGTTAAAGATATATTCCATTTTATGAAGCCCAGTATATGTGTCGCCTATGCAGACGATATATGTATATGTTCCAGTTCTGATTTCAATATAGAAAATTTACATCAGATTTCAGATCTAACAACACAACTGGCCCACAAATAGTTTACCTCTAATAATTTGAATGTGAACGACGAAAAAACTCAAAAACTAATCTTTTCCACCAATAGGAACTTGGTAAAGCGTAACAATGTAAAGCTACTTAGTGTTGTCCTGAATGACAGACTAAATTGGTCCTGTCATATAATCAACTAGGCCATAAATTATCGGGTCAAATAAATGATTTTGATTATTAATTTACGTTGCACCAATCAAAGTTAAATTTTCCTTAACAAAATTAATTGCTTTTTTTGTAGATCACTGGAACTCTCCCATGACTAATTTGTCATATCTGTTTTTCACGGAAAAGTATGGTTACGTATCGATTGTTTGCATGGATTTAATAGTTAAAATGGATGGAGCCTCGAGAGAGAACGTATGATGCCAAGATCTACAGAAAGAGATGGCATATACCCATGTATTTTTCGATTTGTATAGGATAAAGCCATATGACTTTAGCCTATTGTTTCCTTTTTTTCTCCAATGCTATTATTAGGAGATAATAATGTATCATATTCCTTTAATCAATCCAAACCGGTCGAAAAAATCTCTACCATCGTAAGTATGAAATAAATCCTGACTTTGAAATACCTGTTGGGGTATCCCATGATATAAAATTGCCAAAGGTATCTAAATCGATATGTAAAATACCTGGATCTCCTATTTTTTATCATATGCTATGATCTTGATTTTCTGTAGATCGGTGAAAAAACATCGACTTTTTCGGTAAAAAAAAAACAAATAAGAAACTATAACTTTCTTTGAAAATTTTGATTTTTCATGGAAAGATCGTCGTGGTGCAGTCGTGTTTTTTCTTCCTAGAACACGATTATTCTGACGATTTTGAGGAACCTGAAGTGTAAAAGATCATTTTCATCTTGCACTATTGATTTACGGACATCGTTATTGAAAGATTCCGATCATTTTAGAGTCGTTTAAATTATTTTATACGCCGTCTCCAAAATTCTTTCAAATGATCTTCATATTCCGATCAGTTCCTAATTTCTCTTTGTACCAAATGAGTACTTGGATTATTTTCCCTTCTAGAGCTTCCAGTTTTCTCAAAATTGACTCTGTTTCACTAAATCTTGTAATGATTGGATTCACACTCTAAAAGGACAATTTCCCGTTGGGAAATTTACTCACATTATTTTCCATGTCATTTTTTTCAACAAAACATGTCTCAATCATGGTTAAATATAAGTTTCAGATAGGTATGCAAGAATGTATGTCTGCAAAAATATTACAACAAAGGTCTAAATAACAATTTTGTGATGACACTAGGTCATCGCCCACCACAATACTTAGTCGTGTCCTGAAATTTTACGGTCAAAACAGTTTTTTATGCTTGTAAAAGTTTAAGCAAGTTTGCATTGCTGTTATTTTCTGAAGCAAAAACCTCAACATTTTAGTAATTTAATTTCTACTATTTGTTTTTAAATCCTTCAATTTGAAAACAATATCTTCGGTTAGTTGAAAGTAAGCCTTCGAATGGGATGCATTTTTTTTGTCCCATCGCATCTGTGTGTTTTAATAAATTTGAGTGGTAAATTCAGCTCTCAATTGATTTAAAATATTCATCATTATAGTTCCTTATTTGTTAGATACTGTAGATTATGTAATCTAATCAATCAGATAATTGGAAACAATAGTGAGAGGACTTCAATGGTTCATACTGTTGTATTGTATTATGTGTTGTTGATTGACCCTAATATAAGACTGTTCTGGTGATCAATCAGATATCTCAGTAGTTTATAGCTATGAGTTTACTTAAGTGAATTCGGTATTATAATTTTTTTAAAACATTAATTACATAATTTATAAAAATTCTTTTATTATCAATATTTGAATAGCAGAATTTTATTTTGAAACGACTTTAAAACTATATTACTCAAACTCAAAAAACATTTTTTTCAAATATCTCTGACGATTCTTCTAATTTAATAATCTTCTTATATATGTTATAATAGCGCTTTTTATGCTTTTTGTTTTGAAATGAAATTGCAGGTTAAAATTAATAAAACATTATTTTGAACAAAAGTAAGGCAGGTGTATCATTTCATAAAACGATCTAAGAACCTAGGAATTAAAAACGAATTTTCTGAGCCCTTCTCTGGCACCTCTTTTATAGCCGTAGATGTATTTTCAGTAAAGTTAATCTGTGTTTAAGTTGTAGGTATAATTAAATTCAATTAATTTACCCCAAAATGATCTGTTTATACGATGTCTAATAATTAACAGGCCATAAAACAGGAGGCATCGGCTCTAAATGAATAAGGATGAAGGGTTTTCAATCCCGGTTTAACTTAATGTCTGGAGTGTACCGCACTAGAGGATTTATGACGTCACAGAGTTTTCTCGCACCCGTGCCCGGGTGGAATTCTCATTTTCTCATCAGAACTAAATCGGGTGGAAAATAGCGAGCGGCGGGTGCGACCGTATTTATTACAACACTGTCAACCCCATAGAGTTATTGTTAGCAGCCCCACGCAATTTGCTGTCTTTGTCACTTTGTTTGTCCTGGTTTCCTGGTCCTTCAACTGACTTATGCGCGACAATGCCTAGGAGGAGTTATGTCGCTTTGTTTATTTATCTTTATGCACATACAGTGTCTGAAACAACAATTACTGTTCTAGGATTGCAAATTCAAATGCAATTGTCATAAACTGGCAACGACAATGATTTTTCTTTGTTAAAAAAATGCAGGGTAGAAGTTTCATGTGTGATTATAACTTTCCTAACAGCGTCAATAAATAAACGACACAACATTAAAATTTTTTTTTATTTTGATGTCGGTATCATTAGTTATTTTAAATTAAAAAACGTTAGTTGTTTTGATTTTGTGTAATACATAACATTTCAGTTGTGTAATACATACAGAAAATATGACGGAGAAAATATGATGTGAGTCGTAGCAAAAATTATTGTTTTTGACACAATGTGCACCAGACGATAAAAATTTAGACTAAAAAAATTGCAGTAGGAATTGAAAAAATTAGAGACTGAAAATTCTACACTCTAAATTCAGAATGTGAATGCTTATTTTATCAGTTATTTTATGCATTTATACTTATATATATTTATACATAAATTTACTACTTTTATACAGAACTGTTTTATGTTTGTTTTCTAAAACAGTGTTCTACGAATTTAAAATCAAAATTTTATTAATTCCTTTTGGTGCAGCTAAAGTCCTCGGAGATCGATACTATTTCAATTATATCTAAATAGATATATAAACCCTGTAAAGATTTTCCAGCCTGTGTTTGAATCTAGTCCAAGAGATGGCAGAACAGCAACTGTGGAGTTTCGGTTTCTGGGTGCCGATACCGCACATTTAGAAAGTTCGCTATCGGACGCCGAGGATCGACAATGCAAATGAGTTTAAATGGAAGTCACTATAATCAAAATACCACAACACAGATTTTGTTTCCCATACGAGATACAAAGGTTATTAGGAGTCTTCTCCTTCAGACGAATCAAGAAACAAATCCAAATACCAAAAATTCAGTAAAAACAATTAATTTTGAATTTTTACAAATGGCAAAAGTTTAAATTTGACTAGAACGGAAATATCGGGAGATCTTGAAAGCAGCCTGTTTCGAAATGACTCCCATAAAATGTCCGTAGTGATCCTTGCAATTCTATTTGCGAATTGTCAGTGTACGTAATAAAATTTCCAAAACCTACTCATTCAAAAATGAAACTGCTATAGTGAATATTTGCTTAGATTTATTCTTATTGAAGAAATAAAACACATTTACGAGTTACTTAAACATTATATTATGAAAAAAATTCAAAGTGCACTATCGGAGCTGAGGCAAAAGTCGACAAAGACAAATCCATAAGGCCAGAACACGGCTAAACGAACACTTTCCTTACAAGTGGATAATAGGTTGAAATAATTCATTATTGGAGTGGCCACCAAACTTTTCGACTTTATCTATTCAAATTTGACTTCATAAATGATGATATCTTAAAGTAAATATCAGTTTCGTGATGAAATTTTCTATTATTTCGTTTACATTATCAGTAAGCTCAGTTGTGCGTTCCTTTGATCGACTACTATCTTCTATTTGTTTCACATGGCCTTTCTCGCGAAAGAGTTTAAAAGATTTAACAGCGAAATGTATTACAATCACAAACAACATTAGGAAATTTTTTTCTAAATTCTTCTAACCGTCTTCTATGAAATATTAATGTTGTCCATCAACTTTTCAACCATTGCGAAACTACAGTTTGGGTATGAAACTTTTATATACCTGGAAAAATCCGTTACAAAATTCTAAACACACCATCTGATATTAACAGTGGCATGGACGGTTTAAATAACACATCGATTTAAGTACTATGTCTTGATTTGCATAGGCAATTTTTTTGAATGCTTGTTATAATAAAGAATTTCGATGTTATATTTTTGTACAAATTATAGTCTATGCTGTGGGCCAACAACGACACATATGCGTTATAGGTATGATTTACTCTTCTTCATGTGATAACATATTAAAACAAGCATCATGGTGACACGTTTGGTGTACAGTTGTTATATGACACAGATTAGATTTACCCTTTGTAAAACTCTGGTGAACACTCTATATAACGCATATGGTCCAAATTCCGCGATGCTAATATGCCATTTTACATATCCACCACACTTGGCAGATACTTCACAAGTGTTGTAAATAACAGTCTTTATTATATAAAAACGACTATCTCATGTTTAAATTATGTACTTGAAATTTTGAAATGGAAATACCAAAAGAAACGTATATAAATACATAATAGTGGTACCTACAATAAATAATAGCAGATGCGTTAAATAGCACGTTTCAATAGCATAATAACAACAAATTACTCCTTTCCAAGTTTAAATAAATACGACTTAAAATGTTTCAGTGGGCTAGGGGCGGTTAAAATAACCTTTATTCTATTATAACTTGATTGATATATCAATGTCCAGAGGCAACACCATCTGCTCAAAATTATTATAAAAAAATAATTGATAAACCGCAATTTCAATGGATGATAGTCAGAATTATTTTAACCCCAGTTTTTTTAACAAACGATATTTAGTGTGAAAGTAATATTGTAGTAAGGGGTGTGATATATAATAATTAATAAACACCAATACTACAAATTACTTCCTGTGAGGTTCAACGGTAGGTAAATTAATATCTATATAATGTCGGACCACGCAGGACAGGTAACAGTTGTGAAATAACTATAGCAATAAGATATCAATGTCTATATTATTGATGTGAGCGTGAGAAGAGCATTTACGTAATTTTCAGTTTTCTTAAATTGTTCCACTCACTAAGCCCACAACAGCTTTTCGATGGGTTTGTGGTTTCTTGTTATAATAAAATTGCAACTATTACGTTTACTAAGTTAACGTGTTCTGGTTTCAAATGCTTTTGTGTTAAATGTGGGGCGTCTTTTTCCTTTTTTACTCCTCCAGTTATTATGGTGTATTTATTTTGCTTTGTGGAGTATAATCACAGTGAAAATAAGCCGACCCAAAGGCACATACTATTTTGAATACGTCGGTTTTACTGTAATTTAGATATTACTCGTATTTAGCCTCAGACTAATAGTTTGCTTTTTATTATCTTCATTACGTGTTACAACTGGCTATTAACAATGGATGAACCACAGAGTATAATAATTTCAGTCCCCAACTAGATTAAAAAAGTCGGTATTAAAGAAAGTCATAAGTATTTTGATTAGTTATACCGTTATACGTATACAGATTACCTCAAAGGCTAAAGGATAATAGAACTCGAGGCAATGAATTCCATAACTTTGTCTTTTGTGGTAGAAAATATAGATTGACTGATCTAGTCGATAATGTAAAGTTTCATTAAAATATTAATAGCATTTTGAGGCATAGGTGGGTAAGGAAAAAATACTATATTACACATACATATTCATTTAAAAGATGGAAACAAGCCATTTTTGCTGTTGTGGGATTTTTTGTTCCATTTTGGCTTTCATTACATTTAGAATAGCAGAAGTAGATCAAACAAATGAAAAGCAAATAAAGTTCGCTGGGAACAGTTTTCTCTACATAAGTAGGTAATGTCTTGTGTCAAATAAAGTTTCCAAAAATAACCTAGGCAAAAAGGTCCTGTGTCCTCCCTATATCATTCTTTTTGAAGTAAAATGTGAAATTTTCTTTAAAAAAAAACATTAATAATTCGTTGTCTATTACTTTTATAAAAAACGTAGTCAAATTTTTTTTTATACATTGAGTTTCTTGTCAAAGTTGGTTTTAAAATTATTTTTAGTTAATTTACTAATTTTTCCTGCCTCAAAAGAAGCGCAAGTTTATATTCTAAGCGTGTTTATCATCAATGTTCAAACCTGCCAGACAATATTCTAAAAATCATACAAAAGGTTGTGGACCAACCTGTCCTTGCAGTAAAGCTGCACTGCGATGCTCTGTAATGTGCGAAATATGTACTGGCAAAGATTGTGACCTTAATGATCCTAATGATCTATAAAGCTTAGTTGTAATCAAAGATTTAGAAAATAATATTAATGATTTTATTGAAGATGAATCGCAACTTACCGAAGATGATAATGAAAATTCTGAAGATGATAATGAAAATTCTGAATATGAAATCTGGAAAATTACTGTCATGAAAATAATGCTGAAAGTCCAAGTAACAATTCGGAATAAAAATGTGCAATAAAAATTAAGTAGTGGTGAGAGGTATGAAACTTCTCGTATGGTCTAAATGCTACTATCCAACCGACATTATAGATGTCTCTGTGGCGGATAGCGACTTGCGAAGCAAGTACCGAGAGCGGCGACCTCTAGCCCAGGTGGACTAAACTACTGTTATTAAATATGATTTGAACGAAACAACTACTCAGCTCTCGGTACTTGCTTCGCAAGTCGCTATCCGCCACAGAGACATCTATGATGTCGGTTGGATAGTAGCATTTAGACCATACGAGAAGTGTCACCACTACTCAATTTACCTTAGTTAGTATATGACTAGCAGGTTGGCCACTATCATTTGTCTGTTCCATAACCTATTACATACTGAGGAGAACAAATAAGTTCGAAACCGGTCTATGCCTGGTTAGGAATTGACAAACGATATTGGCTATCGATCTAACATGATTTGAAGGTGTAATCCAATGCAGGTCGGGGTATTTGCCCTCTGAGTAGTTGTTTCGTTCAAATCATATTTAATAAAAATTAAGCATTTCAAATGTATTTTAGTATTTAATAAACAGTTGTTTCTTACATTGTCTTTTATTTGTACTGCATTATTCATCGACGTTAAATATCTATTTGCGTTTATTAGATTTATTACATAAATGACGATACTGGCCTTAAACTGTCAAGAAGAGAAACCACCAGTGAACATATTAAAAGTATAGGTTGGTTAAGAATGAGTGAATGCACGGACTTACATTTATCTTGTTTTGTTTATAATGTAACTAAAAATAAAAAACCGGAATATCCTTTTAATAAACTTAAAATAAGAAATGAAATTCACAATAGAGATACTAGATTTAATATGCAATTTGATATCCCTAAACACCTAATAGTAATAGTTTATTTAAATCCAGTTTCTCAAATTTTGCTCCAATGATTCGTAATAAATATGTTGACAGTAACAATAGTTTGAGTTTCAATATATTTTTTTCCTAGGTATATAATCAATAACCTTCTGTATTGCATATAAATAACTGTTCTGCTCATATTATTTTATGAATTTTGTTTGTTACTAGTAATTCTAATAACCCTACTTGCTGATTCTTTAATTTTAAATTGTTTTAATTGTTTCAATTTTATAATTTTGTGTTAATATCTTTCTTTTCTCGAGGTAGAGTTAAAAATTGACTGATAGATGAACTCTACCTGCTATGTATTACACAAGTTTAATTACCGTGGAAAATTGTCAATTAAACTTTTTAGGTATTAATGTTAAAAAACATTGTAATCGTTTAAAATTTAGCACATATCGAAAACCCACTACCCCAGACTGTCATTTATTACAATTCACAACAATCGTGGCAAATTAAACTCTCTCCCTTTCATAGATTAATACACAAACTTACAGATTTTCCCTTAGATGAAGATGATTTTAATAAGGAATTAAATATAATTAAACAAATTGCAAGAAATAATGGATATAATGAGTCCTTAATAGATAATATAGTTAAAAACAAACAGCCAAAAATGATTCAAAAAGAATTTTTTTATTGTACCTAACAAAACGACAAAGTACAATTTCATTTAATTATATTCTGAAGTATAGTGATAAAATTAGTAGAAGTTAAATAATTTAGGTATCTTCACAATAGGTATAAACAAAACAAACTTAGGAAGCATTTTGGTCAACAATAATGAAAAAATAAGTAAACTTAACAAATTGGGTGTATATGAAATTAAATGTAAGGATTGCAACGCGGTCTATATTGGCCAGAGTGGTAGACGTATAGCTAATAGGGTAAATGAACACAAAATATCAATTTTAAATGACAATAAAAATACAGGAATGTCAACTCATTGCATTGAAAATAATCATTTTATCGACACAGAGAATATAAATTTAATTCATAGAGAAAGAAAAGAAAAACGCTTAAACTTTCTTGAACAACTAGAAATAAAAAAATCCCTTAAAAACAATCCTTGTACCACCATTGACCAACTAAATTTCATCAACACACCTATAGTAGATAAGGTATTAAGAACTCCCCATTGAATTATATTCCGAGCAGGTAGGTACTTAGTTTTATTACCCTGGAAATGCCTGTAATTTAACTCGATTAGGTGTTATTGCATAAATATTAGAATAATCGCCCTCATAGCTTTAGTATTCATCTCCATCTGTAATGCTCTTGAGAAAGGCCTAATAAGCCGAAACATATGTGGACATTTTTTAAACATATAATTATTATTACTATTATTATTGGTATATTTTTTAATTACTCAATAAATAAAAATATAAAATAAATATTTATTACAAAATATTATTTGTAAAATATAGAAAAGTAAAAAAAGTACCAATGAAAAATTGCAAGTTTTTATTTACTGAATTTGCAAATTAACTACAAAATTTTAAAATTACCTACTACGATAAGAAATTCAATTAAGAAAAACTTTCGACTCTTGCTATTTTTTCATAGAGATAGATAACGAGTTATTAATAGTTTTTAAAAAAAAATTAATTTTTACACCTAAAAAGGCAGATAGGAATCCTCCACACAAACTCAGCAGTACGTAGTTAAGTGGCACCTTCTTTACTGGCTACTAAGATTGTACGAAGAGATTAAAACTGGTTATTAAATGGATCAACTCTGTATAACACGTTTCACCCCAGTTCTTAAAAATCCAAGGAATAATATTTTTACTTCAGTCACCAGCAACGATTAGGAAATAAACTGTCAACCTAAAATTTGAACCGTCTTTAGAGAAACTCTAATATTATATCACATTTCAGTGGTAGACCGATGTAAACGCGTTATTTAATGTCTCGTTGACAGTTGAATGGCTCATGAGTCCTCAACATTTGAAGTTGTTAAATGACGGAGGCGGTACACGCAGTTTCCGTATTCAACTATTTCATAGGCCTCTAGAGACTTGCTAAGTATAAACCTCGTGATTCCTTCCAGTGACGACATGTTAATGACGCTGACTTGGATGTAAGGAAAGCAGAGGGAATTAAGTTAATATATTCTAGTATATATTATGTTTAGTTGTAGAACTTTTTCATCATCATCAGCTTTATTTCAACTGGGTATTCAATCTTATGTGTTCTATTTGTATTCCAACATATCAAGGATTACTGTATCTAGGTGGTTTCAACTAAAAACAGATTGATTGAAAAGTAGTTTCCGCAGTCACCAAAACACACGGACTATACACGATGAACGTTTTGTCAACCAAGTTGGCACCATCTGAAGATGATTAAGAGACTGGATTTTTGTCTCCAGATGATGCAAACTTGGTTATATCCTTAACATTCTTGGAACAGCTTATTTCATTAATTAAATTAATAAAATTAGAAACTTCTTAAATAATATTGCTAAGTATATACTTAAATCGAAGAGACAACCAATTATAAAATAATTTATGGGATTTGCGTAAAACAGATTTGTTTAAAATCGTTTAAACAACATCAGAAATGAATTAAAATGGTGAACATATTTTCTCGATAAGATAATAAAGAGTAATGGCATCTTTTCACGATATAGCCATATTTAATTAGTGCAGTTAAAATATATGACAGGTTTTATTTAACTCAAAGATAAAGAAAAGAAATACTTAGTGGAGCGCCAAGGCTATCAACCTGTTAATGTTGACGAAACGTAAATATAACACATTATATTTTATTATTATTACATCTTTCGTCATCTTCTGTTTCTAACTGGTCTTTCTGTATCCAAGTAACGACATTTTAGGGACGATTTGATTTATATTGGCTTTAAAATTGATAAAAGCAGGAAACGAACAATATACTAGTTTCACATCCAAAACCACTTTTAGTTCAGTTTTATATTTTAGTATATTAGATTTTATAGACTTTTATTGCACCTTTTATCTAGGTAATTTATATATTTTTTCATCTATTAACAAATTTAGTTTTAAATTTGATTTAGGGTCCCATAATATTTTACCACCGTTAATAAAATATAATTGTCAATAAATAGAAACAATTACATCTATTGCTAGGAGTAGCAAAAACAATAAAACTAAACTATACACATCCTAATAGTAAAAAAGCTGATAACTGTAGAATAAAACCGTACAATATAAAAATGTATCTGGAAATGGTAAGAGTTAGCTTATCTGATTTGTATTTCCGATTATATTTTCCACAGCTGGTCCGCTGAGAATGTGTCTACTGATAAAGCTTTGGGCTATTATCAAATCGAGGGATAAGGATCTATAATAAGTACACTTGCAGATCCTAGAATCCACCGCACCCAAGCCGATGGAGTCTTCATGCTTCCGCAACTAATCCCTAAAAGTTATCGGCTTACTTTACAAAAGAAAGCACTCTATTAAGGATTCCGTAACTTAATGCCCCCAATGGTGAACAATTACATAAGACATGAGTAGATATTTCTTCCTCCAATTTACACATCCGACAAAGAGGATCATCCTTCAAACTCATTGTGCTTATCTAGAGGGCAGTGTTCTACTGTCAGTCACATTTGTTCTGTATTGAGTCACTTTATGGTAGAGACTCTCTAAAGACCCTTTATATGGAGCCTTGATTGTCTCATTCCTGGAGCTCGAACCCAATGGTTGTTAAACTGTGCCATTGCCCAGTTTTGCAGCTCTGATGTGAGTAGACTTATGCAATAACCGGTTCAGAGTCTGGAAAGGGCACCCTCTTACGCCAAAGAATAGACGGTACTTCATTACCGTTTATGCCAATATGGCCTGGCACCCATATAAGTTTAACTGAGTTATGCTCACAATTATTCAGCCAGATTTTTTCGACAAATGTCATCTTATACGATTCGAGAGCTCTCAAAGTTGCTTGACTGTCGCTAGATATACTATAACCGTTAATTTGTTAACAAAACCTCTAGTGTGATTTTCGTTTACCTAAAGGTACTGAAATATGAGCCTTTAGTTTGGCTCAAAGTATGTCAACACCAGTTCCCTCTTAAGTCTTTCATCTGTCTGTATACCATTCCGGACCTGTGAGACTCAGTATAAGTATTTTCTATTGCTTCCAATCATTTCGACTAGGGAACACAACTATATGTGGCATAGTAAATAGGTCCATTAGAAGAAACCGGTCAACTTCTGGCTGTCACTGCCCCTGATCTGAGATATTCCACATTCCATTGTTCAGCAATCTGCTATTCTCCTGGCCACTTCAGTGTCCAATGGTATGAGGCCCAAAATAGTTTTCATAGCAACTGATCTCAAATGGTTCTTATTGCACCTGTTATCTCTCAAAAACTAATCTTTTAACTTGACATAAGCGTGGCCTAACTGATCGCAAATGTTAATGGTAAATTTCCTTTTGGGGCATACATTCAAAGAGTACCTAGTCTAATGCGTTTATATTCCAATAGCAGGGATTGACAGCTAGCCCATATCTATTACATCAGATTTGATTACATCAAAAACTCTTTGCATGAGTCCTGAAACAATCACTTCAAATTGGCCTCTTATGGACTATTACTAAGGCTGTGCATAAGTAGTAATATGTGCGAAAAATTCTGATTGATTTTTCAGATATCCAGGAAAAAAATATAATATGTCGTATTATAGCTCTTCAGATTGTTTTATTTATTTATTTATTTTATTTTATTGCCCAACAGAAGTAATCCAATTATAGAACAAATAATTAAATAGAGTTGTAATAGTAATTATAACAAAATATTTTAAGTGTGTAGAAAATAACAATAACAATACAACTAATAATTATATACATAAAAAAACATAAGAGTATCTAAATATGCAAAGAGATAAAAAAAAGGAGACAGATGAAACACAAAATTAGAAAAAATACATGAATAAAGTACGAGTATACTGATCAGATGAAATTACATGGATATAATTAGATACTGAATTCATTACTTATAGAAATAATAACCTTTTGATATTTGCAAAAATATAGCTAAGCTAAAGTAATTAATATTATATAAATGAGAAATTTCATTAAAATTCTGACACATATAATATGCATAGGAGACTTTATGAGAATATTCGTTCTACTAGTGGCGAAGTAAAACGTGTGGACTTGCCTGAAGTTAAGTCTAGGAGCCAGGAAGTTAACTTGAGAAAGTAATTCGGCTGAATCAATTAAATTGTGTAATAGTTTGTATAAAAATAAAAGACTAGAAATAACTCTTCTATGTCCCAGATATGGAACATCGAATCTGGAGAGCAAATCCACATTATTATATCCTCTATCAGGAAAGATACCGTCAGTTTTGAAAGCTAAGAATTTTAAGAACCGCCTTTGGACACTTTAAAGAGAATTCTTGTGTACATTATAATAAGGATACCATATCAGTCATCCGTATTCAAGTTTAGAGCGAACTAACGTAAAATAAAGAACTTTTCGTGCAGACGTGTTGGAGAAACAACTACAGTTCCTTATAATAAAACCTAGCATTTTCCGCTGAAGAAGTAATTTGTTGAGTTTGATTTGCAAAAGATAGTTTGCTGTCAAAGAGGATTCCAAGATCCTTCACTAAAACACAGCGAGAGAGTGTTGGGCTATTGTATGTGTAATTGAAAGTTATCTGCTCTCTGTTACGTGTATATGAACATACTTTGCATTTGGAGACATTCATTTGTAGTTTATTTACATTCACCATTCTTCTACCGTATCAATTTGTAATTGTAAGTTTACACAGTCATCAAGCGTTTCCACAGTGATATAACTTTAAATCATCAGCAAAAAGGAGGCTATTACAGTTTAAGATTTTCGTAAGATCATTAATGAATACGATAAATAAGAGTGATCCTGGGTTTGACCCCTGCGGCACCCCAGACGTTGCAAGGTAAATATCAGAATCATACCCGTTATAGGCGACATACTGATCTTTATCGTTTAGATGAGAAGTAAATAAGAGACACAGTGTGTTACTAAATGCATAACTATGTAACTTATTTAGCAAAATGTAATGTGCAATTCGATCAAAGGCTTTCGAAAAGTCTATGTAAATTATATCTACTTGGCCTCTCTGATCCATAGATTCTGACATATACTGATTAACTATCGCAAGATTTGAAATTGTTGAGCATTTTTTCAAAAAAGCCGTGTTGCCTGGATGATATAAATGGTTTGAAATGTGGATAGATTTCAACGCATAGTGATATTTCGAGAACTTTGGCAAAGTTACATAATATAGAGATAGGTCGATAGTATTCAATATTGTCTGGGGAATCGCATTTTAAAACTGGACATATCCTTGCTAATTTCCATACGCGGGGAAATGTACCCTCCTTGAGGATTAGATTGAATATAATTAGTAAGGTCATTTTGTGTGTTCACTTTTTTATAGCATCTCTAATATTATTTTCAGTAAATAAATCTACGTTAATACATGGGATAATTTCTTTTACGATTTTTATATAACGGAACATGTAAATCCAGTAGAGAATAGTCATTTAAAAATGTCCAGTCAGTATAGAGGAAAGTCATACAAACCGTGAAAACTTGCTCTTAAAATTGATTAATGATAATGCCGGATGTTTTGCAGTTTTATATTCATTTTTTACTGTAAATAGACTGTTTTGACATAAAGAGGTTTTAGTATAAATAAAATCAAGTCCTTTTAAAATTTGCTAGCACACGCCACTGTTTTGCGTACTAGTAACTGTCATACAATTAAAACATTTAAGTGCTCAGTCAAACAGCGGGCATCTATAAAACAAAAGGGTGTCGTAAAATGTTCAACAAACATGGCTACCGCATTAAGGGCCTGGTTTATGTTTTCCTACGATATCTTGGATCACATAGTCCCGCCTAATACATACTAAGCTCGGTTTCTGTTTTAACTAAGTACACTAGATTAGGGTTATTGATAAACTACACACGCCCTAGTTATTTTGAGGGGAAACCAAGAAGTGCATATGTCCAATTCAAGTGTATTTTTTACACGAAGGTATGTTTTTCTCAAAAATGGCTCTGTTCATATGACAAAATGGAGCTTACGACATTTCTAATCTTACAAAACATTGATAATAATATAAAAAACCTGACATTTTATATTTAGTTAAACTCAAAAATAAATATCAACACTTTACGAAAAAAAATTTAGTGTCCGATCTGAGAGGCAAGAGTTCTCACGTTGATATACATGTCATTAACAAATACACAAGGTGTCTCAAAGATAACGCGTTGGGAATTGATTCAACAAGTACAAAATAAATGGAAATTGTAGAGTGACATCATGTTCGTCAAAAAAGTCTCCAGAAAAATAAACCAAGTGGGTTAAAATCGAGTGGTTGAACAGGCCATACTTACAACTTCCAATTCAACGACCAGAGAAATGTTTTAAAAAAATTCAGTTTTCACGACAAAATGTGCTGATATTCCGGCCCTGTTGGTGATAATTCAGATTTATTTTTATTTGCTGATTAGCCGGATGTTACTTTTGAGACACAATACATATTTTACATCAAACCGCAATAATGTCAAAACTATTACGAAAATACCTTAATAGTACCCACTAGTATTAATCCATTTTCTAAGCAAACAATTGTTTCAATTTGTTTTTCTAGGGACCTCTCATAATCATCACAATCAGAGCTAATAATTATATTTTACACAATATTAAATTTAATGCCTTTAATACTTCTTTTGTTAATCTTTGTCCTCTTTGCCATTTCCACAATTTTTATTTGTTTTTTCTTCCAAAAGAAATCTTCGTAGTGATAAAAATTACACTATCCTAAAATAAATAGTGTATTATTTGGCAAAGCAAATGATATATTGACTAGTGTATAATTCGAAGACAAAAAAGGGTTATTATACATGGCACAACTTGTAATATTAACCAATTACCGCAGATTAGAGAGCGGCATGTCCATTTGTCGAGTAGAGGTGGGTGCGTACTTTAATTTTCTAAACTCTTACCTGTGCAAACGACACGTAACCCATCTCTAAAAGGGCATTGTTTTATTTCAGAAATGATGAGTCACGGATATAAAATTTTATATTAGAATTGATTACCGCGACCTAATGGTGGTCGTTGTTTGTGCTTGTGATTATTTTTTATGATGCTTTCAATTAATAATACACTTTAACTGTGCTCAGGTTTCAGGTTTCCTTAATTAAGAACAATTACACAAATTTGGGTTATTGTTTTTGTGGTTACGAAGCTGCAAATTGTAATTGTTTGAAAGCGGTGGGATTCTATGGGCCCATTAAGTGTTTTTCCTCAATTACAATTACATTAATTATTTAGTTTTATGTTGTGCACAATGAAAGAAAGCAAGTAATGCAACTAAAACTTTTACAAAACAGTTATGTCTAGTTTTATAAGCAGTGATTAACTTTTATTGTCATTAAAATTTAATTAATACCCTTAAAGTTCCCTTCAAGAGACGTGCCCATATGGCTAAGATTTAACGATATTCGAGAATGATTGAAACGCTAAATTAATACCTATATAACTATACATATGTAGGTATTATAAAGTAGTTCGACAAAAGACATAAGACACAAAAATACCGACCTATAAAATTAAATTGCTTATTAACATCGTCTTAACAGCCGTCGGCCCGTCAAGAATACTCTGAGATAACGATTTTCTTGAATAAATTCAAATTCAACAATTTTTTTTCTTTACTTTGATAAATATGCTACAATGCATTTTGTTTCCTGCAAAATAATCTAGTATTAATAAAAAGTGCCTCCTTTTTGCAATTTTGTCATATGGCAATTTTATTCAGTTCTTGTACATGGTAAAATATACTCTTAAATGAAGTAGTTCAGTTTCAATATCTGCCAAATCCACTTTTCACAAAAATTTAATCATTATCGCCGTCTGATAGTAAACGCAGTAAGCTTAAATCACAAACAATTTTCAACTAGTAAAACCTCCCTATTTAGTGTAAATCTCGTCACTAAATTCGTATTTAATAAATACTCATTAGATTTCGAAACTTAATAGATAATTCAGAAGAAGATTTTCGCAGATATCCCCCAGGGTTCGTCCTTAGGACTAGTCCTGTCCAACCTGTATGCGAACGATATCCCCTATTCTACAGACAGTGGAACAACAATCGCCTC
Source organism: Rhamnusium bicolor (assembly GCA_029963845.1). Lineage (NCBI taxonomy): Eukaryota > Metazoa > Arthropoda > Insecta > Coleoptera > Cerambycidae > Rhamnusium > Rhamnusium bicolor. Next base: position 1,171,022 of record JANEYF010001271.1, on the reverse strand, counting down.
TACGCTGATGACACAACCATCATAACAAAATCCAAAAATCCCGCCCTAATGTCACTATTCTACAAAGCCAGGTTGACCTGACCGCCAACTTTTTTCAAAGTTGAGAGCTTCGGGTCAACCCGGACAAGACCCAAGCCTTATGCTTAACTAGGAAAAGAGCCCCATCGCGACAGCCCTTGACGTCCTCGGAAGCCGTGTCGAGTGGACACAAGAAATAGAATATCTTGGATTAATACTAGACATGATAATGAAGTTTAAAAAACACATAATACACTCCTTTTAATTTACAGACATGCATGGTAAATTTATTAATTTTCGTTTCATTTTCGTCAAAAATCCTATACAATCTGATAAAATATCAACATTTTCTATCGAATAGCTCATATAAAATGTGGGTTGTCATAATTTATTTCATACTTTTTCCACAGTATATAAATCAATACATGAACTGGAAACAAAAACATATTCACTGTTGCGCATTGATATGAGCTTTTACCCCGTGCTGAAAAGCCAACATTAAGAATTAATAAATTACCAGCGAATTAAAATTTGCGCTATGACAGGCAATCTATAAGTATACACACGATAAAAGAATTTCCTTTATCAGTAACATTTGAAAAATTAAATGGGGTAAAATTTCGGTTAACTCATAATCGCTTACATCGAATAGGTTTAAAAGAAACCTCATTTCCTGCCTTTGGCCTAACCAGACAGATCTTTGTTCACTCAATAGCGTTGTTTAATTTGATGTCTGATAGTCGTTTGATTAATCGTGTAATAGTTAATAGACCACCTTATAGGCATAATAAATTTAATCATAATAGTGTTCAAGTGGCAGTGTTAGTTCAAATTTGTATCGAAAGTTTTCAATTGGCTTAAAACCGCATAACACAATTTCTTCATCGGTAAAAACTCTATATACAAAAATAATATTTTTTACTAGAAAACGTTGCTCAATATTTTATTACTTTTAGAAAAAACTTATCATGAATAAGTACAAACATAGTTATTTATAAATAACTACTTGCTCTGCTACGGGCCACGATGAATAATGGAATATTAAAAAGAAGTACACATTATGCACACTATAACTATCACAGCATTATTTTTAATTAGTGAAATGTTGGTTTTAACTAATAATAACATAATTTTCACTAGTATTTGGGTAAATACATACTTGTTTATGACAAATTGAAAAACAGTGGTTATGCAAACAATACGAAGCAAGAATTATAAATTGTGGAATTCTTAATCATTATAACAATAGATTGGACTGGATAAAAATCTGCATCTTACACTTCAAAGACAAAATCAAGGTATATTATGAAAAAATTTGTCGTGTGGCCTATACAGGGTATTTCAATGATGTCACGACAAACTTAGAGGGACCGATTGCCGATTCCCTCGTCAAAAGCAAAAAACAAGAATAAAATTTTTTTGATGATAGTTGAAAGTACCGACTTTTTTGCAATTTTGTCATATGGCAATTTTATTCAGTTCTTGTACATGGTAAAATATACTCTTAAATGAAGTAGTTCAGTTTCAATATCTGCCAAATCCACTTTTCACAAAAAATTTAATCATTATCGCCGTCTGATAGTAAACGCAGTAAGCTTAAATCACAAACAATTTTCAACTAGTAAAACCTCCCTATTTAGTGTAAATCTCGTCACTAAATTCGTATTTAATAAATACTCATTAGATTTCGAAACTTAATAGATAATTCAGAAGAAGATTTTCGCAGATATCCCCCAGGGTTCGTCCTTAGGACTAGTCCTGTCCAACCTGTATGCGAACGATATCCCCTATTCTACAGACAGTGGAACAACAATCGCCTCTACGCTGATGACACAACCATCATAACAAAATCCAAAAATCCCGCCCTAATGTCACTATTCTACAAAGCCAGGTTGACCTGACCGCCAACTTTTTTCAAAGTTGAGAGCTTCGGGTCAACCCGGACAAGACCCAAGCCTTATGCTTAACTAGGAAAAGAGCCCCATCGCGACAGCCCTTGACGTCCTCGGAAGCCGTGTCGAGTGGACACAAGAAATAGAATATCTTGGATTAATACTAGACATGATAATGAAGTTTAAAAAACACATAATACACTCCTTTTAATTTACAGACATGCATGGTAAATTTATTAATTTTCGTTTCATTTTCGTCAAAAATCCTATACAATCTGATAAAATATCAACATTTTCTATCGAATAGCTCATATAAAATGTGGGTTGTCATAATTTATTTCATACTTTTTCCACAGTATATAAATCAATACATGAACTGGAAACAAAAACATATTCACTGTTGCGCATTGATATGAGCTTTTACCCCGTGCTGAAAAGCCAACATTAAGAATTAATAAATTACCAGCGAATTAAAATTTGCGCTATGACAGGCAATCTATAAGTATACACACGATAAAAGAATTTCCTTTATCAGTAACATTTGAAAAATTAAATGGGGTAAAATTTCGGTTAACTCATAATCGCTTACATCGAATAGGTTTAAAAGAAACCTCATTTCCTGCCTTTGGCCTAACCAGACAGATCTTTGTTCACTCAATAGCGTTGTTTAATTTGATGTCTGATAGTCGTTTGATTAATCGTGTAATAGTTAATAGACCACCTTATAGGCATAATAAATTTAATCATAATAGTGTTCAAGTGGCAGTGTTAGTTCAAATTTGTATCGAAAGTTTTCAATTGGCTTAAAACCGCATAACACAATTTCTTCATCGGTAAAAACTCTATATACAAAAATAATATTTTTTACTAGAAAACGTTGCTCAATATTTTATTACTTTTAGAAAAAACTTATCATGAATAAGTACAAACATAGTTATTTATAAATAACTACTTGCTCTGCTACGGGCCACGATGAATAATGGAATATTAAAAAGAAGTACACATTATGCACACTATAACTATCACAGCATTATTTTTAATTAGTGAAATGTTGGTTTTAACTAATAATAACATAATTTTCACTAGTATTTGGGTAAATACATACTTGTTTATGACAAATTGAAAAACAGTGGTTATGCAAACAATACGAAGCAAGAATTATAAATTGTGGAATTCTTAATCATTATAACAATAGATTGGACTGGATAAAAATCTGCATCTTACACTTCAAAGACAAAATCAAGGTATATTATGAAAAAATTTGTCGTGTGGCCTATACAGGGTATTTCAATGATGTCACGACAAACTTAGAGGGACCGATTGCCGATTCCCTCGTCAAAAGCAAAAAACAAGAATAAAATTTTTTGATGATAGTTGAAAGTACCGACTTTAAACTTGGCTCCTAAAATTGCACTAAAAGTTTCATCAAAAATGGTGTCGGAGCTAGGGTTAGGAAAACGTTAAGAGATGTCGATTTAAATTTTGGATCATTCGATTTGTGTTGAAAATTGACATCGTCAATCTACAATCGGCGTTTCCCTATCTAATGCACAAGTGTGGGTAAAACACATCAACTTGGGACACCCTGCATAGGGCGATTTTCAAACTCCTTACAATCTTCCAAAAATTAAACAACCTCCTAATTTTTTCAAAATCGTTGCGGACCACTCAGATCTTATTTTTTAGGCTAATGCCCCAACAAGTTTTTGGCCTAACGCCGTTCTTTATGGAGATACAGTTTTTCTTACTCATTCTCTTCTTACTATTAATTCCTTGCGTAAATTGTCAATGAATCTTCTGTAGTAATATATTAAGTGCATTAAAAATTATCGAAAATTCAGCGCCTGAAAACGTGTTGCCTAGAAACTGCTTGAATTAACTTTGATGTGATTTGACAAAAAGTGACCGAGACGCAGTCGAGGGTACTTTTACACGCTGTAGTATAAAGTAGTTCATTTTTATAGAAAAATCTAACTGAAATTATAACAAGACAAGAAAAATGATTGTGACACAATGTTATACAGTTGAGTACATTTGTATAAACTGTGATAGATATTTATAGCCGGCTGCAAAAAGGTGTTGAACTCGTACGTACACATTTAGTAGTCCACCACTGTACAATCCGGCAGATAGAAGCAAGTGATTCAAATGGGGATCACTGTGAAATCGCTTTCATTCATCAACAGCATTGTATTTTGAAGTATCTGAGATTGACTGATAGATTTCTAAAGCCAAGGTTATTGGTCAGACAGTGTCTTGTTAAAGCTTTATAGTGTCAAATTAGTTAAAGCTTTATATAAGATAAAATTAGTTTGAAGCAATGATTTAGGTGTAGATAGTACGTAAATAATTTATACTTAACGTATTTGTATTTATTAATAAAAAAATTATTGATGTTATATCTCAAATAAACTATTGAAGTGGTATAATAGCACGAAGAATGACAATAGCTACAGTTTATTTCAAATTTATTTGCAACATAAAATCCATCGACTCCTTTCTTTGACACAATACCAATTGTCAAGATGCTGTTATATTTATTTATACAGTGTGTTTCTAAAATAGGGTTCCAAACATCTACAACGTCAATAAGTCAAAAAGTTCACGTTACATAAAACGTTATAGGACCTTAAAGGGGTTCCGATGAAATTTTTCCGTTACTAGAAGAACGGTAAAAGATAAATAGACAACATTTTTGGCATTCACTTAGTTTTTTATGCTGAATAAGATTCGCTAGTTCATTTTTGGCTATAAAAATTATGAATATTCCTTTTAGAAGGGAAAGGGTGTTTCACCCTGTAATTTTGTTAATTCAATTTTCTTTTAATTTTTACTATTAACTAATAACTAATAACTAATAATACAATTGTAATATTGACATAACAAATACAATATTTTAATTATAACGATACAAAAAATAAATCACAATAATTGTTTGAAATGACCGCCTCCTATTTGGACCCACAATGTAGCCCAAGGTTAAAAAATTCCTAGAGTGTGTTTTATTTCCAATCATTTGACTTTAACTCTCTCGCGCAATTGGTATTATTTGCCATTGCAAAACCGTTTGCCTTGAGATGACACCATAAAAATAATCTAGGGGGTTAAGGTCAGTAGACTGAGGACGCAGGTAACAGGACTTCCTCGACCAATCCAATTTCCCCCGTACGATTCATCTAAATGTTGTCTTACATTAAGTATGCAATGCGGTGGCGCCTCACCATGCATAAAACACATGTTTCGGCGTTCATTCTCGAGTACGTCTTTAAAAGCTCCGGCAAATTGTTGACCAAAAAATCGATTAGGTGGAGAAGTTGTTCGCGATGAATTCGTCAAACGACAGAAAAACTTATGTTAAGCATACGCATAACTCTTTTTATGCTAATTCTTGGATTTTGTTCAACTATTCTCAAGACACGTTCATTCATCGCCGGTGTTCTTACAAACCTGGTTCTACCACGATCATTTACTATGACCATCAAAGAGGCACTCTCAAGCGTTGATGAATATTCTGAAATAATTTTAGATATGGGAGTTTATTGTTCTGGTAGGCTGCCGTGTACAGACGCTTTGCTCCAGTTAAATTCAGACGCACTGCCACAAATAAAATGCATACCTATCATTTCTACATTTGAATGATTTTTCATTTCGAAAATAAAATAGTTACAATGTGTAGACGATCGCCACTTTGATATTAATTAGGTTTTGCAGAACTGAACTGACAGTTTATCAAGATTTTACTCAAGCATTATAGCAACGCTGCTCTTTTGTTTGCTTCGATAAATTTACAATCAAATTCTTCGGCCTAATAATTTCCTCCGAAAGGAAATTTTAAAAATCAATTTACTCGATAATGGTTGCTGATATCTGCTTAAACAAAGAAGGCCTTGTTTAAGTAAATAAATGTCCATAAATCCCAAATTAAATTTATGGTACAAATTAAAAAGAAATTTGAACAAAAATAATTACAAGGTAAAACACCCCCTCTTAAAGGGACGCCCATGATTTTAATAACCAAAAATGAACTGGCGCATCTTATTCAGCATAACAATAAGTGAATGCCAAAAATTTTGTTTATTTATCTTTACCGTTCTTCAAATAATAGAAGAAAACAAATTTCATTTGAACTTCCCTCTAAGTCCCTAGGGGTGAGTTTTATGCCACAAGTTTATAAGAACCTTTTGACTTATTTTGATGATTATTATACGCTGTAGAAGTGTGGAACCATATTTTAGAAACACCCTGTATAAGAATAAATGTTAAGCAATTAACAAAATCGATACTTTTAGGTAAACATAATAACATCAATGCCAATAATAGTTCACTAGATCGATTAACGAATATAGTGTGCAATAAATACAGTTTGAGTAATTTTTCCTGTGAATAGACCTAACTTCAGGTCTTTAATTTAGATGAACACCGTCGATCGGCGAAGCAATAAAATGTCGCCAAACAAACAAATAATGTGTAATCCAGATTAAAGGAGTTGTCGCTCTAATAGTGACATATTGGCCAGGGGTACAACAATCGGATAAATCACCAAAGTGACAGCTCAACCTTTAGCGTAATCTGAACTAACGTTCATCTAATTTGTCACTCCTTTATTCCAGATTGAAAGCAGTAAGTTATGACCGGTGCCGGTGGTGTTGGAGAATTGACTCGTTTTCTAATTTTGTGTGTGGCTTCATTCTTGACGCATGAATGAAAAGGACGACTTGTGTTAGACATTGTTTACACTAAAGCAGTATTTTCATCAGGTACCCAACAAAAATCTATAAATCGCTCTTATACTTTTTCTATTTATAATTATTACTTAGGGAGTTTGGATGTCGTTCCAGAGACGGATTTTTAAACTTAAACGAAAAACGCGAGTACCTACACATTAATTAAATTAACTAATCAGTATTTGCATGTGCAACTGGCACCTATGAGCGGTCGTCAATCGCCGAGAATATATTTGTAAGCCAAGAAAATTAGTGGATTGCACGTGTTTAATGGACCTACCCAAATGCTTCACTAATAAAGTGTAGCTTTCTTCTGTACGGTGAGTATTTTTAAAATTAATAAAATTGGTTTTTTGGGGATAAGGGTTCTCACTTTATTGTGACACTTTTAATCAATCGATGTCTCAATAAGAAACATCTTGCAGGTGATTTACGAAGTCTCAGGTTTGCAAATATTACCGAAGTAATATTTGGTAATAAATAAAAATATCGCTGGCGTAAATAAACTTTTACACGCCTTTTTATTTTTATATCAATCTGTATAGTTACCCTCATAACTTCTAATGTAAATATGATGCAAATCATGATATTTTGCTTTGACCTTAAATGAAAACCATTCGGTTTATTCCTACGTGTTGTTGTAGTTAAATGCAATCTATAAATCATACTAACAGTATGTCAGTCAATTACAACGGTTGTAAATTCTAGTTGGTATTAATTGATTAACTTGCCATGCAGAATATGAAGTGAACATTAGTATTTCTTATAAATAACAACATAAAATATTATAACTTCTCCTTACGTTATTATCAGCCTTAAATGGCATCGTGGTAATTATTAATTATTATAATAATTAGTATCTGATCCAGCGCGGTTTGGGGGTTAATAATATATCAAAGAGGCGTAGGAGTGTTTATAATATTTGACCTAATCACTTATATGTACTTTCTATAGCAGTAATTGTACTTTTGCTCGTTTCATACGAATGCTAGCCATTTATTATTATTAAATATACACGTGTCCTCGAAATAAAGACACAAATTTGTGATGATATTTTAGTTTACTATAGAATTCAAAAGAATGCATCTTTGAAACTGTAATATCGTACGTCAGACAATCGAAAAACGGTGACAAACATAATACAAAAAAATTAACTGCCCATTAGCTTTTGAGTTTCTGATACATGCATTTTTATACAACCATGTCAGCAATGTAATTAGTCCTCATCAACATGGCTTTATGAAGGATAAATCAACAACGTACCTTCTTTTTGTAACCCAATATGTTGCTTAAATTCTAGATTGTCAAGGTCAAGTTGATGTAATATACAGAAATCTATTCAAAGCATTTGATCGTCTTAATCATAACATACTTGTCGATAAACTTGAGTTTGTAAGTGTCTCTGACGAATTACTTACCTTATTCAAGTCTTATGTTATTAATAGCTTTCAAATCGTGCAATGTTAGAATTATCACTCAAATAAGTTTGAAACTTTGTCAGGGGTGTCACAGGGTTCAATACTAGTGTCATTACTATTTAATATTTATATCAATGATACAACTTTGGCCTTAAGTGCCAATTATATGCTTTATGCAGATGACATGAAGATCTACTATTCAATCACTAGTTTTGAGAACTGTGAATATTTACAACGAAATCTTGAAATAGTACACAACTGATGTTATTTAAATAGTCTTACTCTAAATATAAAAAATGTTATGTATTGTCTTTCTCTCGAAAAGATTACTTATTTTCCCTAGAGCTTCGAGTGCAATTGTCTCTAGCGTCCCAGTTTGTTCAATGATTTGGGTGTTATATTTCACCCTAAACTTCCGTTCAATGACCACATTTATACAATAATTGTTGCTAAAGTACTGGTTTTATAATTCGCAATTCTAGAAAATTGCAACAAGTGATGCATTATCTCTGTGTTACTTCTTCGTATGCTCACGGCCACCATTATATGGTATCGCAAATATGAGACGCAAGTGAACTCTAGACAACAAAATACATTTACATTGCTCACACCTCGAACTCGCCTTCTACAGAATTCTACACTTTTCAAAATGTGTAGCAATTACATGGTGGTGCATGATATAATTGATATTTTTAATACTATATTGAAAGAATAAATACTATATTATTAAGTACTTAACGGGTGGAACGAAAGTGTTTGGACTTTTTCAGTTAAACAAAAATACATCTTACAAAACATTTTCGGACGCTTCGCATAAGCCGTTGGCAACATTACGTCGATTTTAGTTCGGATCCTGTTTCCTATATTGTCTTTATTTTGAGCCTCCCAACCATTCTCGTAGACCATCTGAGTTAATAAAGCCCAAAATGTTTCAATGGGCCTAGCCTGGGTTAGGTTTGGGGGGTTATGAGCGCAAGGCACAAAAGGTATGTTGTACGCTTCCAACCATTGTCTTTTGTCTCTGACATAATGGCATAAAGCTGTCAGGCCGAAACATGATATCATCATTATAGTGATGTAGATTAATAAACTCAAGTAATTTTGGCAAGCAACGTTGAGTGTAAACATTAGAGTTTACCGCCTCACCTTTCACATGCCCTATGCAAGGTCTAGAAACACCTACCTCTGAAAGAGTGCACCAGACTAACACTTTTTCTGGGAATTTGGCTCTTGTCTTATATTTTATTTCATCAAGAGTGTCGTCCACATTTCTTGTATAAAACCCAGCATTAACTGGAGTTTCCGTATTACTCAGAGGAAAATACTTTACATCATCCATAATGATGATCTTGTTCCTAGCAAAATGGAGATCGCTCAAATATAGACAACATCTTGGAATTCACTCCAATTGCGCATCAGAGTATTTTGGACACTTTTGTCTTTTCCTATATTTAAGGACATTTTTTTTTAATTTCTCGAACAAGTGTGGTGTGAGAAACACGAAAACGACGAGCCAATTTACGGGTATACGCTCCAATACGGTTTTCAGCAGAGTGAAGAAGCCTCTCTTCTAGTCTGGCTATAGCTAGCTTTCGTGGTCGACCACTCTTCGGTAGGTTCTGACAAGGTTTAACTTCTTCACATTTACGAATTGTTTGGCATACAGTACTTCGAGAAATATTTTCGTCCTCAAAAAGGTGCACAATTTGTCGTTGGCATTTTGCCCGCTAAATTATAAATATTCTTTCGTAATTCTAATTTGTACGCCATCTTAGAACACTTGAAAACCAACAGGAACTGTCTAGTTGATAAACAAGGTAAGCATTGTAACGCTTGGCCGTAGCCTACTCTCTAGATTTCATTTCTTAAAAAGAAATTCTTATTGAAACATTGTCCGAAAACTTTCGTTCCACCCGTTAGTTAATTATGCGCTTATTCTGCACTTCCCTTGATATACATTTAGGATTACTGTTTGTGTAGTTTTTATAATTATACATGCAGGTATACATATATTTATATATATATTTGCTTTTACCTGGACATATTTTATAATAACTTTATATATTGTCGCTGATACGGCAAAAGGTCGTATGTGGCAATATTCGTATTATTAAGAGGGCTAATCGAACCAGTGTTTGTAAGGTAATTTTTCAAAATTTATTTCTTCCAGACGGTTTGGTCAAATTACACCAAATTTGGAGGATCAGTAGTTGAAAGTGTACTAGAGGGTACATGTATATCTATTTTAATTAATTTTCACTTTATGTAGGAAAAATTTATACTGTAAATATAAGTGAAATTTGAACGTGATTAGCTCCTGAATTATGAGATCAATCGGTAAAATTCATACATGTCTTCTAGAACGAATCTTCATAATTATGCTCAGCAAGTTTCAAACTTTTATTCCGTACTGTTTGGTTAAAATGAATTTTCTAAAACGTCCAGTGAAGGTATAGTCAAGAGCAAAATTATTCAGCGGCGCATGTATAAAAACTTTCTAGAGAGTGACACAGCTATCCGAAGCTTTTTCCCGACTAGGCCCCTTAACCTACGATCTTTTGCGGTAACAGTGACGATATGTTCTCACGTTGTTATAGTTAGGCATATTTTTTTATGTTTCATGGTAAAATGTATTGTTTGTTATTGATTCTCCTACCCTATAACTAGTTTTTACCATTAAGACGTACTCACCTCTGTAGCATCTAACTCCTGTAGTATATCATATAACATAAAACGATCAATATATTTTTTAATTAATAAATTTATAAAGGTTTTTTTTTAAATGATCTAGTAAGTATATGTATTATTTTATATTGTTTATTTATACTTTGTAAAATAACGTTGTAGAACTGAATATTTAACGTGCTTTACCTTACGACAGTTTTCTTTCAAACGAAACAAAATCAATTTGGCTATTAGTCGTATAATTTAAGTGTAATGGCATGATTACACTTCTACTAAAGGGTACAAAAAGTTTGGCACGAAATCACCCGCAAAACTGAAAACAAGTTGATGAAAAAATCAATAACTTCCCTACCCCAGGAATTCATGTAATCTACGAGTAATAAAACTAGAATATTACTTCAAGATAAGTATCGCTTGCCATTGCCTTGCGGATTACTTTCTGCAGAAATTATTTCAAAATATATTGTTTGATTTTAACATTGTGTTGATAGAGAAAAGCAAACTTTTTATTCGGTAATTGCTTCTCAATTATTCAGTATGGTGGCTAAAGGATAATCAGGATTTCTCTGATCATTTAGTATGCTAAAATATTACTTACATATTATAAAAAATAAACACTCTAGTCTAAGCGGCTAGGTTGGGCCCGTTTTTGCAGATTGTACCGAGACTAATCATACGTATTAAGATCTTAGTATGCCAAGTATTATGTTTCCAATTTGCGTGTTATATATACATGTATAAGGATCTTCCGACCAAATTAAGATAACTTGGTTACAAAATGAAAAGTAAGTATAAGCAAGTCACAATTAGTAAACGATACTAACTAGTGGTTAACTATGTCTGGTAAATATCACGTTACAATTATTAGAAGTAGGCTGTGTGTGTATGCGCTAGTGAACCTTTTCCGAAGCCGGCTAGATCTGATGTGCCGCCTTATATCGCATGAAATGAGATCCATCATACATAATCTTATTCTAATAACAGCCATAAAAAATTAACTCAACTTCTCGTTAGGTGAATGTACAAACTTTCATGTTGTCGAATCAATTTTGTTCATTATAGCCGTGTTTTTGTCAAGAACTATTTCCATGAAGCATGTATTATAATATCTACTAAACAAGACCGTGTAGTAGTCCTTTTTTGTTCTGCCGTTTTTGTTATCTGCAATCTCTTGTTAATGAACATATTATACATAACTTGTTTTTGTAATTAATTAGCCCTATTATTTATTAAAAAATATGTACGCAAAATAATTATGGAAATGTTATAATCTTTTATGAATGTTTTATATGCTTCAAAACAAAAATAAAAATAAGTTAATGCAAGGCAGCATAATCAAGATATTATGTGTTAAGGTGTGTAGAGTCCATTGTACATCTATCTTCGTTTCATTCTGCGTGAAAAGGTACATGGGAGAACAGGAAATGACACTATAGACCAGTTCGCGAGGGCATTATGAGCGGGAATAATTCCGTACAAGCAGAAAATAATTTCAATCAATTTAATTGGGCTCAGAAATCACATACTAATTTTGGACCATCTTGAAACAATGCCCGAGAAAGTAAAATGTTTTGAAATATTTGCCTACCAACTTAACAAAAGATACACATGTAGTTTTTAAAGTTAAAGATGGGTAAATTCTCTACAAGAAATGTTGTTCTAGGGTTGTATGTTACGGAGAAATAGGCGTCTCTCGCTAGAAATAGCGCGTCTAGTTATTATTTGGAACGATATTTTACATCGGTTTAATGCTCTTAGTAAGAAACTTCAAAAATCGCAAATTGATTTATCAACTGTTGTCGAACTGTAATATTCTCTTGCTTTATTTCTTTAAGATATGAGAAATACACAATTGTTTCATTATGAAGAAAAGGCAAAATTGCTTTCTGGAGTTGAAAATTATTACGTACATGATACTCGACGTAAAAGAAATTCGAAGACTCCAACCAGATGAGTCAAGAGTAAGTGAAAGAGAGCATTACTCTGGTTATGACAATTTTCGTACTAACATTTATTACCGCATTCTAGATATTCTAGGCGTAAGAAAGTGTACCAACAGCTTCACAGTACCTTCAATTTCTTCAATAATTTGCTGGAGATTAATACAAATAAATTAACAGAGCAAAGGGCAACAATAGTCGTAAAATATCTGGACGATTTAGAAGAAGCATATTCCCGCAACGAATTGTTCTGGAAAAAGACCATTTTTCACCCTAAAATGGGTGAAAAGCTATTTGCGTGCAAATATGAACCAAGACAGACTCAATGCACTTGCGTTATAATCCAATGAAACACAATTCAGAGATATTTGACATTTTAAAAAAATGTTGACCTATGTATTGGTTTACAATAACCTTTATAACTTTCTTAGTGTAAAAGATACTTATTTGATTTTTTGGCATACAGAAATACCATAAGGTGAGCTACGATATACAGTTTGAAGAAATTCAATAATAGTATACCAAGTGTTCCATTTTTGACGTTACATTTTCTAAACTTCAAATCGCGAAAACTTGCTTAAATCAAATGGAACACCCTGTATTGTGTACATCAAGTTATGTATAATTAAATTCTTTTTCTTCTGATATAAGCATTGCAGGGGTTCAAGTTACAACTTTTTGAAATATTTGCGACTTTCTTAGAAATTCCAGAATTTTTAGTAAAATTTTATCAAATTAGCCATGATTAGAAACAATCAATAATGTCAGTTATGTCAAAAAATGCCACCCCGTTTAAATTACACCCACGAAGACTTTTTAAATTTGTTTATTGTTTATGGAGAATGTGATAAAGTAATATCAAGAACTTGTACTACATTTACTACTCGATATCCACAAAAACTGAAACCGTCACGAAATACTGTAAAACGCATACTGGATAATTGAGAATGACTGACATTACTGATTGTTTCTAATCATGGCTAATTTGATAAAATTTTTACTAAAAATTCATGAATTTCTAAGAAAATTGCAAATACTTAAAAACTTGTAACTTAAACCCCCACAATGATTATATCAGAAAAAAAGGAATTTAATTATACATAATTTGATGTAAAAAAATACAGGGTGTTCCATTTGACTTGACAAGTTTTCGCGGTTTGAAGTTTACAAAATGTAACGTCAAAAATGAAACACTTGGTATACTATTATTGAATTTCTTTAAACTGTAGAGCGTAGCTCACCTTATGGTCCTTCTGCATGCCAAAAAACAAATGAGTATCTTTTACATGAAGAAAGTTATCAAAGTTATTGTAAACCATTACACCTGTCAAAATTTTTTTAAATGTCAAATATGTGTGAAACAATTGGGTTTAGGCATAGGGTAGCCTACATGTTCTTGACTCAGAATTTTATGCTCTTTTCGAAAACCCTAAAATATATAGGGTATTCCATTTAAAATAAGCAAGTTGGTATCGACTTCCGGTATAACCGGAAGCGCAAGATGCTTGTAATTATTTTAGTTGGATTGAATACACTGCCATTAGTAATTCCCGAAATTTTCAAAATTTTCTGGTTCGTACTGTTCCCTATATCAATCGATGCACTACCTGGTGAAACAGCCTGTATATATGTACATATACCATTACAAAACAAGAAGGGTGCCACATCAGAATAGATCTAGGGCGCAATCTGACATAAATTCGCTCCTGAGCGGAATGAATGCAGACGATTTTCATCTTTGGATGGTGACAATGATGCTACGTTTGGTAATGGAAGGATGATGTTTGTCCGTAACATCTTGCGGCCATTATATTTTGGTTTAATATCGAAAAATCCAACATATAGCACATATTAGGGTGTCTATTATTTCGAAACAAGTAAATGTACAATAAAAATATACAGAATACTTTTTGTAGAAATTTATTCATCTTTCACTTCGATTACATATATTTCTGTTAAGTTTGACACTAACCGAGATATGTGCAAATATTATTCAAATATTTATTCGGCTCGGTGGTGTAGTGTAGGTCACACGATGGCAAGGATGATTAGAAATTTAACTATCGTCGCTGCGGGTTCGAATCCCGTTATCAGCACTAGCAATGTCAGTGGGGATGATTGTATGTCACGTTTTTCTGAGTGTAACCCCCTTCTAGGCAGCTTTGGCTTTGGATTGAGCTACATACTGAAAGAAAACCACTCTCTAAAAATAGCAAAAGTTCAAAACACTTAAGTCTCGTGACTGCTTAGGTGTCCAGAGCACTATCTAAATCTAGTTGATTTGCATGCAATGTTATAAATAAACTTTTATTTGTTTCTCTCTTGTCATTATTTGCGGGTCCTCAAAGAAATAAAATACCCGTTTCTTGACAAATATGTAAAAAAAATAATTTACTATAAATTTATATGGAAAAATTAATGTTTAAATCTCTATTCACATTATTTATGCCTGTTTAATGATTCTTTCACTACGTTCCATTATCGAGGTTATAATGAAATATAGATAACGACAAAAAAACTTATACTTCATAACATTAATAAAATATATTCAAAAAACTCCAATCGATTTGGTTTATAATATAGATATATTAAACGACACTGTGGGCGTAATATTTACATATTTAATTAAAAATATACATTATCTAAATACTATAATATATAAAAAGAATTTTTTTTAATAGTCACGATATTTATAGAAACAAAAACAAATTTATGATTTAAGTTGAATTTTTATGGTGGTCTCTAACTAAATTAGTAATTTTAGTAGTCCATTAAACATGTCCATCAGACATGTCCAGAAAATCGGACATATCTAAGGCACTTTTCAAAGTGAAAAAGTAGTTTTGTGCGCATGAGCAGTACATTTCGTTTGCATCAGTTGTAAATTTTTAACTTCCCGCTAAGAAAATTGAAAATTTTCAGAAATCGGGAAGTTATTGGCTTCACCCCGATTTTAGAAAATCGAGGTTTTGTCAGATCTCGACGTTTTGAGGTCCTAAGAAGCTATTCTGACTATTCCCACGATGGTGTCTGTATGGCTGATGTATGTGTGTGTGTGTGTGTGGATGTGTGTACGGTGTATGTAAACCTCTCATAACTTTTGAACGGCTTGACTGATCGCCGTTTGCGGCATTCTAAAGGGGTTGACTCATCTTAGATTTCCTGAAAATTAGAACCCATTCGGCCCGGTAGATTTTGAGAAATCTCAAAAATAAAATTTTCAAAAATTTGTTTTGTTGGAATATCTTTTAGACTACTGCACCGATCAATTCCAAATTTAATCAGCTCTTCTCCTTATAAAACAACGTCGATCGATGCAAACCGCATCAAAATCGGTTGATTCGTTCGAGAGATATCGATTACGAAAAATTCGCAAAAAAAGTGTTTTTTTTTTAAATAACATTCAAAATTCCTGTCGGATCGATTTTTGGTACTAAGACAACTTTTTGTACTTAAAAAACTGCGTTGAATGCCGTAAACCGCATTAAAATCGGTTGATTCGTTCAAGATATATCGATTACGAAAAATTCGCAAAAAAGTGTTTTTTTTGAAATCAAAATTTTTGTCGGACCGATTTTTGGTACAAACATAACTTTTTGTACTTGAAAAACTGCGTTGAATGCTGCAAACTGCATCTCGATTGGTTAATTTGTTCAAAAGATATCGCAGTTCAAAAATTACAAAAAAAAGTGTTTTTTTAATATAACTTCGAGATTTTTCATCTAATCGTAGAGCACAAAAATGTATGTGCATAATATTTTGAGTTCGGAGAGCGCTTTAAGCTCGAAAATAGCGGCAAGTTTCAGGGATAGCCTGCAGGGTCAACCGATTTTCAGATTTTTTTTTCGACTTTGAAGGACTAATAATTTTTGAACAGGGATAAATTGGTTTATATCGCCATTATCTAGAAATGTGCGATTAAATTTATGAGTTTACATAAATTTCTGTAACACTCTTATGTGTTAAACGCGCTACTACTGTTCGGCCAGAGCACGGTGTAATCATCTTGCATTGGGAGCCAGAGCTTTTAGTCTAAGAGCTAGTGGCTTCGACTACATACGAATTTCGACAAGGCTAGAAATATGCAAAAATGTTTAGATCGCCTTAAAGAAGGAATAACCGGTATGGCTAAAAGACGTCGGTGGGGTGAGCACCCTTGAATTTTTAAAAATAGGAAAAAAATGCAAAATTTTACTCCTTTCGACAAAGCTGAAATTTACAGTAGTGATAGCCTAGTACCATTCTATTATTGAAAAAAAAATGCCATACCGTTTGGCTGGTGAAAACTACCTGCCATACCAGGTCAAAGGTAGCCGTTTTGAAGTGAAATTTACTTATTCCGACAAGGCTGAAATTTGACCAGTACCTTCGAAAAATAAGTAAAAGACGATATGCAAAGAGTCATACCGATTGGGTGGTGGAAAAGGGGTGCCATACCATAAAATTTTGATGAGTGTAAGAGAGACGGCCTTATGCAGTCCCGCGCGTACGAGAGAGAGCAGTAATGGGAGCTCCGACGCGCGCATTGGACTTTGCGAAAGTTTACATATTATAAGTATGTCCCAGTTACAAATGTCTACGTCGAGCGGTCATTCTCGCAATATAGATGGATTTTTAACGAAAGGGGCCGTGGTTTAACTCCAAAACATTTAGAACAGTATAATATATTTCTATGTGTGTTAGTTTAATGTTAAATACATCCCCCTATACCTCCAATTCTCTTCGAGTGAGTGCTTATAATAAATTGACTTTATCAACTTTGGATAATACGGAATTCGCTAAAAAAATTTCATGGTAAGATATCGTTTCATATATGCATGAAAATCTGACACATAACCACCTACAACCAACCCTGGTTTTACGTCATATCCGGCAAAACGGCAATCTTTGACCTGGTGTAGGTAGTTTCCACCAACGAAACGGTATGGCAATTTTTGTTTCATTAGTAGGATGGTACTAGCTATCATTACTGCAAATTTCAGCTTTGTCGAAATGAATAATTTTTACATTTTTTCCCTAAATTCAAGGGTGCTTACCCCACCGACGCCCTTCAGCCATACCGCCAATTCCTTTCTTGAGGCGATCTAAACTAACATTTTTACATATTTCCAGCCTTGTCAAAATTCGTATGTTGTCGAGGCCACTAGCTCTTAGGCCGCAGTTATTCTTCTAGGTGGCAGGCGGCGGGTGACGGGTGATGGGCGGCAGGCGTCAGTTGATGAGGTGTTTATACTTTATTGGGGTGTAGATACGCATGCAGGAAGGCAAGAGGGCGATTTCAGTTTCAATTCAGATGGCGTTCAGAACGCGTCGTATGTTATTATATTATTACTTATCACTTACCCTCCTTATTCAAAACCTTCGCTATTTCGCGCCATTTCTTATCAATAAAATCAGAATTTTTGTGGTTTGGATCCGCATCATTCCAAATTGCAGGTCTTGTCTGCACTTCACTTATTAGAACCTCACGATACTCTCTAGAAATTACGTATTTTGACATTGCATATAAATTTTACACGTTTTCGGTAGAAGTGTCGGTTAAAACTGCGGGTGTTGTCACTCGAATCTGTAGCATTTCACAGATACGGGTGGCAGCCTGGCGATGTCACCGTGCTGTTTCCTGTCACCTGATCATATTATAAACGATATCATTTAAAACAATGCGCCACAGCTACAAGTGACATCGCCTGTCGCCTATCACCCGTCACCCGCCGCCTGTCACCTAGAAGTATAACTGAGGCCTTAGACTATTTGTGATTGACCGAGAATATCTAGATAGGTATAAGTTTTTTGCAATTCAGATGAAATACCTGAATATTTAACAAAATTCCGTAATATTTTTCTTGACGAATATTCATATTTGAAACCTTTAAAAAGTTACAAAACTCGATCTCAGTAGCATATAGAGAATATTGGATCAAATCAGATTGAGTCCTGAACCAGTTTATGAACCTGTGCGAAGCATTTTCTTTAAAATAGGAAATAAACACAGAACAGAGTATATAGCCAATACTTTAATAGGTAAATCATCTTATTTATATCTCTAGGATACTAGCGAAAGAAACTATTGCTCCAAGCATAGCAATTGACTAATAAAGACATCCAACGTTTAAGTATCGTTCATTAAGACATTCTTATGACTAATTAATATTTAAAATTAGCTGTAGCGTTTGAGAGTTGGAATTAAGTTTGAAATAAAATATGTTCATGTAAATGTCCCAACACAGGGACGAGGATATTTCTTTCTGCACCTTCCTCAATGCTCTGCACATGTCACCCAAACTTTTTTGTCGCATTATTAAATAGCGTTAACATATTAATCTTTTAAGCTTTTAGTTTGTTATTAATTTGATTTATAACCAGAATAGTTTAAATACTTTCGTTTGAATTGTGTCTATTTCTAGCCCAGCAATTTTCTTATTAAAATTACAAACAGTTTAATTTATGAAGCATGAAGCATTTTCAAGTTACGTCCATCCAATTAAACGCCAACAACAAAAATGCCTCAGAACAATAATTATGATAATTAGTGCAGTACTGCGCCTGGAATGTTTATTACATGTGTAATGTCAAATGTAATGAATAAATATATGTCCAGATGTCCAGAGTAACGCCAGTGTAGAAAGATATATGGACTTAAGTCCTCCCAAGAGACATGGATTTGTTGTAGGACAAAGCAAAGTTGACATTTCTGTAAAATCACAATTTATTTCTTCCGCATGGTTCGTCTTGGGTTGGCGCTAAACATGTGCTTGGAAATTAGAAAATTAACTGAGTACTTAGTTAAAAATACAGTATTCTCATTCTTATGAGGAGATGACAGCTACAGGGCGTTAAAAGAAATATTACTAAGACAAATAAATGTCTGTGGAGATATTGCCTCATAATATAACTGTAAGTAAATTGGTCCGACTTGAAATGCGCATATAGATATCGAAAAAACCATTTTCAGAATTTAACTTCTGAATTTTGTATTAATGAAATTCATATCTACCAAATCTCGACTTGCTGGTTATGATAACTTTTTGAATAATTTGAATCATGTCCACTAAATGGAATGGATGGATGAATTCACTAGCAATTAGGACAAAACTTCTTGTTAATGGCTTAACAGTTAATTTAAAGGCCAACGTTTCGGTAGCTGATTACTATCATCCTCAGGACTGTAATATTGGTTCTTACCAGGGTTGCGACGATTTAAATCAATTTGATTTAAATCGTGATTTAAATCATGATTTAAATCAACTGATTTTTTAAATTTAAATCATGATTTAAATCAAGTTGTGTAAGCCAGTAAATCAAACTTCAGAAAATTCAAATAAAAAGTATAGTTTATTTAAAAGCTTGATACAAATTAAACTGAAAAAAAAATTCAAATAAAAAGAAGAAAAGAACAGTTAGGTTACACATACATATAAAACAAAAGTTACCTTCTTAAATGTACATTATAAATTAGATGCCTACTTAAAAGCAGAAACAAAGTAAACAAATTAAACAGAATCAACTCTAAAAGAAAATAAAACATGATTTACTCCAAAACAACAATTTTAAATTAGGTTAATTATTGTAAAGTTTGTACAAAAAAATTAATTTAGCTGCTTTTTCGGTCCCTAAACGATTTCGAATCTTAGAATGAATCTAACCAAATGTCGAAAATAATCTCTCAACCGAGTCTGAAGTAGCTGCAGCAGAAAATAGTTGCTTGATAATCAGGAATAATTTGTCAATAATATCAATATTTCTTTGAGATTTCCACCAGTCCAAGGGTTTTGTGTTTTTAAGAATTTCTTCGTGAAACATAATATCGGCAAAAGGCTCAGATTTTGTCAGAAATTTAATAATCAGTGGTAGTAAACCACTTGCGGGATATAATACATTAGCGGCTTCTAAAGCACGATTCTTTTCGCTTTCTGTTAATTTATGCTTTGTTTTCGTAGGGTCTAGAATGAAGGCTAGCAAATTTAGAATACCTGCAGTTAAATCAACTTCAATACTTGGTTCAGCGACTTCTGTCTACGGGTAATGTCTTGGTCTGGCACTTTCCATGATGGCCTTTTAATCTTTGTCTTTGCATTTCTTTTTTTGCAATTTTTACACACCGCTCTGTTGCCGGTGTTTCCTTTTTTTTTTTTTTTCTTTATAAAATAATCCCAAATTTTGTCTTTCTTCCTTCCTCTCATTTTTATTTTACACTTCACTTGTTCATGAACTATCCTCCCTTTTATATTCTATTATGCAGATAATTTATAACAGGAAAATTCCCGCGATAATAAGTATCGTCAATTGAAACCGACCGCCAAGCTTGTCAAAAGAGGAATATGCTGATTTTTTATTGTTTGTATGAAAATATAGACCACATAGACAATTTTTCCAGTGACGTGAATAATTTATATGTGTAACTTGGTAGTTAGAGAATACAAATAAACAGTGTAACGAAAAATCGTATTTGTTTTCAAAAAAATTAGAGTAAAACTGGAAAAAAATCAAAAAAAATCAAAAAAACCGATTTTTTTGATTTTTTAAACAAAAATTATTGATTTTTGATTTAAAAAAAAAAAGATTTTTTCCAACACTGGTTATTACAGCCCCGAAGACGGTAGTAATCAATTACGGAAATGTTGCCCTTTAAATCATATGTTAAAAAGTCGTTAACAATATTCGTTTTCCTAATTGCTTGTGAATTCTGTCATAATTTGTCAATATTGGTCATTACCTAAAAATAGAGGATACAGTACAGAAATACCTTCCGATTATTTTTTTGTAATATTTGAATAAGGAATATGACTCATCAAAAAGTACATTTAATTGATGTAATATGCAAAACCCGGATCCCAGGGCTACATAACGATATTTTCTCCCAAATACTAACTTCTGTGCCTACAAACTCTAACTTCGGGAAATCATTTATCCATCGTTCTCCAGTACTACGAGGGGGACATGGACGCGATATTTTTAAAATTTTCCATACAATATTCTCAATTTGGATCGGGGCTTTAATAATATGTATAACCGAAAGTCTGAAAACTATCAAACATGGAACCGAAAATGTTTTAAATAATATGTCTGATCACTGCCTAAGACCACAACATATCGTGACTATTAGAACTTTAACATAAATGAATTTGTTTTTGAAGCAAAAGGAACACCCTGGAATTATAGAGCCGATCTATAGTACGAGAAATCGGTATAGTGACTGGACGTGCGGAGCAAGACGCTACATGAGGGCGGAAAATGTCTGACACATGACATCTTCCGTCTTTTACAACGAGAAAGATGATTGATTTTTGTTGGCACACGACCAAGGCGGAGTTTCACTTACATTCTGTGATACTTCCTGCCCGCACTTAGTTTTGTTACCGATTTATTTAGCATAATTATTTTATATCTGTTTGTTTGCTGGTGTGTTTTTGAAAATAATTAAAGAAGGTTATCGTGTTGCAGTGAGTTTGTAATATATGGTAAATGTAATATGATATGTAAGTAATAATAGATGATATTTTACACAAGTTGTTGGCTGTTAAGGTAGAAATTATTTCTTCAATAAAAAACAGAAAAACTTATTTCCTATTTTTATTACTAGAGGACTTCCAGCCAAGTATATGAACAATTTGTCCTACGTTTCGTCCGAGTTTTCGGACTTTTTTCAAGGTTAAAAGCTAATATAAATTTCCAATTTTAATTTCACTGTATGGGTGGGTTTTATTTTGTTTTTCATCATTTTTTTTATTTGATGGGTATGTGATGTACGTGTAGTTCGACGAGTTAGGCAGAGTTAGGCATATACTTGGCTGGAAGTTCTCTAGTAATAAAAATAGGAAATAAGTTTTTCTGTTTTTTATTGAAGAAATAAGTAAGTAATAATTATTTCATATCTGTTTATTTTCTGGTATGTTTTTGAAAATAATTTAAGAAAGTTGTAATATTTAATGTAAAAATGTTTCGACAGTGGGAGGCCTCTACGTCTACATCTTATTGTGTTTGTGAAAATGAAAGTGATAGTGATTAGTTTTCAGTAAGAAAAAAATCGGCTACATTTGAACGAGCAAGAGAAACAAATTGGTTTCATATTTACAATAATCTTTTGAAGCGACGAGCTAATAATCCTAATTTGTATGATTTAGATGTACTAAGTGAAACAGCATCTAGAACTAACGTTCCCCGTCCCACAATACACAAACTGGTGCAGGTAGGTGCCCTTCTAAGATAACAACGATCTGACATCGGTCAATTGAAAACTCTGGACCCATCGTTAGCAAATTTTTAAGAACTTTAGTTTACGACGCGTACCAGAAAAATGAAATCCCAACTATAATGACGTGGTAGACAGAAAACTAAAAGAAATGGATTATCATCTAAAATATACCAAAAGAACTTGGCTGCGAAAAATCGGATTTAAATATAAAACTATTAATAAACGCATGGCGAATATGGAAAGCAGACGAATAGTGAATTGGCGAAATTAATATCTAGAAGAGATAAAAAAACTCAAATGGGAAAATAGACCAATTTATTATCTAGATGAAACTTGGTATGATATTCATGACACCGTAAAAAACAGATGGACTGATAGATCTAGGAAATGTCGATTAATCTCATTGCCCCTAGTAAAGAGACTCGATTGATTATATTATACTATAGATCAGTTGTTGAATGGGTTGATAATGCATTGAAACTGTACGGAAAAAGCATGGAAGACTCTAACGTGGATTACCACAAGAACAATACGGATAAATCTGGCTCTGCGTTCTGTAGCGTCTTACCCTGCACGTCCGGTCACTATAGCGATTTTTCCTACTATACCATCAGTTGATTATAAAATTAATTCCTTCTTAGTAACACTCTTTGATATACATGTTCCATATCGTAATTAAGAAGCCTCCAAAGCCGTACATCACAGTTACAAGGCAATTATTTCCCGCAAAAACAATGTTTTTAAAAAATACAAAATATCTGGGCTAGACCAGGAAATAAGTGCTTACATTCAGCAGCAGATAAATCAATCTGTAAATAATCAAAAGAAAAAAATAGTTTGACTTTAAGTCATGGAATGTTCACACAAGTAAAATTAATATCCACCCATCAATCATGGATCCTGAACTTATAAGTAGTTTCGTTTGTACTATGGCTCCTCACAATCTATAGTGAATGATGATACTATTTCATTTTTGCGCCGAAATATTTATCCAAATTTTCAAAATTTGTGTTTGGTGAAATCGCCGAGGAAGAACTACAGTCTGCAATCAACCAATTAAAATCCAACGCTTTTAGACAACTCTATTAACTTAACAATGCTCCAGATTGCTTAATATTTAATGCCCGAAGAATTTTCCACCACATGAAAAAAGGGTTATTATAAATGTCTTGGCTAAAAATTAATTATCTGCTCTGTCTAAACTTATTGAAAAAAATAGTTTACAATGAATTAGTTCTGCATATTGAAAGCCGAAGTTTATTAGCTGTTACAGTCAGGATTTTGATCGGATTCAGTACTTCCACAGCTCTGATGAACTTAGTTAATGATTTGTCAATGACGATGGCAAGCTCTCAAATAAGTCTTTTAGATTTACTTGATTATAATTAAGGCTTTTGATACTATATATCATGAGTTACTAATTTCATAGATGCACTTTTATCGATGTGACGACACAGTACTTGAGTGGTTTACGAGGTACCTATCTAATAGACAAGAGTTAACGATCAACTTTCCAGTGAAATTGTATTGCCACAAGTTGAGCCCCAAGGGAGTATCCTGGCACCAATATTATTTTCCCTCTTTACGACTGATCTGTCGTTGTATGTCTCCAGAATGTTCTATCAATTTTTATGCTGATGATACTGTTTTATACAATTTGTTATCCATTAAAAATTAATAAGCCACTAAATAACAATTTAAGTTTAATCTCTTCTTGGCCGAAGAAAAATGCAGTTTTGCTGAATTTCTCTAAATCCATGGTGATATGCATGGGATCGTATGCAATACGTGAAAAAGCATTTTCTGTGTTAAATCATATTTTCATTATTGACAATAAGTTCTTGTCATTTCCAGAGCGTGTTAAAAATCTGGGTGTCTAGATTGTAATTTAAAAATCCAGTCACATGTAGTAAAAATCTCACATTGTAACATAAGTTAAAAACTGTGTATCAATTTAAAATATTTATAAACTAATAAATTAACTTTCTTTTTATGTTGCCTATTGTAATGTTTAGGGTGGGTTTGAAAATCTGTTTTATACAGAACCCTATTTGTAATTGATCTCGAGAAAGTGGATTGTGATCATGTTTTCTGTATCATCTTGTACACTGTTTATTTTATGGTTTAGAATTTACGATGTCGGTGCTGGTTGAAGTTAAGCCAGACACTGATCATCTACATCTACAGTTTTGTTATTTTACAAATAAAACATTTTACAAAAAATAAGTATAATTATTATAAAATACAGTTTTATAATTATTTAATTAAGTAAAAAACAGACACCTTTAGTTTTTGTTTTATTAATATAAGTATTACTACCATTTGCTTTATAAGTTTTTAATTATTATTATAAACTTTTAATGAGTTGTTAATTTTTTTGTTTAAGATATATATAATTAATATTTAATTTTACACTTCATGCAAATAAAGTTTTATTATTATCATTAGTCAAAATCTCAATAAAAACGTTGATTAGATAAACAGGTGACAATATTATGCGATTTTAAATACGCAATATAAATAAACATGTATTTTATATATTATATAAAATTTTATGAATTTATGACATATCCGGTTTTACAATAAATAAAAACTTTTATTTCGGTATGCAAATTCTGCCCACGACTTGCCAAAGCAGAAATGAAGGAACATAGTGTTAAATATATCATTTAAATAGTAGTTAAATATACAATTTAGAATACGAAAAAACATAGTAAACGTTAAATAACGTCACGAATGTTTCATTAAATAGAATCAAATACACCGAAAACACGAAAAGAATAGGTTTTATATATTTTTCGGTCTAATTCTTTGATCTGATAAAACAAGTTTATGCTTCTCCTTTTGTTGAGATCTTAGTAATGAATAAAAGGGGCCCGACTAACAAAAACTTTATTATATCCGCGTTATTTTTCACATCTTAGACGGCGGATTCTCATAATTACTTCTAGGTATTTGAAAAATTGTTTCCGACACTATTATTCCTGTCCAATTTATACATTTAAATTATTACAAACGCGATGTTTATGCCGGGATCGAAAAAAACTATAATTTGACCGGCAACTTTCACCGTTAAAAACTCAAACAGTAGCTGTTCGTACTAGTGTTTTTGTTGTTAAAATAAATAGTCTTAATTACCTTGTTGGTGGTCAAGGCTGCTTTAAAAATATAAAATTTCCAGAGACACAAAAAAAACTTTAATAATAATAATTATTTAAACATCTAGACATAGCTGTAAATATGTTTTCACCAAGAAAGACATTTGCGAAACATGAGGATCTGTATGTATGATAATATTTATTAAGTGTATATTATTTTTAATGTTATAAGAATCCTTGTAAACAGTAAAATTAGTAATATACAAAGTTTAACACTACACGATACAAACTTAAAAGGGAACTCCTCGAACCAAAAAATTTTATAACTGGGGACAAACAAGAAATTGTTAACCGTATCTAATTTTTGTAAATCTCTTGAAATTTACAACCTGTTCCAGTGCCCGCAACCAGATATCCTGTTTCAGCATATTTTTATGTACAAATTAATTTAATTTGCATAACCCAGTAATCTTTGGAGTTATATAGCAAATAGACGTAATAGACTTCTCCTAAAGAAAATGCCTAATTTTGGTTTTTCAACCTCATCACTATAATTCGTATATTCATGTCTTTCAAAAAGGAGGCAATATGTGGCTATTAGTCGGTCCCAGCCTGTGGAATACATTGCAAGATCTGGTGTTTCACAGGGATAAATATTTCCTTTTTTTTTTCTTATTCCACATATTTATTAATGATGTTCTGAAATATAATACTGAAGCTTATTGTTTACTTTACGCTTCACCTGCTTTATAGACCTCAGCGTAATCTTTAACAAAGAACTTTCATTTATGCCACATAAGTACCTTAGTATCATATAATCCATCAAAACCAGCATCGACTCGTAACAACTTGAGCATTTTAAATTTTGATTTTCTCCAGTATAAACCTGAATATGCATATTTCATCTAGAACGAGCACAAAGACGATTCCCCAGATTACATGGTTCAAGTCAGGTGAAAAAGGGCGGCAAAATTTCCAGGTTGGGAGTTCCTCGTCTCCTGTCGTCAGTGATTGGCCCTGGTAGTGGAAATAGAAAGACATTAAATAAATGACTAAAAAATCAAATGGAGTGAGATTATTCATGTTCCGCAGCTTCTGATTAGACTCTATGCCTAACCTTGCATGTAAGTATGAGCATATTTCTCAGACATTTCTGTATAAAATCATATAAAACACAACTAATGACCAAAAATTAATTAAATTTTAATATATCACGTTTGATTCTCGAAGATTATATATGTATCCCGCATTCTAATTATTTAATACTTTCGAATGTAAAAGATTATTTTATTTATATTGATAATCGCTCTCTTTACCTAAAAGTATTATCATACTCAAGCAATAGTCTTTTGCAAGTTACTGTTTCTGTAAATACATTATTTTACTATTTACGGAATCAGCAAAGAGAGTGAAAGCACCATTTTTTAGAAATTTACTATAATTTATGTAGGATATAAAAAAATAA
The DNA here is from genome assembly GCA_029963845.1 of Rhamnusium bicolor. Classification (NCBI taxonomy): domain Eukaryota; kingdom Metazoa; phylum Arthropoda; class Insecta; order Coleoptera; family Cerambycidae; genus Rhamnusium; species Rhamnusium bicolor. Next base: position 1,143,590 of record JANEYF010001271.1, on the reverse strand, counting down.
TGGTCCAACAACAGACCAGTGAGGCACGCGTATTTTTATTAACTATTTTAGACAAGTTTTTAGACTTTGACTAATAATTATTGTTCTGTCATCTAAATAGGAGCAAAATAATGTATCTCGTATCTCGTTGTACTATAAGTTTCTTAGCATTTTCGTATGACTTACACAGTAGAAGGCTTTTAATAAGTTACAGAAAATTACAGCCACTTCCTCGCCAACGTATGTTTTTATTTATTTAAAAACCAAAAAGTAGGCTGGGAATTACCCTTATAAATGGAGATAATTAGAGCAATCTTTAGACATTTGGAAAACATATTATCAAATGATAAAATAATTAATCCAACACCATTTTCTCTTAGATTTACTAACAGTTTAAGATCAAGATATCCGATAAAACATTGCATAAGCGACTTTGTTTAAACTAAATCATTGTGGACATAAAAAAGTAAGTTTGATTACATTTCTTTTTAATGAATAATTCCCTTAAACATTATTAAAGATATACCCACATTTTTATGTAATATTAAATGTATTGGTTTTTAGATAATTATGCCGCAACAAGCGCACAGAAAGCATATCAAAGTATACACGTGTCCTAGTATCTAATCTAACATTGTTTAATTATTTATTAGAAAATAATTCGCGCACGACTGGTCGCGTAGAATGTACCTAAAACTTTTTGTTAGAATACCAGTTTCTAGTAATAGTAAATAAACATCTTTTATAGCAAACCACATTAAAAGTAAGTTAATAATCAACGAAAATATTTATATAATAACATAAAACTGTTACGTAAATAATTTCAATTTGCTCCAATTTTAGTTGAGTAAATGCCACAATGTATAATATGAACAAGTGTAGAAAACCACAAAATTATTAAATATTTTTAATAATTTATGGAAAGAGCAACTTGGTTGCGTATTTCGAGAAATGCAATTTTGTGAGAAATGAACTTATTTTGTTTTAAAAATAAAAATTATATGGTCTGCTAGAGCCTGATATTTCTTAACACAAAATAGCTTAAAAAGCAATTTTCGCATTTACCAGAGTCTGAGTGCATAAAACAAAAAAAAACACATCTATACCAATTTGAGCTAAAGTAAAAATGGGCTTCAAAATATGTATTTGATTTTACAAAAATTAATAAATGCAAACTGTAGCATATTACAAAATGTTAATCTATTAATTATTCTATATATCCTCCTTCTTCCTCTGCACAAAAAGCCAACATGTTTTCTGATCTCATTTGTCGTCACTTTTTCGAGAATGTTTCCATAAAGGCTTTTACAGGTGTCAACAATCTTCTGCTTTAAATCGATACCATTTGAAGGACCCCAGAGAAAGAAATCCAATGAAGTAGGTAGGGTCAGGCGATCTCGGTGACCACTGAACAGGACCACGGGTATTGAAAATACTCATTCATTAGATATTCCTCAACAAGTCTTGAATCAGGTGATCCATACTGTGGGAACCATAACATATTTGTTCTGAGATGTATTGCCTCTAGCAGAATCATTTTACGAAAATTCAAGATATCTGACTGCTCCTGAAGAAAACTAAAGAAATACGGTCATATAAGATGCATGCTAACCATACCATACCACACATTTACTCTAAAGTGTCCCTAATTTTGTATTAGATTTATAACATGAGGATTCATATCAGCCCAATAATGAGTATTTCTACGATTAGGAACTCCATCACTTACAAATCTACTTTAATCCGTCCAAAAGATATGATTGAAAAAATTTGGGTCGTTGGTCGTTTAGTGTTACTAAAAATTGAGCCACAAAATTGTCTCCTCTTTGAAAACCAGCAGGAGACAACCTCTGCAAGTGGTGAATTTTGTAATAAGGATATTTCACATCTTTTAAAATTCTTTGTATTGAGCTGTATGAGAGGTTTGTTTGAATTTTCGTTTTTCTGGGTAAAGTAGCGGAATTTTGTTGAAATAAATTTATTACCTCTGCAATATTGCCAATATTGCGAACAGATTTCCTATGCGGCTTATGTTTTCGTGACTTGAAAGCATATTCATCATTTTGAAGGAAATTTTTAAAGTTTTTAAACGATCTGGAAAAGAACCTAAAACCTTTAGAGCGCCCACACGCTTAGATACACTTTTCCGGTATTAGTTCAATCTCTGTGTTTACTTTGTTGTGGGCATGGCATCTAGAGACGATGTTCTAGATGCAGTTGGCTCATTATTAGCTTATTACTATAATTACTTGTTTATTTTTTTAGAATACTTTCTCGTTGGCAGGGCAGAAGTTTCTGCTTCTTTCAATTTCTGTACCAATATTGCATATGCTGCGTCTTTTTTCTATGATCGTGATATTCTTTGCTCTTAATCTTCCATAAGCAAGGCTCACATTGGTAAATCTCCATGAATTCTTCGATGCATTGTTAATTAGCTCTGGACACTATTTCTACTGGTTTAAAACTCGCGTGCAAACCTGGCGGAATGAAATAAGGCGAGGAAAAAAACTGAGATTGTGTGTCGTATCATCTACATTGCAACCTGAACTGACAACTGGTTCGCACGCTCCGATTTGTATGAACTTACTACCTCTAAGAAAACAGACGCGTCGAATGCTAATTCAGTTTATTCGGCTGCTCGTTAAGGTCACAAAGGCAGGCGCACATTTCTACGTATCGGGGGGTGGCATCGGAAGGGCGAGCCGGACAAAAATGATTATTTCCATTATTTTAAATGGGACAAGGCACATTGATTCGCATTGGACGCATTGCATTAGCGGAATTCCATTTGGGATTCTTCGAAAATAATCAAATACGTATGAGCGTTACGTACTAATGACATCATTTGGAGGTCTGCGTGAGTGTGCGGTTTGTCACAATAGGAATCGGCTCGGAATAGTTTAATACAAACTAACCTACTATTGACACTATTTTTCTTCGGTTCACCTAGCAGATTAAAATGGATGATGGTTTATTAATAAAACTTGCATCATCCTGTACTAAATCGACAAATAAGTTGTGAAATTCTCCATACAATGTTTTCTTCATATTTATGTTACGAACTCAAAATATTCGCCTTTTATTTGTTTCTATCATTTTCATCGTTTTCCAACGCGCATGAATTGCAAATAACTCTTCTCTTGAACTGCTCATCTTGTTAGTAAAAACAGAACTGAGTTTGAGTTGTAATAACGCGTGATTTGACTTATAACTCCATAAATACGTGAAGCAAATCCGAAGTAATGTGCGATGTTGGCAAAAATAATCCGATTTGTGCGATGCGTCTGATGCGTTTGAAGCACACAAATGTGAGTTATCCTACCTGCGCAGTTTTATGAATCATCCACACGCTTCGTAGACATGCGCAGGTGAGCCTGTTCAGGCGAACCTGATAAGCCGACCGGAGAGTCTGTAGCCCCCTTAACATTAATTATTTCATCGTATTAAAAGATTTATGAATAAGATCTACATTTCGAATCACAAAATTTACCATTTTAGCTATAAATTTTATGTAATGGTTATTTGTTCATTTTGATAAGCATTTTCACATTCTCCTCTGTGATATTTCAAACACAAGACACTTGCAGCCATAGAGGATATATTTTATAATTACATCTTTCTATACGTTAATCAAGGTTAATTACTAAAATTACATTATCAGATTCTCATTGACTGCCATATAAAACAAGATGATGAAAAAAGCATCTTCCATAAAAACTGGTGTATCATTCCCCTCCGGTAAGGCAAAATTAAAACGAACTTCTGTAATCGGAGGAAGGCTATAAAAACCATTTTACATACAATGTAAATAGCCAGCTTGATCTGACATGGCATATTCTCACTAATTATCTTCGTTAATTAAATACCGGTCTCGAAAATAACCCTATGATTAATTAAGGAGGGGTTATTATTCTAGCTCGCGCTTAAAAAATAGTATAATAAAGTTGGTATATAACCGATATTTAACAAACAAGAACCTCGCCGCTTCCCTTTTGGTGTCTAATTTCGTTAAAACCTACTTAAGAGCTTACATTAAGCCTGCAAGAGACACATATTTCATTGAATTTTAAGCGGTATTTTGACACTCCATAATGTTAAACAGAAGAAAGGGACGGACCTCTTGAGGAACGTTTAAATTGGCACATAAAATATTTTGACTTTATTATCTACAAAGGATGTTTGATTTATAACAGCAGGTAATAATAAGTACCTACTTAAAAACTTATTTCCATTTTTACATTTAATGCAAGAGGGGCAGTAACGTAATATGGAGGAAATTTACGGCGTATGGCATGTTTCATTCGTATTTTTTTGTCCTCGTTAAAATAATAAAACCACATGATTTATGGTAGGAATGTAATTTTTTATTCTGCCATTTACATTATTAATTTGAGTTGTATAAATCATGATTTAAAATGGGAAAGACGTTATAAAATTATGTGGGTGGCATAAATTAGAGGCTCAAATTCTGTCTTCATTAATGATTTAGAAAATTCGTAGAATAATCTTTTGGTGACCTTGACATCATCGGATTGAAGACGATAATCGTTTCATAACATAGCTTATGTTCATTGTATGTTTACACTTGTTGTTTTCATAATTTAGTTAGTGAGAACAGTCCAAAAAACTGAAAATAAAGTTTTAAGAAATTTTTGCATTTTTAATAACAGATGTGCACGATTTTAAAAGGATTGTTATTCCATTTATCGCATTAAAAATAAAATGTTAGAAAAAAAATCCGTATAACTCTATTCACATAAATTTTGCAGTGCTGGGTTGGACTTAAGTAAGTGAAACCGTCCAACTATGACCGATGCTTATAAAATAAAATAAATATAGTTAAAAAAAACTAAAAAACACGCTTTTAAAGCACATCAAACTAAAAAAGTGAAAAATAATTATTAATATAAACTGAAAACAATATTTTTACATATCAAATAACTTATTCTAATTACATAATGCTCAAAATTGCATAAATATGATTCTCCTCGAGCCGATTCCACATTTTACAATTTTCAACAGCACTTCTGACAAACCAAACAACCAGCAATATTTAACAAACAAAAAAAAAACTATTCTCCGGACCTATGATTTGTTAAACAAGGCGTAGACTGAAATTGTGAGGAAAATTTTATAAAAGATGGAGTTATGTCATGAAACACGCAAGATCTAAGATAACGCCAGTTAAACCGCATAAAAAGAGTCGTGCACTGGGCTTGTAATTATTTCTCATGTAAATAAGCACTAATTAGATACTATGGTAATGATTTTTCAAGTGAATGTGAGCTACATTAAATGAAGTCAGTCATTCAATAAGTAGTTAGCAAAGGAATCAAATCGGTCATAGGAAAGAATTAAGATAACGTCGAGCATTAGTTTTAATTCTAGACAAGGAAAAACACGTTTTTACATTTGGCTTGGTAATATAATATACGATTATGGAAACAGTTACGATAATTTATACGAGATCTTAAATTTAATTTCAAATAGTTCTGGAAATCACAAAACACATAGGCCAAACATATGACCTTGAACAGTGTTGACTATAATATCGAAACAAGGTGAAGATACTTTTTTTGAAACGTATATTTTTCTACTAAAGGATGGAATTTATGCAATTATAAATTCACGTAATCAGAATCATGCATGGTAAAGAATTAGTGAGTTTTAGGTTTTAATTGACAAATATAATTCAAAGGAAAGATAGTATGGTATGGAAATATTACACGATATGACTATGGTTTGTTGTTTGGATCTTTGCGCGCCTCAATTAATAGCCACATGAATCAAATAATCAAAAATAAATATAAGTCAACAAGGTCAACTTTACCTTTGAGCAATGGTGCGTACAGGACAACGCTTCATTTATACATATTATCACTATAAATGCATTGCTGCAATAAAGCAGTTACATGAGCAGGTCGCACCTAATTTGATATACGCGCAAAGATCCAAACAACAAAATATACACTAGTCATTTAATAAGGAAGCCATTTATTTTTGACTTGTCAGTCAGTGATTTCCGAGCGATTTCGAGCATTGCAATATTAACTCATTTATGTAGGTAATAAAAAATAGAAGCCTCAAAATGGAACATTGTGGCATATACTTTATTGGTAATGAATTAGATTATTTTGACGACCATTAGCCGCCACCGTCGAAAACCACTTGTAATGCACCACTTTTAGCTATTATGCACCTGCACTTTCTGCTTCCATGACCTACCTTAAACGTTTATTTAGTTTGACTGCAGTTATGTTGTAAATAACAAAATCATTTATACGATACAAAATTATCCTTCATGGGTTTTAATGTTTAACAAGTTTGTTATAAATCAGAATTTTAACACAAATGTGAAAGTAATATAAGCTTAACAACTTAAACAATTAAAATTTAATAACACGATGTACTAAATGTTAAATTTAATTATAATTCAATAAATTAATGAAATTTTCATCGCTTTTATCCATGTTACTTATGATTAACCGCAAGCCGACCTCAAGTTAAGCAAATGTGAAATTTTAATAATTAAAAATTGTTAAGCACGCGATTAACCCATAATTATTACTGAAATTTTCATTGCAAGTAATTTCAAGGTCTGCTTTCATATCTAGGCCCTTTGATATACCGTGCCTGACTTCATCAAACACAAAAGAGAAAAATGGAAAGGCTTGAATATCTACATACTTAGGGAATTAATAGATTATTACAGGGAGATGAAATAAAAAAATCTGAAAATCAGTTGACCCTGCAGGCCATCCCTAAAACTTCCCGCTATTTTCGAGCTTAAAGCGCTCAAAAATATACGCGTATTAGTTAACTTTTGAGCTCTTCGAGCTCAAAATATTATACACATGCATTTCTGAGCTCTACGATTAGGTGAAAAACCTCGAAGTTATTTTAAAAAAACACTTTTTTTGTAATTTTTGAAATGCGATATCTTTTGAACAAATTAACCAATCGAGATGCAGTTTGCAGCATTCAACGCAGTTTTTCAAGTACAAAAAGTTATGTTTGTACCAAAAATCGATCCGACAAAAATTTTGAGTGTTATGTCAAAAATACATTTTTTTTGCGAATTTTTCGTAATCGATATCTCTTGAACGAATCAACCAATTTTGATGCGGTTTACGGCATTCAACGCAGTTTTTTAATTACAAAAAGTTATCTTAGTACCAAGAATCGATCCGACAGGCATTTTGAATGTTATTTCAAAAAAAACACCCTTTTGCGAATTTTTCGTAATCGATCTCTCGAACGAATCAACCGATTTTGATGCGGTTTGCGACGATCGACGTTGTTTTATAAGGAGAAGAGTAGATTAGATTTTGGAATTGATCGGTTCAGTAGTCTAAAAGATATTCCAAAAAAACAAATTTTTGAAAATTTTTGAGATTTCTCAAAATCTACCGGGCCGAATCTGTTCTAATTATCAGGAAATCTAAGTTTAGTCAACCCCTTTAGAATGCCACAAACCGCGTTTCGATTGGTCAAGCCGTTCAAAAGTTATGAGAGGTTTACATACACCGTACACACATACACAAACATACATACAGCCATACAGACACCATCGTGGGAATGGTCACAATAACTTCTTAGGATCTCAAAACGTAGAGATCTGACAAAAACTCGATTTTCGAAAATCGGGGTGAAACCAATAACTTCCCGATTTCTGAAAATTTTCAATTTTCTTAGCGGGAAGTTAAAAATGTCGCATATGGGTAATTGAACAAATTTGTAATTTAAAATTTCTCGAAATTTTGATAAAAGAACGTTTCTTGCAATTTTTTTTTGTGGTCTTTAACTGAATTCAGATTCTTTCTTATTACCACAGGGGCTAGAATGTTGAATGATGAACGTGACTGTATTTACTGTCTGCCGACTTTCGGGTTCAAAACCTGTCTTTAACCCTGACAACGTTGAAAAGAGTGGTTGCGTGTTTGTGTTTTTTTTAACAGTGTAACCACGCCTGTGCCTCTCTGGAGTTGGGGGTTGTCTATTTTTATGTGGTATGGTGCGTTTTTAAAATAGAACTTTAGTTACATAAAGTTTCTTTAAGGCTCTAGCCTTAAAGGGAGGTACCCATACATGACATGAATTCTAGGGTTGACGCTAGGTGATGTGTCATGGCGTAAATATGTTCATGCATATATGACACAGTATCTTACCTTGTGATTATTTTGGCGAGTTCGCTAACATCCGAAGTTAATACTAGGATGCCTGAAAGTATTGGTGAATGTAACACACACATATATTTTTTTAACAAGCGACCACAAGAGTAAAACGATATTACTAATATTAATACACCCACTAACACTATTTTCACTTTCCAGCTGCAAGCATTGATGTTTCATCCACGCTAATCCAGACATATTTACATTCACTTAAGATTACTGTTCGAGACGTGTCTTTTAATGTTTTCTTTAACGTTGCACAAATGCACTTTTTATCAGCTTCCGCAATATAATTCTGTGCCATTAAATTGCAACTCCCGGAAATCACAAATCCACAAGTTTATCTTATCCTCTGAAAGAATTGAACAAGACATTTAAAAAAATAACCTCCGTTGTTTTTAATTTCGCATTGTTCACATATCTACGTGTTATTCACATCGATGTTTTGTAAATACTACGTATTTAAAGTATATTCATTTTTAACATGCGGTAGTGGGTGTAACGTGAAAGACAAGCGACGCGATTCGTCTAACTAGCTAGGCGTTCGCATCACTATTGGACACTCGACAATAGCAAGCATTGCACCGTCAAGACGACGATCAGTAAGCAATTGTTTTTTATACTTGCAAGTCGTCGAATTACCTGATAAAATATTTAATTTTTTGTTCCCATTTTTATAATGAAAACAGATTTATTGCATAGTACATGAGAATATTTTATCACTTCATATTATTTGGGAATGTTTCATTAGCTGTTCTCAATATAATATTATATCTACCTAAAAGTCGTCTCTGGAATTTATCGCTACCTCCCGATGTAGATATAACAGTAAAATATGATCAAAAAGAGCGGAACATATTTTCAGTTTTTTTTTAAGGTATCACAAAAATTATCTAGGTAAATAAGGTTTTCTTTATGCCAACCTTTCTCCGATTTAAGATCGTTGCTTTTGGAAAAGCTAGCGAGTAAGTTAAATAAAGCATCCTATATAGGGTGTCCCACTGGAAATGAAACAATCGTATTTTCTGCTTGTGTAATAATTTTTTCGAAAAAACGCTCGCACCCATTGATTTTATCATCAAGTCGTAAAAATATTGGCGATAGCTCATTGGATTCGGAATGACGTCTAGAAAAATGTGTAAAAATTGTTTACCAGCACATAAAAAATTGCAAAAGTTATTAACAAATTAAGATAAGAAAGAAAAGGCATTTAGTTTTTCGCAAATAATTCAGAACTATTAATATTTAAGAAATTTAAAAAAAAGATTCTTAAAGAGGACGAAATTTCCGATAAAAAAAGTCCTAACTCCAGGAACTGTACCTCTATTATAAATAATTTTAATTTAATGGTGAAAATAGTGCTCCGCGCGGCGAGCGCGTCGCTGCCGCAGACCTCAGAATCCGATCGTAGCAACAAAAAAATATTTTTTTTTAGCTGTAAAATATTAATTTTTTTATTGTTAATAATCATTTTTTTACTTTTTTTCATTATTTAAATAATAGATTAACAAAAGATTTTTTTTTCTAAATTTATCATTTGCAATTTTCTACAAAATAAATTTATTTGTTTATTTAATAAACAATGGCTGAATGTATTAATTTTTTTATAGAAAAAAAAAAATAAATAAAAACAACCATATATAACCGTTACAAAAAAAAATTCGATTTTTATAGAATTTTCAATTTTGCTACTACATTAAAGTGCCTCCTTCTTTTGTTAAGTTATTAACCTCTATATCTTTTAAACTATTACAGATACGACAATGGATATTCAAGTCGTTTTTATAAAGGATTAATTAATCTTTAAAATGAATTAACCACCTAGTTTGTAACTATTGTTAATCAGCTTATACGCATTTGTTTATAAAAAATTAACGTTTCTTTGTCATTTTCGAATCTTTTATGACTAATAGTTTATTAAATATTGCAGATACAGTAATAGACTTTCAAGACAATTTTGTAAGCTCATTTTATGAAAAATGGATGAAATTTTTAAGTGGATATTGTTCCTTGGGATGTCTAGATGATCCGATAATTTTTTGAAATTTTTCAATTAATATTTTATAGCTAAAAAAAATTTTTTTTGTTGCTACGGTCGGATTCTGAGGTCTGCGGCAGCGTCGCGCGCGCCGCGCGGAGCTAGTGATGGGACTCGAGTCATATGGCTGTTCAATTCGAGTAAAGTTGTTACTCGAGTCGAGTTATTGCTACTCGAATCAAGTTTTAACTCGAGTCGAATTGCAATTCGAGTAAAGTTGTTACTCGATTCGGGTTATTGCTACTCGAATCAAGTTTTAACTCGAGTCGAGTTGCAATTCGAGTAAAGTTGTTACTCGAGTCGATTTATTGATATTTGAATCAGTGAGTTACTATGCTTCAAGTTTTAAATCGAGTCGACTTGCAATTCAAGTAAAGTTGTTACTCGAGTCGAGTTATTGCTACTCGAATCAGTGAGTTCATATGATTTAAGTTTTAAATCGAGTTGAGTTTGACTAGAGTCTAGAGTCAGGGCAGAGTCGAAATCAAACTCGAGGCGAACTATAGAGTAAGTAATTGGAGATGATTGAGTGGTTTGCTAAACGGTAAGTTTTTAAAGTGTATTTAGGTTTTTTCTTTTGGTAATCTTTCAGCATTTAAAACACTACCATCTAATTCCAACATAAGTTTGAAAAATCGGAAGGATAAACATAAATCATAATAATTGAAATACAAAATAATAAATGGACCCAGGTCATATATTATTTTTCCGACAAATCAACACATTTCAAATACAAAATTAAATATATAATTAATATTGTATATAAAATGACATTTAAAGAAAACCAACATAATTTTTTTTTATATTAAATTAACATTAAATTAAACTTTTGTTTAGCACAAAATATTAAATAAATACAGTATTTAATATTTAATACACACCGATTACGGTTTTTTATTTATTTCGAAATAATTGATTCGAAAAACAAATCTTTATGAACATGAATGTGCCAGTTTGATTGCTGCAGTCGTGTGAGTCTTGATTTTAAAGAATTCTAAGTTCTAATTTCTAATTTTCTAATACGTCGTACTCGTATGTAACAATTATAGGTTTGTACGTAGAGGCGATTTGTGATAGTTTTCTGACTATAGAGATGCGAGTATTACGAGAGCTCTGCAATAACAAACGTTCTGATTGAACAAGCGCATCTCTACAACAATGTGCGCATGCTTCTGATAGTTTCAAACGGTTGGAAACTGCTCTACGAACAAATCTTTTAATTAATAGTTATACAATCTGACCTACAAACATGAAACAACAAACCTGGAGGGGAATTCCCGATCCCGATGACCCGATGATATAGTAATTGATTAGTCATTTCATTCATGGTTACATGTTTTCATCTTTATTACTTTTACAAGATTAGTGCCTTTAGTGTCTTCATGTAAATAATCTTTCATATTTATATTATATAAACAAATCACACTGGCACTAAAGAATATTTAAAAATATTAATAAAACCATAAACAATTAAATTAAAGAAACTTGACTCGAGTCAAAAAGCGACTCGAGTCTAAAGGCGACTCGAGTCAAAAGTCGAGTCGATTTTTTGAGTTTTACTCGACCTAACTTTTGACTCGAGTTTTATAACAATGAAACCGAGTTTCAACTCGACTCGAGTTTCAACTCGAGTAAAATCGGAAACCTACCGAGTTATTCGAGTGAAAAAAAAGTCACTCGAGTCTCATCACTACGCGGAGCACTATTTTCACCATTAAATTAAAATTATTAATAATGGAGGTACAGTTAAGGGAGTTAGGACTTTTTGATCGGAAATTTCGTCCTCTTTAAGAATCTTTTTTTTTTAAATTTTTTAATTATTAATAATTTCTGAATTATTTGCGAAAAACTAAATGCCTTTTTTTTTAGTATCTTAATTTGTTAATAACTTTTGCAATTTTTTATGTGCTGGTAAACAATTTTAAACATTTTTTTCTAGACGTCATTCCGAATCCAATGAGCTATCGCCCATATTTTTACGACCTTTATCATTAATTAACACCGTTTTTAACTTGTGAACTGGACTATATCCTGTAAAATGTTCATCCATATCACATAAGAGAGAAATCAAAATTTAACCACAAAATAAGTAATTGTTCTTATTTGCCCTTTTCATAATCAGGACTTATGGCTGTATACAAATTCAGTAGTGAAGATTTATAGAAAATTTTATAAAAACTTTCACCAACCATTTTTAACTAAATTTTCCTTTTTTGCAATTTGTAAATATAATTTAACATACATAAAAACAGAAAATCGAAAAGTGCCTAGTTTGCTCTTTGTCTGCCACCGAGCAAAACAATGAGATGCAAGAGATAAGAATTACGCTGAAATTACACTGAAAAAAATATGTCTCTAGTAAACCGTTGAACATTGTTTGGTATTTTTTAAAACAAAATATTAACCACAATCCAATTAGAGTATTACTCTTGATGCATTTCTTTACATGAGAACTGAATCTACCGCTATTACATAACTATATGGTAATGGGAGCGACTTGTAACTAACTGATCGAAGTAGGCAAATCGTTCTTTTCTCACAATTTAAAAATAATTGCGGTCTATCCTACGTGGTGGCTGAGCTACTGAACGTTAATATCTCGAAGCCGACTAAAAATTATCTCTACGTGATCATCGGACAACTTTCGGAATCCTCGCTACTGTATTTACCGCCTAAGAATCCATGAATAATCTTGCACAAAAGAGAGAATCTCGTAAATATCTAGATTGCCTTGTCTACATGTTATTTTTAAACTTATTTAATCCCTGTCACATCGAAATTGACATCGATTTGTAAAGGTTCTTCTCAGCCAGGTATGAGAGGCGAATACAAATATTTTAACTTTAAATTTAGCCAGATATCTATCAAATAAATTTAAAGCTGCACATCAAAATAAAACGAACGATAATTATAATTGCGACTGCTCCTCTAATATGTTTTATAATCAAAAAGTAAATTGAAAGAAATGTAATGGAAGAGTTTATTAACCTATTTTTTCTCTCAATTTCTCGTAAAGTCTTAAAAACATTGCTTTAAAATTTCTAACAGTGAAGTGGTGTCGACAAAGACCAATACGCCAATCACAACAGGGGAGGATTAAGGGGGCGCCCTACTAAGGTTTTATTTTATTCACTCTTAAGAAATTTTATTGCGGTGATTTTGATGGATTTTGCTTTGTGGTAAAAACATTTTTCAATACGCACAAGTTTGTAGTAAAATATGGACATTCTGGGCCGAAAAAAGCAAGTGCGCCCTCATATTGATGAGTTCTTAGAAAAAAAATTGGCTTTTTTCTTGCTCTTGAAAAAATGGCGGAGTTGTGTCAAGCAACTTCGGCCGTACAAATCCTTATATACGACTGCTATGTTATAAAAAGTGGTTGAATATTTGAACGACTCGTCTTTTTCCAGTAACATAATTCAATCTTACGACGACGTTTGCGCAACATCATTAATAGATTCAAAACCTTCACCAACGTTCACAGTCATGTATTGAAGTCGGTAAGAGGTTGATAAAATGCGTCTATATTACTTTAGACACAAACAACTAATAAGCGACGTCGTCTAATTGGCCAGAGGTCATGGGTGATATAATGACGATTTTCTACACCTAATACAACGTTAATTTTTGTGCAGATGTGGCCGCAAAGTGCAAAATTTCTGCTTGGGTTACTACTACCACTATTGCGCCCCCTTAGCCTAATCCTAAATCCGCCACTGAATCACAATACTTTTGCTTCCAAAGATATTTCTGTCACGTCAGGAGTGCCCCAAGGTTCCATCCTTGGGTCACTCCTGTTTATAATATTCAATGATATTGTAAATAATCTAGAGGTAAATTACTTGTTGTACGCTGATGATGTAAAAATTTTCTGCCCTATTAATGACGTATCAGACTGTATGAACCTGCAAAGCAACCTGAATAATTTAAATGAGTGGTGTATATTGAATAATCTTCCTCTGAATGCTTCAAAGTGCAAACCTTTTCTAGGAAACATTTTCCCATCCGATATCAATATAAATTAGACAATGTTACCTTAAATCGGCCGGACTCAATCAAGGACTTAGGAGTCATATTTGATAGCGAACTCTCTTTCAATCTTCATGTTAATCAAGTTGTTAAAACATCTTACAGAAGCCTAGGTTTTGTTATCAGAAACTCTCAAGGATTCTCTGATTCAGCAATACTAATGCTTCTTTTTAATGCACTTGTAAAATCTAGGCTGGAATATGCTGCTATAATATGACAGCCGGGATACAGTGTCTATGCTGAAAGCTTGGAAAATATACAAAGGCGTTTCTTGAAATACCTTTCTTTTAAATTAGACGGTCAATACCCACCTGTTGGAATACCTCAAAATCACTTACTTAATAGATTTTCAGTATTAACTCTGCATGATTGCAGAAGAACACAGGCCTTAATTTTTCTAAATAAATTAATAAATAATAAAATTGATTGTCCACAACTCTTGGAACAACTTAGTTTTCGTGTGCCTAGAGTTGAAACTCGTGTTGGCAGTACTTTTTATCTCGTCGTACCACGAACTAATTTATTGAAATTTTCCCCCCTACATTTTATGTGTGAAAATTGTAACAACCTGCAAGATAGAATCGACATATTTAATTGTTCTTATAGTTGTTTAAAAAAGGTGTATGAGTCTAGCTGAGTTTAATTTCTGTTTTCATTTTTGTGTCATATTTGAATTGTTAAATTTTATGTTTTTCTTTTTCTTTGTTACTTTTAATTATTAGTGTATTATGTATTGTGTATAATTACTGAGATTTTCCCATCCTGTAATTGGTTTAAGTACTGTTGGATGGTGTATGCTAAATAAGAATTAAAAAAAATTAAAAAAAATAAATACTCGACGCACATTTCACCAACTTAGTTAGCATCGTATTGCAATGATTAATTTTATCAATATTCTCTTCAGATTTTGATAATTTGTTTGTCGAAATACATGTCGAGTATAGCGTTTCGGAGTCTCCTAAGGATCAGTTCTGGGGCCACCGTTGTTTATAACTTAGTTAAACGATAATTTTCATTTTCTGTTTCCTGAAGCTTTCATAATGTTTTGTTGATTCTTCTTTCGTCAAATTTCATGATGAAATAAAATTAAATGAAATGATCTCTGCGGAGGACACAGTTAACAGTGATTCACACCCCGTCAACTTAAAATGAAATGTTTAGGAACTTTCGCCTACACAAGTAAAGCGCCGGATTTAAAACAACTGCTGTCGTATAATAAATAATTCTACCAATTCCACAGATTATGTTTGACACACATAAAAACAAAATTTAAAAATATTGTTTTATAACAGTTTAAACAAGTGTTTATTGTCATTTTGTTTCTATTCTTATCTACTGTATTTTTACTCAGTTATGCTATTAATTTTTTAAATTTAATTATTTAGCATTTTTTGCAATGACATGAAACTGAACAACTTTCATGTGTTTGTCATATTTTTCTCAGAACATACACTTTACGTAAAAAAATCAGTTTTTCTTTATCATCATGGCTCACTTGATTTAAACAAATCGCAAATTTGCTAAAAAGTCAGTTGTACGCAGTGAACAGACAATCTATTTAGTTTTGTTGGATTTCAGTTGTTAGTAACTTTTTAACGTCTTCAACAGGATATAAAAGGTTTTTCACAGAAAAAATTCATCGGTTAAATCGCTTTTGTAATATTTTCAAATACTTTAAGCTTATTATCAGATTATTAACGTTCATTAATGTTATTTGTTGCAACAAGCAGTTCTTAGTTAAATAAACATTATTTATCCGATTTCCGCATTACTTTCATCAATTTCTATATAACAAATAAAACAAATAAAATAAATTATTCTCGTTATAGCTAACGATGCATTTTTTCAATTTTTTTGGTCTGGTGAATGTTTAAATAAGAGGGACGTTCCGCATCGGTGAAATGGTGTGTAGCGTTGAATGGTAGCTGTTTTTTCAGATCAATCTCATTTAATGCCCGAAGAAGAGAATTGAATTCGGAATTGAATCAATTTGAATTGTGGGAACGATACTTAATGATATCAAAACATGTATAAACCTCGACACCCGGTGCTCGGTACGAAATAAGCCTCTAGATTTGTTTCTTCTCTAACGGACCGACAAATCGTACCTTTTTCCGCCGACTTTGCCAAATTTAATTAGCGGCGAGAATTAAAATTTATCTTTTTTATATACAGAATTCTATAATTAACAAAGTGTTAATATTAAACATTCTAGGAATTGGAAGATTTAAAATTAAAAATGTCTACTGAATGCTATAAAAATGAAATTATACAAAGTTTTATAGTTCTAATATTATAAACAGTTTTTATTGTTCTTTTTATATAATTCTTAGAATATTTTTTGTTGTAAGCTCTTTTCATGCTGAATATAATCACAAAGTTTTAAAATATCCTGTCGCTAAAAATTGAAAATTAAATTTATTAGAATTATATTATGACGTAGTAATAATAATTTAACATTTATAATTTATGAAATGTTCAAAATATACCCTTTGCTGATCTTATGAATAAAAGAGTCTATTAAAAAACTTTTTTCGGCATTTTGCGAAGGTTCACGTCTAAATGTTGGAACACGCATCTTTTCGTTGTATTAGATCAATTATTGGGGATTGTGGTTCTGGTTCTTTTGATTTAACGTATATAAAAGAAAAAATTCAGTGGTGATATAATTGGTCTGCCAGACTTTCTATAAAAACTAACAGTCCTACAATGTGATTTTCTAGTATTCATTCCCATACAAGTTTTTGGGGAAAATTTTTCTTATTAATATTATGGAAAGAAGTGCACGAGATATTTTGGAATCCTTTCTCAAAAGGACCCTCAGTGACTTGCTGTGTAAGAAAAACTCTGATACTATCAATAACTATATTAGCACATCAACAATATCACAAATGATCCTTGAAATTTCAGTGTTTTTGTTTGTTGCCCTGCACCACTAGTGTCCTTCGGATTGCCACAATGTCTCCTAATCCCGACTTTTCAAAATTAAAATTGTAACCATATAGTACTTCAAATGTTGTTAATTCTCTTTTATTGAATTCAGCATTCATTACTTCTTCGACAGAACTAATTATTCTGTACCATTTTTAAACTTCAAAATTTATTGAAGTTACAATGATCCATGTGTAACAGCTCTCATTTGATTTCCTACCATTCCATTCACATGAGGAGGCAATAAGTTTTGATTCTGTATCATACCTTTTACAGAAATCTTGGAATTAATTTCCTGTATGCTGCTCCTCTTTCACTAACATTAGACTGAGCCATATTGGTCAATAAACTGCTCCAATATTGGCCTCCGATCTCTGAACCACAACTTTCTATGTATGTTAGATGCTGTCATGTCCAATATACCATTTGATCATAGTATTTTATCATACCACTATTACTTTCATCATACAATCTGGATTACATAAAACCATCTACTTTCTCCATTTAATTTTGTGTTAATCCTTGCATTTCCATCTGGTAATCTTGTACACGATTTATTTCTTCTTTTGTTACATCTTGTTTATCTTTCCTAAGAATTTCCCCTATTTCGCCATATGTGATATATTAGTGTACCAACGTTTAGTCCTTTACATGATTAATCTTTAGAAACTGTCTAAAATGGTTTTTGATTTTTCCAAAATTTGCTTTATTTCGATTGAAGCCCCTCGACGAGACGCCACTGCTTGCATTGGACCTGGTTCCTTGCTAGCTTAAAAATTGTTTTTGTTATATTGTTAAACGTAATTACTTAGATATTTTTACCATGTAGCTGAGCTGAATTTCAGTAATCAGTTTGTATCCATTAGCTGGTTAAGAGACTGTTATGAAATTAAGCAAAGACAATGCTAGTCGTAAATCGCTAATAAAACTGTTTTTCTGGAGGGGCTCAATAAAATAAGGGACCATAATCTCCTCTTATGACTGTAGTATTTTATTTTACCGCCAGAGGGCAGCCGACAAAGGCCACTAAAGTGTTTCTAATGTCAATTAATGGTTTCAGACTTAAGCAGTACTCGTAAAATAGTTACAACTTTTTTTTTACTTTTAAATCACTTTTAAATGTTTTAAGTTTTATTGCACTACTATATTAAAATAAAGATACATGTTTGAGGAATGCGTTTATGATTTTGTTATAAATATAACGATAGTTTGATGCTCTAACGTAGCACGATGAGATAAATTATGATTATAAATGTTTTGAAATTTAGAAGTTTAGAAATGAAACATAACACCAAACCAAATGATGAAAAAATATTTGAGCCGAATAGCTTAAGTGCAATATAAATTCGGAAATTTAATGTTTTGAGTAATTACAAAATATTCAAATTTTGTAAATTTTCAAAAAATGGGATTAACTACCAATGACGACAAAATAAACAACAGAAATATTTTCACCTAATCATGATTATTTTTTCATTTTTATCTTTTTTGTAGTGTAAATTTATAAGCGAGTCTAAAATTTTTTAACAAACAACTTTCCTACCCAATTAGCACCTAAAGTGACGGGAACTGGCATCGGAACTTTAATACAGTAGGTATTACATAATTATCACTAAATTTGCGACTTTAGTGTAAAATTCATTTTGTGGTATGCCTGTCTAGTAACAATTACGTAAATTCTACTGCATTCAGATTCTGCATAGCTATTACACTTTCAAGTAATTGCTACAGTATGTGCAACGTCGTGGGTACATTTGATTTTTTTCACATTCAATGTAATTGTGTTTTTAGGTTAATATTTATATCATTACATGTCAATACTGACATCCTTCCTTTCCTATTTTTATTTGGTACAATCGATTTGCTACACACTATGTGTTTTAAAGTATTAGACATAGTACACACTGTTGACCGTCACAACAGTGGAACATGAGTATAATCTGCTCTGCTAATGCCAACGTTTACCAACGACGGCTTGCCTGTCTCTAGTTTAGATTACAGTGTTGCCATTAAAGAGGTCCATGTCTAATAATTTAATACATATAGTATATCCAGCTACACATAAACTTAGGATTAGCTGGATGGAATTAGAATATCCCAACAGCGGCAAATAAAACAACAGGTTGGGCCAAAGAAGTCTTTATGGCCGACAATCCAAAGAGGCAACACGTTAATGGTAAAGGTTCTTATAAAAAACTTTCTAGATATCCATTACCAAAAATGATTACTTAAATCCTGCAACAACCTTATTACTAAAGCTGCAAATCGTTTCTGTGTGTCATGGTCGTAGGGTACAGATGTACTTACTGTCGCCGACATTCACCTTGACTGCGAAACTTTTTCTCTAGTCCAGTCTATTATTAGCTTTCGAGTTGTGTACACGTTAAGTCCCTTTTGCGTATTGCATATTATTTTTGTGTTTTTATTTTATTTGTTGTACTGTATTGTTGATATAAATTTAATAATAAAACATGGCAGACGTACGCAGAGGTAGAAAACGGCCATTTGCTCACAAAGTGAATAAATTCAGAGGTGAATTCCCGGATTTGTTCTATGATGGTGCTAAAATAATTTGTAAAGTGTGCGAGAAAGATTTGATGTGCTGGGATAAGCGTGATTGTGGACTTCACGTAAATAGTGTACACTATAAAAATAAAAAAATGGCGTGCATTCGACAACACAGTTTTTGTTTGATTTACTATTAATGCTGATGCCTGTGATGTTCCGCTTTACATACTCGATAAACAACCATTTCGAGAGTTCTGGAATAAATACAATGCCCAGGTGAAGTTACCAAACTGCACAACGTTATTTAACTATCTACCAACTGTACACGTAGACATAGTAAATAAGATGAAATGTGAATAAAGAAATACACGGCTGTTGTTATCTGATGATGAGACAACAGATTGTAAAAAAAAATGTATTGTAAATGTTATAGTACAAGTACTGGACCGTCTTAAACCGACAGTTCCACTGTTACTAGCTAGCAAGAGACTCAGTCAGTGTACTAGCGAAACAATTACCAGGGTGGTGCTGGAGACGTTAGAGAAATTTGAACTGTCAAAAAGTCAAGTGTTGATGTTTGTGACTGATGGCGCCGTGATAATGCGTTCGGTAGACCTTTCTTTACAAAAACAAGGTTGTACGTTTATACATGTTACGTGTAAAGTGCATGCTTTACATCTTGTTTCAGAAACCATTTGAAAAGGTTTTGCAGAGGTGGATGCATTAATAGCAAGTACAAAAAAAAGTGTTTCTTAAATCTCCTAAACGTTTCCGTGCATTTCATAGCAAGTGTCCCGGTATTCCTGAACCAACACAGCCGATTCTTACATGTTTGGGAACATGGTTGCAGGCAGCTTTTTATTATGCTGAATATTTCCGACAAATAAAAGCTGTGATACTACAGTTCAATCCAGATGAGGCTGCAGCTATTAAGGAAAGCCAGACAAAATTCGAAGATATTTCCGTTGAAACAGCTTTAAAAAATATTGCGAAGAACTGTAGACCATTTATATGAAAGCATAAAAAAATTAGAAAACAGTACGTTGTCGTTAGCGGAGTCACTGCAAATAGTGGACGAAGTAAATCTACTGCTACACGCTATAGGTGACGTAACAAATGAGCGCGTTAAAGAAAAGTTCGCAAGTGTGTTAAATAAAGACAACGGTTTTACTAAATTAAGACAAATATGTGATGGTGCAGCCCCAGATCCATTAAGTGCGTTCAAAGACTATTTTACGTATGCGTATATTACATCAGTAGATGTCGAACGGTCGTTTTCAAAATATAAGAATATATTTTCACCAAAGCGAACATCACTCATGGAGACAACCATAGAAACATACCTGATGCTGCAAAATGGCTACACATCTTCTCCAGTTTGTGATAAGGAAGCTAGTTCATCAAGCTAGTTAAGAGCGTAAGTTTTACATAAATTGTTATAAATTGTAATAGTTTATTGTTTCTCGTATGTTAATTTCGCGTACGCCATTGTCGCACGGAACATTTTTGACAGACCTACTTATTACTCTAGCTTTAAATAGGAGGTTATATGTATCTAATCCAAGTGTATCTAGATTGACTGCTTGTCTAAGACATATAAATCAGTCGGTGTGTCCCATTGTTTCAGCAATTGGATCGCTGACTTACCATCTATTAGAATGGTTAAGAGAGAGGTTCGAAAGTTTACCCATTATATCACCTATTTCTTTGACTAATTGCAATGATTTCATTAAAAAGTTTAAAAATATCCAGTTGCAAGGAGGTAACACTTTGTTCACTTTTGACATTTGTTCATTGTTTCCAAATGTTCCGATACCAAAGACTTTGAACTACCTAAAGATCTACTTGATTCAAACAATCTCAGTAAAGATTTAGTAAAAGAGTATCTTCAACTCATTAAACTTTGCATGAAAAAAAAAATATTCTGTCTTTCGATTCAATGATAATTTCTTCTTTCCCACCATTCGTTGCTAGTCTCTTCATGAACAGATTCGAAACAGAAGCAGAAGGAGAATTCGAGTATTTCCCAGGTTTTGGCTTAGATATGTGGATGATATTTTGGTAGTGTTTGATACAAAAGTCATGACAACTTTGTTTTTTAATTAAACAGTCTTTTCGCGTCAGTTAAATTCACATATGAAATTGAAAACTCTGATTTTTAGACGTATTTATAATTAGAAGCAGTGAAAAAACGTTAGAATTTGACATACACAGAAAAGATACCAGTACTCTAAGATATAACCTTAAGAACTCTCACCCTCACCATTCTGCTCAACACAAACAGCCAGTTCTAATTTTCTAGTTCATCGTCTATTAAAATTTCCCCTCAATAAGATTGAAAAAGAAAAGGCCAATGCATTTTCTCTTCGTCCTTAATCAATATTAAGGATGTAACTGCGAGTAATGGATATTCTGTAAGTTAAATCAATTAATTAGGAACCGTAAACTTAAAAAAGACACTTCCTGGATATTTCAAAATGAAACATAAAATTTGAAATTTATATCGATTGTATTCAATCCTCTATTCGCCCGTGGTATTGGTAAGATTTTTGAAGATATTGGTATATGACAGTGGTCCATTCATCAGGAAATAAACTACAACTTTTAATACATTTATAGTTGGCGTCATCTCCAGATGATGCCAACTTGGCTGGCGAAACGTGCGTCGAGTGCAGTATATGGTGTTTTGTGAAAAACTACATCAGTCTTATCTTCACATCAAAAGTCCCAACCCACTTCATTATATCGTTCAGGTTGTTTTAAATGATTTTCAAATCATAGTTCTTATGTCGTCTCTCTTTCTTTTATTAATTCATGATTATAAATGTAGATCGGCAATTAAATCGTTCTGAATTGATTTATAAGTAATTTTTTTTTTTTAATAATAGTCAAGAGGTTAAAAACATAGAAGACAAAAAATAGTTAGTTTCCAATAAAAAAGCAAACAAAGTTTGCAATGTAAGCATTCAGACATGCTAAGCTGAGGAGTACGAACTTTTTAAATAAAAAACTAACAATAATCTTCCAGTGGACTATAAGCAGAAACAGAGGTAAGTGTATCATTTGCAAATAAGGTTACAAAAGATCGATTCGGCAAAGAATAAATATCATTTACAGAAAAAACAAATAGTAGCGGGTCTATTACACTACCTTGAGGAACTACAAACTAAAACGTTTTTAGAGATTTTATTATTTATTTTAGTTTTATGATATTTATCCATATAAGTATTCTGTAAGTAGTCTGATTTAATGCTACTGATTTGACACTACATATTTCCTACTTTAGGTATTATCACGATACAATCTATCGTCTCAAAAGTTCCCTTTAAATCCAAAAACAATTAATACAAAATTTTCTTCCTCAATTTTCTTTCAACTTGCACAGACATTTTAAATTGATTTTTCATTTTAACATTTCATTTCTTTGTATGGAATTATCTTATTTACATTTTTATTAACTTACTATTGAAATTGAACCTTCAGCAGCAACCACAAGTTTATTCTTATTTTTTATAATTACAGCTAAAAACATACTTAATGGCCATAGAACACAAATCATACTAATGCTTTTAAGAAAAACTACTTAATCTTTTAATAGAATGTAGAATTATATTCTATTGTACCTCTTTCGACGAACAAAGCGGAAATGACCAATCAATTTTGTAAATTTATGGCAAAACGACTTTTTACTGGAAATAACACCTACATATCAACAACCTGTGTAAATTGTTTTTTTATATGTAGTTCTCTGTATTAACTAACCTTCCAAATTTTCGCAATAGCATCTTCTTTATTAATTCTGTTCAATAATGTCTGATATAAAAAAGAATCAATCAGAGCAATGCCTTTCAAAACATTGTTTTACAAGTTTTAAATTTAATACTTAAAGCCAATTCAGCTTGTATCATTGACTTAAGAATGCGATTAATTTGAACTGGCGATATACATGACTGAAGCATTAAAAAACCTAAACACTCTTAGACTGTGACGGAACAACCAAAAGATATTAATGAGTAACACTTTAAAATATTTTAATCACATTCTTATTGGCGTAACAGCGGGACTGTGAGGTAGTCCCAGTTGCTGATACAAGACTAATCACAGTCTAAGTGGTAACAGGTAATTTTTAACTTCAAAGAAGCCGCCGATGCCTCAAGCGACGGTTCACACTAATTGGAGAGGCTAGATGGTCAAAGACGCCGATGGAAGGAAATATTGAGCGGTTTCCAGCTAATTGAGTGACCAACAACTTATTTTATAACGCGGTATCACACATGCTTCACAAAGGTTATTGCGACAATGAGAGTTTTTCTGTAATAATGTTAATTCTATACTTGTATTAACTTCTTGCGTGCAATCAATCATATTGATTTATTCGAAATTATTTGTTGCCGGGTATTAATTTAAATTAAATAAAATTAATTATTATTTAAATTAACTACCTATATAGCGGATTAATAACCTATGTTTTGTTTAAAATTCACAGTTATAATAAGTGAGAAATTATGATAATTAATTAAATTACACTAGAATATTCATATTCTTATAATGGTGCCAGATTTAACGTGAATTTTAATTTTTGTGTTAATTTTTGGGATTTCCATAAAAATTATAATTGATAAAACACAGGTGTGCCATGCTAAACACATTATTTGTCACAATAAAAACAAATTTTACGGTGTATTATCTCGATGACAGAAAATTGCCGAAGAGATAATTATTTATTATAGACACCAATAAATGTTATCTATTCTACTTCTTTCATTATTTATTTAATGACTAAATTAAAAATGCGATTTTTCAGGTGTTCCTAACTTTTTATATCAAAATAACAGTCAAATAGCCATAAAATTATTTATCTATCTATAGAAACAAAAATGTTTTTACTTTGTTATTAAATATCTGCACGTGTCTGCCGTTTGATTCCTACAATAGCAGTTGGAATTTAAAGTTCGAGCAATTTTTCAATTTATTAATACATTGCAATTGACATTGGTAGATGGCATTACTAATAATTCGTTATTACTTCATCATAGAAATTGATGATTCTTAGATGCTCCTTGTTGACGTTGCGTGTACCTATTTCGCACTGACGAAGGCAATAACCATAAACGGGTCTGCGAGTGGTATACGCAATAAATTCAAGAAGGATTTCTATTTATTTGGTAAAAATCTTTTACTACTGGGCAATCGCTAAAAGGCCGACGATACACTGGAAAAACAAATTTCATGAAACTCGTTGCATGAAACAGGAAACTTGTTTCATCAACTCATAAGCCCACGTATCCAGATGAGACGGAG
Organism: Rhamnusium bicolor; assembly: GCA_029963845.1. Taxonomy (NCBI): domain Eukaryota; kingdom Metazoa; phylum Arthropoda; class Insecta; order Coleoptera; family Cerambycidae; genus Rhamnusium; species Rhamnusium bicolor. The sequence goes on along the minus strand of JANEYF010001271.1, from coordinate 1,118,630 downwards.
CAGACTATCGTTTATGAAACAGGATAGCAGAAATTGTTGCATAGATAAATTTCATGTAAAGAATATGCTCTGTTTCGTGATATTTGTTTTGCAAACTAGTTGAGTTTCTATGCTAGTGGTGTAAATACGAATAAGTACGTACTCTGTAATTATACTTTCTGTATCTTTTGAACATAATTTAGGATTAACAAAGTATGAGAATTTCCTTTCTTTAGATGAAAATGATGAAAGAAGGGAACGAATTTCATACAAAACTCGTAGAAACTGTTGACCAACATTCATTTCATCGGCCATTACAAATTCGCATCTTTATCGGAAGATAACTTGCATATACTATCGATTCAGTGAGGCAATGCAATGTATGTGAAACAAGTTTCACTCTAGTGTGCTTTGAACAAGAAACCAGGTTTCATGTGATTTGCTTCAGCTACAAGTTTCACGAGATTTGTTTTTCCAGTGTATCATCGGCCTAATCACTTCTCTTTTATGATATAAATTTACAAATCATCAAGAAGTGTGTGTGGCAACTGTATTTAATCTTCAATTAAATAAAGTGAGAGGATTACGATTTTGGTCTTGCATTTTAGTATTACGTTTAGTATTTATTAATATTTGTAAATCAACAAAATATTGTTAAGAAATGAGATGAAAATGTTAGTACTCGCCAAAGGAAAGGGTGCCAAGAACAAAAGAATAATACAGCTAAGATCGATATTTAGAAAATGGAGGCACATCCAAATAAGACCCGATGACTACTATAAGTGTTGGAACTTAAATTCAAACATTTAAAGACACCTGGTTTACGAATTTGTATTGGGAATTGCAGGAACAAAATGGAAAAACTGGGCGAAAAGCAGGAGAAAAGGAAGCATAAAGAATATAAAATTCTCGATGAAATTATAACCGAAAGGGAAAGCAAGTTTAAGAAAGTTTCTGCTAAATCTTTTCCAATCAAATCCTATTTTCCGTACCACGTGCTGTGTTTGGGACATCTTCCACCCTCTCAGCAATAACAAACTCGACGGTGGGATATTCGTTAATGGATCTAGCTCAGTCAGACTGTATATTATATTCTATATACAAATTCTTTAAGTCGTTAAGACTATTTCCTAATATTGCCTTATTGTCCGTCTCTCTGTGTGTATCCACGACATGTCACAAGTAGAACTTAATGATTTATTTAAGATTTGCAATACCATTGTTTTCTACACCTTAAATGACAATCTTATATACGAAATCATTATTATCTTTTTCTACAGAATATTGATTAATTTTTTATTTTAAAAGAAGGTGCAACGTTTGACAACATATATTGTATTCTTGTCATATTTGTTATTATTATTAGCATTACTTAGTTCATAGTGCACTCGTGTTTCCTTTTGCTAAGTAAAGAGTCAGTTATTGATTAGTAGCTATACAGGTAAGTGAATGTACGGAAATATACAGCTGTAAGCAGCATGCAAGCTTGTACGACTGACTATGATGATATATTCAGTTTAAAGATATGATTTCAATTGTGTTTTTTATACATGTCAAAGAGTAAATTATTGTTTAAAAGTGTCACTATCTCAGAAAGATTAGAAACTTGACTGTTAAGGGTTGTTTTGAGAAATTTTATTGTTTATTTTAATTTTTTTCAAGTCAGTGATATCAACTGACAATTGATAAATGAATGTTTCATCAAGAAATAAATACAGTACACACCACAAAAATCAATAAAAAGGTTGTTGTGACAATAGTCATGAAGTTAATTTTTCCATCTGTCATGATTTAAACATTGACAGGTTATTAGCAGTCTTCATTTACTACATTCCAACCTGGGTGACTATTTCCCTTCCCCTTCCATTTTCAGTCTTCTCTTTTACTTTTAGTAGAATTGTGATTGAGGCAGACATGTCTATAGTCCATAGCCGATAATCGACAATGTGGCTTAGGTTAGTGATGGGACTCCAGTGTGAAAATACTCGAGTGACTCGAGTCAAAATCCGATTCAAGTGACTCGAGTCATATGGCTGTTCAATTCGAGTAAAGTTGTTACTCGAGTCGAGTTATTGCTACTCGAATCAAGTTTTAACTCGAGTCGAATTGCAATTCGATTAAAGTTGTTACTCGACTCGGGTTATTGCTACTCGAATCAAGGTTTAACTCGAGTCGAGTTGCAATTCGAGGAAAGTTGTTACTCGAGTCGATTTATTGATATTCGAATCAGTGAGTTACTATGATTCAAGTTTTAAATCGAGTCGAGTTGTAATTCGAGTAAAGTTGTTACTCGAGTCGAGTTATTGCTACTCGAATCAGTGAGTTAATATGATTTAAATTTTAAATCGAGTTGAGTTTGACTAGAGTCTAGCGTCAGGGCAGAGTCGAAATCAAACTCGAGGCGAACTATAGAGTAAGTAGCTGGAGATGATTCAGTGGTTTGCTAAACAGTAAGTTTTTTAAAGTGTATTTAGGTTTTTTCTTTTGGTAATCTTTCAGCATTTAAAACACTACCATCTAATTCCAACATAAGTTTGAAAAATCGAAAGGATAAACATAAATCATAATAATTGAAATACAAAATAATAAATGGACCCAGGTCAAATATTATTTTTCCGGCAAATCAACACATTTCAAATACAAAATTAAATATTTAATTAACATTGTATATAAAATGACATTTAAAGAAAACCAACATATTTTTTTTTATATTAAATTAACATTAAATTAAACTCTTGTTTAGCACAAAATATTAAATAAATACAGTATTTAATATTTAATACACACCGATTACGGTTTTTTATTTATTTCGAACTAATTGAATCGAAAAACAAATCTTTATGAACATGAATGTGCCAGTTTGATTGCTGCAGTCGTGTTAGTCTTGATTTTAAAGAATTCTAAATTCTAATTTCTAATTTTCTAATACGTCGTAATAACGTTGTATGTAACAATTATAGGTTTGTACGTAGAGGCGATTTGTGATAGTTTTCTGACTATAGAGATGCGAGTATTACGAGAGCTCTGCAATAACAAACGTTCTGATTGAACAAGCGCATCTCTACAACAATGTGCGCATGCTTCTGATAGTTTCAAACGGTTGGAAACTGCTCTACGAACAAACCTTTTAATTAATAATTATACAATCTGACCTACAAACATGAAACAACAAACCTGGAGGGGAATTCCCGATCCCGATGATATAGTAATTGATTAGTGATTTTATTCATGGTTACATGTTTTCATCTTTATTACTTTTACAAGATTAGTGCCTTCAGTGCCTTCATGTAAATAAGCTTTCATATTATATAAACAAATTACACTGGCACTAAAGAATATTTAAAAATATTAATAAAACCATAAACAATTAAATTAAAGAAACTTGACTCGAGTCAAAAGCGACTCGAGTCTAAAGGCGACTCAAGTCAAAAAGCTACTCGAGTCAAAAAGCGACTCGATTCAAAAATCTACTCGAGTCAAAAAGCGAATCGAGCCAAAAGTCGAGTCGATTTTTTTGAGTTTTACTCGACCTAACTTTTGACTCGAGTTTTATAACAATGAAACCGAGTGTCAACTCGACTCGAGTTTCAACTCGAGTAAATTCGGAAACCTACCGAGTTATTCGAGTGAAAAGAAGTCACTCGCCTAGGTATTACATTTAAGCGTTGTATATGTTACGGCTAAAGTGTGAACTTCGCTAGTTTATAAACTAACTGAAAGTATACAAACTAAGTAAACCGTTAGTTATGTTGATAGAAAACGCATATTTAACAATATTAGCCGTTACGTTATAAACTCTTCAAGGCACTTGGCTAATTTACTTGAAATAATTAATGAAACTAAAATAGCTTGTTCTCTTTAGATAGTTTATATACATTTAGTTTAACTGAAACGAAAAACTTCTTTTTTGCTAACACAAAATAGCCAATGCATTTTGTCCAATAGCAATGCAAATGCATAAATTGATATAGGCGGATATGCCTTAGCTATAAAGTTTACGCCTACTGCCCCATATTGAATACACTTTATATAAGTAGTATATGTAAAATGTCTATGTGAATAACACGTAGATACGTAAATAGTGCGAAATTAAAGACAACGAAGGTTAACTTTTTTAAAATGCCTTGTTGAATTCCTTCAGAGGATAAAGTGAACTTGTAGATTAGTGATTTCTCGAAGTTGCAATTTAACGGCATAGAATTATATTGCACAAGCTGTAAAAAAAATCTCTCGTGCAACGTCAACGCAAATATTAAGAGACACATTTCCTCAGACAGACATAAAAAATGTGCGAATGGTAATATTACAGATAATACACTATTTAGACAAGTTTAATTTGAACAAGAATAATTTCTATCAGTGTAGAAGTCATGCCAACTGGGATAATTTTTACAATTCATTTCTCTTATTTATTTGTAATTGTAATGTTAACAACACTGTGCTCCAGCTAAGGACTTTCTAATTCTGCACTACTAATTCTAGTATTAAAAATTTTATTTTATTTTTTTCCCAAAGTATAGGCAATTATTTGCTTACAAGATTTAACAAAATTTTACAATATTACTAATCAGCAGCTTTACAACTTCTTTGCAACATATTTTAAATATTTACAGTCTTGTTAGGCTTTTGAATAGAATTATTTTGACATGAAAATGATTAGAACTTGTATCCGCCAAGGCCGATCTGGTGAATAATTATTTAAACGAGTTTTTTGTACACCCATTTTCATAGCAGCTTGTTATTAGGCATAAGTTATGTACGGCGCGTTTGAAACTAATAATTATAAACTACTTAGAAGTTTTCTGACACCTCTCTCGTGTGCAAACCATAAAAAGGCCGCTCATTTTTTTTGTTGTATAAAGCAAAATACGACTTTGGAACGGCAAAACTTAAGTGCACTAAATTACAACGTTTTAAAGTGCGTGTACTGAAAATTGATGTATTGTATATATTAAATTGTCTATGCCTGACATTTAAGTTTAACAAGTAAATTTTGTAATGTCGCAACCGGTTTTTCTTGCAGATAATTAGATTTATGTATAAATCTATTTAAACAAAAAGTTTAATTGCACCAGATATAGAAAACATTGACGTTTTATTGTTCCAGATGAATGCAGTGTTTCCACTAGGTATTCAACAAGACTATAAATAATTTGAAACATTTTTTACTATTGGTCTGTTTCCGCTACCAAGGCCCATCACCGACGCCAGGAGATAAGATCATCAGTGTGTATGTAAACGCTGGAACCCCCAATTTTGCCAGACCTTCACTTTGTTGTGCTGCAGATATATTTAAGGTTCTGACTCTGACATCGTCGATACACAAAACCCACAACCACATGTTAACATCTCTTTCGAAATATTTGATTTGGCTTGGATTTAAACCCGAGTGGTCTGAGTGGAAGGATGTGCCATTATCCTGACACAAACGAGCGGCCGTGAATACAAAATATGACTTTAGTGATTTTTATCTAGAGTAGCTTTATGATTACCTAGACAAAGGACAATTTCCGTGAATCCCGAGGCCGGCTTCCCGATCGCTCTGTCTTTCCCATAAGAAAGGAAAGTAGATATGTGCATGCGCAGCGAGTTCTAGACTGTATACCCTATTCAGTCACATTTATTTTGAATACAAACGTCGCAGTGCACGGATGGCTGGCACGTAGTAAAAATAAATGTTAACAACTGTAGACAATATTACGGGGGTGCACGAAAATTTAGTACGTGTGGAGTTGTGTTAACGAAGCCATGGAATTTTGATTTTCTGTCATAATATACGCAATTTTGAAAATACTGATCTAAAAATTGGTAAATGGGTGCTATTTGGGATGGGAAATAATAATCCGTCCCCAATTTTAGGTTAGATTCTAAAAGGCACCATATACACTGCACTCGATATCTTAATCAAGCCCAACTTATGTTCCTCTAAATTTTTGGCAGGTTCAATAAAATTTGTATTGCTTTTTCATTTTTAAACAAAAATATTATACCGTTTGAATGTTCCTAAAGTTAACGGTTTTTGAAATATTTACAATTTAAGTACATGATGTAACTTCTTAATTATATTAATTTCAGGTCATTTGAAGCAGTAGGCTTTGGACTAAAACGAATGATTAAACTAAAGAGTTATTCCTTGTAAAAAAAGTAGCTGTAGATTTTGTGATATACTACTACTTAGACATTTTTTTAGTGGAAACTGATAATTATCCAAAAGTAAGTGCTCTAAGAGCTAGCCTAGATCTGGACAGGTTATTATTTCCATCCCAAATAAAAAAATAAGTTTGGCTAAATCACAACATTTTGAAGTCCGGAATCCACTGTGGCTCATTACTTAAGGACCGCCATGTATAGTTCTGTAGTAATAATAATAATAATAATAATAATAATAAACGTCTTTATTATGGGCGAAGTTTAGTACAAAGTACTATTCTTACACTTAACCCAAACCCAAGTATTGATCTTTTGAATAATGAATCTTGGTCCCAAAATATGCACATATGAGACTTTAATTAAATCTGTTATGGTTAAAGCAAGAATGTAAATGAAAAATGTCATGTCAAGTATATATTATAATATTGGCTCTAAAAGTGAACCTTGCGGTAAACCATAATACCGCTTTACTCTTTTGATGATTAGGTAATTATAGTTGTCTACTTGTCCCGTTTATATGAGCATAATATTCACTGTTTTAATCAGTTTTTTGATGCGTTGATAGTCTTATTTTTCTTAATATCGATAATTCTTGCTCCAACTATTATTGTTTTTATGATGTTGGTGTTTGGTAACTAGCTATAATAATTTATTTGAGAGAAAGAAATTACTATGTTTTACTTTTTTCTCTTATGCACTTTGTTATGATGGTTGCATAGTAAACAACTCACACGCCGCTACTGCTCGAAATATTATGGCATTAGGACTTAATAATAATGTACATAATAATTTAATTCAAAGACAGGCTTGGTACAAAAAAGCCAAACAAATACTATAATAAAACAGGTCATTATTAATAAACATTAGATTTCTTCATTTCTGCAATTAAATTAATTAACTATTTATACATAATTAACTGTATATTAATCAAAATAACTCATTTGTAATTATTCAAGTTGCAAATGTGATTGAATGATATTTAAATTTAAAGAATTAAATTGTCTTGAGTTTTCTAATTAGACATTTTGATTTATGTTTATATTACTATAATTATAGATGTAACAACAATATTTACATTATAAGGTTTAGGCTCAAGCATTAATGGGAAAGGGTGTGTTTCTTATTTTATAACTTTTTAAAATCCTCTAATGAAATGAAAGTCTTTCAACTTTTATAATCATCAGCTTAGAACATAGTGTTTCGTTATGATCTGACCAGTTCAGACTACCATCAAGGATAATCCCTAATAAAGTAACGGAATTTCCGACTGGGGTATGTCTGTTTGAAGAAAAGGTTAAACGTTGTGTTTTTTTTATTTTGTTTTAAATTATTAGCTGCAAACCACGGTTTCGCCTTGTTTTCAATATTTTTTAAATGATGACCAAGGTTAAGTTTATTTGAGTCCGAATAATCTAAGGTTGCATCATATACAAACAAAACACATTTATCAGGAGATAGGTAATAGAATATATCGTTAATGTAGATATAAATAATAGCGGCCCCAGCACTGAGCCTTGGGGCACGCCATTTACAATTGCTTCTGAGTTCGATTTAATATTATTATGAATAATACACTGCATTCTATTTTCACGATAAAATTTTATAAGTAACAAGGGCAGATCTCTTATGCCATAATGGTTTAACTTTTCAACTAGCAAATTGTGAATGACACAGTCGAGGCCTTACTTAGATCACATAGGGTTATGGCCGTATCGTGGCCTTGTTTAAAGCCCTCAACTATATCAATCACAATTTTTTAAACTGCCTGGACAGTAGAGTGATTTTGACGATAGCCATATTGACAGGAACGTAAAATGTAATTTTTTTCAAAATACGGGATTAGTCGAGCTTTGATTAAAATTTCAAATATTTTCCTAGATAAGGAATAATGGAGATAGGTCGAAAATTGTTGAGACAATCCAAGCTGCCTTTCTTAAAGATTGGTACTACTCGTGATAATTTTAACAAAACTGGAAAGAAACCCACACTTATAGAAGCATTGAACAGCTTTGTAAGAGGGTATGCAATTATATCAGCAGTTTCCTTAAGCAAATGACTATTTATGTCATATACATTGGTAGCCCGAGACTTTTTTAATAATTTTATAGCACTGAGTACCTCAGCAATTGTGAATGTGATGAGTTCAAGGAATAATGATTGAACAGGAGAGGAGATATTTTTTAACGGATATGTACTTGAGTCACACGTGGGTAAAGTTTTGATAATATTTTTCGCAACAGGAATAAAGTGGTTGTTAAAATATGGAGCATCAATAGCACTAACACTGTTTTTATTTTTATCGTTTACATGGTTTTTCTCATAATTTATTAACTTCCAAGAGTCTCTAATTTTGTTAGCCGAGGTTGTTATATAATTATCATATGCTTTCTTTTTTTTGAAACAGTTATGCTATTTTTGTAGTCAGATAGCAGATTTTTATAAATCATTAAATGGTCAGGATATTTTGTTACGTCATAAATTATTTTTACAGCAGATACTGTGTCCCTTAGTTCCTTTAATTCGGAAGTGAACAAATTTACCGGTACTAATGATTTAAAATGACATTTTTTTTAAGGGAAAATGAAATTCAGTAAGTGCTTGGACATTTTTTGAAATGTAAGATGCTAAAAATTTAAATAGTCGAGACTCGTATCTGTGCCATTGAAAACTCTGAAATCATCCATACTTTGTTTAGCGTAGAACCTTTTGAAGATGCATTTTGAGGACGTTTCTACTCTCCAATCAAGTTTAATGTAGATAATAGCTTTGTTTTTGGTTCAGAATTTTCACAGTTCTAGGACAGTTCCCATCATGCGCAAATTAGAAAATATATCTATTTTGGTATATTGCTCATGACGGGAACTTATTTGCCCATGACAAGAACAGTTCTAGAACAGTAATAAATGGAAGCAAAACAAAGCTAATAGAGGCATGAACAGTTTTTAATGTAATAATGAATTCTTTTATGAAAGTGAATGCAGAAATTCACTCCTACAATTTACTGCTAATTCAAAAATATGGAGTAGTATGGAGTAATAAAGAAATGGTGCGATTGGTATGTTGTACTTGTTCAAGAGGCATTTATGGTTATCTTGACTGATAGACTGGTTCTAAGCTACTCTGATTTGACCATCTTGTCCTGGCATTAAGGAAGGTCGTGTTCTCCGATGGTCAAATTATAGACATTTTAAATGCAAAGCGAAAGAAACCCTCAAACACTACTCCTATGAAATATAGACTTGTGAGGGAAAGCCCTACACGATTAGCCATAAATATAGAGACTTGGGAAAAGACGTTTTATTTTTAGGATATTGCAAAAAGGATACAAAAGGTACCTATAAAATAAGGAAAATCAAAGAAAGTGAAATTGTATATCTTAAACTAATTACCACTGATGAAAAGAAAGCATTACAGATTTTTTTGTAAAGTCTACTGTTTTTTAAAACTATTAAAGAACATCCAAGCTGACACCCACGTTTTGAATTTTAAGATACTTGGAATCGGTTATTGGGGAATCTGTTCTTTTATTCAGAGACATCTTGGGAGTCGCTACTGGTAGTTTTTCTGCCACGTGTCCAATGACGATATAAAACATGATTTCATCATTGCAATTAATTCAGTTTTTCACTTCATGAAACCTGTTTTGCAGGAACTGCAATAGATTTGACATTTGACAAAATTTTGTTTTGTATTGCATATGGATGAATTGTTGCTATTGACAAAACAAAATACAAGCATGTAGAAGGAACGAGGAAATTGACAAAATTACAGTATAAATCTGTTTATCTACATACAGATGCATATTTTGATTCAAAACAATTCATATATCATACATCCGCGTATATAGGGAAGAGAATATTTAGTAGGTGAAGGATAGGTAATTACCGATTCAATATTTCAATATTATTTGATATTAATTGTTAATATGAACAGCAATTATTAAAATGTATTTCGTATATTGTAACATTGGTTGCTCGAAATCACCTGACCTTTTGTAAATCGACCGGTTGACCTATGAATAGAATTTGTTGAGATATTTAGAAATCTATATATTTTATTAAAGAGAATATTATTAATACCTTTGATTAGTTTTGGCATATATTTAGCTTTAGTTCTAAGAACGGACATACGGCGATGAATATACAGGAATATTGAAGACGACGACTTAAAAGTACTCAAATAAAGATATACTTACGTAAAAACATATATATTATTTTAAGAAATAGATTCCTAGGTACTCATAAAACCCACTATCTTATATACCAAACTTCCGATTTTAGCTGTGTCGATAATTTTTAATGGGCAAACTAAGAAGCAATTAGTAATATGTCTTAATGAGCACTCATCTCATTTTAGGTTTGAAAATAGCAAAGTCACTTGTCGCGGATTCTTGCAAAGATAATAAGAAACTAGATAACATAGAATCTATAGAAAAAACATGTAGGAACATGTGATTCAACATAGTTGCTTCAACATTTTTTTCTTGAAATCTAAAATGTCTACAGTTTTCGGTTTTGGGGATTAATGAGCAAAAGATATATCATTTCCTATGTGTTGTAGATGAACTTTTATACATTAAATTAATTAGCTGATTTAGTAAAATAGAAGCTTACTTTTTGAAGTCAATTTTATGTAGCACTGAAAGATATTAATATGGTTTTTGACCTATGATTACACAGCTTAGTCAAAAGTACTGATATAATCCATTTTTGTTATTATGGAGGGATTTTCTTGTTCTATTTTGGTTTTGATTATATTCAATATCTGTGGACATTTTGGTGACATTAAAAATATCGTCTACTTCCGATTGATCTGTTTTAAATCTTTTCATGGATCCAAATTCCAATTCCAAACAATTTTATTTAAAACATTTTATTCCGAAGATTCATGTGCAAGTAGTATCATAGCAATTATTGAGAAGTTGGATGAAGGCATAGTCTTGGAGGATTGAAGTCATTTAAAAAAACAACTCCCATTGTTTAATTGACAATTTATTTGTCAAAATTATAAACAGAACGAATGAGAACAACATTAAAAAATAATTACGGGCCTTGGTATTTGAAATTGGAAGGTGGTGCAATGCACTGATAAATTTTGTTTACTTTTGGAGGGAAAATTATCAATTCAAAACCCCTCCTGAATGTAATTACGAAGACAGATTTTAAGTTTGGGCCACTTAATTTCTAGTTCAAAATAGAAACTATTTTTATGTAAAAAAGATTAGGATTTTAGACGAGTTTGTGTTGATTAGATTTTGCATGATGAGAAAAAAGAGAACAAAAAGAAAGGAAGAGAAAGAAGTAATTTTGATTGTGATGGGGTAGGCCTAGCGGGGTTGTCGTAAGATCACGGATCCCTAGCCTCGTTGCAAATTCAGCAATTAGCCGCCACATCTCTAATCGCTAATAATGGGAACATTTTTTTTTTCAAAATGCCCACCATTGCTTTTGAAATAATCACGTCATTTAGAAAAACTTCTAAGGCAATTCAACAAGACATTCTGATTCACCAGTTATATTATTAGATTTATATTTATACACACTCTTCAAATCACCCCACAAATACAAATCTAGAGGAGTCATATCTGGAGATCGGGTGCTCATTAAATAGCACCCAATCTTCGAATTAATTTTTGTGGAAATGTGATTTAAATAGTTCCAATTAATATGTTCATAACGTGAACGAGCTCTTTCTTGTAGCTATTATTGCACATGTCTATTACTATTTCACAAAATTGTGATGAACATCATCATCTTAAGCTATTGTAGAAACTAATTTTATTTTGAGACGTGCAATTTTTCCTTCTTAAAAATTCGTGCTTTGGACATTTGGGATATTTCAGTATTAGGAGATAACTGATTAGTGATTAATCGTTAAATGAGGAACCTCTTCAATACTTCATAGCATATTAATAGCTGTTTCTTCAGATGTTGCTGGTTTTAGACGACCAGATTTGAAAACAGCTTTAACACTACCAGTTTCATTAAATTTTTTCAGCATTTAACTGTTGAATGAGGATTCCGGTTAGGGTATTTTTCATTAAATATACCCTAGCGTTATTAAGACTTCACTTCTTTCTTTTTCATTTAAATGTATCACTTTGAGTTAAAACATTAGATCAAAACCAAAGAAGATTAACTGACTCATAAATAAATTGTTGTTTTCATGAAAAGAAAGGATCCAGTGGGTCCTATTTTCTATTTAAAAAATGTCAAAAACGTTTGGATATTTCCATAAAAAATTTGTATATTTGTGTTTTGTATAATTGAAGACGAATACGTATACCTATAGTTTTTAAATTTTATTTTGAATAAATGTTTAATAATAATAATAATAATATAATAATAACATCACATGTACTTAATTACAACCCCCTTTATCCCTGAAGGTCTGGAATTACTTTGTGAGGGAGAGGGTTACACATTAAGAGACAACGGACACACATCCAATATCCGAGTATACCGGGATTAATTTCTCTTTCCGAAAAAATCCCCGATCCTCGACCGGGATCGAACCCTGGACTCAGAGGTTTCGAGGCAAGTACGTTACCTCTAGATCACGGAACCATATATAATAGGGCATGAAATAGATATAAAAAATACTAGATAATATATACAAAAAATGTAATAATCATGAGTACTAAGTGTTTTATACAGCTATAAATTACATCTATTACAAATAATATTGATTCCTTTCCAAAACTTATTGCAATAAACTGTTGTAAATGTGGCCAGATTTACCAGTAAATCTATTACCGTCAAAGTAAACAACTTAAGTCCATGTAAATATGAATAAATAATCTGGTACCTATATTAAGAAATCACCTAGGTACTAACAAATTACCATTTGAAAGTCAAGTCATAAATTTTAAAAATTCCGCTGTGTGAGGTCTTTTGGTATTTGTGCTTTGTAGGTGAGGAGATTGAATGCGGTTCACATATTATATCGCCTAAGCTTAACCTTTGTTCAAAAGCTGTACAAAACTAGAACTAATACTAATCATTTATCATTTGAAATTATTATTATAAAGAAGGCGTAGACTCGCACGATTATGGATTAAAAAAATTGAATTGGAACTTAAAAATGAAGATGTCAGATATGTTGTTATGCTAAATAGATTGGTATACATAGGAAAATAGTTTTTTCCTGTGAGTAATAAACCTAATCGATAGTTCATTATTTATTACTGCTTGAAGTTCTCGTTACCCTCTACATTTATAATTTTATTGCTTTTATCCAAGTTTTATCTTTGTTGACTGTTAAAAGATCAGCATTTTTAAATAGGTAATAAAAATCTATAACTCTGTTATGCTAAAATTACCAAGATGAGTTGACAAACCGATTTTGGAGTACCCCCACCTATATGATAAACTTTTTATCTCTAGCTAATTGTTTGGTCATCCGTTTCAATTTATAGCTTGATTCTTATGGTTAATTCTCGGACCTACTGTATTTTCAAATACCAATTAAAGTTACAACTACCAAGATCTGAGAAAAACCCGGGGGCGTGGCTGTTATTGCCGGAACAAAAGTTCTCAAGGGAAGATCATCTCGCAATGTGACTCTATCATTGAACTGAATTTGACAGGGAGATTGGACAGTTTTAATCATATCCCAATGATGTACAGTTGATTAGTGAAATGCGCATTACAGCGTATGGTGTTTTAGTATCTTGTGGCATTTAGTCACTGTTCTAAGTCTTTCAACTAGTTCTTCAAAGCAAAACGTCACCAAAGATTTGTTTAGTGTCAACAGAATCAGCAATGAACCTATTGGTTACAATTTTCTTAATACAGTTCTCAAAAGTTTTGTGGAAAATTAATATATGTCTCCTACATACAACTTAGTTTGTCCAAGAAAAGAATTCTTACATCTCAAACTTCCATTTTCTCATTTGTAGGATTTGAGATGATTATTGCCGCCACCTCTTCATTGAATAGAAATAATTCGTTCAAATATGTATTGATACATCTAAAGTCTTATAAATTTGTCAAAATTGAGTGCAGTGTATACATGTTTCAATAAAAAGTAAAACAAAACGAAGTTGAACTTTTTTTCTATACACCTATTTCTGGGGGATTAGGCAATTAATTTGGCTTTATAGAAACGGTTGATTATTTTACTATATCAACATTTATATTGTGATATATTTTTAATATTATTACTATTAGTAAGATGGCTAAATTTAATAGGATGTAAAAGATAATTTAAGTATGTTTAAAGACGAAGAAAAAAAGTAATATTGCCTACCTGCACTAGATTCTCCCGCAGATGAATCAAATGTCTTGGAGGTCATTTGAAAGAGGGCATCCAAAGGTGTGGCACCAGGTAGTTTTCCCTGTTGTTGCTGCCTTTGTCTTTGTGCCGACGGAGGAACAATATCCGGCGAACAGCAATCGCTCGCGACACTCGAAGATCTGTCACTTCCAGTCTCTGAGGTATAACTTACGTTAAAAGCCGCGAATTCGGGCCTTAGTAAAGCCAATTGTTGTACTTTTAATTGTCGATGGAAAGATTCTAACCGTTGTTGGTGAGCCTCAACTTCTGGATCTATGTCCCACGGCCTAACTATGCGGTTACACTGCGGTTTACTCGGTTTGTGATTAAGAATGTCTACTATGGAAAAACTTTTGACACCGTCAGGTCGGTCTTCTATTTCTACTGTTGGTGATATCCTTCGGTCTGTTTCTACTTCTACCATTTTTAGTTTCTTAAGTGGTTTGAAATAATCCTCGGCGTCCTCAGGGCATCTGCAAGTTGTAGTGGTTGAATAGCTTGGAGTCGATTCTCTGGATCTATGCCGGTAGTTGGGTTGCAGAGCTGGACTTGGGCATCCAACACTAATCTCGTCGTCCGACATATATTTTGTAGACTCTTCCATGGCTGACTGATTCGGATGCCCCCGTAAATTAGGACTGGGTGATCTAGAGGATATTGGACTTTCGTATTTGGAGCCTAGGTATGGTGACATTTCGTTATTTAAGCTCTTTGGGGACGACGTTTCGATATCTTGCATTTTCTAATACAAAATCCGAAATGATTAAAAGTCCTTATAATTGCACATTTTTGCACCAAACTGCTCACCAAACTAAAAGTTAATGTTCATTAAGTCACTAAATCACAAACACTAGTTGGAGAAAGAGTGAAAATTGAAAGAAACGTCAGATATTAAGGAGTTATGGACAGCACGTGATATAGCTTCGTATCTTTAACAGATCTGGTAACAAGTGAAGGTCTATGTGCCAATCTAGTCGACAGAGGCTCCTTAGCAGGCCCCGCCCGCTATTTAAGCTTGCTGCCAATAGAATAAGAGCAGGAAACTCGTGTTCTTTTATAAAAATGCCGACATTGCTGGTTATTGGTCAGAGGTGTGGCCTGTGGTGTTTTGTTTTATGTGTCTGCCCACCAATCATTTGTCTAATTTGTACAGTGCCGTTTATATCATTTGTTTCAGTGGAGATAAATGAGATTTTGTTTTAGGAGATTATTTAGCATGTGTTTAATAGTAAATTATTTTGGTTTATGAGTTTTTACACTTTAACTTCTTTATTACTGGTGTAATTTCAGATTTTTTTTATGAGAATTTGGACTTAAATTAATTTATTGCCCAGGAAATGGACTTTATTGCTTTTTCTTATATGGAAAACAAAATTGCTCAAC
The DNA here is from genome assembly GCA_029963845.1 of Rhamnusium bicolor. Taxonomy (NCBI): domain Eukaryota; kingdom Metazoa; phylum Arthropoda; class Insecta; order Coleoptera; family Cerambycidae; genus Rhamnusium; species Rhamnusium bicolor. Next base: position 1,102,841 of record JANEYF010001271.1, on the reverse strand, counting down.
CCGCAAAGCTTTAATTTTTGCCTAAAATTATTGTAAATTTGTGTAAAGTTTAGTTCAAACTTATTGATTAGCAGCATAAGAAACGTCGGCGACTTTGGTCCGTTTACCGCCATTAAAGGTGCTGACGTTTTTATGCTGTGAATAAATTTGAAATAAACTTTATATGTAATTGTATGTTTTATCTACGAATCTTTCATTTTTATACGTAGTAGGTAACAGATGATAATTAACTTAAATATTAGATATTACAGTCCACTTTTATAACCAATGTCCATATATTGATAATCGTTACGTTTAAATATCTAACACAAAAAAATTTACACGTTTTTGTGTTTCTTTTTTTAAATTAAAAATGGATTACATTATTTTGTTGATACAGAATTTGGACAAGAGGGAAACTGAAGTACTGAGTAGATAGACATAAAAGCACAAAAGGCAAAAAATAATAATTAAAGAAAACTTATTCCCCAGCCAAGAAGAATACCTCAATATTTTCTTCCTCCTAGCCATTTTAGGTATGCATATTATTTCTCACAACTTCAGCAGTTCCCAAATTCTCTTCTATTCATAATCTCGTATGAAAATAGTCATATTGCTAGTGTTATTTATCGCACTCCTTTAATTTTTTGTTTTCCTTCTTTTGACGGAAAAAATCCCAAATTTGCGGACATGTCTGTTAAAATGCGGACATACATACATAAACTGGGATTGGGCAAGAATTTTAACAAGCGAAGCGGTCAACAAGAAAGAAAAATTAAAGAATCGGCAAAAATATCAGTAAATGAGGATAAATGCTTACCTATTTGGTTTTTGTACATTTGGTTAGTGATGCCAAAAGAACAATCGAATAAAATTTATATTAACAGTTCTGCGTAACTATCTATGGAAATCGTATAAACAAATATTAGGCGAGATTGATTCATATTTTATAAGCTATATTATTATAAAACCTGACACCGATTTCATTATTTTCTTGATTTGTACTAGTTGTCAAAAACACCGTCCAAAAACACTGTCTGACGTAATATGACAGCAGCAGGGGTTTATTTTTTCCAGTAATATACTGGGTACTCCATATTTTTTAAACATCTTGGAAGAATTATTCATGTCGTAATGTCCTAGGAAGGAAAATCAAAAAGCCGGACGTGTTATTTCCATGTTTTCTTTTATAATGCTTTGGCATTTCTATAATATTTTAAAATTGCACCACCATCTTTACCAAAAGGCTAACCATCCTATAGCCTAAAAGGTAATGAATGGTATTGGTTCACACTTAGGATAAAGCTGATGATAGAAATTACGATTTATTGAGAAATTAGTGTTCAAAGATAAGATTTAAAATTGTCGTTTTAACAGCTAACATACCGAAGAATCCTCTTTGGATCTTTGGCATGGAAAATTAAAAAAAAAAACGTGTCGCACATAAACCATCTGACTCATTCCTTGTGGGATAGATAGAATCTCTTTTAAATCTTTTGTACTTTTTTTGATAATTTCTAATTGACATAGGGCCATGAATGATACAATTAACTAGAAATATGATACTGCTTAGATTTGACGCCATCTTTAATTACCGCGTGACGTATCGCGCGAGTGTGACTCAGTTTTTTGTGTTACAATCGATGTATTTTTTAGCTGCCAAGTGGCTTTATAATATATGTTTATGTTAATTAATACTGTATTAGAGCCTGGAGTTTTAGGTGAGTAATAAATCCTATACTATTGTATTGACTTTTTCCTATATCTAAGATAATAAAGATTTTATTTGGACTTACATCTTATTTGGTACACCCGGTACATGTATTGGGGTTTTAATAAAGCATTAAAGAAAAAAGATTGTTAGTGCAACAAATCAGTATTTATTATTTCTTGGCTAAATTATAGCAGAAAACAAAATTCAACAAGCAGCAAACAAAGTTATAAATAAGATTGTTTAACTCTAAAATAGTGTATTGGATGAACTGTTGCATTTTTTCTATGTTAACCTCTACAGTTGGTCATATTCGGTTTTATCTCCAGATTTCCAACCCCACAAAAAGGCAGGCTAAATTTAGCATTTGGAAAACCTCTCTCACTTTAAGGATTAGCTGAAAAATAGAAAGCTATGGTTTTAGTTTCAGATATACTAGATAACATATTTTTCAGAAAAAAATACCTTTTAGATGATCCACACTTGTCTTAGCAATATTATCATATTCTGTTTTTGATAGAAATTTGTTTGCATGGGAAAACTACAAGATGAACCTTTGAGCTTTATATGTTGACAGAGAACATACATCACGTCTATTGTTTTATTCCTATCTATGTCAATCTGTTGGCCACTGGCGGTTCTTCTATAGGGTCATTTGGTCAATGACCTCCCACATACAAATAAAAAAATAGAGCTATTCATTTTCTGAAGTTTAAAAATATATAATATATATATTTTTAATATTCTTAAAAAAATATATTAAAGTTTCTAGTTCATTCTATGCACAATACTATTCAAATATCGAGCCTCTACATTCATATTCATTACACTATTCATTTATAGAATTTAAAAATCTTGGGTCAATCCACAACTTGTCCTCAAAGCTAGCTACGTACCGAATTTACAGCGAATTAAAGTGAAATAGACTTATGCGCGAATCGTCAGAAAGCAAAAGAGACAGAAAACACTGGCGGGGACAATGTCCCTGACACATTTTACGGAAACGGTAACGCACGAAATTCGCTAGTAGAGCAGTCTTAACGCTGATTAGGTACGCGATGGTCGGTAAATTCTGTCGCGTTGTTTTTAATGTTTTTTTGATTTGTGAACATTTTATTAGTAAATTTCTACTTGTCGTGAAATTAAGTAAAACAGTGTTTTTGGTGTTTACTATTAAATATGAGTGTTGTACAAAATATATTAAAACTGAAAGATGGACATAAGTTGGGTTATGAAGACCGAGTGAAATTCAAAGATGGTGGCCGTCCAAAACCTAATATGACGATAAAGCAAACATCTCTTGATAAGAAAAGAGAAATTAATAGGTATTTTCAAAATTCAATGTACGATTATCCGAGTGGATTTGCGGATGCGAGGTAAAAAATGCATTTTTTTGTTTCCCATGTCTGTTATTTGGTTATGATCCTGATTCTATATGGTCCAAAATAGGTGTATCTGACTTGAAACATTTAAAAATAAAAGTACAGAAACATTCGCTCGAATCAAGTCATATGAATAACTGTTGTAGTCTAGCAACACTTGGTACAGTTGATATTAGAATGTAGTTAGACAGTGCCTATAGAAAAAGTTTAAAAGCTTACAACGAAAAGGTTTCTAAAAATAGATATATTTTAAATAAAATAATAGATAGTTCCAATAAAGTACAAGTAGTTTTTGTGTTTAGAGACGTTTTAGACGGTGTTGTATGTGAGAGATTTTGGAAATTTATTCAGCCTCAAGGAACTACATCGTAGCATTTGACAGATGTAATTTTAAAAGAGTTAGAATGTCTGAAAATTAATGAAAGTCCTGAAAAATTGATAGCACAAAGTTACGATGGAGCATCAGTAATGAGTGGTGCTTTTGGAGCTGTACAAGCCAAAATTAAAAAAGTTATCCTTCAGCAAATTTTATTCATTGTTACGCTCATCAACTAAATTTAATTTTACAAAAAGCATCAAGTCAGGATAAAAGCATAACATTTTTTTTGCTAATTTACATAGCTTTTCTTCATTCTTTGGAAAATCGGCAAAAAGAACAGCCGTGTTAGATAATGTTGTTAAGGTAAGATTACCTAAAGCGGCTCCAACATGATGAAATTTTAATACAAAGTGCATAGAGACTAGTTATACCTATCGAACAGAATTATTAGATTGTTTAGAAAAAAATCATTGATAATGAATCAGAAAACAACGCTCTAAACCAAGCTATTGGTTTAAAAAACTACTTACAAAATGAACATTTTCTTTACTGGTTAAATTTTTTTTCATTTAGTTATGCCTCATTGTGATATACTGTTCAATCAATTACAAAAATGTAATATCGATGTCATAACAGTAAATAAGTGTATTGGCGTTTTTCATAGTAAAATTGAAGATATCAGAAATAAAATCTTGAATAACTATTTGGAGGAGACATCCATGCAGTCTGCCCAGAGATGTAAAACGGAAGAATCAAAAAGGAGAATTTCATTAGAAGTTTGTGATATAATTACATCTGAGATCAAAAACCGGTTTAGCTTCAGTAATCATTTAGCAGTGTCTCAGTTATTTCACGCAGATCGATTTAAAGATTATAAAAAAAGCTTTCCTCAAGATATGTTTAAATTAGTTAAAACGGAGTATCCAGTCATAAATCATTTGAAACTTAAAACTGAATTAGAAGTATTATATAACTGAGAAGATTTTTCCAATAGTGAAGGTGCAGTTGCTTTGTTACAGCTTTTTATTAACAATAATTTGTGCAATACTTTTTCTGAAAGTGTCAAACTGTTAAAAATCTTGTGTGCTCTCCCTATGACTACCGTCGAAAGTGAACGTTGTTTTTCCACCTTAAAAAGAATGAAGACATTTTTAAGAAATACCATGGGTCAGGAAAGGTTATCTTCTTTAGCTATGCTTATCATAGAAAGGCCATTAATAAAGAAGACAAAATACTTTAATGAAAAAGTAATTGACCACTTTGCATCTCAAAATGACCGGATCGACTTGGAATTTAAATCACTTTAAAAGGTAGGTAATACAGTAAACTTTTCTAATTGACCTCCCTATCTCTTGACCCACGAACCTCCACTGCTGTTGGCATCATAATCCATCAAGCTGTTGTTTTATTTGTGATACATGCATTTTTTTGTAGAGTGGGGGCCCATCATATCCATCAGATTTTTAGTTTGGTGGCTTTGTTGGATGGATCAAATTTATAAATATATCGTTGGTAATTTTGACAACAACATTTATACAATACAAGGTAAAAAATAATAAAAACCCTATTTTCTAGATTTCTAGGTTATTTATGTGAGATCTACTGCGCATGATCGGTCTGCGTTTCTTCACCACGTCGTTGTTTTATTTTTAATTATCTGAAACCATCACTTGTCACGTGGTTCCATCTATGATGGGAATAAAACAACATACCCACCCATCTTAGAATGTATTAGTTAGGTACGCAACGTTAATATCCAACAACTGAAAAACTGAAATACCATGAAGATTATCTGTATATAATTAACTAATGACAATTATTGAGACTGTTGAAAGTTTTAATAGAAGTAATTTTAATAATATGATAGGATTGACGTTACAGATTGTGACGTCAGATCACTTTGATTTTGTTTGTGCGCAACTATGATCTGAAATCTTTTCCTTTTTCAAATTTAATATATAAAAACAGCTGTCCAGAGGACAGATTTAACTATCCATCATCTACTAATTTCGTACATATGTTTGTTCAGCGTATTTATTATTTGAAGAAATATAATTATATTTTTTCCTTCAAATTAAAAAATAAATATTATTATTATAGTATGTTGAATTCGTGGTGTCGCCCTCTTGATCACCTCTCTGGTTTCACAGCCAATGTTCGTACTATTTTATCTGGTGAACAAGTTCTATATTGTAGCACCATAAATCAGTTCTTTTTTTTTTTTACTAGGAGTCATTTGTCATTTGCACATAATTCGTAGAATTTACTTAAAAGTAGTCAACTCAATGTCGAATTGACGTAAAAATGAGGTCAAATGTACCTAAATAAGTATTAGTAATCAAACATATTATGCAATTACAAGGAAAATTTATATGTAATTTTACCTATCTTAGTCAATTTAACTAAATTTCGACGTCGTCGTATTCTCCACTTATGTCGATTCCACGTCGCATCAACGTAAATTTTACTTAAATATGGTTAAAGCTAATTTTGCGACTAAATTTATTATATATAATTTAGGTAGTCGAAGTCAAATTAAACCAAAATATTTGCTGGAAAATAAACATGTAGCTGGTGTACCAGTTAAGATGTTAGCTCAAATAAAAACTTTATTATCTTAGACAGAGAAAAAAGTCTTATGTAAAAGTTGTTGTATATCAATCGGACTATAAATCGATATATTTAAAACTTCTACAGAATGTCCAAATTTCTCTTGGTCAAATAAAGTTTTATTTTTTTGAATAGATCACCCTACTTATTATTAGATTTTCGGAAAAGTGCTTTTCAAAAATATGAACATATTGAAGTATAATTTCAAAGATAAAAATTTGGTGCTAGTTCAAAAATCAAAATTGACACAAAGGTTTGTTATATTATTTTTTTTGTAAACTACAACAAGCTTCAAATAAATCGTCTCAATAAGGATATACTGAATGTCGTAGGTAGTCAAAAAATTGTAATCAATAATGATTTCTAATGTGTACTAGTTTTTATACAGATTCACCGGCTTTCGCAAGTTGTAACAAACTATTATAAAGTATAATAATAATCTATTAAGTGTAACTTTTTTTTGAAACCCGTGCTCGCTGTTAATATAGATCTTCATTATATAACACTAAAAAAAATTAATGAGACATACTCACTGACCTCAAACTGTAAATGTGACGTTATAATTTTTAATTTTAGAAGGTTAACGAATGGGCAAAAATATGTTCTAGCAATTTATTACGGTAAGAAAAAAAAGGAAACGAAAAACATATCTGTCCTGTTTTATATATATATATATATATATATATATATATATATATATATATATATATATATATATATATACATATATATATATATGTATATATATATGTATATATATATATATATATATATATATATATATATATATATATATATATATATATATATATACATATACACACACATATATAGACTAAAACCAAATGATAAATTATTGAAATATTGTTTTGAAGGAATTTTAGCAACATTTTCTGGCATTCACTTCACGTTTCACAGTAATTTTCAATCATAAATTGTGATTACCAAATAAATTATCCAATTAGATAAAAAATCAGTCAAGGACCACCAACGAGAGATACATGGCATTACCTCTAAAGCATCAAGCATTGTAAACTTTTTATTTATCATTTTTAGATGAAAAGTAATTCTTTATAAAGAGTTTTGCTTATTCTAGAAAGTCATTAGCTGTAGTTAGAATATCCATATAACGTACGGTGGTTAAACAATAAGAAAACGTAAAATTGTGTCAAGACTAAAGTACCAGTTATTTAAGTAAAAATTAAAAATGTAAGAAAAAATTGTTTCTAATATCAGTGGAAGTCCTGATATGAAATTTGAAAGTTGTATATCTGTATAAAACTCAAGTTAGAGACTAGTTAGATAGGCATTTTCATAATAAATTGATTGAGTGGTCGGTCCTATAAGATGGCCCTCACGCTCTCCTGACATTATCCCACTTGATTTTTAATTATGGGGATACCTTAAGCAAAAAATGTATAGGAATGATTCTACAATAACATACATTTTAAAAGAAAAAAAATAACAGAAGCAATAGTTGGCATAAATGAGCACACCACTGATTTAGTTTACGAAGAATTTATAAAAAAGATAGAAAAATGTGTGGCAGTAGGAGGACAACATAATATTTAGAGTAATTTTTATATGATCTATATGTTATTTAGGTTTTCCACTATTTCGCGCTTACTACAACAATAATTACTAAATTTATTTGTTTTAATAATTTAAATTTAATTATAGCTTTTAACTAAACTGGTAGAACTCATTAGCAATTGCTATGTATAAAATTATATTTGCCTACTTATTTTAATTACAATAATATTTATTTGATAAAATATACAGCTTTCTTTCATTCCCTATGCTATTCAAATGCGTATATTTGCACAGAGTTTCGCATTTATATTGTTTTTATATTCATTCATTTGTCCCAGACTGATTTATCACCTGGTTGTTTATCATCCTGTAATGTCTTTCCACATACACCCTCAGATTTTTCGAACAGAAAAAAATTACCCATGTCAAGAAGGAAAGCGATATGCGATGTCGAATGGACTTTTGAGCACTTGAGATTGCTTAAAAATTTACGAACTTTTCCGGTTGGCCTTTTTTGTACCTAGTGTGCAAGTGGGTGAAACCCTAACACAGATATCAAATTTTATGTCCTCTGAATGTTTTTGCTAGACAAGTAAATGGATTTTTGAACTGCGTTCTTGATTTAAAAACTATCATGAATGCTGCTTATACGAAGAAAATGATATGTAGGACAAAAAATTATTGATTGTTGATTGTTTGTGATAAATGGTGATGTGTTGGTAAGGAAATTATGTTATATAAACACTTTTTATGTTGATCGAGAATATAACAATTACGACAGAGTATTTTAATGAAAAGTTCAACTGATGAAATAGAAGAATAGAAAAAGACTACGAAAAATGTCGTTTCCTGATAACAATGATTTACTTCAGTGAATTGTCGACGACTTATAAATTTACATCCCAGTCATCAAGCGTTGCTAATGTTAGCAGTTGATAAGAAGTCATTCATTCGGTTTCACTCTGACTTTTGAAATCTGATAACAGAGTTGCATAATTCCTCGCAGTCACAGATCACCAGTTACTTACATTCAAATAAATGAAACGGCCATTTCAAGAACAACATGTCATATAACTAAAATTTTACAGAAATCAATAAAAACTGCATAACTCATTAAATAGTAATATTTTTAAATTTTCTCTAATAATTACTATTTTTGAGACTTATGGCGTGTATTTTTCTCAATTGTTATGTTTCTATAACAACAGATTGAAAAAAACAAAAGAAAAGAAAATTTTTGACATCTGTTTTTTGAAGGAAATAATAATTAACAAAAAAAATTAAGTACAAATATATATTATTTATGTTCCAACACAAAACCTCTTAAACACGCTAATTAAATAAAAATTAGAACATTTTATAATGATACATAATCGTGTTCTCCATCAAATTCGATATTTCCTCTACTTCTACTGGCCAGTTGATATTTCTTGATCAAATTGCTTATGCTCATCGATGATGATGTTTCTTAAGATTCATTGGCACTTTGTTGGAAGCAACTGATATATTAGCTAAATTATTTTTTAACAGTTAGGTACTTCTAACCATACCATCGATAAAATCCTGTGTTCCTGTGTAACTACACCTTTTTCTGTAGCATCACAACATAAATTTATGTAAGAAGAAGGATTGAAAGGAAATTTTTGATTCTTTGAAACTTTCTTGCCATATAATTCAAAGGACAAACAACATTTTTTTATAGAAAGACGACCACCATTTGATCTGTTTGAAGTTGTTTTATTGAAAATTTATCACTTGATTCATTTGCCATCTTAATGTATCCATCTGTCACGTAAGTAAATACATTTATATTTTTTATTTTCTTCTTATTAAGTTTTTCTTAAAGATAATGAAACACATATATTCCTGCACCTTTAATCAAGGAGGTTTTTATATATGTAACAGGGTTCTATGAAAATAATAATAGTTGTCCTTAGTAGAGCATAAATCATAAATCATTTACTTCCAGTCATGGCCTGTTTCTCTTTCGCAATATTCTTTCATTGTATATTGCTTGCCTTTATCCGTAGTTTTTTTTTTTGCAATATTTCTTCTGTAATTCTAAGGTTTACAGGTCCTTTTCTATTTCAGCTCATAATCACTTTTGGATGCACTTGATGATATTGATATAATAATTTAACATCCCATTTGTAGGATGTTACAACAAACTGAAATTTTGTTCACATTTTAGATCATTAGCCAGCAGTGTCCTTTGGGGGTGACTGCAAAAACTACATAAGTCATTAACTTATGTTGTTTTTGCAGTGACTTCAACATAGAATGACAAACTTCTCTTACTTGGCAATATGAAACTTGTAGTATTTACATGCGTAACTATCTTTCTACATAAAAAATTCTATATAATTTTTGATAAAATGGACATGTTTTTGAAATGAAATTTTTTTTGACCGATTCAAATGTATAACAGATTTATGAAACAAGTGGCTCTTTTTTTTTCGTCAATGTCATTGTTTGATTTTATTTAACTGTATTCCATCAACACAGAATCTGTGTCTAAATAACTCCACATAATATCATTCACCATCTAACAGTCATTTTCTGGTCATAGAGTAGTTCCTTTGCTTTAGACGGAATTTTTATATATAAATTCCAAGCTGAACAGTTGCTTGGTTGGGCATAAAATATATTAAATAAATAAAATGGTGAGGCAATTGTCACAAACTTCCCACTGATTGTGACAGACAGCTACCTTCCTGCACTGAAATCCAGCAAATAATGATAAAACTATTAATTTCTCATGGTCTTCATCATTGTCATCAAATTTACAGAAGATGCAATTTTTTAACCCAGTTTCAAACTCAAAATAAAAAATAATCTGAGAGCAGGTATTAAAATTGACACAAATTGTTTCTCGTTGATTTTTTAAGCTTCTAGGGTGATACTGAGAGTAGTCACCAGGCTGATTAAATGACTATTACACATAAATTATTCTACTACTTCGTAGACCTGGATTATTGCTGTCATATTTATTATACACTAGCATCCAAATAAAAATAAAAATCACTTTACCAGGAGTTGGATATCATTGTATAAATAAACACCTATTTCATTTTTAACCCTCCAAACTGCAATCTGCCTAAAAATAATTGAAACTCACCTATACCTTTATTAAATTTTATGTAATATTAAAACTAGGACGTATGTGTTCATTAATAACCCAGCACCCTGTTGCGGACATCATAATACATCCGTTATAACCCTAAGAAAGACAGTTGAAATTTATAAATACTTTTCACCAACGAACCCTCCCACAACACTATAATAGACATATAAATTAATTAAACCATAATATGGCTTTAATGTTACTTTTATATCTTGGTAAATTGGATAAAGAAAAAAGTACTGAATCTCACAATTTCCTATTTAATATGTTCTCAACATTTTCATTTGTTTCAATCAGGTGTAATTAGGATTCATTGTCCAAATTACCAGATTCTTATTTAAAGGGACTGGTTTTCGACAGATTTACATTTTTTTCATTCTGTGATACAACAGGCTGTTGGTTATTTGGACATCGATTTGAATATCCTTAACTACTAGGTATTGATAGGTATATTATGTTATGAATAAATAAGTTTTTAATCAGAATTTGGTTAAGTGTTTTCTGTTACATTACATATAGACGTTGCTATCGTACCTGGTATACTGATTTAAGTATATTTGTTTGTCCTAAAAAAATTTACCACATAGTCACATAAATAACGGAGTAATTTTTTGTTTAATTTTAACGAAACTGTGTATGTTGATGTATTTTTTTATGGCTTTGGGATTAGTCATGCAGCCAAACTTAAAAAGTATATCGCGGAAACAATACTATAATTTTTTCTAAGCTAATTCCTAAGAGAACACCACTAATAATAAACAATACTAACAAGTGATATAAAACAGGGTCACACACTTCTTGTCCAGGAGTCTCTTAATACTTTGTTAATACATACTGGGTAAGACTACGGAAAGGAGGAAAACTATTAACAGAGAAAACAGAGTAAACTACTGTTTCATTTTAGACGCTTCCAGAAATGAGATTATGGTGTCGAAGATATTTCTGTTATTTAAAGATAGTAAGGACAGGAGGTTAATAATTGGGGACTGTGTTTTGCATTTAATAATATCCTAGTACAGTTTGTTCCTATGTTGCGTATTGCTGAGACATTCAAAAAATATATGGGCAAGATGGCCAGTATGTTGATATTAGTTATGTTAATAAATCATATGAGACGTTCATCGTTTAAATTAAAATACGTCTATCATCGACTAAAAGAGGTACACTGTATATACCGGGTGAGCCAAAAGACGTACTTTTTATTTTTCTCTCCTAAGTTATTGTTTCTTAGTCGATTTTAGTGTTAATAGTTAGCTGATTAAATAGGCTCAAGAACCAAATGTCAAGAAGGCCGAAACATCAGAATTCAAAACGGCGCGGCACACGCAGCTAAAAGCTTGATAGGCTTTCCTTTGCGCTCGTTCTTTTTAATTCTAGGTTGTCAAAATGATAGAACTATTGACGGTTTCGAAAGAATGCACCTTCGTCCACATTTTATGACTAAGATAAATTATAACGGTTCATTTGTTTTAGAGATATAGCAAAATAAAAAATATATTAAAGTTTGTTTTTTGTTCCAGATTTAAAAAGTGACAAGTGAATTCGCTGTATTTTCAAAATCTATGAACCGATTTAACTCATCGTAGTCTTAAAATGTAGAGAGAAATTCATTTTGACAACTTTTAATTTAAAAGAATAAGTGTAAAAGAAGGCTTATTTTCAACTGCGTCTGCCATCTTGAATTTTAATATTACGGTCATATTGACATTTAGTCTTTGTAACCTACTTAATCAGCTAATTATGGATATTAAGTTCGTTAAAATCGGCAGAGAAACAAAGAATTGGCATAGAAAAACAGAGAATATGGTTTTTGGTCCACCCGGTATAATTAAAATTAGATTTACGATAACATCTAGGAATAAAATATTTCGAAATTCACGAAAATTTATTACATAAGTCTTTTCTTTATAATTATTTCCGTGCTGTATATCACTAAAAATTACAATAAGCCCCTTTTTCCTATTACTATATTTAAAAAAGTCTTTCTGCCGCTGGTTTCAGCTTTGGTAAATTTACAAAAAAAAACAACATCATACTGTCATTAAAATTTTGCAAATCACTTCACTTAGGTCAGCCTTCTCATGTTTTAATTGTACAGGTAAGAAAAGACACTTTTTTCACAACACTTACTGCTACTTTAAATCAAAGAATAATTCTAGTTATATTTAGTAACAATTCGTGAGACTTTGTATTCAACTTAATAAACTTGTTTTTTCCATCACAGCTTGTCGAAATCTTATTATATCTCATAGAGTTGAAAAGCAACCGCTTTCAGTCATAGTCAATAATCCAACAATTATCCACAAAGACGTGTCGAAATTGGCTTTCATGTAATCGACAATATCATCATCAAGTGAGCGTAGTTTTGGCTCCTATTCCTAAATACAACCATGGTGGCAGCTGGTTCAGACAAAAGGTGTCTTAGTAATTATATACGGCCCTTCAGACCTCACACTTTGCTCACGCCCTGAACGTCCCTTCCTTTCATAGGGCGTTGTTTATTCCGAACAACATGTATACACATCTAGTATTATTGAAGATTGAGGTACCAACACAGTGGCGTTGTTCACAGGGTTTAAGATACCCAATAAAACCATATTTTTTTTTGCTTTCCTAGTAGCTATAAAGCTCTCTTTAAAGGCCTTGCTGAAAACATATTTTCCTTCGCAAGGATCTAAGAACTAAGCTAAAACTGGAGAACTTTATGAAAGTTTAAAACCGTATTAAAACCTATTACCTAAGATACAAAAGTATTATAATTAGAACTCGGATTGAGGTATCGGTTTCCAGTGATGGCTTTTATGCAGAAATAATATTGTATTCTAAATACCTACTGAAACATTCCCAAACAACAGAAAAACAGAAATTTATACAACATGATAAAGTAAATTTTATTTCATTTTAAAATGTTAATACGTAAACTAGTTTTAACTGAAAACGTACCTTATTAAATAAAAACATAACAGATTCTTTTATAATTGCACTACACAATGATAATTCTGGGAATTTACGTAGATACCTGAGAATACCGGAAGAGACCACATGTGATTTGTCAATACATTGCATAACATCGAATCATATCTATCAACACCGCAAAATTGTATAGAGCTGATCGGTACTTTTAAAAGGTCTCATTGTGGATTCACGATTTTCCGGAATTGCAATTTGAGTGTACACGATTATATTGCAATAGCTGTGACAAAGCACTTTCTTGGGTATATAACACAAATATTAATAAACACATTTCCTTTGATTGACAGATAATGCAATTTTATCTTAGATTTAGTGGAAGTGATGGTTGGATGTAAGATACCGTGGTTGAAACTAGATAATCCATTTTTAGACAATTTTTGCAGAAGGGCAATGTTCAAGTGCCATTGAAGTCGACACTAAGAAAAACATATCAGCGGAGTGTGACAATATTAGATAGAAAATTTCTTCTCTGAGCTTCTCACAATATAAATCGATTTTCAGCGAAAGGCGCCGAAATTTAACACCAAAACAATTAGAACAGATTTTAGTAAAATTCTAAAAATGTTTTTAGACTGATTAGTTTTATTGTGAAAATTACTTCGCTATTTAGACATTTACAAAAAAGGTATCCCACATTCTCTTCTTTTCTCGTCTTATGCACAAACACAATATAAACATTAGTTTATATTTTGACAACTAAATTTTGGCCAACGTTGTTCCTTCTCCATATTTTGACAAAAATGGCTACTATTCGCAACTAATACAAATTTAACAAACTTTATCTCAATATAAACGCATAAACAAAAAGGCAAACACGTGGCACGCGGAGATATATACAGGATCAAACTGTTTTAATTCAGTTCTTAAACAGCACTTTAAATAGCAAATAGTTTTATAAATGATTTTAATAAGATTACATTGATTTATAAAAGGCCCGTTTTTAAATTGTTAAAAGCAAGCTTAAAACTTTATATCACATATCATGGACATAACAATAAAACCCTTAAGATTTCACTGAACTTCAGAAAAGCTCTGTTGCATTTAAGGTGCCTTGATATCAGTAAACCGTATAAAAGTGGTACTGGCTACTAGTAATAAGTATTATTAAAGCAAATATACTTGAAAGTAAATGGTTTTTGTAAATATACTCTTAAAGGAATTCATAGAACGTTTTCATAGAACTGTATTTTCATGTTTAAACCATACTCTAATTGAAAAAAAAACATATTTTGTTTTGTTTACATTAGTAGGTATTATTATCAAAATTATTAACTGGTTTAAGTTTAGCGTGCGTAGTCGAGTGTGAAAATAAAGATAGACGGTCTTGTATGTATTTAGATAAAGTTTATTTGCAATTAGTTATATTATTGACCACTTTATGTGATAATCCCTACTCAACTTTAAGATTGGCTAATAACAAAAGTGAGTTGTCATCAGTGTACATTATCATCGATTGTTTAATACACAAAGAATGATCGTTAATAAATATTACGATTAGAGATAGCCCAAGGATGGACCTCCGAGTTAGACCTATATAAATTCGGATCAGACAAAAATATCGGTATCTTTAACACGGGCATTTGGTGTATTTTACTTGAATATGATGCGAATACGTTTAAAGAAATTCTTCTAATACCATAATTCCAAAACGCATCTGATAGAATCATATATTCTACCGAGATCACAAGTAAGTCAGTCGATGCCTCTTCATTAATGCGGTATGTTGGGACTTGCACAGAACAGTTTCTAGGAACGCCACTGACTACTCGGTCTGAGACTTGGAATACACCGCAGTTAATACAGTGTGGAATATAATAAACAATTTATAAGTCATCAGAAGCGTTCATTCGTTGCTCTAGGTTGCCAACTGGCTGTTGGAACTCTGGGAGAGTTATTGGATAACGTGACATCTACATCTAATGGGATTAGGGTTATTGATTACGGCAGTCCTTTACAAAAGGAAGCAATCTGTTAGAATTAAATTATATTGCCTTTAGTATAAAACTCCAGAATGCCAATTTAATATACTTGACATATCTACGACGTTAATAGCTCGGATCAAACTGTTGGTTAAAAGATACTAATTACGAAATGAAATTTGTTATACTTAGGGGTTGTTTCCTTATCTTTCTTGGCTTTAATTTAAACTAACGGTATTAAGAAAGAATAAGTATACAGGGTGTTCCGGCATTAGGGCCACATATTTGACAGGAAAAGTATTTCACCCATTGCATCGTTTTACAAGGGAATGAAATAAATCACCACTTATGATTTTTCAAATAGAACATTTTAATGATTACAATTTAAAAACCGGTTTATTCACAATTTTTTTCTCTTGCAAAATATTGTAATTTCAAACGTGTTTGATTAAATGAATAAATTGGAGTACTATGCACAGAAATCTGATACAAAATTGTATGCCACATTCTTGATAAATATTCCTTTAACTTTATTCAGATTCTTGAAAATAATGGATCAATAGAATGACAAATGCAATAACAATTAAATAAAATAAGTACTTATAAATTCCTATACATTCCTATAAAATCTTATAATAACTTATGAAATCTTAAAAAAATCTTACAAAATCTTTATTAAATCTTATAAAATATTATAAAATCTGATAAAATCTTATAAAATGATATAAATTCTTCCTTCAACATTTTAACTATCAAACATGTTGGTTTTTTAAATACTATACGAAAAATATTTTTTTAAGGTGACGTAACAAATGCATTTCACCAATGAGTTTTTCAAGAATACACTGACCAGTACAAAATGTGGGACAGCAAGAAATATTGGTATATATTTAATTGATAGTATTTTATACAACACGTGGCTAAAATTGTTTTTTTACAAGTGGGGCGTTTATAGTACGAGCCGAAGACGAGTGCTATAAACCACACGAAACACACATTTTAGTCTCGAGTTATATACAACATTTTTTGTATCGCCATTCGAAATTAGAAAACAGTATAATTTTGTAAAAATACGGCAAATTGACAAAGTTACCTTGTCGTAATGACTAAATTCTATTGCTGTTTCCATAGAAACCAATAATAAAACAACTAAATATTGAACGATTTAAACGTCGCATTTGACACATTCTACTATACAATAATTTATTATTTGGAACAAAATGAGTGATAGTGAGGAAGATTTTATTCCTGGTACTCCTCCGGAAATCAGGGAGCAAGCAATTGCTGTAACTTTAGATTTATTACCAGCGAAATTTAGAAAATTGTACGAAAAAGAATATGATTTATTTATGCACTGGTGTAAGCAGAAAACTATGAGTAATATATCGGAGTCTGTTCATTTGACTTATCCATCTGAAAAAGCAAAAACTTTAAAATGTTCAAGTCTCTGGTCCAAGATTTCGATGCTTAAAGCAGTTTTGATGTAAAGAATAATGAGATGTATCCAATTATCAAAAAAATAAAAGCTTTTTTGAAAAGACAATCCACTGGGTATAGGGCTAAGAAATCTAAAGTTTGTGACAGAGCAGATGTCGAACGTTTTTTACTAGAAGCACCAGATGAAAAGTTTTTAATGTTGAAAGTTGTATTAATAATGGGCTTGACTGGCGCTTGTCGTCGGGAATAACTCTACAATATGACCATTGATGACATTGTGAGAAAAGACTGTATGCTGGTTGTTAAAGTACCTGATTCGAAGACCCACATTGAAAGGACTTTACGGTAATTGATGAGACAGTTAATGGAATAAATCCACTAAATATTTATGATAAATATGCAGCTATTCGCCCTACTTATGTGAATCACAAAAGGGTTTTTCTTCAATATCGAGGAGAAAAATGTACGGTCCAACGAGTTGGTATTAATACATTTTCAAAAATACCAAGTATTATAGCTAAATACCTTAACTTATCTAATCCTGAGCAATATACGGGTCACAGCTTAGGAGATCTTCGGCATCACTATTAGCTGGTTCTGGAGCTGATATTCTTACCTTAAAACGTCATGGGGATGGAAATCCTCAACAGTTGCTGAGGGATATATAGAAGATAGCATCTAGAACAAAAAGGAAATTTCAAAACAGATATTTTCAAACAATCTACAGAAGGGACTATGTCTGCCGATGTAGTCGTTGGTGAAAATCAGACCAACCACCATATTAGTATAAATGATTCAAGTATTTTTCGCACATCTGAACCCATAATTCTTAGTAACAGTACTATTCATATAAATTTTCGTTAAATTATGATTAAAATTGTTTATGAAATTTGTTAATAATTAATAAATGTTTGATGTAAGAACTTTAATTTGTTGTCTGTTGACTATTAAGTTTTATTTCACACTGTGAAATAAAATTTCTTTATTTCACAATTCTTTCTTTAATTTTTACTTGTCAATAATGACATTGTTTTGATTCATTGAAACTGTCCAATAATTGTCATTTTAGGATGTGGCGTTACAAAGAATTATATACAGTTCTTGTTTAGATAGCGATGATGTTAAGACATACAAAAAATGCAAAATTCCAGTTTGCGACTTACTTATGGTTAAAAAAAAAGACAAAGCATTACCCAAACTAAAAGATATCGTCTGGCTCAATGTGCATGATAGACGTAAGTTACATGACATGTTTGTGTTACAAAATTTTAAAATATAAAAGGCCTGTATATCTGTATACAATAAAATAAAATTCATAACAGATTTTCATAATCTACATATTCGTAGAAAAACGATATTAGACATTCCTCGTCACAGAAGGAGATTTTTAAAAGATCGTTTTCGTACTATATTATCACTTGCATAAATAAATTTAATAATAATAACTGTTAACAATCGTTACGTTTCTCAAGGTCATGATTAAAAGAATTTATTGCTACAACACAGATTACATAATTAAAAAAAAAAGAAGAAAACAGGAGTTAATAATAATTATTATATTTTGTTAACTCCTCCTCCTCTCCTTTCCATTCTTCCTTCTCTTTTTTCTTTTATTATTACCCCTCGACTAGTTAACATTGTTAGGTTATCTTTATTTATATGTTATATCGGGGATAAAGTGGAAGTAACAGAGCCTGCCTTCTCGTAGTCGAGTACCTGAACGTTATCCTTTTATTTGTCATTTTTGTAAATACCTCATTCCATAACAATGCAAACATGTAATATATTTATTTTTGGTTAATAATAAATGTATTATTATTATTGTTAGTATTATTATTCCAGAACCCGGCCTTCTGCGGTATTTATTTACCGATTTCTCGAAAGTAAACAACTGCCTTGTGGACACTAACTTGATCGAGGAAAATATATCATCGGCTTCGCGGACGCTAAAGCCAACATCAATAAAGCAACTGCTCTAGCAAAATCATCGGATGATAAGGGCATTTTCGAAAATTACCAGCACTTAAAATAATCAGCAAAATGCAAGCCAATACTAAAGAATGATTTCTTGTAATGATTAAAAATGTTAAAATCGTCAGTTTTCAAAATGATAAGGAACAAAACAAAATTGGGAAGAAAAAGTGAACAAAAAAAGCAGCAAGAATTCAAAAGAAATGATCCTAAATATTTTATGTACACACAGGCAAATTTTAATTAGAACTGTACCACTTTTTGTACCAGTCAGTGTATAAAAAGTTTTTATACATTTTGACACTATTTTTTGGTGATTTCAAAATGTCCATTACTATAACAAACTTGGCAGATCCTATGAAATGAAAAATTTCTAGACACGAGGTGCAATAAATCAGCATCTTAAATTTTTTTAAAGGGATACTGGAATAGTCAAATAAATATTGTGTTCTTTTACTTTTGCTCATCACAGAGCATTATATTGAATTGAAACCATTGTAAAAACTCTATTCAAGACTAACACCTGGAACTTTCCTCTCATAATTAGTTTAATTAAAGAATAGAAAAATATTATTAACAAATCTAAAGTAAACGAATTTAACAAAAAAAAAACGCAATCATAAGTTGTTTCTATTGTAAAGATATGTGGAAAAATTTTCTCGGTTTCGGTGTGAATACATCAATTTATCTGCATCTTCGAGTGCGCAGTTAGGAATAGTCAAACTAGATCTTTCGATTTGGCAAAAATGACAATCAGATTGGTTCCGAAATTGGATCACATTGAAAGAAATAAAATTTCAGTTAGATACATGTCACAGAAACTTCATTTTATGTTTATTTATGAGTTATATTGTGCCGAAAGTTCTAATCTACCATAATAAAGCTATATTTAGCAAAATAATTTAAAAAGTAATATCCATAAACAATTCATTTATTAGAATGCTTTTATTGAATGAGAATAAGACTTAACTGAAACCCAAAAATTTTATTACTGTATACAAGTTCAACTCGATAGGTTTATGATTTAGATCGTAATTAAAATGCAACAAACTTGCCAGTATAACATAATAATACAGAAGATTCCATAATGCAGCATAATGATTTTAATAAACATTATCAATGACTCAAAAAGTCCCTCAATTCAATTTAATTATTGACACTAAATAGAATGTGGTTTTTATGCTGCAAATATTAGTTTTTCTTATTTTGGAATGTCATCAAAGAAGGTAAACATTTTTCTGTTTTAAAGCCTTGTTTATATTAATCTCCTCGAGGAGTTTAACATTTTGACCCCTTAAACACCAGATTGCTAATAAAAAAATTAAAATTCTACAGGACAGAGGATAATATCTTAATGTGGCTCATGTCTTGTTTACTAAATCGATTTCAATATACTTGTCTTGACACCACAAGTGGAAGAAGACTCTCTGACAAACGCTTGTTACTCTCGGGAATGCCCCAAAGCTCGATTTTGGAGCCTTTGCTTTTTAACATCTACACAGCAGAGTTGCCTCAAGTCACGAAATATTGTTCCCTGCATAGGTATGCTGATGATATACAACTATACTTTGATTTTGATATGATGAAGTCTGAGGAAGCCTAAATCATGATTTAAATCAAATAAAAAATTGGACCTTGTAGAATTCACTCCTATTAAATCCAAATAAAAGTAAAAATATAGTCTTCGGCACTGTAAATAAATTAGGAGTTCTTACTCACTTTCACCTGTCAATTGACAATATAATTATAGAACAAGTTCACAAGGTGAAAATTTTGAGGTCAACCTTTGATAAAACTTTAAACTTTATTCCTCATATGTTGGAAGTCCTTAGAAAATATTTCTGCTCTGTGCTATCATCCCGTTATTTTAAAAATGCTACTATACATCAATGCCCTAGCAGCCAGGATTTGAACCCGAGACCCCTTGGTCTCAACTCTAACTTGTAAGTACTGAACCACTGAGCCAATTTATCTTTAGAGCCTTTGTTTCCAAAATACAGACTGTTATTATTTTCAAAACAAAAATACTTATTTAAATATCTCTTGAAAAAATAAAGATACTGAAAGCAAATTTTGTGTGTACAACTCATAAGTAAAACGGCATTCAGCAGTTATGCACGATGGTGCTCTATCTCATTTTTCCTTGAACATAATACGATATCTCAATGATATCTATGAATATGTCGTGAGGGCCAGCAAATTCATCAGAATTCAGGAATTTTTGATAGAGTGAGAGGATCTATGAGGAGACGTATCGAGAAGTGTATTGAGACATGGGGATGTTATTTTGAGCACCTCTTGTAAAATTATCTCATTTTTAAACATTTCTTGTTTCGTTTGTGTTTATTCCATTTGTGCTTTTTTTTATTTAGAACGATATTAATTAGAACAAGTTAAGAAAATAACAACCCCTGCTACGCAAAAAGTCAACAGATCATTTTTGTTCAAAATTAACAAATATTTATTTATTTATTTATTTATTTAATTACAAAATCCAACAGGCAGGAGGCCAATTACAGGATTAGGTACATTGAAATTATGTATAGATAAATACATAATAAACAATTTTGAGATAAATAAAGAATACAGTAGATTACAAAACATCAAGATGCAAAACAGAGTTTTTAATTACACTTTCATTAAAGAAAAATATATCAACACAATGTTCGATTTAGCATAGTTGACATACATTTGGTGTACTGGAGAGGCCAAAAGAATATTAGTTCTTGGTATGTGTGAAATAAATAAGTTGTTATGGCGACCAGAAATTCTAGGTACTTTATAATTTATTTGATTTAATAGGTTAATACAATCCAGCCGATTATTAACAATTTTATATAGAAAAATTATTGATTGAGATATTCTTCGTTTGGCAAGACTTGGTAACTTAAATTTTTCTAACAATATATTTTGTGGAAATCTAATAGGTGGATAAGTGCCCTCAAGAGTGTACACTGCAGATTTTAAAAACTGACGCTGAATATTCTCTAATTGTAATATATTGACATTATAAATTGGGTTCCACACAACTGAAGCATATTCAAGGCGAGATCTAACAAATGTTACATAGAGTAAACGATAAGTGTTGATATTTTTAAAATCTTTGCAGTTCCTGATTACAAAGCCAAGACTCTTAAAAGCAGAAGAAGTTACCATTTCGACGTGCTTATTGAATGACAATTTAGGATCAAAATACACGCCAAGGTCTTTAATAATATCAGGTCTTTGTAAAACAACATTATCGGTATTATATTTGTACACGTACAGATTATGCTTCCGGCCAAATATATGACATTACACTGCTAGCATTAAGGGGTAGATAGTTGTTGATGCACCAGATATTAATGGTATCCAAGGTCTTTTGCAGAATTTGATAATCATGAACATTATCAATAAATCGGTACATTTTTAGGTCATCTGCATACAAGAGGAAGTGAACATTAGTATCCAAGCTTTCAAAAATATCATTAATGTACATGACAAAGAAGAGCGGTCCTAGTATAGAACCCTGTGGCACGCCAGATCTTTGCAGGAAGCTATTCGATGTATGACCACGGTACAGAACAAATTGATATCGATTCTCTAGATACGACTGTATTAAAAGAACTAACGATTTTGACCAAATTTATCAAGTTTAGAGATCAATGCACCGTGGTCAATCCTATCAAAAGCCTTAGAAAAGTCTATGTAGATAGTATCTACCGGAGCCCTCGATCAAAACCTTCGCAAAGAAATTGCGTTTTGCACACAAGGTTCGTTACTGTAGATCGACCCTTCATAAAACCATGCTAATCAATAGATATTAAGCCAGATACGTGAGTGTACATAGAACCGGGAAGAAAAATATCAAAAATTTTCCCGAAGTTACAAATAATAGTGATGGGCCTTTTTGTACACTGGACACCCGCATGAATTTTTCTATTTTTGAGGAAATCTCGAAGTACTGAGAATTAAATTGAAAATTATTAGAAGGGCTTTAGCGAATACAGTTGAACAATCTTTAATTAGAAATGCCGGAATTATATCAGGGCCCATGGTCATTGTGGCTTTAATTTTCTTTATAGATTGGCATATTTCTTCCTCAGTGATGACAGATAAGTTTAAAGTATTTAAATTCAGACTACTTACATCGTCAAATTTACTGAGTGTAGGAGACGTAAGGGATTTAAAGAAAAAGTCCGCAAAACTATCAACTGTTGAGGGTCTTCAATCATTTGATTCTCGTAAATTATCGATGACGGTCTAACCCAAAAACATTTGAAAAATTGTTAATAGCGCGGATGGAAGTAGTAGTTACATTACCATTTACATAATGCACATACTCAGGAAGATTAAAGTCTCTTATTACCATTAGGTCAGAACCATAAATACTATCGAGAGACACTAGGATGTCAACTAGTTTTTCATAATCCTCAGCTTTCGCGTGAGGGGGAATATATACGACAATCACAGAGAGCGAAAATTGAGTTTAATTTGTATTAATAAAATATCAATAAAACTAATATGTTTATATGATAAAATATTCTTAAATGAAGGGGCATATTCCTTGTTCAAATTTATGATAGTGCATTATGTTACACCCTGTATTATAATTACACATTATATCTATAACATTAGATCGTTTCAATGAAAAGTGATGATTCATATCTTAACTACAGATAAAACTATACATATAAATTGGTAAAACACCTAATTTATTTTAAACGGTATTAATCTGATTACCTAGCATTAGGCAAAATTAAAAGAAAATAAAATCCCAATAACATTTTATCATTCACAAAGGTTCAATGGGCTTTGGGGTTGTTTTTAGATGGGATTATCATGAACTGACCTGAGTTTTTACAGTGGTAAAGCCTCTGTTGAGTCTGTTGTCGGTTTGAAATCACAATAGGATCTCATAAATACAAGTTAATAGACTCACTACACAATGCTTAATAGAGATATTGTTGTAGGGTGACACCCGGTATAAGGCATGAGGGGCCCTATTTTTAACGCCTGACTCTATGAACATCACAAATTATGTCAACACCCGTGTCTAAATTTGTATTTAGCCATGCTTAGCTGTCATTGCCTCCACTGATTGTTGTTTCTCTGGTTGAAAAATTATTTATAAATTTGCCATAATGTAGTCTGAGTGTCGATCATGATTTGCATCATTTTTAAATTTGTTATATTTGATCGCTTAGAGTTTACCCGCTTTATTTTCATTAAAGTAGATCTGAAAACTGTATTGACTTTCAGATTTTTTCGTACCTGAATATTAAAAGTGTTCTCAGTGTTTTTAATAGATGTTCTAGTCAATAGAAATTTCAGGGTATTTACTAGGACCTCTTTAATATTTTCTTCTACTTATTTAATAATTCATCAGGTTTTGAGGAAATTGTTTATATTCGATCATATAAACATTTCATAAAACCTCTTAAAACAGTAACTGATTGGTCTCAGTGACTATATCTCTGTTAGTATTACAGACTCAACACAGATGCGTGAAGAGAAACAATATGAGGTTTATTTATAAATATTGTGTCAAAGTATCTCTCTCGTTTCAATACTTTTTTCTGAACTAAATAAGGCATTTTGCAGAAATGCTTGGATTTAATGCCGGATATATTTTTGTATCTTTTGTTTTTTTTTCTTCAGGTAGCGTCAAAGGAAATCGTCAGGAAACATTATGATCTCGAAGCAGTGAATGTCGTCCTTACGATAATTGAGCCTGTTTGGATAGTGTAAGACTGTTACAATGTTATTGGTAGCACTGTCTTAGAAAATTGGTCCGCTGTACCAACACCTCCTAAAATACAGGAGTTGTTGGCTGTACCCACACAATCTGAAGCACATCTGCATATATGAACTGTTAATGTTTCTCAATTTCCCTCCAAAAAATGAGATCCAACAATCCGTGATGATTTGATAAAGCAACATGTCAAACAATCAGTTTTGACGACTATAGGTATTTTTCGCGAATTGCGTAAAGTTTTGGGTAACTCAGTGTGACAGTTTTATTAACATTCCATTTACTTAATATAAAATGAGTTAGTTCTTACAATAACTGGTGGATAAGTTGAGGTCATCTATACAGATTTTAGTAAGGCGTTCGACAGTCTTGATCACGGTATTCTTTTGTATAAACTTAAGCAGTTTGGTTTTTCAGATAAACTGTCTAAACTTTTTTCATCATACTTGCAGTGCAGGGCCAATACGTGGAATACCGTGGTTTCAAGTCTGGCGAATTCATTACTTCATCTGGTGTACCACAGGGTTCCATAATTGGGCCTCTTCTTTTCGTTATTTTTATCAATGACATTGTAGATATGATTGACGTCAATTGTCTTCTGTATGCAGATGATTTGAAAATTTATTGTGATATTAATTCTATCTGCGATTCTCTTCAAATAAATTTGAATAAAATTAATGACTGGTGTGTAAAAAGTAACTTGGCACTGAATGTGCAAAAGTGCCACGTTCTTTCACAAAAAAAAAAACTGAACCGTATATTTACAATTATACACTCAATAATATGTCTCTAAATAGAGTAACTGAATTTAAAGACTTAGGAGTTATTTTTGATACAAAGTTGAGCTTTAATCTTCATATTAATACTGTTGTACTTTCTAGTTACAAAAACTTTGGTTTCGTTATTCACGAGGGTTTAATGACATTGACGTTTTATTTTTACTATTTAATTCTTTTGTTCTGTCTAAGACAGAATATGCTATTATAATTTAGAATCCTGGGTATCAAACATATAGTAATAATTTAGAAAGTATTCAACGCAAATTTTTAAAGTACGTATCCTTTAAGATTGATGACATTTACCCAGTTATTGGAGCGCCACATGAACAACTATTAACTAGGCATAATATGTTGAGTCTAAAAGATAGAAGGGAAATGCATTCTCTTATAATTTTACGTAATATTATTCATAATAAGATTGACTGCCCTTCTATTTTAAGTCAAGTTAATTTTAATATTACCTTAATCGCAACTAGGCACACTGTCACTTTCTATTTACCAACTCCAAGGATCAATTTACTTAATTTTTCACTTTTATTTTGTTTATGCAACAATTATCATTCAGTTCAAGATAATTTGGATATTTTTATCTGTAGCATTAACTCGATCAAAAAGTTATTTGTAAGAAGTAATGTAAGTGCTGTTTAATGTATTTCTTTTTTTGCTGCTGCAAATGCATTGTAATAATTGTCAATTTTCAATTGCCAATTTTTTTTTTTTTGTAATTAATATTCTTATTCTTTTTTATTTGTAATAATTATTATCATTACTTTTTTTTTTGTTAATTATGCTGTATTCCCATCCTATAATTAGTATGCAAATACTGTTGGATGGTGTATCTGAAATAAATAAATAAATAAATAAATAACTAATCTCCTATTTTTTATTTTAAAAGTTTTTCGCAAAACTGAACAGGATCTCGGTTTTCACGATTTGAAAATTTATGGACGACTGATATCATACAGATGTTTGGAATATCTTCGTATTCTTGATTTGGATACATTTGCTATTGCCTGCTGAAGGAGCTCTAGTTTTGGATTACAAAGAATTGCTCATCTTACTCGTCTTATTTTTTCTTCTTTTTCTAATGCTGTTTGATTTTCTGTTTATTATGGACCTAGTATTTCGCAACTTGATAAGCCACTTTGAAATGTTTGAAGAAGATTTTCCAATATTAAGGCTGGGCTTCACCAAACTCGGCGGACACTGCAGGCTTGCCGCCGGCATGACATTTGGCAGCTTTGTCCTATGTATTTCCTTCTAAGCCGGCGACACCTAGCCCAGTTTGGTGAAGCCCCACTTTTAAATATACGACGAAATGAACACTATTTCAATAATCGAACTGAATATTAAAAATTGTCCACATAAAAGATACTTTGTTGCAAACTAACCAACCAACACTTTGAATTATTATCAACATTATAATGTTTTGTTATTGGAGAACTAAATTTTCCAACGCATTTGAATGTTTTTTTTCTACGCTCAGGAAATCAAAATTGTTCGTAAAAGACACAGCAAACAGTTAAATTTATACCATTTTTACTGAACTATGCTACTAATGTAAGTATATTTTTATTACTAATAATTTTTTAGTAAAAAAAATATGTCGTAATAAATAATCAAACACATGATAAGCTCAGAAGTCAGAATAACTACATGTTTAGGAGAAAATGGTGAAATAGCATGTTCTGTATGTATAACCACGAGAGAGTATCAGCACTAATATTTTTAGGTCGAAAGTGTACATCGAGGGGTATGTTTTACAAACTTGCCGCAGTTAGGTGGTGTGTTTTCATTTATAATTCATAAGGTACTAAAGTGGAGAATTTATTAGTGTGTTTTAGTAAATATTTCAGTTTCAAATATTCACTGCATTTCGTGTAGATAACAGTCTAACGATGAGTTATGAATTGTACATTTTATATGTGGAAAGAAGAAGTATATTAAGGGTAGAAATGTGAATCGAGAAGTATAATATAAGCAAATATATAAAATAGAGTATAAATTAAAATAACATTAAAATTGTATCATGAAAAAAGAAAGCGATCATTACGTACATACGTTACGTATGGAAAAATAATTTTATTAAAATAATTCATATAATACCAATTACTTTTAGATTTCTGATGTGGTTGAATTTAACAGTGAGAACAACATATACAAAATTTATTGTGTTAAATTTGAGAAAGTAATGTTATAAAACAACCACGATATGAAGTGAAAAACGAAAAAAATTTGATTATATTTCGGTTGAATAGGATATTATTCAAATTTATCTGCTCCCAGAAATACCGGCAACTCAGAATTCGATATTAGCAGAAATATTTTTGAAAGTATGTATTTTTAGTTTTAGCCCTTGTTCATGTACCACCAGAAATAATTGTCATTCATTTTACTGATGAATTTTGAATTAAATAACTTCAGAAATCATCCATTTAAAAAAATAATTTACGGGTCAAGTGTATGGTGCAAAAATTTGAATGACATCAGAGAAAGTAAATCTTTTCAGTCAATAAAATAGGTATACCAAGTTTTTCAAAGTAGCGACTCAAGATTCGATATCTGCATAAAGTTTTTTATAAGAATTTATTTTTAATTTTCGTATGAACATAGAAATTAATAATTAGCTACCTAGAAGATCAAAGAATGACACCCATGAATATGGGTTAAGCGACAAGCGTAGTCGAGATCATATTCTCAACCCCACAAGAGGAAACATTAACAATAATATACAGAAGACAATAAGGCAAAAGAAACCAATACAACAAGTTCCTTACAAGACACGAAGACATAGCAAATTAAGCACAGTAGGCGGCACAGAACTAGCAAAACGTCACAAAAAATACATTAGCAAACCTTCAGAAACCGAATGAAACATCTACTACCTAATTCAACACAGTACAGAAAACCGTATCATATCACAACCATTTGACACAACAAAGAAGTTTATAACAAAAAGCGAAAACTGAATAAAAATTGCAACATAGTACGTGAAATGTAAAAATTATGTCGAAAGGAATATATGGTCAAAAAATGAGTTACTCTGGTAAGAGGACGCGGAAACTCTCCTTGTATCTTCCCTCAGCTTATTCCTACCTCATGTAACATTTGTTCTGGAAGAAGGTCCTCACAGTAACAACAAACAATACCCTAACTCTATGGCGAATGATCCAATACGGTGGATATCTGTTTAAGTATTGTGGATACACGTACACCAGAACATCTACATGCACTTAAAGGTTGCCATTCTTTTGTGGGTTTTGGTGTTAACCCGGGTGTTCCGAAAAAACAGTACTTTTTGTTTTTGTTTGTCAATTTTTTTATTTCTAAGCCGATTTTAACAAATTTGGGGTTACTAGTTAGCTGATTGAATAGGCTACAAAGACCAAATGTCAGGATGGTAGAAATGTTAAAATTCAAGATGGCGGACGCAGCTGAAAATAGACCTTTCTTTTATGCTTCATCTTTAATGGTTTGAGTAGCAGTAATATGGCAGTCATAAACTGCCACTTACTTTTCTGGAACAGGGGATGCAGTTAAGTATTCAGGATTACCAACACACAGTTCTTCAGGTAACACTTCCACAGATTACAGC
Organism: Rhamnusium bicolor; assembly: GCA_029963845.1. Classification (NCBI taxonomy): domain Eukaryota; kingdom Metazoa; phylum Arthropoda; class Insecta; order Coleoptera; family Cerambycidae; genus Rhamnusium; species Rhamnusium bicolor. The sequence continues at coordinate 1,073,775 of JANEYF010001271.1, read as the reverse complement.
CCTAATGCCGAATTTCACTTTCATGAGGATAGTTTGCCTCAGTTAATCGGTAGCTTTAGGTAGAAAAAAATAAGACAATAAGAAAACGCTGAAGGTATAATGCAGTTCAATTTTTGTAATAAAGTTGAAGGTTCCAGTGAATAATCATTGTTGCTGCCAACCAACATGGGTAGTTTGTGTTAGAGCACAAACTACCTTATTTTGAACTTACTAGGGTCCTTGCACGACAATGGGCGAAATTAATTGCTGAGGAGCTACGACAAAGCTTCACCCAATATTCAGAAGAACTGCTTCAAATTTCAATAGCGCTGGCCGTACACAGCTGGAGGAGATGAATTCAGTTGTGGCTGTGGGGGGAGATCATATTCAAAGGGTATGATGTGCTAGTCTTCATTATCTACTTATTAATTGAATCTTATTTGAAAGTAATGTATTTTTCAATGATTCAATAATATTACGAAGGCTCATTTTCAATTACGTCCGCCATCTTGAATTTTGATGTTTTGGCCCCTTTGAAATTTAGCCTTTGTGGCCTATTCAATCATCTAATTATTGACATAAAGTTCGCTAACATCGGCTGAAGAAAAATAATTTGGCAAAGAAAAATAAAAATTTTTATTTTTAACGGGTTATTATTGTCATTGAGAATAGACGATGAATTACGTTACCTTGCACAAAGTAATGTAAATATTCTTTTATTTGTAAAAATAAGACTGTAAAGGTCAAGTTTATATAGCAAGTTAAGATTTTATATATTAATTTGCTTAACAGACAAATTAACACCTGTCTTAATTAATTTTTGAAAGATATGTCTAATAATTTGCTGTGAACTGTTAAAATGAAGGAATGTTTCTTTTCATTTATATTCATTATTCATTTTGCATAATGAAACATTTTACAATTTAGTTATAGTATACGGCGGAATGTTTGCAATTATTGAAAAATAACGCGCTTGTAAGTATGTAATCAGCTCATGATGGATGGAAAAGTATATATTTTGTAAAATTGTAAAATGTTCAGATTTAATTGCCAACATATAGTAAAATCACATTTACATTTTTAAATTAAAGGTACTACTCAAGTAAGCTTTGATGGCTTGAAGAGTGTTTGATCGAAGATTGTGGCTGGGAAATGAATTGATTAACTTTATTGTTCGTGGAAAAAATATGTATCGTATTCTTCATTCAGGATAGTTATATTTTGCTATATTTTGTCACATAAACGGATTTACGTCACTTTTGTATGCAACAAAAAACTAATTAAATATCGCTAAAAATATTTTAAAGATAAAAAAAAATTTAGAATATTTGTTAAGAACCATTTGGAAAACATACAAATAATTAATTAATTGGATTCTCAGTATTATTTTGTGTTGGATATTTTAATATGTTCTCATCATTATTTACTCATTACTCTTCGACGATTGTTTCATTCTGTTACGTCGACACCTAAATAGGAAAACAGGTTGTTAACTAAAAATGTAGCATCATTGGCCAACAATAATAGAACCACTTCTGAAGTTTTATATTTTGTCACATAAACGGATCTACGTAACTTTTGTATGCAACAAAAAACTAATTAAATATAGCTAAAATATTTTAAAGATAATAAAAGAATGTAGAATATTTGTTAAGAACTATTTAGGAAAACATATAAATAATTAATTAATTGGGTTCTCAGTATTATTTTGTGTTAGATATTTTAAAATGTTCTCATCGTTATTTACTTATTACTCTTCGATGATTGTTTCATTTTGTTACGTCGACGCCTAAATAGGAGAACAGGTTGTTAACTAAAAATGCAGCATCATTGGTCAACAATAATAGAACCACTTCTGAAGCTTTATCGAATGACAAAGTCGTTAATGCAAATTATAAATGATACAGGGCCAAAGGTAGGCTCCTGTGGTACTCCATAATCAACACTACAAACTTTGAAACATTGCTGTTAAATTTAATGTACGTCTGGCGGCTTGCAAAATATAATTTCCCTCTAATACAATAGTATTCCAATGTTTGTACTAGAACTTTATATTTAAATCTATCGCAGTCCTCATAAAATTGTTAATAATGCATAGTTTACATTCTTCAAAAACCGTTTATTTTATAAGAAGTACTAGTAGTATTGTATGTGCAGAGATAATTTGGTGCTTTTAACAATTTGACAAGGCGAAAGAAATTGCACCTAATTTTTCAAGTTGTACCGACATCTTTTAATCGTTCTTATGATTGTCGAAACGGAATAATCATAATATACAATAAATACAAGCGTTTATTTAAAAATATGTTAGATAAATTTATAGCTAATTGCAAATGAAATAATAACCGTATCATATTATAAAGATATTTATTCAATGACTGCACTAATGTCCCAAACATTAAACAGTGCTATAATTATGATAATAATTTACAATGTAATAACCTTCATTAAAACTAATCTGCAAAAAATCATACTAGTTTGCTATATATGAAATAGGGTCATGTACTATATGTACAAAAATATGCATTGTGTGCTAGTTGCCTTTAGAATTTGATTAATAAATTATGCATGATACACTAATAAAGGCCTTTCTAATATATCATGTTATATTCAACACTCTGTACTTCATTGACAATGAAATTAAATGATATGTAACCAAACGGGGGCTAGAACTATTAAGGGCGGTCTAAGGACGGAAAGCGTCATTTGCACCAATACAATTATTATATTTTTCTTATCACATTTACTTAACAAAAATTCTTAAATCCTTAACGATTACTTCTTTTACAACATAAATTTAAATAATTTTGCAAGAGTTTTGCACGAAAAATTGTTTTGGTCTTTATAATTCAGAATGAAAAAGGTGACAGTTCTTTTATTTTAAAATCGCGCCCTAAATTGTATAGTGGAGTTCTTCATATGTCAAGGTATAACTGTTATCTAATTTGCACTGATAAGACCAAAGAAAGGACGAAACTGCAATTAATAAGTGATCATGTGTGCTAATTCTAATAATCAAACTGTGTTCCCATTTGAACCTATATTTGTTTAGTCAGATAGCATTTAATTCGATAACAACATCCTGACGATAAAATGGAGTTATTTATTTTATTATATAGTTATTTATTTGATGATGTAGTACAGCTCATATCCAAGTATGAGCAACTGTACCAATACAATTGATGAATTTGGGTACCTAAGCACAGTTGACTGCCTAGCGACAAATTGCTTTTCCTATTGCGATTACTAGAAATTGTAATTTGGTGTTGAAGTTATTTACATCTTCAAAGTCGTCTCGATAATCTTCATCCGGTCTAACATCGTCAGCTTTGCACTCACCTATGCTGGAAAATTCTTCATCATGACTGATGAGTATTGTTTTTAAAATCCTCAGGCATTAAATTTATTTTTGCATCAGCCCAAGTGATATGAGTGACTGTGATATAGTCGTTTCGAGTTTAAATCTGAGTTGAGTCTACTTGGATCGATGAGTTAATGAACAGAGTGACTTCATATTTTGCAAAAAATGTAAATCTATGAGTTCTGTCTGTCAGATCCGGATTCACCCCATGAAGAAGTAGGAGTTTGGATAAATTTTTACGTTAGTTATTGAGCTTGTCCGTTATTGTCATCGATAGGCCCTAAAAGCTGAAAAAGACAGACAAGACTCGAAACAATATACGATCAGTACTAAATAACAAAATAATGAAATTGCCGCGATCGTTCAAAAATACGGGTAAATAGGCCAAGATCGTTCACACCTTCGACAGCCAATTAACACCTGTCCACCGCTTTCTTTGATGTATGCCGGCAAAAATTTCTACGGTCAAAATGGATGAATATATGTAGAAATGAAAACTCCTACGGTCTTCAAAAAGTTCACACGTTGAAGTGGCCCTATACCTACTACTTATTAGTAGACTTTGGGCGCTTGGACGTCATTCCAGAGACGAATTTTTAAACCTGATACTATATATTTCGAAAAATGTGTGATATTATAAATTGAACTGTAATTTTTGTATACTAACACAATTATTAATTAATCTTTTGCATGTAAAACCAGCACCGATGAGCGGTTGTCAACCGATGAGAATTATATTCCCTAAACAAGGCACATTGTTAACCGACTACCTGCTCGATTGACCTGTTATTTGCTAGGAGGGGGTTATTTTGTTTACATCTTTTAGCAATTTCGTTTAATATCAAGATGTGAAATGTGTTGTATGTACGACGAGTATAAAGGCATTTTTTATTTATTCAGTATTCTCTATTTAGTGTAGTGTGTTAGTGAATGTAAAATATGGCGAAGCAGACAGAGTTGTTATGTAAAGTGTGCCAGTTAGGCTGTCATAGGAGGCGATACGCGTAAAGCTGCTGACCACTGTGACGAAATATATGTCGTTGAAAAAACACCAAACGTTAATTGGTCCAGACAAACAAAGAGAGGAAGGAGCTATTATGTAAAGAAGTTTACAACGTAAATACTAACACTGATGTAGTTTTCCATGAAACACCAAAACACTATATACTGCACTCGACGCGCTGGAGGTGACTAAAAATCATCTCCAGATGATGCCAACTTGGTTGGCAAAGCGCGCGTCGAATGCAGTATATAGTGTTTTGATGTTTCGTGGAAAACTACATCAGTGTTATCTTCGCAACAAAGGTTCCAACCCATTCTAGGAAGGTAAATACTGTTTTTTGTCTGCCCTTATTTTGCAGTCTTCTTCTGTTATTTACATCCAAATTCCCTAAACCTACATATTAGAATTAGAGCATCACTATTTAATAATTAATAACTAATATTTCTCGTATGTTCAAATATTTTTTGAGCTGATGAGAAGCAATAAAGATTACTGGATTTGACAAACTTTACGAAAAAAAAAAAAATTACGTCATGAAGTTTTGTTCATTTAAAACATTTGTTGAAAGGGCATTTGTATTAATATAAAATATAACGTCCATCACATAAAAAACAAGATATATTCGTTAAACAGATTTGAGACAACTTGCTGTTAATTCATGTGTTACTTTCATTTAATAATTAAAACTTGGTGCAATCGGCGTACCATCTACTTATGTCTGAGGTTACATTATTAATATTATATAGGTTGCAATGGCTGCCGCTTCCCTTTTAACGTTATGGAATTGTCATTGGACAACAAACGTCGATAATTATAAGTTCCCGATCTATTATAATGTTCTGTATGAATTGAACATTTAATAGATATCATATGTGGGGTCGGTTTGTCATTTTATCATTTATATACGCTGATATTAAACAGACAAATATACCACTTTTTAGACAATATAATGGAAGATAATGATGGAAGGGTAGCTTTATACTATCAATTTACTTCGTATCTGATCTACATATGTATTTGTAGAAATTACAGCGTAATTTAGATACTATACTTTTATGCCTGTGTAACGACGCAAAGGCAATTTATTTACTTGATAGCTAGTTGTTATTATTTGAATACATTATTCAGTACATTCAATACGAAGAATGGGTTATTTTACTTATTTTCAAACATAATGGAGGGCAATTTTGTAAATAATACAGCGAGAGCTAACAATGTTAGCAATATAAAATACAGACGATATTCCGGATTCAATTAATCAATGGACAGGTCAAAGTTCATACTAAAGAATAGTAATTTTACAAACAAAAAGTTAATCCTCCTAGAGCAAGTTTCTCTAAATATTTGTATCAACGTAATAACCTTAATTTAAAATATTCCTTAATGTATGGACCCATATTATTTCTGCTATATGTTAAGGTTCTCTTAACCGTTACTACAAAAATTTAAATATCTATAATATATAATGTGATCAATCAGATATTATACAACATACATATATTATAACTAGAGATCGGGTGATATCGATAATTCTCTGAGACTACTTTTACGTAGATATAGTATTGTATTGTAAACACCTAGTGAAACAGTCCCAAACAATATGAAATGATAAAATATTCTTATGTACTCTGCAATAAATTTATTTTCTTTATAAACACGGGAACAAAGAATTAATGGTTTATATTATGTAATTGAACGCCTTGCAATTATTAAAAACACTTACTGACCGCCGAGCTTGCTATTGTCGAGTGTCCAATAGCAATTCATAGATAGATATAGGCGGACTTCCCCACGGTTTATAAACAAAACGGTTACCGCATTCACGCTTTAGCCCATCAGATCGCGAAACGTCACAAAGGAATCTCTCCATCTCACTTTCATTATCTTCTCACTCCAATTCACATCAAAGTCCATTATTATATAGAGTCCTCTTTGTATTAAATTTGAAAGTTATCGAGTTCGCCAAAATAACTACAAGGTAAGATAATAGTTGTTTTCTATCGACCACCAATCTTAGCTAAACTGATTATTACGGTTACAATGCGTAAATAAAATAACAATTTCTGTTGATACTGTATCCATAGCCGTAAAACAACTTAAGTTGGCTAAGACTAGTGGCCAAAACGAAACCACCCATTGTGTCGTATATGCATGAGCATATTTACGCGGTGATACAACACCTAGCGCCAACCTGCTTGGAATTGACGTCGTTTATCGGTATTTCCCGATCTCTAATTATAACAAATTTTCAAATTTTTTCCCGGCACACCAATGGATATCCTATGTATGACTGAAAAAAATATCTTTTTAATTGCAAGATTTCAATGCTCTTAAAATTTGTTTAGATGTTTAAAAATTTAAGAATTATTTTGACATTTTGAAAATGTGGCTAGGTCCAGTTACCTTTGACTCTCTGTATCTCGAAATGATGGCATTTTGGATATAGAAATATTAATTTAAATATCAAAATTTTGTGTCTATAAGTAACCCTTGAAAGACTGACTTGCAATATTGTACACCAATTTAATCCAATATTTTTACTTATTTTTCACTTTAAAACATATTGAATAATGTTATGTACCTAATGCCATATGCCATTGTGGATTTTTAAAATGATTATCCAATTTAGTTAATCACTTGTGTATTATGTGGGAAGTAAATACGGATATAAAAGATACTTCAGTTTTTACGAATATTAGCAGATAAAAATTTGCAACTTCAGAAATCAATTAATTGTTTATTCATAGTTAGTAATATCTTAACGTCGAATTTGCAATCAGCTGTTTGAAAATTAATTAGCAACTAATTGATTATATATTGAGCCTCTTGTTTAATTACCAATCGAAAAGTTTTGCCTGATTGTTCCGTTGCAGTTTGTTACCTAATAAATTACGTACTTAAGCATTACTGAGACTAATTAAAAGAGCATGATTTTCAGAAGCAATGAACAAGAATCGCTGTCGGCATTGATTTTCAGACAGGCACCTATAAATCGGTCAGATCAAAGGAAAAAATTACTTGATGTCTACACGCCAATAGACTCTACTAGGGCCATACGATTAAAGTGTGTAGAAAAACGGTAAAAAGTGGTGGGAATTTTGAGGACTCCTAACAAATTTATTATTAAACTTATTTATGGTCAAAAATTAAGCTTTCGCCAGTTACGTTAAAACTTTCTTAAAATTTAAATCTTTTGTTAATACTAATGGTTAATATGACATGTTTATTTATATGCTATGATGATAAAATAAATAATTGCATTGCAAAAACATGCGAAACAAAAATTTCAAAAACCCTCATTTAATATTACTATTTGTTCATTGAATACCATCCACCAACTAAAACTGGTAAAAAAAGTATTAAAATTATTCATTACTCACATCACAGAATTATTACTTTCTACTAATCTTCTCTGAGCACTGACGTCCTTTTCCACAAAACAGCAAAACACTAAATACTGCACTCGCCGAACGTTTCGCCAACCAAGTTAGTATCATCTGGAGATGATTAAAACTTAACTTATACTAACAATCTACCCTATTTATACCTAAACTATTGCCACAGTTCGGCGAACCGTGACTCACTAAGCAATAAAGCGGGCTATTTGGGATAGGCCCTCTATTTATGAATAGTATGCTATTTTTACACTTTATCATTTCTAAGCTTTCAAATGCATTCAGCTGTCTAGTGTTTGTTACATTCCTAATTAAACCTAAATTGCTAATATCTGTTTTATGGTTGTTCTCAAACGCATGTTGTGCAACACCTCACTTATCTGTTCTACCATATTTGAGATGGGCCATATGATCTATGTATCTAGTTTGAATTGATCGTTTAGTCTATCCAACATATTTTTGATACAGTCCTTACAGCTAATTTCGTAAATCTCTGACTTTTCGTTTGTTTCAATTTTGTCTTTTCGATTGCCTAAAAGTTGTTGCAGTTTGTTTCCCGATGAATAAACCACTGTCGTACCTACATCTTTGAAAATTTTACCAACACCACGGGTGCATCGAGGATCGAATGAAATCGATATAAATTTCGGCTTTTGTCTTACGTTTTGAAAGGTCGAGGAATTTCGAAGCGACTCTTTAAATTTTCATTTCCTAATTATTTTATCAATTAAACTTATAGAATATCTATTACTTGCAGCTATATCCTTAATCAATCCCTTTTCTTTTTCAAACATCTCGTTATTGAGGAGGAAGTTTAATGATGGACTAGAAAATTAAAACTCGCCATTTGTGTTGAGCACAATGGTGAGAGTACTTAGGGATATATTATAGAGTACTGGTATCTTTTCTCTATATGTCAAATTCTAACTTATTTTCACCATTTTTAAATATTTATATATCTAACTAAAAATGGTAGTTTTTCAGAGTTTTCAATTTCATATGTGAAGTTAACTGACCCGAAACGATTGTTTAATTTAAATACACAAAGTTGTCAGTATCAGCGAATTTTGTATCAAACACTGCAAAAAATATCATGCACATACCTAAACCAAACCCAGGAGAAATACTCGATCTTCTTTTGCTTCCTCCAATCTGTTCATGAAGAGACTGGCAATGAATAGCGACAAAGAGTTACTCATTGCTGTTACTTCATGTTGTTCGAAGAAATTATCGTTGAATTGAAAAGAATTCTGTTGCATGCAAAGTTTAGTGAGTTAAAGACATTCTTTTACTACATCTTGACTGAGATTGTTTAATTCGAGTAGATCCTTAAGGTAGTCCAAGGTCTGTGGTATCGGAACACTTGAAAACAATAAACAAACGTCAAACGAGATCAAAATTTCACCTTCTTGCAACTGAATATATCTCACCTTATTAATGAGCAGTAAAATGTGTCGGTTTTATCACGTAGGGTATTATATATTAATTACTGCATAAAACATATTATGAAGTTTAATACGTTCCAGATATAACATCAATCATTTTTTTAAAATCGATTCAGAGATTTTAAAAAAAAAGTATGGCAGATATTGGTCTGAGAGATTATCGATATCAATTTTAGGGACTTGTTATTTTGTACATTATTATTATTACATTAAGAGGAGGCAAGACAGAGCGCTTAATACCTTTTATGTTTCCGGTAGTAAGTATCTTCATTTTCACTACTTTTAAGATTATTAAACTACTTGCTTGAGAAATAAGTAGTGTATGCAAAAAAAATGATTTTCAAAATTTTCCAGATCTGAGAAAACAAAAAGTTCTTCATTTACCATTTACATTTGCATCGAAAAATATTTAGTTTAATCAAAACAGTATAAAAAGTATAAAATTCAATTCAAAATTCACTTCCTGGTAACATTTTTGTCAAAATATTTCACTATTACACTACATTCATTAAAAATCTATTCTGCAGTTGTTTGCTGTTTACATTGTTACATGATTTCTTTAAGTATTTGATGATTATTTATCACTTTTTTATGTGGTTTTCAAATTGAAAAAATCGATTCACCCTCTTCCTAACATGAAACCAAATTGTGCACCCTTAGAATGTTTAAATTAGGATGTAATGATCGACAATTTCAAGAAACAAATATAGTTTTAGTGTAGATAATCACCGCAAAAGTGTTTTAACTTTTAAAAAGATTTCGATTACTTGTATCAGCAGGGTGCCAACCCAAGCAATATAAAGGAAAATGAAACATAAAGCATCAAAAATGAAAATCAGCGATTTGTGTTTGCAATATGGTGCTTTATCGTTTATTTTCACGCATTATGGCTAGAATTGTTGGATGTGGTTATGTCGGTAAACATAAAGGTGAACCGTTTATAAAATCATTTAGAAAAACGATGTTTTTTCATTGGCCCACCTACACCTCGCTGTTAATGTCTCAATTATCTCACTTCCTAAACAAAACTTTACCTAAATTACCATAATTTGTAAATAAGTACCTCCCTGGTTCGGCGCTGTTAGTCCCATTTCGGTAGTAATTCCGACACGGAAATAGGAAATTTTATTCTGTGGTATAATTGTTGTTGTATTTTCGTTAAACGCTGTTATACAGTGTGTTCTACATGAGAACGACGGAGGTTATACTAGTGTGATATAATATAAATAGTAAATAATATAAGTTTTGCAGAAAAAAATTGCAGTTGAAATTTGCAAAAAAATTTTCTCACCAGGTTATTTTTTTAAACAATTTGTTTATTATTTTATTAGCGACATTTTTTTTCCGAATCAAATTGGAAATATAACATATAAAATAAATGTACTTTGGTGCACTAATATTTTTTAAGAAGACTAGTGGGAAACTGCTTCCATATTCTGTTGCACCCTATATCATAACCCCTCGGGTAAGTACTGTCTCCCGTTCCCCATAAAACGGAACATCTGACCTTTTCCACATTGGCATAGAACCCTTCACCGTGAACCACAAACAGAATCGAGAAAATTATGCTATATCATTTTTCATCATACTAGATATGCTCTTGGTATAGTTTATCCAATATGAATTGAAACACTTCAGTCTAAAGTGTTTATACCAGGAGAGCCATTTCCACTCTCATCGTCAAAGAAATAGAACGAAAATCGTGCTTGTATGTATTGAACGATACCTCTACATTACATTCGATATGACAATGTGGCAATGCAGCGGACCAGATATGAAACTCGGGCGGTAGTGTCCGACCTCTGACGAATTAAGTCGTTATTTGAATAGACTACTGGACTAGTTGTTTATATTGACCGTACAGTGCAGTTCATGTAATAATTTTGGATAAATAGAATTATTTTCTGTGAGGTATTTATAGCATTTTGTTAAGCGGTTTTAGTAATATTTCAATATTTGCATTAATTATTATTATTAACATGGCTTTTTGGAGGCCCTTTGAAACGCATGAAAATGAATTATCTGAAGAAAATATTGAACCGGTGGCGCCGTCAATTGAAACTAGTTCGGAGTTTAACAAGAACAAGGATTTACATGTTTAATGTCAGCGTCTTATTTTATATATTTATGAATGTTTAAAGAGAGAAAATATTGAAACGACAGATAGGGACATTGTAAATAGAATTCATGAATTAACTAAAGTTTCGACTTCTATGATTTATCTCGTTATTAAGGAAGGGGATGTTATAGATCACTCTACAAATCGGAAAGGAAAAAAACGAAAATTTTGTGGAATTGACGATACCTCGAAAGACGTTAATCGGCGAACGGTTTATAGTTTCTATGAGGAAAATAAAGTATCAATTTTAGAAATGATTCGTGATAAATTGCGTGATTATCCGGACTATAATTATAAATCTTTAGAAACGCTACGAGGTATTTTATTAAATTGTGGCTTTAAACACAAAAAAATCGATAATCGAATGGTTATAATGGAATCGCGACGTATCGTTGAACTTCGACGAGAATACTTACATAAAAAGAGAGAATACCGTGAATCAAATAGGCATATAGTATATCTCGATGAGACCTGGTTTGACACACACGATGTTGTTCAGTATGATTGGGTAGATGACTCTAAAAATTGTAGTTTGAATACACCTTGCTCGAGAGGAAAGCGCGTTATAATTCGACATGCTGAAAGCAAATACGGTTTTGTACCCAACGCATTGCTCTTGTCAGCCAAAAACACACCACAATCCTCTGCTAATTATCATGAAGACATGACTGCGGATTTGTTCGAAAAATGTTTCGCTGAACAGCTTCTACCTAACATTCCTCCAAATTCGGTCATTGTTATGGACAATGCTTCGTATCACTCGCGTTTATTACATAAAATACCTAATAATAGTACCAAAAAGGAGGACATTTTAAAATTTATGAGGAATAAAAATATGGACATCCCTGAAAAGGTTCTGATAAAGAAAGAATTATTAAAACACATAAAGGAGCATAATTTTAAAAACGAATATGTAGTTGATGAACTTTGCAAGAGACAGGGTCATACGCTCGCGCGGTTGCCACCGTATTATTGCGTATTTAATCCTATCGAGATGGTTTGGGGCACTATAAAGAAACATTTACGGAAATGCAATCAGTCACCAATTTTAAACGCACTAGTACTTGATAATATACGGCAAGTAGTAAATGAAGTGAGCAATAGCGACATATGGGGGAAAATGCGAAAGTCATATTATACAAAAAGAAAACTAGTATCCTATTTTGCCACTCGTAGCACCAATTATTATTTAAACTGGTGACGATTCTAGTTCAGAATAGTTTTCTGATAATTCAATTGCCACTTAGTATTTTTTGTTTGAATGTTTTTTTTACGTTTAATGGAAGCAACTTAGCTTGAACTGTTCAAGAGATTTATAATTGATTTTATTTGAGTTTTTAACAAATTTTAAATATTAATTTCTTATTTTTTGTGATTCAATTGTCACGCAGCATTTTTTGTTTAAACGTTATTTATAAAGTTGATTTTTTTGAGATTCTAACCAAATGCAGATATTTATTTATTTCTTTGTTTTTGTTTTATTTGTTGTGTTATATTTTATTTGAAAAAGTTATTTAATTTTAATTTAATTCTAACATTCCATCATACTAACACCTTTCATATTCCTATCCTATCCTGGCAAAAAATACTCACACCTCCTCATTAGTTTTTGCCGGTTGGTGACGTATTATACAAGACTCAATCAATTTTTACAGTTTGTAGAAAATGTCATTAACTAAGTGAGAAAGATTCTTAACTTTTATTCAATCATCAAAATTGCTTATTCAACTAATATAAATAAATAAACAAGTAAGTAAATATGTAAAAAGGTTATTATAGGTTTTGTACATACATATAAACTCATATAAAATAGTAAAAAATATTCGATTTATTTTAAAGAATTAAAAGATAATTCTAAACCTTTCTGGTCGACGCCCATGGATATGACTAAATTCCCTTTGTTGGCGTTTTTGTGCTATTCCTATTCATATTGGATAGACTATATCACTTAATACTTAACTTTCGGTACTTTCGGCTCAGTGACAAAATAAGGCGCAGTCGATATGATTAAAGAAAAAAGCAAATTTTTTATTTAATAAATGAACACGATGGTTAGTTGTTCCATAGCGCTAAACATTCATTTGTCACAAATCTAGTTGTACAGAAATTATCCCTCTGAACCGCAATACTTAAAAGGCGAGCTTCTTGTTCAGTACCTGAACGAATAGCTGTCGGTACCACCACGACGTTGATGTCACTGTTCTTCACTCCATACAATTCAACATCACGTTATGACACTATTGACCTATTTTGATCAACCCTGTCTGCAATATCGCGAAAGGAATAACAAAATGATAAAACAATAAAATTAAAGCAAATTAAAGGTTCAACTCGGGTTCAATGTTAAAAAATATGTATGTACCAAAAAAATAATGTAATAATAATATAAAAACTGAAGAACTCTCGGAATTGAGGACCATACAGGACTGCCAAAAATCAGCCGAGTGTTTGGCAGGCCAAATGCAGAAGGCGGTCAGTCTGGGGTCTCTCTGTCTGTTTAGGGCACACGATTCCGGTATCTACAGTCACTAACCCTGCGGGATGTGTGGAGTGTCTAGAGTTAAAGTACCGGCCCGACTCCCGTGAGGCGTCGGAGGCCACGGGAGGGCTGTCCGGCACTGGTTATTCCGGAAAAAATATCACTTTATGCATTACACTGAAGCAGGTACATAGAAAACAGGTAAAAAAATGTCATAAATAAAGATATGCAAAATAATTGGACAGAGAAAATACTAAATATGTCATGGAATAAAATAAAGCGAGATGAAATTTTAAATGCATTATAAAATTGTAACACTAAATATTAACCAATAATTTGTAAAATAATGGAATAAAATGAAATGAAATGTATGGAAAAAACAGTATAACGAATACACAAAATGAAAAAGCACAGGTGATTAGTTATTTACAACATATTCAATGAATTCATCTAGCGTATGATATTAAGATATTCTTTTAATTTTTTTTTTGAAAATTTAATGTTTTTAGAGTTTTTTTATCCCTAAAAGAATAATGAAAATGACAACCATTGTAGTATGCGCCTTTTTGATATAGTGTAGAATTGTGGCGATCGTGATGTATCCTTCACTCGTTCACTGGGTGTTGCAATTTAAGTGTCACACAGTATAGTTGTATTGAGTGGAACTCAGCTACATTTTAAGCATTAATCAGACCTAACGGGAAAATTATAATAATTTTTCTTTCATTTAAAATACAAAATTTCAGAAGGAACGACACAATGGCAAAATCATTAAAATTCGTGAGTAAGTGTAATCAGAAACACTACAATTACATTCAAATGTGTTTTATATTAAAATGAGAGTGGCATAGCGTGAATTGGACCAGTAAAGAACTAAGACATTATTATTGGCAATTTGAGAAATCAAGTCAGTTTTCTAGAAACAAAACAGTAACCATTATTTATATTGCAATAAGTGGTTGTTGTGGGGGTAGTAATATAGGGTGAATGATGATATTTATCCTTAGATCATTTTATCAACTAACACTTCAATTAGTCGTAACTATTATTCTAAGTTTGTTTGCAACATAATTAAATTGCAAGCGAGAAAAAATATGGAGATATTCCTCGTTCTACATTTTCTGTATTTCATTTTTGTAAGAAAACCTCCTAACTATATATTTATAGAATCTAATCTAATCGCATCAATATGCTTTTTGTGACTTCTATATGGAGGTTTCGTCCAGGAGTCCTGTAGTCACCTCCAGTCGGTTCCTATTACACAACCGCCGTTGGACCCAGATAAGCCTCTAAATACGTATTTTAAGAAAATATATATATATATATATATATATATATATATATATATATATATATATATATACTGAGTGTTTTATTGCCTTCCCCACTTAGTTAAGCGTTTCATATTCAGGGTTTTTTTTTTTATTTTAAGGCATATCTATAACCACTTATCTCAGGATTTTCCTTTTCCTATAAGAGATTTTACCGGTTAATGTACATAAACTATATAATATTTAGTGAATATAATTACAGTTACCAGTTTAATTGAATATTCTGTTTGGCAATTTAATATTTGTTTATACCCTTGCATAGTATTAGTTTTTTTTTATAGTAATAAGTCATTACCAGTTATTTTTTTGTTTTCAAATTTTGTATATCGGACCAGGGGTTACGTGATCACTAGAGCTGTCCGAGGTCACCTGGCCGACAGAGCCGTCATATGACTCATATGTTTACATCATATCATAATACTTGAATAAGTACAGTAAATGGAAATAAATTTTAACAATAATGTTACATTTTATAAAAATTTGTATAGAACTCGCCCTTTTAAGCAGATTTATGAAGTAGTTTGGTTGTCGTCATCACAAAGTGGGGAAGATCTATAGTATAATAGCATCAGGTATGTTTCTACAGCTGTCTCCGTCAGCGATGTTCGCTTTGGTGAAAAAATATGTTTGTATTTTGAAATGACCGTTCGACATCTACAGATGTAATACAGGCATAAGTAAAACAATCTGTGAACTCAATTAACGAAGTTGTAGATGCACAAATTTGTCATAATTTGCTAAAATCAGGATCTTTCTTTAATACACTCTTGAATTTTTCACTAACGCGATTATTTTTTGCGTCATTTATAGCCTGTAGCTGTGTATTTACGTCGTCCACTATTTGCAGCGATTCCACTAACGACAACGAACTATTTTGCAATTTTTCTATTGCGTCGTGTAGTCCTCTATAATTGTTATTAATAGTTTTTAAATCTGTTTCAAGGGAAACGTCTTGAAAGCTTGTCTGGTTTTCCCCTAATAGCTGCAGCCTCGTTAGGGTTGAACTGTAGTATCACAGCTTTTAGTTGTTGAAAATATTCAGCATAATAAAAAGCCGCTTTCAACCACGTTCTCCAACGTGTAAGAATCGGCTCTGGTGGTTCAGGGATACCAGGACACTGTCTGTGAAATGCTCGAAGCCGTTTAGGAGATTTGAGAAAAACTTTTTTTATATTTGCTATTAATGCATCTACCTCTGGAAAACATTTTCGAATCGTTTCTGCTACAAGATGTAACGCATGCACTTTACACATAACATGTAAAAACCTACAATTATCTCTTTGAAAAGAACGGCCTACCATGCGCATTGTCGCAGCACCATCAGTCACAAACATCAATACTTGACTTGTTGAAAGTTCAAATTTTTCGAATGTCTCCAACACCCCGTAATTATTTCGCCAGTACACGCAGTTAGTCTTTTACTAGCTAGTAAAAGTGGAAATGTTAGTTTAAGAGGGCCCAGTACACGTACTATAATATTTAAAATAGAATTTTTTTTACAATCTGTCGTCTCGTCAATACATAACCAGAGCCGTGTATTTTTTAATCCACATTTAATCCTATTTACAATGTCTTCACGAACAGCTGGAATATATCTACGTAACGATGTACGACTTGGTAAGTTCACCTGGGGATTGTATTTATTCCAAAACTTCCGAAATGGTTGTTTATCCAGTATGTGTAGCGGAATATTACAGGCTATTAACATTAACAATAAATCAAACATAAACTGAGTTGTCAAAGGCATGCCATTTTTTTTATTTTGATGTTGCACGGTGTTGATGACGACGACAATCTGTTTTGTGCCAGCACATTAAGTCTTGATTACAAACTTTACAAATTATTTTACATCCGTCATAGAATATATCCGGAAATTCACCGATAAATTTATTCACTGTGTCCGCGTACGGTCGTTTTTTTACCCTTTGGCGCGTTTGATATTATGTATAATTTATAGGTACAACCTCACGCATTAACCTTTCAAATAAGACTGCAGCGTAAATCACTTCTAAATCGGCACGTGTGACGCCATCGCAAGACCGTGGCTGTACTCCAGCCACCTCGGACAGCTCTAGTGATCACATAAAACTGGGTTAATTTAAGAATATATGGGATTATTTGACATCTGGAAATATTCAGTGATTAAACATTGATCTGAACCATAGCTTTTTTTTTAGTGTATTTATTAACCTGAATAAATTGTTATAAAATTTATAAAACATATTATCTTTCCTTCCTCGGCATATGCTGTGTGTGTGAAAACTATATCCCAGTTTACCATTCCAAGGCTCAAGGAAACCCACCCCAGCCAGCTCAAGCTAGACCGTGCAGTGGGCTAGTTCGTGAACGAGAGATACGGAAGTGGCGCACTTAAAAATAAATTTTTGTTGCAATAATCTGCTCTCATTCATTATTAATTATTATTTATCCCGGCTTACCTTAACGGCATTACAAAATTGGAACCTAAATGTTAATTCTGCACATAATCTACTAACAATTTTACTTCCTATCATATTTATATTTATTTTTTTTAATTATAATTTTCGCTTTTTTTTTATTGTAACAAAATTAGGTATATAAGAAAAGAAAAGAAAAATTACGATTGTTTGTCTATTTTTCGAAAAAGGTTTGTGGAGGAAATATTTTTTTATAATTTTCTTATTATCATACATTAGAACTTACGAGGAGACGAAACTTAAAACAACAATATCTCGGTTTGATAATATAAGCTTTAAAATCTAATTCAATTTAAACTATTTTTGTATTTCTCTCGTATTATCTCCGAAACAAAGCCGAAATCAAAATTGTGTACTATGAAGAAAAATTTACTTCTCTTTTCTGAACAAAATGGTGTCGGATTTGTAATTTTATGACTAGTAATAAATAAGGTGTACAATTAAATGTAATGCGATGCAAATATCATATGATTCGTTTGAGGTCGCGTACCAGGCTTCCCCACTCCAACAACACATCTTTCATTCCACTTTTACCCATAGCTCTGTTGCACTTCGACATTTTATGGCACCATACGAGGTGTGATCGGCGGTATAAACATACGTAAGTAATATATTTATACAAAGTGATAGTATATTTAGGTGAACCAGTGGCGGTCGGTCCATGGAAGCAAGGGAAGCAGTGCTTCCCCTGGGATTATTAAAAAAAACACATAAATAGAACCTAATTATTATTTATCACATATATTAATCATTAAAATTTACTTTTACCCAATTTCAATAGACACGGCCCTGCATTTCAGCAGCTGAGATAATGTTACACGATAAAACCGTAACGATGACGCACTCGATTAATCGAGCCAACACGAACTCGCGCGACTTCGATATATGTAAGCAGAGACAACTGTCTCTGATGTAAGTAGGTAACTTATTGAAATGCATCCCATCCCCACTTCATAATCTTGATATCTGAGCTCTATAGCATCGTAATACGTTTTATTTTATAGATTTTAATCTCGATTTTAATATCGATTTTAATATTATACTTAATATTACTCTTCCTAGTATTATTCTCAGCTTTTGTGCTATATTTGTAAAAATTTTTTGGTGTTTTTAAACCTGTGGTGCGGCGACAAGTGATTTTTAAAACATTGAATATTAGTGCGAGTGTAAGCAGATTTAGAATTACTTATTAAATTTGGAAGCTGGTTCTAGCACTGTGGAAAATATTATTTGCGTTTGTGTGGTGTGCAATTTGTTGAAAAGGGGATTTTCAACATATTCGTTTCAAGATAAACTGGATATTATTAGAAATTGGAAACCAACACCTGATTTAAAATTCTTAAAAACGAAAGTTAAATCATGCTATAGGTACTTTAATATTGAAGTGTACAGTGCTAATCAGTGGTTAAGGGGTTGTGAAAATTTGTGTAAATTGTTTTGTTGGCCATATGTACTGTTCACAAATGAAAAAGGTATTTGGAATAAAAATGGCTTTTCAGATTTAAACAACATTCACAAAGTGACAAAAAGGCATGGTAAGTGTGAAACTCATTTGCGAGCGGTGCTAAAAGAATAAACATTTGGAAAATCACGAATTGAGCATTCATTAGATCAGCAGTTGAAAGAAAGTGTTAAAAGGACTTATTGACATTGTTTGTTTTCTCGGCGAAAATGAACTTAGTTTTAGAGGTCATACTGAATCTCGAAGCGTTGCTAATAGGGGCAATTTTATCAATTTAGTTGATTTATTAGCAAAATACGATACAATTTTAAGTAGCCATCTGGAACACTCCACGATATTTCGCGGTACATCAAATCATATTCAAAATGATTTGATTCAGTCGATAAGCAATATTGTTTTAGAAAAGATCAAGCAAGAAATAAAAAAAGCTCCTTTTGTTGCAATTATGTTAGATGAAACAACTGATATTACGAATATTAGTCAGTTGTCAATCGTAGTAGCTACATAAATCCAAATGGGAAAGTCCAAGAGCGCTTTTTAGGATTTTTAGACGTAACAACGCAGAGAACGGCCGCAGCTTTATATGCTATAGTTTGTCAGATAGTCGATGATCTACAGTGTGGTGCTAAACTTATCGCCCAAAGTTATGATGGGACCGCTGTAATGGCTGGTGAATTGGGGGGCCTGCAGGCCAAAGTAAAAGAGACTTTTCAGAATGCAATATTTGTATATTGTTTTGCGCCTCGATTAAATTTAGTTCTAGCTCAATCTGCAGCGTGTCTTAAAGAGTGCAAAGTATTTTTTTCAAGTATTAGTGGAATGGCTGCCTTCTTTTCAAAATCATCAAAACGGACACGAACTTTAGATTTGGAAATACAGAACAGACTACCCAGAGTTGCTCCAACACGATGGAATTACAATGGGAGGCTAGTACAAACTGTATCTGAATATCGACAGCCTCTAATTGATTTATTTGAAAATATTTTACAAAGCAAAGATGATTGGGACACTGAGACTTTGAATGGATCCAGAGGTTACTTAGATTCATTGAAAAGAGACTTTGATTTTAATTTTTTTGTTAAATATTTTCTCCGAAATATTCCCATTTACTGACAATTTATTCAATATTTTGCAAAATAAATCAAATGGTGTTGGATTTTCTGTAAAGAAAATTGAAGAATTCAAAAATTTGATTTGTAACAAAAGAAATGAATTTGAAAAGTTCTGGGAGAAAACTAGTAATGACAATTTAGAGCCGCAAAGAAAAAAGAATACGAACTGAATTTATAGTGGATCGTAGAACTTCATATCGAGGACTTTTTATCGAAATTTTGGACAATATCACTGGGCAACTAAATAATAGATTTAAAAATTTTAATGACATACAATTTTTAGAATTGTGTAATTTTAATGAATTTAAAAATAAACAGTTTTCACAAAACGCACTTCAGTCATCGAGTGATAACTACGGAAATTTTTTTAATATAGTTGGGTTACGATCTGAACTCTCAGTTATTTATGCTACAGAAGATATTAGTCAGAAAGATAACGCCAACGAACTGATTATCTTTATAAAAGAAAATAGTTTGGACCATGCCTATTTTGAAGTGTTGAAATTGTGTAAGTTAGTGTTGACGATACCTGCAACTAGTTCTTCGGTTGAACGCAGTTTTTCGACCTTAAAAAAGAATAAAAACTTTTTCAAGAAATTCAATCAGTGAAGAGCGGCTTTCAAAATTGTCCCTGTTGACAATAGAAAGTGACTTTGTGAAAGAGATGTCCCAAAATTCAAACTTTTACGACGAAGTTATTTCCGATTTCACAAAAAAGGAGAGGCGGATTAAACTACATTATAAATAGGTAGGTATGTGCATGTTAACTACTTAACTAGCCGGCTCGATTTATAGTTGGCTAGAGAGTGCACGATGGCAAGTGTGACTGAACAAACTCTCTATTTCGCTGCGGGTTCGATCCCCGCCACCGGCACTGGCAATGTCGGTGGGTATGGTTGTGTGTCTGCGTTTTTTTCATAAGTGTAGCCCTCGCCCGTGCAGCTTCGGCTTTGGAATCGGGGGTTGTCTAATTTTTGTGGTGTTTTTATGTTTTATGTTTATTAAGGAATGGCGGTTCTACAAGTGTACTTTTTTTCTAGATATCATAACTTTGCGCACGCCCCTGCTGATGAGTATTGTACATATTCATCAACTTTTGGTCGTGGCACATAGAATGTATGGTAAAATTTCATTATATAGTTATGAAGCTTCAGGGCAGGTGTGTTGCTACACTCTGTTTAGCGACACGAGTATAAGAGGCTTGTGATTCTATCATTGATGCAACTTCTGTTGAGCAATATGCACTCGATTTTGTAAATTTCGATATCCACAATAACAACTAAGCTGGCAAGCCGTAGAATGGTAACTTGTTTAAGAGGCTTTGGTGCCATAGTTTATCAAGCGCGATTTAATTGAAATCTATAAAGTATTTTTTTGACAACCCCAAAGATTTTCATTTTAGAGATATTTCAAATTTTAGATGAGACATTTTTTTGTTCGTCCATTATTAAGTACTTGTTTTCTAGTTTGACACCAATAAGTTGAAAAATGGGCGAGTAGATAAATTTTTTCTCAAAAAGTAATTGTGAAATATAAATTATATATGTATAATAATATAAGCGATAACTCTTTTTTTAGAATGAATATAGGATGAGAATTATCCTTGCCATTCATTATTAATTTTCAGCCACTCAGGCAGTCACATATACTTCAAGTCGTCTCGAATTTGGTAACAGCCAAGAAGCCGCGATGGGAATCTACGACTGTGGCATTCGTTAAATTTGGGAACAAAATCTGAGCGAACAAGGGAACGAAATAAAAACTAAAAGCATCTAAATTATCAAATTAGTAACATATAAAATACCATAAAGTATACAGTCGGCAAATACATGCTTCAATAGGTGGTCATAATACAAAAAATGTGTTTCCCCAATTTAAGTTGGAATTTGTTTATGATGTGACAATTAGATTATCCTGGGCGTCTAATGGTCCTCAAAGGAGCCGACAAAGGCCTTAAAATAGTGGAAGCTAACAAGGAATTTTGTTGTACTTGCCGAAACTGTCGAAATATGATCAATATAACTTTTAACCTGCTCCTCGTAAGCGAATACCCAACACGCGTCTATTGGTTCTTACCAAGGCCCTAAAACAAACAAACAGACTATGTAAACAGATTTGTCATCCAAACCGTGCAAATTGCCTTATTTAATTTGCTTCACAACGTCTAAGTTTTGTTTACCGAAACAACAGTTTCAACTAGGTGATATGTTTATTCTTATAAATACGAAAAAAAAAATATTGTAAGCAATTAAATATAAACAATATTTCCAAATAAGATTTAGAAAGATCTGAACTGGAGAGTGGCAAGTTTGTACCACTGATGATAATAAATTGAGTTTTACAATGCGGTTCTGATGGACAAAATTACATTGCTGAAATGAAATTCTCATAATTATCATAATAAATAAGAATCATAACATACCAGATAAAACTGAGAAGCATACTGTGTGAAATAAGATACTAATCATAAATAACTACGTATAAAATAATAAGATACTTAAAAAGGAAGAAAGCAGGTAAGGCAATTAGTAAATATTCATTGAAAATACAAAAATAACCATCAGTAATCAATATAATTATTGATTACATTGTGTTTTCCATAAGTTATAAAATATTTAACACGATATTATAAATGGTTGTATATTAGAACATCAGTTTATAGATAAAGGTTTAGTTTTACCTTTTCCAAAAATTAGCGAGCCTTTTGAATTCATCTAGCTCAATTACTGATGAATTGATGATACTTTGGAATCAAGCGATAGAGTTATTATAAAGATCTATTTTGTTCGATTTCTCGGAAGCTTTCGATATCATAAAACAATAGCTACCTCTCACACTGATCACAAAGAACAAAGTTGAACGGTATTATATCAATTCAACTTTCTTTGCCCGTTGGTGTACCACAAGGCTCAATATTAGGGCCCTTACTATTTATCTTGTATACTAGTGTTTTCATTCAGTACATAAAGTATTGTAAAGTACACAGGTAACTGATTACATTTAGCTACTTCACAGTTTTTCTGCTTTTGAGCAATTAAGAAAATTAATTTTGATCTCAAAAATGTTGCTCATGTAATCAGACAACTTCATTTCCACATAAATCCAGCTATCTCTATTATTATGCTGTTTGGTTGGCACTACGCCTACATTATGGCAAGACGTTATTTGGCAATGTGACATGCTTGTGTACATGTGTTTTGTTTTTCTTTATTATTGGTGATATATCATTAAAAATAGAAAACACAGTGGGCTTATAAAGATTTATAAAATACGTTTAAAATGAGGTTCTGTTATTTCTTTATCAACTGTTTTGTTATATATAGTGTGTCCCACAATAAGTTGCGGAAGAGGAAAAACTCTTTTTTATCTTCAATTTCTTAGAAAATTTTGATGGTAATAAATTTTTTTGCTTCATCTGAAAGTTACATTTTTATTATAATAATTAG
The DNA here is from genome assembly GCA_029963845.1 of Rhamnusium bicolor. Taxonomy (NCBI): domain Eukaryota; kingdom Metazoa; phylum Arthropoda; class Insecta; order Coleoptera; family Cerambycidae; genus Rhamnusium; species Rhamnusium bicolor. Next base: position 1,050,187 of record JANEYF010001271.1, on the reverse strand, counting down.
AATTAGGTTATAGATAAAATAGAAAATGGAGGTTGCTATGAAATAATATATCATTCATTACTTTGATTTAAATTTAACAACCGTTGTTCATATTGTGAAATTAGGGGTTTATTAATTATTATCAAATTTGAAAATACCATTTACACTTAGCAATCGAAAGTGTGCAGAGATTCATTTTATATATGGGTATGCAAATTGGAATTCGACAGGTGCAGCAAGAGAATATCAAAAACGATTTCCAAACAGAAGGTAACCACATCCAAGCTTTATGTTAAATTGCATCAACATTTTACTGATAATAATACACTAAGAAAAATAAACAGAGGGAACCAAAATAATAATAGTAATAATAATGTGAGAGAAAGAAAAATCTTTCATGAATTTTATAGAGATGATACGACGAGTGTCCGAAGAATTTCGAGAACACTTCGAATTCCAAGAAGAATGATATGGAGGACGTTAAAAAGGGAATATAGATACCATCAGCAAAATTGTGCTGACTTTACTTCTAGGGGAAAGTGAACGTCGTCAACGATTTCTGAATTCCGTTGAATATGACCCAGTTTTTTTTGAGAAAATTATTGTGGTCTGATGAGGCTTGCTTCACCCGAAGAGGCATGATGAATTTTCATAACCAGAATGTTTGGGCACATGAAAATCTACACGCGCTAATTCAAAAATTGTCAGCAGGAGTTTAGTGTGAATATTTGATGGCTAGGCATTCATAATAATAGGGCCTTACATCTTGCCTCATCGTTTGAATTCAAATTTATTTCTGGCATTTTTAGAATGTCAATATGTGGGATAATGTTCCCTTCGATTAAAGGCTAAATGCTTAATTTCAGTTAGACGGCTTTCCATCCCATTATGGACGGAATGTTCGTAACTAATTAGATACTAAGTTTCCTGGGAAAAGGATTGGTCGTAGTGGGACTATTACCAGGCTTACTCATTCTCCCGATATAACCCAGCTTGATTTTTGCATGGGATTTTATCAAAGATAAAGTTTATACCACTCCAGTAGATACAAGGAACGAATTTATCCAGAAAATACAAAATGCATGCAACGAAATACGAGAATATCACTTACTCCGTGTAGAAAGATCAGTTGTGTATCTAGCAAAATAGTTTCCATTTCGAACATTTTCTCTAGTTTTAATTGACGTTTATTAATTTTACTATTATTCACAAATCAGAAAATTAACTTATTTGTATTATACTTTAATATGTAGAATGAACTGAAAAAAAACCTTTGTATACTGTATGTCTCTCGGTGCTAATGCTATCTAGATTTCTTGATGACAACTAATTATTGTAGAAAATATCATATTTTCGCCACTAATACCCCGTTTATGTCCCTCTAATTATCAAGCAATTATATCCCGGCAAACGTCAAATAAGCGAGTAAAAAGAGCCAGGAAGTGGTTATATGCACATCATTTACAAACCGCGAAAAAACATTCGTTACTTATTAATTGTATCCCAGCGACATCGCGCTAACCAACACTTGGTAAGTCACAATCATCGTCCGTCAGTTATTTCAAAGAGGCCGCCAACTCGATCTGGGTGTTCCATTATATAAAGGAATCGCCCACTCAACATAAAAGAAAGAGATAAACCTATATAAATTAAATTAGGAGTCACAAAGGAGGAGGATATTATGGTTTCGAGAGTGAGAGGGAATAATTATATAGGATACTAACAAGTAGGGGTTTTGGCAGTGGCGAACCCTCGAGAGTTAGATTCGGGCTTGCTTTTTATTTAATGGATATTTTAAACTATTGTAGTACATGTAAGTTTTTTAAACATTTTTCTCGTAAATTATAATAGCATTACTTCACATTTATATAATTTTTTGGATTCATCATCCAACAGCCAATTATAGGATAAGAAGTTCACAAAGAGATGTTTTAACGTAGAACAAACTAAACTGTATATAAATTGTATAATAATTATTAATCCAACTAATAATCAGTTTACGGTACAAGAGAAAGAAATATATATGCTTTAATGTTTTCTTAAACACTTCCTTGGACACCGAAGTTCCTGAAAATATAGAATTCTGAATTAGTTAAAGGAGATAGGTTATTTTGGCGTGCGAACCATGCATCGACAACTACATATCCTATCTTAATTGGAACAAATTTAAATTTGTTTGCTCATAGATGGAATCGACCATCTATCCTTGCTTCCTTAGCCACTCAGTTACTGTCACTAGATATCCAGTAAAATTTATGTGTGGTATATCACAGAATTATGTAAATAAGTTAATAGTTGCTATGTTTTTCCACACATGCATATACAGGGTGTAACTGTTTTAAATACAGAAAATTTAATAGTCGATAGAATTTTGAAAAATAAGTGTATTTTATGCTATGAACATTTTCTCATAAGCGATTAGTTTCTGAGATATAGGGCGTAGAAATTTTCATTTAATAAATGTTTTTGTCGCATAACATTTGCATTTTTTAATATATTTATTCCAAATTTGGCGGTGATTTATGTTAGATGAATCTGAAGTAATGACGAAAAATTTAAACTAAAAATATGACCATTGGCGTATATAGACAGAAGATGAACCACTTTTTTTTAAACTTCTACGCTTATAAATTAAAAAAAAAATAAACCGCTTTTAAATTATTCCAAATTTGTTAAAAAAAAAACATCTCTTGCAAGTTTTTGATACTCTCGATAGTCTTCCGGTAAATTGAATCCAAGTGTTTCGTTGCCTACCTCTGGTTCACATTTTTTATAGTAGGTATAGAGTAATGAGTATACAATGAAACACTTGGAATTAATTTATCTGAAGCTATCGAAAATATCAAAAACAAGATACGTTTTTTTTTTCAAAAGAAATTTTCTATAATTTAATTTATAATAATAATTTTTTTTTTAAACATCCATAATCGTAGAAGTTTTAAAGAAAAGAGGGGTTCATCTCCTGTCTATCTACGCCAATGGTCATATTCTTAGTTTAAATTTTTTGTCATTATTTCAGATTCCATCAAACATAACAATTTGGAATAAATATATTAAAAAGTGCAAAAGTTATGGGACAAAGACATTTATTTAATAAAAACCTCAACGTCCTGTATCTCAGAAACTCAGCGCGTATGAGAAAATATTCATAGCACAAAAAAACACCTATTTTCAAAAGATCGACTATTCAATTGTCTGTATTTAAAATTGTTACACCCTGTATAGAATACTACACTCACTATGTTCGAGGGATTGAAAAATGAAAGATCTTAGATCTAGTTTCGATTCTCCGCTATCAAACAGTTAAGTTTAACAAAATTTCAGCACAATCATACCTATTATCTTGGTTTATACCAAATTTAGTTAATCAACATGTTGGACTTTTTCTACGTCTACGGCACCGATAAATGGTAATAATGAAATGAAATTTGCCGTATGAACAATTCAATACGTTGAGCTCTAATCCTGTTCTTAAGTCCGTTGACTAATAAAAAAAAACATGATGACTTTAGAACTAGAACTGGCGCACAGTTTAACGTCTATAGCATGGTAAATATTCGTTTTAATATTGACGTCTGTCAATATCACCTAATAAGCCTTGAAATCTACTCCTGCTCTTAAGCCCTTTGACCAATAGAAAATTCATTATGACTTAAGAAGTAGAACTAAGCAGGGCTTAACATTTTGACCTTTCTATGACCTGAATTTCATTTGAATTTTGCTAGCTGTCGGTTTCATCAAAAAAAATACAGGTAGGGTATAAACAATGCTATTATGTATTATTTTATACACATATATTAATAGCAGAAACTTTCTAGAATACAGTAGGCTAAGCATTGAGATCTACTGAGGAAACGGAAACGTGTGTAACTGCACTGTACTATTATCGTTAAAAACATAACAAATAAGAGAGGTCTCAGTTTAGAGCTGCGTGGTATACCAGTAATTGCCATATTCAACTTACTGTGTTTGTTTTTTCGGCAAGATAGAAATATTAAGTTATATAAAAGAGTTAAGATAAGATAAGATAAGATATTCTTTATTTATCCATAGATAGATAGTATGTACATAAAAAAAATAATAGTTACAAACTAGTACCAGTTTACATAATATAGACATATAATATAGAAAAAAAAACAAATCTCAAGCAACATTAATTTGGCTGATATGCATCATCTTTTATAAAACATAAAAGTTGACTCTTAAATTGGTTAACGGTATTACTAGTCTTAATTACACGTGAGGAAGAAGATTGAATTGTACATCTCCTTTGTGGAACAGACTTCTCATTGTACTACTCCTAGAAGTTCTTTTAACATAATAGTTATTTGCAATAGCCGCTCGTGTGTTACACATATGTACGTCTGTAACAGACAACAATTGTCGTGTGAGATATTCCGGTAAAATGTTATTAATCATTTTGAAAATAAATGTCATAGTTTGGAAGAAGAGGAACTGTTTAATGTTAAGACATTTTAATGTATTAAGCATTATCTGACTACTAGTGAAGAGGTTGCATCTTTGTATTATTCGCATTGCCTTATTTTGGAGAACCTGGAGTCTACTAAAATTTTTACAACTTGTATACGACACAGAACAGCCATAGAGAAAATGAGGTAGTATTAAGGTATTATACACAGTTAGTTTAGTAGTAGTTGATATAAATGGAGCCACTCTGCTAAAAAATCCAATCTTTTTGCCGATATTCTTTGATTTATATTCTATATGTTTGTTAAATTTCAGTTCACGATCAATTAGGCCTAGATACTTTATTTCCTGAACAATTTCAAGTTTTTTATTATTTAACTCGATACCAAGATTAGACTAGCAGACTGTTTATATAGATAATTATTACCCACGAACATATATTTGGATTTTAATTAATTTATTTTCAGTCTATTGATCTTAAATTTTTCTGTCAATAATTTTAGTTCTAAATTAACAGTACTTACCATTTCCTCAAAATTTGCACTATCATAGTAAATAAGAGTGTCATCAGCAAAAAGATGGATATTACATTTTTACAACACCTTACCAAGGTCATTAATATAAAGAATAAATAATAATAGACCCAGAATATTGCCTTGAGGAGTTATTATGACAAATCGAAGTTATCGTCACACATGAATTTTGTTGATACCCAAGGTAAATTTCTGAGATTCTTTTATTTGATTTTCGCTAATAAAGAATAACAAGAAAACGACAGAACAATTATCAGAAAAAGCTCACACCAAATACTAAACACTGCTAAGATTTGTTCATTAGTGTTGTTAGTATCAGTTGATTTTAAAAATATATGAGCAGGTTGTTTTAAAAGTTGACAGAACTTGCAATAGCCGAGGTTTAATAATTTTTTTAAATATATTGCGCTTACAATGTTTCTTCCAAATTAGATATATAACTAATTAATGCCTTCACTATTATATTTCACCATTTTTAAAAATTCGTCAGTCACCGAATTGCGGGAACATTAGTATATCAACAAAATATCGTAAACCAATGAATCGAATATATCGATCAAAGTTATATTGATACTTAAAGATAACAAAAATACTACAATATGCGTTATTTTTCTCACTTTATTTAATCCAGAGCAAAGTGAACTCTGTAAAAAATGTAATGGAACATATTTTTTAGATGAAATAACACTCTAATTACATTTATTTTCAAAATTACAATCTCCAGATTAACGGGCTGCCACTGGTTTTTATTTTTATAGTGTACAGCTTTATTGCCAGTTAAGTCTGCTTTGTAGCATATGAGCCGCGGCTCTGTCAATATTTTCACATGCAAATACAGGGGGCTAATGGAAAATAAAACGTTTTTTTTTCATGTAGCTTTTCCTTTGTAACAATTTGACTATATTAATATTTATTGGTTTGTTAATTGAGCTCTATAATTTTAATTTCTTAAGTGTTCTGTAAACAGCTTCACCTTGATTTGATATAGGTAGTATGCAATCCTAAATATTGTTTCCTGAAACTGGCAATCACACGAAATAAAATATTTTTTAAACAAGTATTACCATCATTGTATTACTGGCCTGATACAGGTTTTCTTATTTTATTCCATTTTCTAGTTAGCCATGTTAGACCTTATCAGAAAAATTCACGAATGGCAATGATTATTTGCTAACTCAGCGCCAAACGTCAGCTTTCTGTTCTCAACTGACCTCACAGTATCACATTTAGATCATCTAGTGGGAAAAAAAGTGTAATATTAATATTAAAACATTGTTTGATTGAAACTCAATAGTCCATTGTGCTTTTAAAACATATCGGGTATAGAAATATTCCAAGCGTTTCGATGTTTATATAGGGTAACTCGGTAACTTTAAGAGATACAAAACAATGGAAAACACATTCTCGATCTCTTTTTTTTGAGACAAATTCACTAGCGAAAACAAAAATTTGCTATCGTCTTTTGTTTTCGAATTATAAACAAAAGTTCGATTTTTCCGCTTTTAAACACATGTCAATATCTTGGTCATTTGTAAAGTTATGAAAACACAGTTTTTACATTCCTGAGGCACTTTCTTCTGTATAATAAAGTGGCGTCGAGAAAATTTGAAAAAAAGGTGCAATTTCGAGTTATGGCATAAAGTTGTATTTTTTTAAATGGGAATCATAGTTGGCTAGGGTTTAGTTAAAAGGGAATTTTTTTTCTTTCAATCTATATAGGGTGGTCCGAATTTAAATCGGGAAACTTCGCCAGAGGATACTACCAACAACTCTTATATTTAGGAGGTGTTGATACTACGCCTAAAAATAATAATTTCTTGTCTTATAAACATATACCGAAAAACGAATGGATTTCAAGATACAAGGTGTTGAAGTTAGGGGAAAAAAATTAAAAAAAAAGAAAATTGACATTTTCTACAACGATGCATTTCCGTAGCATTAAATTTGAAAGTGGAAATTTTGTATCTACTTCAAAGTTACGTCATAATTTTGTTTTTCTTTTTTTAAATGATGTGGTTTTAAATCATTATAAAATGTTATCTGAGATACTTCTTTTATCTACTGTTCTTGGAATTTATTAAACAAAAATGTTTGGAATAACGATTGTAGCATTTAAATATTAAAATTTTTTATTTATAACTAATGAAATTTTATTAACAGTAATTAAAGGAGTTGCTCAACATGCATACCATTCACTTCGACACATTTTTGACATCTTCGAAGCATAGAATTTACGGCAGCTGAAATCATGTGGCGATTATTAAGCAAATTATTGCAAGCCTATTGAATCCTCAATCTCAATTCTTCTGTTGTGTTCACTGGCGTAGCATATACTTGGTCTTTTAAGTATCCCCATGTAAAAAGTCTAAAACAGTGAGATCTGGGGATCTAGGTGGCCAATTGATTGATCCTGATCGGCCTATTCAACGTTCTGGAAAATGAGAGTTACACCATTCACGCACATTAATTCCATAGTGAGCTGGAGCTCCATCCATTTGGAACCAACATTCATGTCTTATAATAGGGGGCACATGATCGAAAATATCTAATAAATTATTTTCCAAAAAGTTCAAAAATAAAGCTGAATTTAGCCTATGTGGCAAAAAATATGGACCACAAAGGTTGTCATCTATGATTCCTATCCAAACATTCAAGCTAAATTCAGTATGAAATGATTTAGGACGAATAGCATGGGGATTTTATTGTGCCCATACATGTAAGTTGTGATAGTTTACCATACCTCTTCGTGTAAAAGTAGCCTCATCTGTCCACAAAATTTTTCGCAAAAACATTGCATCTCTACGGGTAGAGCCTATTAACTAATTACAACAATTTTTTCGTCAAGGTCCATCTTCGGGTCTCAGATTTTGTACAGACTATAAATGGTATGGTTTTCTATGATCTTCATGCAGTGTGCGTAGAATTTTAGTTTTGGATATTCGTAAATTTTGTGCCCGGAGCTGCTTGCTCGCTCTACGAGAACTTAAACGGTTGTCATTATCAAACATTTAATATTTCATTTTTACGTTTTTCGTTTCTCACATCTACTTCCCTATGATTATTTTTTAACCCAAACTCTCGAAAACGACGATGTGTGTTAATAAAAACTTGACGATTTAGTTGTCTTCTATTTGGAAATCTTATTTCGTATTCTCTCGAAGCTTCTTCTGCATTTCCATCAAAATAACCATACATAAAATGTATATCGAGTATGCTGATTCATTAGTAAATAAATTCAGCATGATAATATAAAAGAGAAGATTTAAGTAAATCACAAATTAAAAAGAAATACGACTCTAATATAAAAATGTAAATAACAAGTTTATATGATATTTTACAAGTTGTTGGCTGTTAAAGTAGAAATTATTTCTTCAATAAAAAAAACAGAAAAAAACTTTATTTCCTATTTTTATTTTTAGAGGACTTCCAGCCAGGTATATGGCCAATTTATCCTACTTTTCGTCCGAGTTTTTGGACTTTTTCAAAGGTTAAAAGCTAATATAAATTTTCTATTTTAATTTCATGGGCTGGTCTTATTTTGTTTTTCATCATTTTTTTATTTGGTAGGTATGTATGTGTTGTACGTGTAGTTCGACGAGTTAGGCTCTGCCGAACAGATAGAAGCAAAAGAAATATTCGACTATTTCCTCAGGATTTGGTTTAGGTATGTGGATGATATTTTTGCAGTGTTTGATACATGTTTCTAAATTAAACAGTTGGTACGTGTCAGTTAAATTCACATATGAAATTAAAAAACTCTGGACAACTACCATTTTTAGATGTATTAATAATTAGAAATAGTGAAAATGAGTTAGAATTTGACATATACAGAAAATATACCAGTACTCTAAGATATATCCCTAAGGACTCTCACTATTGTGCTCAACACAAAATGGCGAGTTTTAATTTTCAGTTTATTAAGTTTCCCCCTCCATAAGGAGAGGTTTGAAAGAGAAAATACTTTGATTAAGGATATAGCTGCGAGTAATGGATATTCTGTAAGTTTAATTGTTAAAATAATTAGGAAAAGAAAATTTAAAGAAACAAATGAAAGATAATCCGAAATTTGTATCGATTCCATTCGATCCTTGATTCATCTGTGATATTGGTGAGATTTTTAAAGATATAGATATGACAGTGATTCATTCATTGGGAAATAAATTACAACAACTTTTAACTATTTACGAAATTAGCTGTAAGGACTGTAATCAAAAGTAAAAAGTTCTTCAACAGGGGTGACATGTTTTCAATTTGACATTGTGGCCATATTTGAAATGTTAAAATCGTCTGTCACTGTCAGTTGTATTCAGTAAGGTTTGCAATTTAATCATGGAAAGATACACACCTCAACAACATTTGGAAATGATCCAATTTTTTTATCAAAATAATCGTTCTTTTATTGCAACTTACCGCGCACTTTTACTAATTTATGGTCGTCAAAATTGACTCAGTGTGCTCACAATTCGTCGAACTGTTGAAAATATTGAGGGTACTTTTTCTTTATACAATGTTCGCGTGCCAGTAAAACAAAGAACTGCTCGAATTAATGAGAATATTGCAACCCTTCAGGCAAAAGTTGTTAAAGACCTAAATTTATCGATTCCAACGCATTCTCAAGAGTTGGGACTGTCTGTAACATACACCTGGCGTAATTAACTGAGGGATTTGGGTTTATATCCTTACAAAATTTTTCTCACACAAGAATTGCAGCCTCTGAATCATCGCAAATGCCGTGAATTCGCTGATTTTATGTTGGAACAACTTGAAAATGATGCTGATTTTTTTAAGAAAATCATTAAAATGTATCTTTTCCGAAGAAGTAAAATTTTTAGTTCTCTTAAAATTGTTTTAATATGCCAATTCTCCACTTAGAAACCTACCTACATACACAATAAAAAACGCTTTAGTACTCCTCTAGATTGGCTTAATCTGTTACTGTGATGACAGTGGGAAAGGACTAAGGCCTACTTTCAATGATGGTCGTAGAAAAAATTGTACTCCCTAAGCAACTCATTCCTTTAAAGTTAATGAATCGATAACGAATCAATAAATTGTCTAGTTTACACCATTTAATGTAAAAGAAGTAACAAGGTTACAACTAATGTCTATGTGATCTTTGGACACAATAATCAATTCCCTTATTTTTATCAGGTCCAAGAGACGCTAGGGTCTTAAACAGTATGAGGAGACATATATTTTCCAAATAATTGCAGCAGGTTCACTGAAGTTATTATTATTCCAATTGAGTCACTTAATTGAGAAACCCTAATTCGGCCATTTTGATTTTATGATGAAATATTGTTCTTTACATATAAACACAACATTCTACAGTGAAATCCCATGAGTCGCTTAACCGTGTCCGTGTTTAACATTAACAGAATATATCTGCATAGTGGTGAAACCCTACAAGTCACTGACTAATAGGCTTAAGTTTCCAAAGGTATAAAACAGTTCTTTTCAGTTTTCTCAAAGTTTTGTTTTTCTGACTTATGGTGTTTCACAAATAAGTGATTCAATTGTGGTAATGCTTACTGTTTCATCCATATCAAGTTCAGATGTATCTGACTCTATTTACGATTTAATTTTTATACCACTTCTTCAATAAATATTACTAAAAGCTGAAAAACATATTATATAAATTTAATTTAAATACGCTCCCCATTATCCACTTATATATTTTAACTGATTACCATAAATGACATCAATTTTATTCAGCAATCGCACCTTGTGTGGCCAAGTAACCAAATTTTTTGTGATTAAGTAAGTTTCCCATTTATTTCACCATTAGTTATAGTTATTAGCAGCTGCCTCTTGGTGTAGAGGTCCCTCATGGGCTTTTCACTAATTAAATTAACTCTAAATTTTAATTTTAAATCAAATTAGTCACACAAAATTACTACGGTTCTTTATTGAATTTGACTAACATCTTATTAAAATAATAATTAAGTAATGTGTTGGTTTATAACGCAATTTTCAATTAAAACGATAATCCTAAAAGCGTTTGGCTCTTGTAAATTGAATAACGGCCATGTTTCAATTATTATTATTCATATTTTCGAGGCTTCATTCTCCACAGGAAGGTATTTTGAAATTGTGATCTACCATGCAACAAATCAATTTATTACTATCTATACAGGTCTTCCAACGATCCTTCATAGTAGAATTCTGCATTTATTGTTAAAGGTAGAAAAAATTTTTTCAATATTAGTTGTATCTATTTATTTGGTTCACATGTTCACGTGCTGTATTAGTTTCATAGTACTGAGTGTTGCTTAATAAAATGACAATACAAATTTGTTTAATTTTTTAAATTAGAACACCCTGTACAGGGTGGGACAATAGTGCGTCCGACTTCGATATGTCGAGTTCTATGATAGTTAGAAACTTGATTTAAGAACACAAATAAACTAGGCAAAAAAATCTATAACCGGAAATTATTTTCGAATATACAGGGTGAGTCAAGACGATTTTACAGGGTTAACTAACATTTTTTTTAAACGAAATTCCATGTATATTAAAATATTTTTTTGAAACCTCTTTGTGGCCACTTTCCACTCCTGTTTTATTATAGACTCTCTCCCAACCACTTGGATGTAATGGTTTTTTTTTGTTGAAATTTTGCCATTTACACGTGTATATTAAAAAAAATCACTACTGTCACAATTACCGATTTTAAGAAAAAATATGTTAGTACATCTGTGTGATGACACTCAGCCATTTTCACTACCTAAAAGGGTGGCCAAAAATAATTTTTAAATTTACAACAGTTTGAACTGAATTTTCTCAATTTTTTTCAAATAGAACACTCTGTATTTTTTTTGGACAATGTGATGTAGAATTTAAAAATGAACATTTTTTGTACATACATCCCTATGGCTATTTGTAATCATTTTCGATTTGCTGAACAATAACTGCAAAATTCAGCAATAAAAATTAAAAATACATATTTTTTGCATTCAAGAGAAGATATTATAAAAAGTGCTCCACATATTGCTCATTTTGTTTGACACATTTCTATGCGTCTTTGGAATGAGGTTTCTACTGTTCATACCATTGGCGGAGTGATATTTCTAAAAGCATTTATAATCCTTTCCTTCAAATTTTGGATTGTTGTTGGTGTGATGTTTTTATGGGCATCATGTAACACACTTATTATAATACCTTCGCTTGAATTATTTGAAAATAACCCTCATTTTTAATTTTTATTGCTGAATTTTGCAGTTATTATTCAATAAATTGAAAATGGTCAGAAATAGCCATAGGAATGCACATACAAAAAAATGTGCGTTTTTCAATCCTACATCACATTGTTCAAAAACATACAGGTTGTTTCTTTTGAGAAAATTGAGAAAATTCAGGTCAAAATGTAAATTTAAAAATCCTTTTTGATAATCCTGTATACTTTTAGGAAGTAAAAATGGTTGAATATCATCACATAGATGTCTCATAACTGATACTAACATATTTTTTCTTAACATCGATAGTTGTGATTGTACTGATATTTTTAATATACACGTGTAAATGGTATAAGGGGCCTTTTCACAGATTTTTTTATTGCTTTATGTGATAGTGTTTTATAAAAAAAACTTGCCGTATTTTTTTTATTTTTTGAGCACGATTTCTATCGAAAAAAAAAATAACAAAAGTGCGGAAATAAAGCGCGCGCTTTTACGTGATGTCACGCAATTCACCTTAGTGACGTCAAAGGGACTACAACCTTGAACATGACACATCGGTGTATTGCAAAGTTGGTTCTCTGCTTTTTGACAGTTTACGTCGAAATTGACTTTGACAGTCGTTTCTTTTTAGTTTGGATTGTTGTATGTGGAACATGTTTAAAAAGTGCTTGGTACCAACATGTACAAATAACAACATGAATTGTCCAATCAAAATTTTTGTTTACGTTCCACCAGATGAAAATAGACGAAAAGCATGGTTTAAAATAGCCAAAGTTGAGAAGCAGTTGACGAAAACGAGAAACATTTACTGTTGTGAAGATCATTTTGATGTAAGAAAAGTAGTTGTATTTAGAAATTGATGCTAAATTATTGAAATTTTACAGTTAAAAGAAGATTCAGAAAACTGGTGTTACTATAAAACCATTGGTTCCAAACTTATTGCAACAATTGCATGTTAAAATAATGCTATTTCCATTATATTTATAAATAAATTACACGAAAATAAGATTACTAATGACTTACCGTTTTATTTTAATATTCCTGACTTCTGCTGATAAGTAATTCAATGATATGTAAAACTCGTCCTCCATAATAAAGCCAACTTTCGGCAGATTTTCTGCATTTCCTTTAGAAAATCCTGGCTCCATTTTCTTCCAATAATGTGCAGAAACAAAGCAAAACACGATTCGGAAATGAACACACAGAACATAACCACAAAACTAACCGTAAACAATGTAAAATGTGTCAGATGTGGTGTGACGTTAGTAGTATTAGGCGTTCTGGCAAATGTTACCAACATGATTCCGGTTTGTGTGACGTCACTCAGCTTCAAGGTCAAATGAGTGTTCAAATTGCCATAATAAATGTTTATTTTTTTATTAAACAATGGGAGACTTATATTTCAAACAGAGTTGCACAAGGTGAATATCTATCAGTTAGTTTTCAAATAAACATATTTGTTTTGAGATTTCAGAAGTAGTGAAAAGGCCCATTTCAACAAAAAATCATTACGTCTAAGTGGTTGGGAGAAAGTCAATAATAATACAGGTGTGACAGGAAGCCACAAAGAGGTTTCAAAAAAATGTTCTGCTATACATGGCATTTCATTTAAAAAAAAATTACTTGACCTGTAGAATCGTCTTGGCTCACCCTGTTATTCGAAAATAATTTCCGGTTATAGTATTATTTGTCTAGTTTACTTATGTTTTTAAATCAATTTTCTAGCTATCATAGTACTCGAGATATCGAAGTCGAACGCACTATTGCCTCACCCTGTATAATCGAATCGCTATGCGTCCCTGTTACGGATTACCAGTGTTTGGGCTCTAGTAATGAGCTTTTAGGATCGAGAAAATGATGTATTTTTATTAAATCATTAAGAAACCTAATATTTTCAGTTATGTTCGAAATCAACAGAGCCAAGAAAAATTTAAATGTTTATCATAATGCGTCATTAATTATCAATATATAAAAAACCCGTAATTATTCACCTGTCGAAGTTTGTCCTTCGTATTCAGTTGCGTAGAATGCTTAACAGATATTGAAACAATAAAAAAATATTTTAACGTTTTTTGAAGTGACAAAACGCATACAGGTGGTACTTAAAAAATGTATAAAAGCGTTTAAAAGTTGTCGTTTAGTATGCATTATTGAGGTCGGGTGACAATGTGTTGTAAATATTCTATTATATACGTTTTACGATGCACATAACTTTTAACTTAAGTATAAAATTGTACTAAGTAATATCTATAATGACTGAAAATACTGTGGAATATAAAATAGTTACAATCTACAAAGACATATTTTCATGTAACTTAGTATAAGATTGTTTCATTATTATTTTCTTCAAAGTCAAATGTCCGGAAAGTCATGAAAATTAAAATTCCATAACTTAGTAATTTTCCAGTGGATTTAATTTTAATATTATTTAGAATATCAAATTTACCATACGAGAGATAGAGAAAAAACAATTAGAAGTTAAATTTGCTAAAAAACTATTAAGAGTAAAAAAGTTTTATCTACTTAGGTCTTGAACTAATATATAAAAAAGAGGATTCTATTCATACTAGAAAGTTTCGTTCCTAATTTTAATAAATCTGTATATACCACCATTAATTAACAAACTAATTACATTAATTGCATTCCTCTCTCAGGCTCTACAGAGACTTTGCAATAATAATTTATTTACTTATTTACTGATATAGACAGTAGGATTAATCATTGTAATATATTTGCCACCTTTATCAATAAATATTATTTCCGCTCTGTTCTGCTCTGTTCTACTTGGATTTTTTTTTGCTCCGTTCTACCTTGCTCTGCTCTTCCCTGTTGTGTTCTGCTCTGATCGTTTCCTCGCTACCCTTCTCTGCTCTGCTTTGTTCTGGTCTGTTGTACCCTGACCTGCCCTGTCCTCTTATGGTCTGCTCTGCTCTGTTCTATTCTTTTCTATAATGTTCTATTTTCTTCTGTTCTATTTCTTCTGTTCTGTTTTAATTTCCTCCTACACTAAACGTACTCATGTTTTAGATCAAGTTATAGTAAATACAACTTTTTTTAAATTAAGAGATGCTAGATATTTTTTATTACATATATGTATATATATATATATATATATATATATATATATATATATATATATATATATATTATTAAATATGATTTGAAGGAAACAACTACTCAGCGGGCAAATACCCCGACCTGCATTGCAGGTTGTATACATATATATATATATATATATATATATATATATATATATATATATATATATATATATATATATATATATATATATATATATATATATATATATTTTTTTGAGGTATAATCATAATATTTCATAGACTCATATGTGTAGCCTTAATTAGCATATTAATTTTGAAATTACATGATGAGAGTCTCCATGGTCTGTCTCCGGTTTTAGAACAAAATAGAGTACAGTTTGTCACGCTCAAATTCAGTTCGTAACGAGCCCCTCCAACAAGATGTATTTATACCCTCCAACAAGATGTATTTATACTATATCGCCATCTAACTATGCACATGGGTTTATATGTCAGCTAACGACATTTTGTGATATTTATCTTAATTACGCACTATTTAAGGATAATTGTAGTTTAGTGAAAGGAAGCTGTAGAGTATTGTATTTTCTATATTCTAGATTTATTAAGCGAAAGGCAAATTGAGTGGCTTACATAACTCCCTGATGTAATGATTACTAATTTTTTTATTTATTTATTTACTTAATGTCGGCCTAGTTCCGCTACCAGGGCCAATCACTAACGCCAGGAGTGAGCTACCCCCAGCCTGGAAATTTTACTGAAACTCTTCTTTACCGAAGAGTAGGGATTTTTTACTTGCCTAACATTTAAAGGGACCAACAGCTTTACATCCCTTCCGAAGATGGTATATCACCTATACAACCCTCGTCTAAGATTGCATGTATGCTGATATACAAACCGCTAGAAGATAGGACGAGGTCGCCGAGTTTCACTTGAGTTACCATCAAATTATTGACTACTATTTCAGTTGCTTAACTTTTCGTATCGACACAAGAGTATGTTAAGGCAGATCTACCCTCGTCCCGTTTACTACACTTATAATGAAAATAAATACAAGATCGAATGTTATATAATACTTTGAGTTTTAATCATCTCTAGATAGTGCCAATTTGGTTAACAAAATTTGAATCGAGTATAGTACCCAGCGTTTTGATGTTTGTGGAAATTACTACAATTTTAGCGTGATGTATTAGTTTAGTTTTATATAAAATTCTCAACGTACGACAGACACTGACCTCGTAAAAAAATTGTTTAATAATCGACATAATTTTTCCTTTATTTTTTTTTTTTTGTAAGCAGCTCAAAACTTGCTATTCTGTCGTGAGATAGGTATTATTAACGTGCTCATACCGCTGATACATGGAACTCAAATTTTATATCTTTTTCAAAAGACGTGGACGCTCCCCCACTATGCTTCTTCCACTTTATCTGGCCCGGATTTGAACACGGGTGGTTTGGCTGGAAAGATTTTCCCCTAAATCAATAGACATTATCTTACAGAGGGTATTGTGAAACTTTGTTCAAATTTTTAGATTAAAGTAAAATTAATTTGCATCCGTAAAGTCATATTATAACAGCGTTGTATCAGATGTTGCTTGAATAATACTCTGTTGAAAATAAAATATTTGTTATTCAATCATAAAAAAAATATACAACTAAATAATTTTTTTCAACATTTCATTATTACTTGTTATTTCAATATAAATTAGTTAAAAAGTACTTTTTTTTGTTTTCTAATTTGTGACTAAACACAAACATTACCAGCAAAAGGCCCTCGATATGTTATAAAAGACTGAAAATTAACACTTCAAACTTACACATAAAAATTGCTTAAATTTTCGACTTCTGATCGCCAAGAAACTTAAAAATACACATGGAAATAGGTTTTCTTCTTGCAAATATTTTTTAAAAATCAGTTATTCATGATATGCTTATGCATGTGTATCAAAAGATAACAAATTATTTGAAGAACAATACTTAATAACAAGTAGCATAACATATATTAAGATATTATTTTTTGTACAAACGTACTCGTTTCTAAAAAAATTAAATGACCGTTATGTCTGTACGTAATGCCATCTTATATTTCTAAGTACTGAAAGCTTTCACAAACTGTTTTGGTTAGACTAAAAATTATATTCTTTCAAGGAATATTATTTTCGTCATGTAGAATTTTTATTTTATTACGTAATTAAAACTAGTTTTGAATTTAGACCTATTTAAAAACTTCTAAAATATCTGACTCGAAGGACCAAAATAACGTATTGAGGTTAACTGGACTATATGGTGGTTCTGGAAATTTTATTTCTCAAAATGTTTCACGAAGGTAGCAATAAATAAAAGGCATATGACGATTACGTTTTAAATAGTCATATAACTTCAATATAAGAAGGAAATATTTGCGATTGATTATAATGTTCGCTAAATTACAAGGGAAAACAAACTGACATCATAGTAGAGGATTCATCTACTACACAATTTACCTCTTTACTGACATTGAAAAGTGATTAACTATTCTGTTTCCTTTTTTCATTTGTAGGAAAATGAACAATAACTAAATCAGCCATGATGAACAACAAAAAAATTTATGACTACTAATTGCAAGATGACGCTGAATTTAAGAAACTTTTTTTGTTATTCAAGATAACATAACAATATTAAAACAGTCTGGACTGCTCTAAGAACAGTCCTAGACTGCTCTAAGGGATGTGAAAAGCACCTATATAGTTTTGTTTTTAAACTTTTTAGAAAGGAGATATTGTAAAATATAAATTATTTTCTTTAAAAGAATCTTTTTTTTTACTTTTAACTTTATATTCCTTAAAATAAATGTGCATCTCCACTGTGCCTTTAAATCTCGTTCTAATGTTAATATTTTAATGCATGTTTTTTAAAACACTGTATTTATGTGTGGACTACCCTGTGATAATATTAACTAAAAAGAGATAATAATTTTAGATGTCAAGAACAAAATTATTATCAAACTATATTTTAAAAATTATATACGCTTTAAAAATTAAGATACTTGATCTGACGAACAAGTAATTACTTCTGCTGGTCATCCTGAAATAATCCATACTATGTTTGTGTAATCAATCATATGATGGCCAATCTTTCTCCAGATTTTTGCGAGTATGAAATATAATTTCATATTACAAGGCTTAACTTCACTTAAATTTTAGGTGAATGCGCAGGGCACAGAAAGTTATAAAATACAGAATTGTAAAGTTGTTAGATAAACACAAGATAATTTCTAATTATTATCAATAGGGCTGCCAAAAATGTTCCGTGGGACAGTGGCGTACGCGAAATTAACTAATACGAGAAACAATAAAATGTTACAATTTATAGCAATGTATGTAAAACTTACCCTCTTAACTAGCTTAATGAACTAGCTTACTTATCACAAACTGGAGAAGATGTGTAGTCATTTTGCAGCACCAGGTATGTTTCTACGGTTGTCTCCATGAGTGATGTTCACTTTGGTGAAAATATATTCTTATATTTTGAAAATGACAGTTCGACATCTACTGATGATATACGTATACGTAAAATAGTCTTTGAACGCACTTAACGGATCTGGGGCTGCACCATCACATATTTGTCTTAATTTGGTAAAACCAGTGTCTTTATTTAACACACTTGCGAACTTTTCTTTAACGTTCTCATTTGTTGCGTCACCTATAGCGTGTAGGGGTAGATTTACTTCGTCCACTATTTGCAGTGACTCCGCTAACGAAAACGCACTGTTTTCTAATTTTTTTATGCTTTCATGTAATAGTTTATAGTTCCTCGCAATATTTTTTAAAGCTGTTTCAACGAAAATATCCTCGAATTTTGTCTGGCTTTCCTTAATAGCTGCAACCTCATCTGGATTGAATTGTAGTATCACAGCTTTTATTTGTTGGAAATAAAAAGCAACCACGTTCCCTAACTTGTAAGAATCGGCTGTGGTAGTTCAGGAATACCGGGATACTTGCCATGAAATGCACAGAGACGTTTAGGAGATTTGAGAAACACTTTTTTTTGTACTTGCTATTAATGCATCCACCTCTGGAAAACCGTTTCGAACAGTTTCTGCCACAATACATATTTACAGGGGAAGATTACCTGAAGATGCACTACATAAGTTAACATCTCACATACGAGAGATTTTTTTAGAATTTAAAGCATGTGCCTTATGCATCATCGTTGATCTTTCCAAAGCATTTGACAGTCTCATCAAAAACTTCTTGAAAAAATAAAATATTACGACCTTTGTGATAAAATGTATAATCTCATTAGAAGTTTCTTAAATGACCAGGTACAATATATGGATATTAATACTATTAGTAACCCTAGGATAATTACCTATGGTATACCTGAAGGGACGATGCTGGAGCCATTTCTGTATACCATATACATAAACAACTTATTGTTCGTCAACCCTACTGGCACACTTTTAAATTTCGCTGATGTTATTGCCATCTTGTCCACTGGAATCACATGGGAACTTATAAAAACGAAACTAGAATCTGTTTAAAAAAAAATAAAATAGGGTTTCAGTACAATAAACTTACTTACCCTTCAAATCCTAATATAGGACCATTAAACATTAATTAAAGTATCCAAATATATTAAGTAGAATCAATAAAATATTGAGGTATTGTAGACACCAGACATCTTAAATGGGACGTACAACAAATTCTGAATGTACTCAGGATTATTAACCAGAAATAGATACCCAAAAGAATATTTAGATGAGCCACAACTAAAATAAGCGAATAATAAATTCGTTGTTCCAGTAACAGGCACAGCTTTCTTATATTATCCGGTTGGGAGGGTAAGTGATAATTATTTATTTATTTATTTATTTATTTATTTATTTATTTACACCATTCAACGGCAAACCATTTACAGAATGGGAATTACAAAATTATAATATAAAATAATATTTTAAAGAGACAAGAATATAACTTTAAACTTAATTTTAAAATCTATATACACATATATGGATGTATATATACATACATATATACATATATACATAGATATATACATATATACATACATATATACATATATACATACATACCCACATACACATATATCCATATACTATATATCTATAATTAACATGTGCAAATTTGTTATACATTACATATCTATAACACATGCAAATTTTTGAAGAAAAAAAATTTGTTTCACGATTCTCTAACTGTGGCTACATTGCAGAAGAAAATATCAAGAGTATGTTGGTGTTCATTATAATTGAGAAGATGTGTAGCGATTTTGCAGCATCAGGTATGTTTCTATGGTTGTCTCCATGAGTGATGTTCGCTTTGGTGAAAATATATTCTTATATTTTGAAAACGACCGTTCGACATCTACTGATGTAATACACGCATACGTAAAATAGTCTTTGAATGCACTTAATGGATCTGGGGCTGCACCATCACATATTTGTCTTAATTTGGTAAAACCGGTGTTTTTATTTTACACACTTGCGAACTTTTCTTTAATGCGCTCATTTGCTGCGTCACTTATAGCGTGTAGCAGTAGATTTACTTCGTCCACTATTTGCAGTGACTCCGCTAACGAAAATGCACTGTTTCCTAATTTTTTTTATGCCTTCATGTAATGGTTTATAGTTTTTCGCAATATTTTTTTAAACCTGTTTCAACGGAAATATCTTCGAATTTTATCTAGCTTTCCTTAATAGCTGCAGCCTCATCTAGATTGAACTGTAGTATCACAGCTTTTATTTGTTGGAAATATTCAGCATAATAAAAAGCTGCCTGCAACTATGTTCCCCAACGTATAAGAATCGGCTGTGGTGGTTCATGAATACCGGGACACTTGCTATGAAATGCACGGAGACGTTTAGGAGATTTAAAAAACACTGTTTTTTGTACTTGCTATTAATGCATCCACCTCTGGAAAACCTTTTCGAATAGTTTCTGCCACAAGATGTAAAGCATGCACTTTACACGTAACATATATAAACGTACAACCTTGTTCTTGCAAAGAACGGCCGACCGAACGCATTGTCACGGCGCGGCGCCATCAGTCACAAACATCAACACTTGACTTTTTGACAGTTCAAATTTTTCTCCAGCACCACCCTGGTAATTGTTTCGCTAGTACACTGACTTAGTCTTTTGCAAGCTAGTAACAGTGGAACTGTCGGTTTAAGAGGGTCCAGTATTCGTACTATAAAATTTAAAATAGAATTTTGTTTACAATCTGTTGTCTAATCAACAGATAACCACAGCCGTGTATTTTTTAATTCATATTTTATCTTATTTACCATGTCTACGTGTACAGTTGGTAGATAGTTACATAACGTTGTGCGACTTGGTTGACCTGAGCATTGTGTTTATTTCAGAACTCTCGAAATAGTTGTTTATCGAGTTTGTGCAGCGGAACATCACATGCAATCAGCATTAATAGTAAATCAAGCATAAACTGTGTTGTCGAGGGCACGCCATTTTTTTATTTTATGGTGTACATTATTAACATGAAGTCCACAATCACGCTTAACCCAGCACATCAAATCTTTCTCGCACACTTTACAAATTATTTTAGCACCATCATAGAATAAATCCGGGAATTCACCTATGAGTTTATTCACTTTGTCAGCAAATGACCGTTTTCTACCCCTGAGTACGTCTGCCATGCTTTATTATTAAATTAATATCAACAATACAGTACAACAAATAAAATAAAAACACAAAAACAATATGCAATACGCCCAAGTGACTTCACGTGTACACAACTCGAAAGCTAATAATAGACGGGACTGGAGAAAGAGTTTCGCGGTCAAGGTGAATGCCGACGACAGTAAGTACATCTGTATTCTACGACCATGATACACAGAAACGACTTGCAGCTGTAATTATAATTATTGCACATTTGATATAATGGCGAAAATTTACCAATATTTGTACGAGGTATAGTCAAAGTAAAGGTCATATGTTGCCTTGCGGTTACTCTGGGTACACGAAAATTTAACATTTGTAATATATCGGGACAGTCAATGTCATTAGTTATTATTTTGTTCAAGAAGGTTAATTCTGTCTGTTTTCGACGCTATCTAAAGAAAACCTTTCCAGTATATATGCATTTGGATATCCAATAGCTGGGTATAATAAATTATCTCGAAAAGTTAAACAAAAATAGATTTCGCGATTATATCTGACTATTGATTGATTGGTTTGCTTGTTGTCTGTCAGGATTTAAAATATCTAAGCCATCGATTTGACATATCACGCCTTACTTATCGACATTAACCGGAAAATATACGTTTTTAGGTTTCCTCAAATATTTCGATAATTGTTTAGAAAGAAACGTTACAAAAATTTTATTCCTGTAATTTTTCCGAATTTCTAACCAGAAATGCAAAATATTGTAAAAGTAATGTTTAAAGGATTTGATGATCAAGGGTAAAAAAATCCACACAGCAATTTTTACAATTACCTTTTTTATAATAAAGAATTATAAAAAACAGTAAAAACAACATATGAACTTTTCTCTATTGCGGGAACAATAAATTTGAATAAAGACAATATAACTATAAAAAATATTCACTTCTTTGTTGACAATTTAATTTTTACAGCATTACAATGGGTATATCAAATATACTAATTTCACACTTACGCAAACACTGTCATAGTTAAAAGTGGGCCCAAGCTCAGTTATAAAAGCCTTGTGGCTATTATTTACCTTATGTTACCTTACCTACATGTTGTACCATAGTAGGTTGATAATGATTATTTATTATTTTTTTATTACCCATCAAGATAAAGAAAAATATAACATAGCAATAGAAATACTTGGCCGTCGTTAAAGTTGTAGGTAGTTTAATAGTATATTACTGTTTGTAATGAACGTGGAAATTTATTTATAATAACAAATACTTATATCGTAATACGAAGATGCATAATGATAATTAAAAGAAAATTTACCAATGATATCAAAAGATATACTATAATTCCACCCAAGAGCAATTGCTACATGTTAACAAAAAAGAAGAAACAGAGGTTATGTAAATAATATTTAGCTCGTTGTAAATTCAACCAATATGCTACATTAATTGGTACCTTAATGAGACAATGAAAATTGTGCATGTATTTTTTTATAAAATTAAAGTTGTCTAATCGAAATAGTCAATTTATTTATTGGAAATTAATTTCAAGAGACAAATTAGCTCCCCAAAGTTTCAAGTCAAAGCATTTCTTATTTACAGTACAAGACCAGCTTGGCCCCTGAACATCAGATGCGCAGGAAACTCAGTTTACCTAGCGCTTTCATCTAGTTCATTTCGGTATAGTCTGCGAAAAAGTAGTTTTGTGTGGCGTTGCCGGTATTGTGAATTTTGGATTATTTCATTTATTTGTCTGTTGAAATATGCCATTTAAAAGTCGAATTAAAAATAAAGTACTGGGAGGGCAAGCCCGAGAAATTGTTAATTCACTTTTGAAATTTATGCAGCAAGAAGCGGATGCTAAAAAACCCATAATAGATTTAACAAAGGTATTTATTTACATAGATATTATACTTAGTAGGTATTCACTATTTAGTGAAAACAGAACATTTTCAGCATAACTTTGCCATTAATTGCATACATGAAGCATTTATTATTTTTCAATATGTTTATTTCACCTCTGACTGTTTTTAAATTTTAAACTTTTTTTAGGTGCAAGAACGTGTTGCAGCCGCGACTGGCATCAGTTTGAGAACAGTAAAACGGATAAAGCAAGAAGCTAAAAGTATTGAGGAAGGAGTGAATACATCGTTTTCGACCCCAAATAAAAAACGTGAGAACGTAAAGAGTAGTATAGCTATGGATGACTTTGATCACTATTAATTAAGAAGAACAATACATAATTCTAACATTACGGAAAAACAAGTTCCCACCTTACGACGAATTTATAAAAAAATGTGCGAAGATTATGACTACCAAGGAAGTTCAGAATCTCTTAGATAGGAGATGAGAAAAATTGGATTCCGCTGAGGCAAATGAAGAATAACAGAAAAATTCTTATGGAAAAGCAGGGAATTAGACTTTTGAGAATAGAATTTTTGAGAAAAATGAGAAAATATCGGGAAGAGCAACGTCCAATTATATACATGGATGAAACATACATACATTCTTCTCATACAAAGAAAACGGCTTGGAGTGATGAGTCTAATGAAGGTTTAAGAAGTCCTGTATCAAAAGGTACTCGCTTAATAATATTAAATGCCGGCGGGGAAGATGGTTTTGTACCGAATTCCTATGTAAGATGGAAATCAAATTGCAACACCGGAGATTATCACAATGAAATAAATTACGAGAATTATGAGAAGTGGGTGACAAATAATTTATTAAAATCTGTGCCTCCTAGGAGTGTTATTGTTATCGACAATGCTCCATACCATAATAAACAAATAGAAAAATGTCCAACTTCTGCCACTAGAAAATCTGAAATGGAGAATTGGTTGAGGGACAAAAATATACCGTTTAATGAAAATGCATTAAAACCCGATTTATATAACGTTATAAAGCTTCATAGACCTAAGTATAAAAAATATGAAATAGATACGATAATTAATGGTATGGGACATGATGTGTTAAGATTGCCGCCTTATCACCCCGATCTGAAATCCAATCGAATTGGTATGGGCAGCCATGAAAGAGTATGTGTCTTCGAGAAACGTTAACTTTTCAATGAAAAGTGTTTTAGATTATTGTGACGAATTTTTTGACCAGTTCACAGTGGACCAATGGAAGTCGAGGTGTGAACGAGCCAAAACGTTTGAGGCTGAATATATGGCACGAGAACCTATGATTGATATAATTGTCGATGAACTAATAATAAATGTGGGTGAAGGTGACTCCTCATCAGACTCTGACTACGAGGAGGAAGAAGATTGTGACGAAGAATTGTCGGGTATAGAAGAACTTAATGATACAGAAAATCCTGGCCCAAGTACTTCTAGAAATTATTAGTTATGATATTGCTCTCCTTGTTTGGTTGTAGTATCATTATTTTTATATGATATACTTATATTGTTTATGTACTATTAGAAAATAGAATAGATAAAATAATTATGAAAATATTTTTTTATCTATGCATTTAATTTTATTTTGTAATTATTCCGAAACTTTTAAATTCCTCAAAACTTATTGTCCTATTCCTTAATAGTCATATTAATGGTTTCTCCCTTAAATTTGTATACCTATATATGGAAATATTTAGTTATTATATATGTAGGTGCTGCTTGTTCATACAGAATTAAAATGTTAGTTATTACATTATTAATTTGATTATATTCGTTTTAGATTTAATGTGGCCATTTAATCAGAAAGCAGCAATCTTTTTTTTCTGTAAATAATTGTAAATTGTAATAACTGTAAATAATCATTAAAGTATTTATTGACATTTGCATAAGAAATCTTGCATTTCATTAATCCCTTTCTAGTATCCGATATTCAGGTACAAAAACTTGTGTCTCAGATTGTACATTCGAATAAATCAGTAGCTTGCATCTTTGTCGAACACTGACTCTTTCTGTCCCACTTCTGCGCATTTCGCGAGCCAAGCTAGTCTTGTTGAACTGTAAATAAATTAAATATCAAATATGTGGCATCGTGGACAAGTGGTAAGGACACTTGTTCACCTTGGAGTCCCAGGTTCGATTCCCGGTTAAGAAGCTAGTATTTTTTTCTAAACAAGAATTTATTTAATCTTCAATTAAATAAATCTAGAATATTTATTACCATTTTGTAAATTAACTTAATTGCTAGTATTTATTACTGTTTTGTAAATTAGATAAAATAATAGTTCAAAATAAGGAAAAGTGTTCCACTTGTATTAGAAAAGTCCCGATAATTGACAAATAAAAATTAAACGATAAGAGCAGTACAAAGAAACCTAAGAAGTCAATTTACAAGCAACACCGGTAAAGAAAATATCAAATACCATGATTTTCGTTTAATAATTACCAGTAGATTTTTTTCTTGAAAATGTGGGTCTTCTTGCTCCTATGTCAGTATGAATAAAATTTTTTGATAATCTTCAAATTCAAATTCAAATTCAAATTCATTTATTTTGTTTAAGGACAATTCAACTTGTATAACAATAGTCAGTAGGTAAACACAAAAACAATAAAATCTAAAAGACAAAAGAACAATAAGTACTACTTAATCTAAGCAAAAAACTCAGATAAGGAATAAAAACATTTATCAACTAAAAATAATTTCAGTTTTTTCTTAAACTTGTATAAATTAGTATCATTTTTTAAATTATCAGGCAAATTATTAAAAATTTTCAGTCCTAAATAATTTGGTGATTTATTTGTGACTAATTATTTAGAAAAAGGTACACGAATATCATTTCTATGCCTACTATTTATGCTATGTATATCTTTATTAAGGTAGAACTTATGTATATTTTTAAAAACGTATGTACACATTTCAAATACAAATAAAGATGTTAATGTAAGAAGTTTAAATTCTACAAAAATGTTTCTGCAAGTGTGTGTACTAGGCAAACTCGCCATGTTGCGCAGAATACGTTTTTGTGATGTAAAAATAGTATGTGATAGTGTGGACTCACCCCAGAAACAGACACCATATCGTAGTCGCGACTCTACCTGTGCATAATATAAATTTATTAATTGTTGTTTTGTTAAAATTTCTTTCATATTTTTAAATAAAAAATTTATTGAATTTAAAGTAGAAACCAGAAGATTGCAGTGAACTTTCCAATTGAGACATTTGTCTAAATGAATTCCTAAAAAACTAACACTATCTGCAGCTGCACTATCAAGAACAGTATTATTAATATTTACTACTACATTATCACACTTTTTGTGTCTATTATGAAATCTGATCATTTGTGTTTTATCAGCATTGAAATATAAATAGTTCTGATTAAACCAGTCACACACATTTTCCAAAGTTTTGTTAATATCATTACTCAGTCTGTCGGACGATTTGTTCGAAATAATTAAAGACGAATCATCAGCATACATAGTAAAGGAATTTTTACATAACACTGATTCAAGTGAGTTGACATATAAAATAAAAAGTACAGGGCCAAGAACTGAACCTTGCGGTACACCCATTTCAACAAGGCAAGAGTTAGAATTTATCTTTTTCACGGAATCACGACTAGTATATTGCAAAGAAACATACTGCTTACGCAGTTTAAGAAAAGAAAGGGGCCGGTTCATCGGAGGACCCCGTATGCCATAATCGTAAAGTTTATCGAGTAAAATATTATGATTTACGCAGTCAAATGCTCTACTGAGGACACAAAAAACCCCAACAGGACATTCGCCTGCGTCAATACACCTAATGACTTCAATAAAAAAAGAATTTGTTGCAGTAATGGTGGACATTCCAGAACGAAAAGCGTGCTGGTTATCAGATAAAATGTTAAATTTATTTAAGAATATTGTCAATCGATCTAAATAAGCATACTCGAAAACTTTAGAAAAGCCAGACGGGACAGTAACCGGTCTATAATTTTCTAAAAACATTGGATCTTTTTTTTTAAATAGGTACCACTTTTCCTTCCTTTAATAAATGGGGAAAACACCATTTAAAAAAGATAAATTCGCTAGGTATGTTATTGGTCCTATTATTAATTTCAGCACACGTTTAATTAAAAACATTGGAACATCATCTGGTCCTACAGATCTTTTATTTTTCAGTTTATTTTTTTAATAAACTTAACAGTTCATCTTCAGTGAAAGGTTCTAGAAAAAAAGTATGATTTACTTTTATCTTATTTGGTATTACAATATCAAGAGTAGATATTTTGTCAACGAAACTCTTTGGGGCATCAATAAAAAAAGAATTAAAATTTGAAGCAACTTCCTTGGGATTTTCTATTATTCTTTCATTATTTTTTATTATTATATTATTTTTGATTTTCTGTTTATTAGAAATTTCCGCTACGACTTTCTAGGCTGCGCGTGCTGGATTTTCTGAACTATATATTTTATTTTGATAATATTCTTTTTCTGTTGTTCTGATTAAGGAAGTGTGTCTATTTTATAAGCAGGAATCAGATCAGGATAAATTTGCTTTAATCGAAAAAGTCCTTTAAGATCTGAGCTAGATTGTTTAATTAAATCATTTACCCATGTTTTCCCTTGGTTATTCACATTATGCCTACGTTCAGGGAAAATTACGTTAAAATGATATTGAAATATATCATTAAAATAATGAAATCCTTCATTTATGTCAATTAGGCCGTACAAATAGTGCCAGTTTTCATTATTTAAAGAATTTTCAATTTGGGTTATATTATTTTCATTAAAGTTTCTCCTATGTAACTTTTATTGTGAACAACTGAGCCATAATTACCTACTTCCAATAATACTGTTCTATGATCCGAAATAACATTATCAAGTACGCAACACACTCCTTCATTACCAAAATTTATAAAAATGTTATCAATTAGAGTGCACGTAGTGCCCGTTACTCGGGTCGGCCACTCTACCACAGGTAGTAAAACTAATATGAAAAATACGCATCATTTAAATACAAATTTCAATGCCCTTTATCAGGAAATAAGCGTTTTGGAAAAAAGTTTTATTTGTCATATCGTTTCTTAATGTATAATCAAGTCCCCAAAATGTTTGTATTTAAAGTGGAATCATCTTGTATATAATTTTTGACTCTACTGACTAAATTAGAAACTTTATCATGAACTGAACTATTCAGTCCTCAAAAAAAAATTATAACAGCAATGAAATAAGCTTAATGGATCCTCAGCCGTCAAGAGCAGCAGTTAATTACATTACATTTCTTAAGATATCCTAAAAATATTTGTAATTACGCGATGGTAATTTTTAAAATTTGAAACACGTGCTCGAAAAATCCTAGAATAAGCGCAACTAAAGAGATGTAATCGCGGCGATAAGTTTAAGTATTAATTCAACTAATTGGTTTAAAAACAAGAAACAGATTACTGTCGTCGGTGCTTCCACAGACAGTCGGCTCTGCCGCCAAGAGACAGTCATTTGTTATAGCAAATCGGCCATAGCGTGCGTGGCTATCCTGTCTGCTCAGCTGTTTAGCGATGCTCGTATGTCACTCATTTCCGACACAAGCCTTCTCTGATCTCTTTGCCATTCTTGTTATTGTTTTTAGCAAGAAAACATTCAGACAGAATAATTTGAGTGATTAGCAATTTATTCTCGACCGCAGCCAATGATCAAGATGTCCTATAAAAAGAATTTATGATTCTTTATATTTTAAGAGGTTCCTTAATGAGAAACTCGCTGTTATATAAGATGATTGAATTAACTAACACTTTAACAAACATATAATTGAATTTACATTTAAATCGTTAAAACAGTTTCTGAGTTATTACAAAGAAGGATTTCTGAGCAAAAAACACATTAAATGGTAAAAACAAATAAATTGTAATATTTTTTGGTATAATACCGGTTTCATATCACAAATCCTAATATATTTTCGCAGTCTCCTTTAACTTTATGAACACACATCGACGTTGAGTTTTTGTAGTTTATAAAGTACATATTCCAAATGAGAGAAGAAATAAGAAAAAAGTCCAAAGGTGGTAGATCATGAGACCTAGCTGTAGTGGCGGCTCGTGATATTCTCCACAGAGGAGGCTTGAAATTTAAAAGGCAACTAAATTTCAACATGATTACAATTTGCACATTACTCCACCACCCTTGAGGTAGTACAACGGTGCGTTACATTTTTTTTGTCGTGGGTCGATCGCCAGAGTGGCCCTACTATCCCACTTATAATTAAATTATAACTTCTAATAAAAATCAAAATACCTAGTTTTGGAAAAAAATTGATAAATAAAAGTGTCTTTCTACAAACAAGAAATTGTATTCAATGTCACTGTCAGAGTGTAAAATTATTACTTTTAATAAAAATTAAAATAGTGTTGAAAAAGAAGTCACAAGAAAATATTTGCTAAAAAATAAATAACGTAAATAAATATTTCTTTTAAAATAATAACTAACTATATTACTCTTTGGCGTAAAGTCTATATATTTTTTATAAATCAGTGGTAACCTGCGATTTTCAGAACTAGCTAAATGGTTGATTACTTCATAAAATGAAAATAAATCATCTGTCTTCAACCCTGACAAAAAACGTTTTTCTATTGAAATAAGCGATATATTTGACAGTTCGGAGAGACAGCTTTTTAAATTATTATTATATATAAAAGCAAATATTTCTTGAGGCGATTTTAAATTTGTTAAAAGTTGCTTGTCAGAACACAACGCACATAGTTCATTTCTTAACGAAATACGGTTAAAAAAGGGATACTGGTCCATTTATGTAGTTTTTCATAAATTTTGCCTTTAATAATGAAGTTAACACTCTCAGTTAGGTCATTTTGAATTGATTTAGACGTCCCTGAAAAAACAGTGGCGTTATTCAAAAAGTTCTCTAATTTTGGATCATACGATTTTAAAAAATCTATTAGCTCCTTGAAATTTCATTTATCATATGAATTGCGTTTTTCGTCAGGTCCTCGAAAATAATTTTCTTGAGAAGATAAATATATGTCGGCATCAATTAATCTCTTTAATATTTCGCTATTTTCAGGGACTATTTCATAAAAATTTTCTATTTCTCTTTTATGCGCAGAATCCAATAAATTTACAATATTTTGTTTACCCAACATTTCGAATTTAATGCAAGATGAAATATGTTCCCGAGATTTTTCATGCCTTTCTAAACCTCGGGACAAATTTTGCAAATTATTAAACTCGGCCCTGCCCCAAACTGAGGTTTTATCATTAGTAAATAACAAACATTTCCAACAATATAATTTGTTTCTAACTGTTGATGCCGTTAACCACTCGACTTTTTGATAATTGCTTTCACTAAACCCTCTGTTTTGTTTACCACTTGTGAAAACTAATGACGGCATTGACGGTGTAGGTCTAACCATTTTTTTAATTCTTACCTTTTGATCATAACTAAGAGAACTAAATCCATTTAACAACAAATAATCCACCACGTCTGGACAACAAGACATGTCGTTGGGAATATTTTCAACTAGAGCACTCATTTTTCAACCACCTGTATAAATATTTTATGTATGTTTATGTTCTCCCACGAAACCACAAATTGCCACTGTCCTTGTTCTATAAACTGTTCATACTCTTCTGAGAGAGGGAATCAACGCTCAACTGAAGTGTAACTGCGCTAGAAAGGGATAGGGTGCTAGAGGCTAGCTGCCCTAACTGACAGAACTAGAATGTTTGCTGAGATACCCGCCAAAAATTCAAGGTCACGAACAATTTATTGAAATGGAGGTTGGTTGGCCGCTAGCCTTAGTTCATCCGGGCAAGCGCAAAACGCGATGAGAAACCGGGAAATATGCATACGAGGAGTAGTTTGAAGATATTCTGCTTCTCCCAAAATTGTAGAAGAGGCTCAGCCTCCCCTGCCTCCCCTGACTAGCCGCCATTGCCTAGCTGGCCACTCAATCGGCAATTTAATTACGATTCACTTGACTGCAAAATCCGTTTATTAACCATGGGGTGGCTGGAGTGAGATGATGAAATTGGGCTAAAAATAAGTCATTTGCTATATTTTTTGTTGTAGCTAAAATATCACTGGTGAAGCTTCCTATAATGACCACTGCGTACAGGGTGATTCAAATTCGATTCCACGCCTAACTTCTTGAAAATTGTAGAGGTTATACTCAAATTGTTGCCAACGATCGGAAGTAACTTATATATATGTTAAGTTCAACAGCATTTTTTTTCTCATCAACGCCAGACGCAGTAAAGCTATTTTTGATTTTTTTCCAATTTTTTCTCTGACTTTAATAGAAAATTTTCATTTTGGGCATTTTTATGTACATCATTTTAAATGTATTTCTAATAATATAAGAGTTACACCTTCAGAAAAAATTTCGGGGTACTTAAGATCTCATGGGAATTAGATTTCGTGGGAATTAGATCTCATGGAACGCACTCTTCTTTTTTTTGGTGTATAAGAAAATTATTATTATTCTGGTACTAAGCATGAATGTAAATAACCTGCCTTTCGTAAGTTTCATAATAAAACTTTTAGCGAAATGTAATATATTTTTTTTTAAGTAGAATCGTTGCCGGACAGCCCTCCCATGAACTCCGAAACCTCACGCGAGTTCGTTTGAACTTCACTGTCGCCATATCAAAGGATCTAATCCACTTCATCCACTTCGTTTTCGTTAAAAAATCTTATGTTCACTTTATAGTCCAATATCTCTATATATCTTTGCATGGTTTATAGTTTAAAAAATAAACAAATCCTGTAATACTTTTAAAATCAATATATTTTTATTTTCAATTTATATTCCCGCATTATTTTTAAAACTGGAGTAGTGAGTCCGCTGCCTTACTTGTCACTACGCCTTTGAAGGCTGCACATGTAATACGTTACTTCACTATCTAAGGCAACGTTAGATTTTTATATCCCGTGGGAATTAGCTATCATGGGAATTTCAAATCTGTGTTTTACAAGTTAAAACGCATTCGGAAAGTCGAACATATATACAAAGTGATACGTTAAATCTCATGGGTAAATGGAATCGGAGTTTTACATCTCGAGGGAATTAGATTTCGTGGGAATTAGATGTCGTGGGAATTAGATCTTATGAGACTTTTTTTGTCGGTATATATAAAACTCAATTTTAAATCGGTGTTTTTAGATAGGTTACAAGGTAAAATGCATTCGGAAACTCAAACAGATATACAGAGTGGCTATTAGAATTAGATCTCGGAAGAATTAGATGTTGTGGGAATTAGATCTCATGGGACGTCTCTGTTTAATCATCATGTACATTTTGTAACAATTGAAACGAGTCCTAAAAATTCATGGATGTTTTTTTTACGCATTGTGGAAAAAATTTTCCGCAATGGACAAGAGTTATTCAACCAATAAAAATAATTTCTCAATTTCATCGAGATTTCAGTAAAATTAAAGTTAAGATATCTTGGAGATTATTCATTGTAAATCAAAAAAATGTATGTGCAAAATGGGGGTCTTTTAATAACTGATAAATCTGATCATGAACTACATCTAAAGTGATCTGCATAAAAATTACAGTTATGTAAAAAATTAGTTTTCTACGTGACATACTAGTATTTAAATTTTTTGACATTTGGGCTGTATTATTTACAAACATGACCACTAGCTAAAAGATTATGAGTAATTTAAACCTAAGATTGACACATAAACTGTTAATTTATTTAAACTTTTACAATGCACACCTTTAAAGGATTTCCAGTTTAATAATGAATAATAAATTTAAGTGCTAGGTATACAATAATTAATTCATTTATAACGGGCACACCTTTTTTAGATTCTGTTATTTTGTTACAATATTTTACGAAAGTTGTATTGTTAAGAATGTGATAAATCATACTTAATTCATAACTATTAATTAGATGGTTTAATTTATGTCCTATTCATAACTATAAATTGTGATTGTGTTTTATGTGTGGTGTAGATTATTTAAAACTATTTTTAGCATATACCAGTGTATCGAATTTTTTAGCGAACTTTTTAGGCATTTTTCATAATACAGATATCTTCTTTTTGAAATCTTCGATATAGTTATAAAAAAAGTATAACAATTTCCTGCTCTCCTAAGAGGAATGATAGTTGTTGAGCTATAACTGTAAATATAAAGTAAATGTAACACAGGCCGACAGAATTGAACGAAACTCCAGAACCTGAGACCAGAGTATACTTCTCCAAAGGTTTTTGGTGCGCTGAATCTGAATCTGACCTCAGAATTGCTCCGTCACATCAGATTATCGAGATATCCTAAGCTAAAAATTAAAAAAACTCTGTTTTCGCTATATTCGGGATATTACATCGCGAATTAATTTTCTCCACAAATCTCGTTGAGGCATATGAAAGTACCACTCTTCCTCATCAAAATGCATTTTGAATTTATCAGATATCATTTCTTCTTGGAGAAATCAAATTTCTAGTAGTAACATTGTTTATTTGTAATCACACAAGGTGTCCCATTTTAATGTACTGGGCTTCTTAATTTTTTTGTCAATTTTTAGTGAAAAAAAGTTGCAGACAAAAGTTCAAGGGTTTTGAAGGAGTAATAGAACAATATAATTGTGATGACCTTGGAAGATCATATTGAAGGTAATTTCAAGGTCAACTTTGATATCTTAAAAGGGTAACCCATATTTTTATGACGGCATCGTGTTTCCTTAGTAGAAAGATACATTTTTGTATGGAATAAATATGTTCATTTATTATAAAGAGCAGAATTTTTACGGGATATAAGTGGTTTTAAAAGGATATGCAGGGTTTATATCTTTAGATGGGATTGCAACGTTAAACGCAGTTATAGCTGTGTGTGTGGACATGTATTCTTTCTCAAATGACCAATTCAATTAGGATATCAACTCGTTCCTTTTCTGTCAGGTAAACCCTTTTCACTTTTAATCTCAACTAAATTCGACTTGTAGTAATTAAAAATTTTACTTCATCCAAATTTATAATTACCCTGTATCTGTAACGATGTAGTTCCAACAGCAAAATTAATTAATCAGTGTAATCAAATTGTAGTACGACAGATCACCCACGTGCACTGATAAAATGAATTAACAGACTATAATAGCTTGGTTCACACCAATGACGTACATGCAGAGAACAGAAACCAGCATATTATTAGCACAGATAACGTGAATAATAAGACATTAAATTAGCATCGTGTGAGATGTGAAAGTAGGTATGAATTTTGTGTAATTATCACTTCCTCAGCTAACTAATCGAAGGTATACAACTTGCCTGCAAGCATATGTGGCCTTTCCATCAATTGTTCCATTGGTTAGTATTAATACACTTAACTTTGTTGCTAAATATGACTACAATAAGATATAGCAAAATAGAAATATTATGAGGACATTCATGATTTAAATAAATAAGATTCATAATGAATTGTGGATTTTTTCTTGGAATTGAAATAGTATTCTTTTATATATTTCAGTATATTTGTATGTATCTGCCAAAAATTTTCTATTACATGCAGTCCTTTTCCAAATTATCTGACTCACTTTACTTTATTTGAAACTTTTGATATCACAGGCCCACAAAAAAAACAAAGTTGCCTGGTCGACATACCAGATCCATATTTTCCGATGTTTTTTGGGTCACTGAATACGAATCCGAGTCAGAATGGTATGCAAGTGGTCAAATTTTCGTGCTGAAGCCTGAAAAATGTCATAATTTTGGAAATTTTGGTAATTTAGTCTATAATCGATTCGGCATGATCTACCAAAATTTTGTAGGTAGTATTTTTCTATTTTATGAAGCATTATCGCATTCCCTCCTGTTGCCCATAGTACGATAAAACCAAAAGATATTCATGAGAATTTCCAATGATATATCTAGTATTCATATATATATATATATATATATATATATATATATATATATATATATATATATATATATATATATATATATATATATATATATATATATATATATATATATATATATATATATATATATATATATATATATATATATATATATATATATATATATATATATATATATATATATATATATATATATATATATATATATATATATATATATATATATATATATATACTGCCACTATCAAACAATCTAAAATATTTGAAATATTTTAAGTACTTCAAATTATTTCAAATACTCTAAACGTTTCCATAATTCTAAAAGTATTTCAAATACTTGAAAAATACACAGGATCACAAAAAAACAAAATTTCCTGGTCGGCATACCAGAAGCATTCTCGCATTCCCTCCTGCTGTCCTATACATATATATATATATATATATATATATATATATATATATATATATATATATATATATATATATATATATATATATATATATATATATATATATATATATATATATATATATATATATATATATATATATATATATATACATATATATATATATATATATATATATATATATATATATATATATATATATATATATATATATATATATATATATATATATATATATATATATATATATATATATATATATATATATATATATATATATATATATATATATATATATATATATATATATATATATATATATATATATATATATATATATATATATATATATATATGTATATATATATATATATATATATATATATATACTGCCACTATCAAACAATCTAAAATATTTGAAATATTTTAAGTACTTCAAATTATTTCAAACACTCTAAACGTTTCCCATAATTCTAAAAGTATTTCAAATACTTGAAAAATACAGGATCACAAAAAACAAAATTTCCTGGTCGGCATACCAGAAGCATTATCGCATTCCCTCCTGTTGCCCATAGTACGACAAAATCAAAAGATATTGAGAAGGAAATCCAACACGAAAATACGAAAATTTCAATGATATAGTATTCATCTTAGATCTTCTTATATCTTTTGATTTTATCGTACTATGGGCAACAGGAGGGAATGTGATAAAGCTTCTGGTAGGCCGACCAGGAAACTTTGTTTTTTGTGATCTTGTGTATTTTTTCAAGTATTTGAAATACTTTTAGAATTCTGGAAACGTTTAGAGTGTTTGAAATAATTTGAAGTACTTAAAATACTTCACACTTTAGATTGTTTGAAATGTAGTACTTGCAACTTACTTCTGGTATATTTGACCAGTATTTCGTGTTTTGAACTGCATTGCTTTACATTAAATTATTAGAGATTCGGAGTAAGAAATGGGTAACTCATGAGCAACATCGACATAAGCGGTTTTATGACCACGTTGTCCACAGATAAGGATATTAAATACCTAACGAAAAATTGAAACAAAACGAAATGAGTCTAATAGTTTGGTCAGGGACTGTAAATGGGGGTGTTTACTCTGACAAAATTCTGAAGCTGTCGGCTTACCGCATTAAATTATTCTTCCACCGTCAATAAGAATTTTAATGTTTTTTTTCTTTTTATACCATGTTATCATGTAAGCCGGCTCGGTGGAGTAGTTGGGTAAAGCGCGCGATGGCTAGTATGACTAGCAATCTTTCTACTGAAGCTGCGGGTTCGAATTTCACCACTGCCACTGGCAATGTCGGTGGGAATGGTTGTGTGTCCGCGTCTTTTCAACAGTGTAACCCTCGCCCATGCATCTTCTGCTTTGGCTTTGGAGATTGTCTAATTTTTTTGGTTATTAAAAAAAATTTGTTTCGTCACAGATCTAAGGGAAGGCCTTCTTTCTGCTTTTTAGTAGCAAATGCAATTGTGCCATATCGATAAGTGACTATACCAAACAACTTTTTTTTCACGTAAAGCAAAGTTATGAATGCTACTAACTGCTTCCTTCAAAATATTTTCTTCATGAACTTAACTTTAGAGTAAACAAATGATATTATATCTTTCCTTCACAAATGTGCATCTTTTCAATAGTCATAATGTTCATAAGAATGTCACTTTCACTTAGATGAACATGCGGACTATTAATACTTAATTATCCTTTCATCATGGCAATACATCATCTTCCGTATTAATATAATTACAGAATTATCTTATTTATACTTACATAGAAAAGATAACAGTAAATCGTCTGTGAGTATTAATAAAATCCACATCAACACACACTTTGGATAAACAACATCATTTTAAATTTTATAATGAGTTGACAGTTGAATGTAATATTTCGATTAAAACGCGTTTAATATTAGCATGTGGGCTAATAAGGGACCGTGGTTTGTTTTGGATTGACTCCAAACAGCTGTCCAGGTTTAAATTAGCAAAATTTAAACGTCTTTTTCACTCCAACATCAATTTATTAAGGTATCTTTAGAGATAGTTACACAGATATGTATGTGCCATGTTCGTCTCATTTGTCCCAAAATAATTTCAAATAATTAGATTCTAGTTAAGCAGCCAAAAGTTTAAACCTAATTAACTTTAATAAAGAGGTACTTATATAAACCTGGGCTCCTATATAATCTCATGATTATTTTCATCGGGTACCTTATACAGGGTGTGTCCTGGAGAAAAGTTCATATGAACATCTGTCATTTTTTAGATGCTAGATTTAAAGAATAACTTCTTGATATTGATGTACCACAAGGTAGTGTTTTAGGTCCACTATTGTACATTCGTTATACAAATGATTTGGACAACTATTTACCTGTACTTTATGGTGCCTTTGCTACTGTAAGTGAAAAACAAATCAATGATTCTTCTGACAATTTAAATACAAATTTACACTTTACATCTGAGCATTTCAATAACAAAAAAAAGAGTAGTAACCAAGATAAATTGTTCATCATTCAATTTCAACCTGTTAGAAAAAATACTTCAAACTAAATAATTAAATATAATAGCAAATCCATTCAACAAGCGATATCCAATAAAGTATTAAGTATTTGCATAGACGAAAATACCGACGAAGAATATGACGAAGATAGCTATGAAGCAATACAGACTGAATCGATAATGACTCACATACATTATAAAAATGGATTGTGGGGAAGAATTTTCCTCTGAAACTCTGATCGTATCTTATGTGAAAAATACAATAACCCAGAAGAATTATTCATGTAGTGGAAAGCCCAAGAGAGAAGAAGAAAAATTAAGAGAATGCTACAAATAACATTCAGATAATGTATCTAATATATATGTCAAACTGATTTTATTCCTAGCATAATGTTTTGTAGTATGGGACAATTATATATAAATGGCAGTAATAGTGAATTGATCTGAGCATTTTTAACTTACATTTCTTCTTGAAATGATTAACTTATTTGAAGAAATGGTCGACATGCATTTTATTTATGAGCTTGCTAACTGTAAGAAGGTGAAAAACTTTGCGAGGAACACTTTCCCATAATCCATATCGAAGAATATTTATTAAAATTCATATGCGCTTCAGGAGAGAATAAAAATTGTCAGCATTTATTTTAAAAACGATAATTGTACTAGAGCTACGGAGCGCATATTAAATAGAAATCACCCAGATAGAAGGGTTGGTTCTCAGTATGTTTTACAATTATTGACAAAATTTATGGAAACAGGTTCTGTAGTAAACAAAAAACATGAACCTCAGTGACCGATTAGGAATGAAGCAGTCGAAGTGGCAGTTCTGGGTCATTTGCAGATGGATAATACTCAATCGATCATGAAAGTAGCTGAAGCTTCTGGTGTATCATGAAGCAGTGTTCTTGGAATTGTAAATACCCACAAATTTCATCCATATAAATTTAAATTGGTACACGAATTAAACGAAGATGGTCCCGATCGTCGGCTTGAATTCTGTGAGATTTTTAGTGAACAATTAAACGGTAATGCCAATCTACTGTACAATACGTTTTTTTCTGATGAATCGACAGTTAAATGGGGAGGTAAACAGGCACAATTGTAGGTATTGGAGTGAAACTAATCCACATTTGTTCATGGAAACTCATACCCGAAGGCCTCAGAAGTTAAATGTTTGGGCTGGCATCTTAGGGGATCACATTGTCAGGCCGTTTTTTATTCCTGACAATTTAAATGGCGAAAAGATACCTCGATCTGTTAGAAAATAACATCGACCCAATGATTACCCAAATCCTCGAAGAAGACGATAATCTTTTATAGGGCGAACTGTTTTTTCAACAGGATGGGGCACCCCCACATTTTGCTATAGCAGTCCGTCAATTTTTGGATAATCGGTTTCTTGAGCGATGGATTGGAAGAGGAGATCCTATGGAGTGGCCCGGTCACCCGTTTTAACTGGATTTCTTTCTGTGGGGACATTTGAAATCGAAGGTATTTGCAACAAAACCCACATCTCTGGAAGAGTTACGTGAAAGAATTGTTCGAGAATGCCGTTTATTGACTCCAGATGTGTTCAGAAATGTTCGTACAGAATTTTAAGACAGATTATACTACTGTATAGAAGTCGGTGGGGGTCATTTTGAACAATACATACGATAATTTAAACTGCTTCTTTTATTTTTGTTATTTCCCGAACCTAAAATAATGAAACAATTATTTCTCAGGAACGAGTCGACAAAAGTTTAAAAAAATACACAGTTATGTAGAGAATTGAAAGGCCTTTCAAAAGATGTATCACTCGAGCTCCTTTGCCATTTGAATTTTTTGAGCGGGTGGCCGTGTAGGGTAGAGGGATGATGATAGGTATACAAGTATTACATTAAATATGTCCCCCTTGGAAACAAGGGCGACTTGTTTCACCAATTTTTCAAAAAAAAATTTTATCTTCAAAGTTATTCAGGGTTCCTACTTTTGGTTGGGACACCCTGTATATATATATATATATATATATATATATATATATATATATATATATATATATATATATATATATATATATATATATATATATATATATATATATATATATATATATATATATATATATATATATATATATATATATATATATATATATATATATATATATATATATATATATATATATATATATATATATAAACTTATATTATTCATTTGTACTATTCCAGGCTCAGATCTCTTTGTTATTTTGTTTATTTATATAATACATCTGTAATTCTTTTTATGTATAATATGTATATATTAAATAAATATTACTATTATTAATCATGGTGGTGGAAGAAGGACAACGGTAACAACGTTACGGTTAGACAGGAGGAAAGGATACTTGAAACAGTTGAGGTGAATCCTAGTATTAGCACAAGAAAAATTAAAGCAACGGAACATGATGACACATCACGGTTAATCGTGTTTTCAGAAGGACTCTATTGTATCCCTATTATTTGCAAAGGATTCAGGCGCTGAATCCTGAGGATTTCTGTATTATTACTTACCACTTATGAACCAGTGAAAATCCTCACGAAATAATTGAGTCGACGTACCGACAATGTTTTTCGAGTAACATATGGGTTGGAATTGTAAATGATTTTTTAATTGGTCCATTTGTTCTATCCCGAAGGGTAAATGGAGAATTTGACCACAATTTTCTTTAAATGGGCAGTACACCAACGTATTTTTTTGCACGATGATGATCCACCTGTTTTCCATGATCGTAGACATCTCAATGAAGCATTCTATTCGATGAATAGGTCGTGGTGGACTGATTGTATGGCCGTCACGCTCTCCAGATCTCAATTCGCTGGATTGCTATATATGTGGGTATTTAGAATTTCACGTTTATGCTGTTCCTATTCTTGATGAACAATTGCTTCGTCACAGGAGAAGAGTACCAGCAAATTCGTCAGAATCCAGGAATCTTTGATAGAGTGAGAGGATCTATGAGTAGACGTATCGAAATGTGTGTTAGGACACAGAGACGTAATTTCGAAATAACAGTTTCATAAATATGAACAACAGATGAGTTTCCCGTTCCTAGTAGTGTTTGTTATGTACTATTTCTTAATCTACATATTTTTCAACAAAGAATGTGATTTTTAATAAACTGCTGAATTTATGATCTTACTGCATAGTTGCTTATTAATAAATTACAGTTTTGACTTATTTATAGTGGACGCTGAATTTTTTAACAAAAACTTGTAACACGTCTGCAGTAGAGAATATATCACTTAATTTTATTATTGTGTGTGCATACTATTATTTTTCACGAAGCTATGTGACCCATTTATTATTAATTTCTCAAGGATTTGTCTTTTTTTCTCGGTAAATAATTATTAGATTAGCCACCATGAAGAAGTTTATTCTTATATAAGAAATATTATAATTTCAAGTTAATAGTTTTTAATTTTGTTACTATCTACTATCGCATTACTAAACACTATATGGCATCTGATATATTTCAGAAT
This sequence comes from Rhamnusium bicolor, assembly GCA_029963845.1. Lineage (NCBI taxonomy): Eukaryota > Metazoa > Arthropoda > Insecta > Coleoptera > Cerambycidae > Rhamnusium > Rhamnusium bicolor. The sequence goes on along the minus strand of JANEYF010001271.1, from coordinate 1,008,207 downwards.
GTCATCAAAAAATCTAATCAGGGCCTAAAAGAGGACTACAGGATGTATCGCAAGTAAATTTAAACAAGTCTCAATATTGTTTTCTATAAAATGATCATTTTTTTTATTCACATTATACTAGCACAATATTCAGTAAGTAAATAAAATTGTAAATTTTATTTTAATCAGAATCTAACTTTGAAGTGCTCGGCGAGAACATTAAAAATTATCATAAAAACATTGTTAACATTACACCATCCCTCATGACTTTTATTGACTATATTTTCTCCACTAAATAAGAATTTACAGTTAATCGCTGGTCGAGGAATACCGTATTTTTTAGTTTTATTGACTACAAATTATTGTAAATTGTGTTGATAGCTGATAAAAAAAATAGACAAACTTTTGTTTTTTATCAAAGTTATATAATTGTTTCGGTAAAGAATTAGGTTTTTCAGATATATTGTACAAAAAACAAATATAAAGACATGGATCTGTTATTTTTCCTTCGTCTACTGGTCTATTAGAATATGTTGTGTCTTTAACAGTGTAGAAATCTGAGAATAGGTAAAAGAGAATGAATCCACAGTGTCCAGCAAATAGGTATTAGACTTTTAGAAGAATTGTTTAACCACCACAAAATTATCTGTTCTTTAGAAATCAGCCGGAAACAATATCTGTAACTGGCGAATTTTGTAATCATCAAATTTTGTGTCTTTCAAAATTGTTTGTATTGAGCCGTATGAGAGGATTGTTTGAACTTTCGCTTTTCTGACGGAGATAGCGGGATTTTGTTGAAATAAATTGATTACATCTGCAATACTGCCATTAGTGTGAACAAATACATCTTCATTATTTCAAAGGATGGTTTCTAAGTTTTTAAATGTGATATGTAACTTCACGATCAGGATATCTTTCGTAATATATCCGCTTGACAAGAGTTTTTTTTGCTTCTCCATATATTGAAATGCATGTCGATTTTGTAATTATTGTGATTCAACACCTTTCAATTATTTTATAACTTTTTCACACTAATAAGGACTACTAGTAGTTCGACAAATGACTTAAGCTTTGGCAGCTATGGTTAAGTATGTTTGGATATCAGGGCCATTTTACTATTTTTATTAAAATCTATTATAAAAGCGCATAAGCAATTAAAAAATTACTTTTTATCTTAAAAACAAGAATATAACTGTTTTTCGTTTTTGGGCATCAATTAGGAGATACACTTTTAAGTCGCTTCTTCTTTTAAATGAAAATATAAAATCAATTGGTATCTGGGTGGCCCAGTTAGACGATATTTTTCAAGACTATCATAATTGTTTTATAAATTTAAACGATCAAAATTTTAAAAAAATCTATTAATAAATAATTTATTCATAGGTTAACTTAGTCCAGTGTGTTAGTTTTAATTTGCTTTTCATTGAACCTCGGTAGCGTTACTTTACGGGAAAAATATTAAACGCATTTTTTTTGGTTATTTTTTTTTAATTATTATGTATCTATCTACATGGGCGATTCTTACATAGACTATAATTTTTAAATTAAAACGATATACAATTTAACATTAATTTAAGATGATGGTAAAAAGTTAAACAGGTTTTAATAATAATATGTTCTTGATCGATAGTGTTGATGAACAGGTGATTGTATTTGTTTCTTTTGAATATTTTTTGAAAATTTGATGACATTTTCTTACGTTTTTCTTATATACAGTTTTAAGAAATTATCTTATAATAAAGAACACAGTATTAATGATGTTTCTTCTAAAAACATTAATCAAAGCTTATTATGAAGAATATACCTCACATGAAGTAATTACCTATATAATAATAATATAAGAATATATACAGAAATTTAAAATTATTATACAAGGTTCTTTAATAGGTATGACCTATTTTGAATAGGTAGTTGTGATTAGCAGAAATGCCAAATTTACTATTCATTTCAAAGCTCTCACTTTGAACGATTACGGAGAAAAAAATACACAACTGAATTACACCATTTCATCGCATGTCAGTATGTGTATTGTTTAATATAGTGTGCCAAAATTTTATGATAATTAGGTGTTACAGTTTTTGAAACATTAAATGATAAGAAATGGACTTTTCTGTTCACCTGTGTTTTTTCCAAAAAAAAAAAAAATGGTCAGTTATAACAAAAAATGTTATTAATTTGTATTTTCATATTAAAAATATAATTAAAATAAAAAATTTAACACTATTTGCTTCGTGTTTATGCATATTGTAAAAAAAAATAATAAAGTAATCATTGAGTATTACATAAGCATCCTTTCAAACCGATTATGATAACAATAATAAATACATAATAATAGTGTTCATCCTAGATCGTCCGTTCCTCGTGTATAATAACTCCCACGTCAATGGGGGATCAAGGACTCTTGGAGCCTGGAATGTACGCATGGCAGAGAAGTACTGAGTATATCATGTAACATCGTCAGGAGCTCAGATCCCCTTTTGCGGTTTGTAAAACCTCACGAAACTGAAGGAGTCTGAGCAGGATTGTTCAAGGCAGCAAAAAGAGCAGCAGATGAACTTGGTCTCGCCTTCGACATCAGGCGAGGTGGTCGGCGAGGTGATGATGTAGAGTCAGTCACTGAACTTCAGCTAAATCGCCTGAAAGTCCGAATTAAAGCTGCCGAACAGGAAAATCTGTTTCGGCAGCACGTCGATAAACCCTAGCATGGTGTCTTCTATAAGATCATAGAAACACTGGGTTTATCGACCAGGCTGACATTCGCCTTTCTAAGGTCAGCTGGGTTTAAGTCGGAGATCGAGGGATTCATTATGGCCTGCCAAGATGGTGTTATCAACACCTTGGTCTACAGAAGCCGCGTGTGGGGTGTAGAGGTTCCTGACGTCAACTGCAGGACCTGCCGTCAGGCGCCGGAATCGCTCATGCGCATATACATATACATAACGCGGCGTTGCGAGTGCTATACTACCATCTAAGTCACTTGGACGGGGTAGACCAGACATCGGTGCTGCCGAGAAATTCCCGATTTACTGGAACTACTCGTTCCCGACGGTCAGGCTAATTCAAGCCAACAAGCCTGACATAGTCCTCCTTAACCATCAACTCAAGGGGATATATGTCATCGAGTTCTGGGCACCTGCGGAGAAAAACATCACCTTAAAGGAGGAGGAGAAACGGACCAAATACCGCGATCTCCGGTACGAGCTCCAAGTGCTGTACCCAGGCTACTCAGTCAAAATGGTCGTCCTAATAATTGGTGTACTCAGAAGGATAAAACCTACGCTGCTCTCGGATCTGAAGACCATACCGGCATGCCAAAAATCAGCTGAGTGGCTGGCAAGCCAAATGCAGAAGGCGGTCATTCTGGGTGCTCTCCGTCTGCTTAGGGCACACGATTCCGGAATCTACAGTCACTAACCCTGCCGGATGTGCGGAGTGGCTGCGGTTAATGTGCTGGCGCTACTCCCGTGATCCGTCGGAGGCCACGGGGGGACTGTCCAGCGTCGGGAAACCGAAAAAATTAATAATAATATTAATGATAATAAAGTTTCTTACATTTTATACTGTTATTCTGAATGCGCTAGTTTAAAAGTTTTAGGTAGATCATGATTCAGTCACGACACTTCAAATACATTTTATCGCAGAAATTATTAAAACAACTAGGTACTTCAATAATGAGCAAAATTACATTGGATTAAATAATGGTATTCTTAGTATTAAAAGCAAAAAAAATATTGAGATCAAAAGAATAATATTACCTACGTTATTAAAAGAATAGTTTTTAGACTAGCTTAATAAGAGTTGGAAGAAGTTTAGTTGGGTAAGTGGCCTTGTTTTGGGAAAAACTGCTTCATCAACTTGCCGACGTTTCGGTAAATAATTGCCCTGAGCATGGTTATAAAATTTACCGAAACGGCAAGTTGATGTGTCCGAGTAATCTTGTTCGTTACGTTTACAAAAAATATATACTGAAGTTGTCTGATGAAATGGTACTTTTTTAAAAATTTTTGATTCATGAATATGCTTCATTCATGTGGTAGAAAGTTCCTGCAAATAGAAAGAAATATGAAGTTAAAGTGTTTATCAAAAAATAGATTATTAGCATAACACATATCGTGGGCTTAAAACCAAAAGTGACCAAGTCCAAAATGTTCATATTTGAGAAACAGGTAATTTTGTTTTTTTTAATATTTAAACATAAGCTTATAAGAATAAAAATTTAAGTAAAAAATTCATATAAATGTTTTTATAAATATCATAATTTAAAGTTTTGAATCTCACTATCTATCAAAACAAATTTTTTTTGTTCGCATAAAATGTATTATTTTTAGACTTGATCAAAAAAACTTGTTTTAATAAAACAACTTTAGGGTTCTCACAGTACTTGGTCAATTTTTGCAAGAAGAGGTAAGTGAATTTCTTGTTACTTGGTCAAAAAAAACCAGAAAATGCTGGTTTTGGACTTGGTCACTTTTGGCTTTAAGCCCACGATATGTAAATTTTCCGCAAATATCAATTGCATCATTCAACCACGAATTTCTTAATATAATCTGGATCTCCAATTGGTATTGCTCGACCTTGAAAAAATGTCCCCGTATAGGGGGCCGCCATACTGTGGGCAATCTAGTTACATTTCAATTTATTACTGGTAGCAATTAGTGATTTCGCGTTGCCGCATTGGGTTTCAATTTGTTAGTTGTCATCTTTGGATGGTGTGTTATGTGATGTGATGTAATTAGATTTATTAATTATTGTACTTTCTTGAATGACTTGTAGTCCGGTAAAGGGGAATTTTAAATCTCCATTCGTACTCCAAGCCTGACTTTTTGACTAAAAATTAGTTAATATGTACATCAAGTATCAATGATCGAACATTAAAAAATTGACCCATTAGGGTTGTAAAAAAAATAAAAACCACCCCAAAAACAACTTTTCTGCAAATATCTCGGAAAATGTAAAAATTACAGAAAAATGTTTTAAATAAAATCGAAAAATATTGAAATTATCTATAAAATCGTCTTGAATCTTGTTTCAGGTATTTACAATAGAAAACGAGATATTTACAATTAAAAACTGCTATTCAGTTAGCTAAAAAATACGCAAATAAAAAAAAATCATAATAAATAAACAAATTAATATTTTTTAACTTTTTTTTAAATCGTATCTACTTGATGTAACTAATTTTTTTTTAAATTTTTTAAAAAGTTTTAAACAATTGTATTTTTTCAATTTACATTTTTTATGGGTGAAATTAATGGTAAGGTAATAATGGTAACAAAACTTTTTATAGATAAACCTTGAGTAAATGTAATAAAACCAAAAAAATCATTTTTTTTTAAATTTCAACCATAAAAAATGTGAATATACAATTGTTTATAATTTTTTAAGACTAAAAAAAAAATATCTCTAAAAAAATTAATTACATCAAGTAGTTACGATTAAAAAAAAGTTTAAAGATGTTAATTTGTTTATTTATTATGATTTTTTTTTAATTTGCGTATTTTTTAGCTATCAAACAGCAATTTTTAATTGTAAATATCTCGTTTTCTATTGCAAATACGTGAAACAAGATTCAAGATGATTTTATAATTTTAATACCTTTCGATTATATTTAAAACATTTTTCTGTGATTTAAAATTTTCCGAGGTATTTGCAGAAAAGTCGTTTTTGGGGTGGTTTTTATTTCTTTACAACCACTATGGGTCAGTTTTCAATTTTCAAACATTGATACTTGATGTACAGTCGAATGCATATTGTCATTACCACTTTAAAGTTCAATTTCGTTTAACGCTTATTTTGAACCAATTCAAATTTAATTAAAATATAATACAATTTATTTCCTATTATTTTACAATACCAATTAGAGCCTATTACTTATTTCATTTTATATATATTTACATACATATAATCGAAAAAAATACTACACTGGTTATACATTCCTGTCAGTGGGCGGAGACCAGAGCTGTCAGGTACTTCAATTAAAAGAATTGAAATAGTAATTTAATTATTTTTAAGTAATTAAATTACTTTAATTCAATTACTTTTTTTGGACGCCTTAAAATAATTGGTATTTGAAGTACTTTTGTAAAAGTAATTGTAGTTGATAATTGTTTTATTGTTTTTGGTAATTGAAGTACTGAACAAATAATTCAATTCATTTTGGGTAATTCAATTCCTTTCAGATACTTTAATTACTTTAAAATAATTGAAATTGTATCGAAAATATTCCGAGAAAAGTCGCAACGCGCTCGGTTTTAATAACTTGTCTGAGCTTGTCGTTTGACAGTATTTTCATTTTCTTTCAGTTATCCAGTGCACTACACAGTATACAGTAGCTATGATTGCAAGAAAACCATGTTTTTAATTATTTGTGTCCTTGTGTTTTTAATTCTTAAAAAAGTTGCCTGGCAAGGTACGTAAATATTAAATAATAAATTTGTTCTTTACTATTTTTTAAATATTAATATATGTTATACATATAGATATTGGCAATATCTATTATTTTACCTATTTGATTTAATCAAATACCTATTAATATTAGTTACACTGACAAAATTTTTTAATAATGATTGTAGAAACAAAATTTTTGCACGGAAATGCGTTTCACGTTGAACTCAAATATCGAATAAAAAATGTCTGTCTGTATGTATGTCTGTGTGTAGACCATTTCTTGTCAACACAATAATTTCTTTTAGACTTGAAAATTTTATTTTAAATTTAGTACCTACATATATATGTAAAATAGCTTGGTAGAATATTACCTACATACGTGTTTGAATGACCTAATAATTATTTAAAAATACATGTACATTGTGCCTCTTTTTTGGTAGGTATTTGAATTTCTTTTATTTTCAGTCGATATTTCAATTATTTTTGGTAATTCAATTACTTTCAAAGTAATTCAATTAAATAGAGTAATTGAAGTATAAGGTAAAGTAATTGAATTCCTTTACTTGAAAAAAAATATTATTTTCGACGAGTAATTGATATTTGAAGTACTGTGTAAAATGAGGAGTAATTGGTAATGGAAATATTTACTACTTTGATTGATAATTGGTAATTGGTACTTCAATTACTTTTAATGGGTAATTGTGACAGCTCTGGCGGAGACTTGCGATCCCATCGCATACGATTTTGTTTGAAAATTGGTAATGACAATATGACGCTGACTGTACATCTTATAACTAATTTTTTATCAAAAAGCTAGGCTTGGAGTACGAATGGAGATTTAAAATTCCCCTTTACCGGACTATTGTTAGTTTTATTAGATCTGTTCTGTGTTTGTTAGTTTTTGAGTGGCAATTTGTGGTTATTGTTTAACGTAGTAGTATTATTCAGCATTTTACTGTAACACTAAAACTGAGGGTACTTTAATTTACTCTTGAGTATTTGTCACCTTATTGAACTTTTGGGACTTCCTGTACAAAACATTTTTTATTTCTTAACTGCAATCGTATTTTTAAGGGAGCAGGCATTTTTATAAAAAATAACTTTTTGTGTAAAATTCAAAATAAAAACTTTTTTCACTGTGTATAAATTAGTAAAGTAAACATTTAGCTTACTTCATTATTTCACTTTCAGAATATTATTATTTTTAATACTAACCTTCCGCGCACTCTATTGAGAACTGATTGAAACTTTCAAATTTTATAGTTATACTCAGCACGTAGAGATGGCTACGTAGCTCGCATTCGATCCAAAACATTTTATTCTTGAAAGAACACAGCAATATATTTCAGAAAGGCAATTGCTACATCACTAGTGAGGGATAGATGTCTCTAAATAGGAGTTGAAATAAACTGTATCAGTTTTAAAATTTTCCTTTTACTGATCCACATCTATGTAGACATATTTATATTAAAAAGTTTACTCTTGTTGTTTGCTTCGTTTATATTAATTTACGGATTTATATAATAAATACTTCCTTAAATGTTTAGTGGCCTACTATACAGGGTGATTCATAAGGAATGGGTAATATTTTACCTGCCGATTCCATAGCAGAAAATATTAATTTTTTGCTTAATAACTGGTGGTTAAATATTAATATTTACTGAGATACAGGGTGTTGAAGTTACAACAATAATTCAGTAATGTTGTAATATTTCAGTTATTTTTTTACACAAAAACATAAAAGAGTCAGTACAATTAGATTTTTTGGCGTGAGAAAATCGAATAAGCTATCATTTTTGGTGTATCGCATAGAGGGCGCTACGTAAGCTATCTTGGTTTAACAGAATCCGTCATAACTTTTTTGTACCTCGTTCATTTATAATCTCATTGCAAATTTTTTATTTAACCATTATTTTTAAACAAAAAAGGGATCCTTGTTTTATCTTTATAAAAGTCACCCTTATCAAGATATTTACATTTTAGAAAATCCTGCGCAGCCATAATTTTTTTTTCCTTTTTTGCAGTGATTCTCTCTTTCCTGCTCAAAATTCATAATTTGTAATATTCTATTCGTCATTTTAACAAAAATAACTTTTATTACCAAATATCTGAGGGTGAGAAAAAGTGAGTATTTTTAAATTTTAAAAAGGACGGAAATAAATTAAACAATTTAAAATATAAAACTATAATTATTTATCAACTTGAATAGAAAGAACACAGTAAAAACAAAATATTTTTAAACTACAAATAAAAGTGTTATATCTCTCAGAGAACATGTTCTACATGGCCACCATCCACTTCAATATAGCGTTTTAGTCGCTTGCTCAATGATTTTTTTTACAGAAAAATAGTGGCTAGGTTAGTTCTGATAGTATCAACAGCTTCCTGAATTCTTCTCCATAACTCTTCGCGGGTATTTATTGTTTTGGAGTAAACAAGGGATTTCATGTAAACCCAAACATAAAAATCCATTGGGTTGAAAGCCGGGCTACGAGATGGCCAAGGAAACTTACTCCCACGATCTACCCAGCGGTTTGGAAACACTACATTCAAGTAATTTCTTACTTGTAGGAAAAAATGTGGTGGTACTCCATCCTGCATGTACCACATGTTTATTCTTACGATTGGTGGTATATCATCAAAAAGTTCTGGTAACTGGTTTCTTAAAAAATTTAGATAAAGTTCTCTGTGTAATTTGGGAGGCAGCTAAATTGGACCTAAAAATTTGTCTCCAATTATGCCACACCATACATAAATCTTAAATTCATATTCAAAATGCCTTTTTCCCTGATTAAATGCGGATTTTCTAATTGCCAAGAATGACTATTTCGCTAGTAAAAAACATATAGCTTCGTCTGTAAACAGGATATTTTTGTAAAATGAACGGTCTTCATGTTGTTTACTCGAAAACAATAGATACTCGCGAAGAATTGTGGAGAAGAATTCAGGAAGCTGCTGATACTATCAGAACTAACCGAGATACTTTCTTTTCTGTAAGAAAATCATTGAGCAAGCAACTAAAACGGTGTATTGAAGTGGATGGTCGCCATGTAGAACATGTTCTCTGAGAGATGTAACACTTTTATTTGTAGTTTCAAAATATCTCGTTTTTACTTCGTTCTTTCTATTCAAGTTGATAAATAAATTACATATAGTTTTTTTTTTAAATTGTTTAATTTATTTCCGCCATTTTTACTTTTTTATACCTAATATAAGGAAGTATAGTAATCGTGATTTTTTTCGACCTCGAGATTTTGATTGATTTATACGTTCTGAACCCTCCTGAATCCATTCTGACTATTTTTCGAATGATGTCTGTCGATGCGTGTGTGTGTGTGTATGTGTGTGCCCGAAATAACTCAAAAAATACTAATGGGAGACTTCCCAAACATGGCAGGTTAGATTGTCAACAACATTTTAGGTGACACATTAAATTTGGTGAATGTGGTACCACCAGACAAGACACTGAATGAAAGAAGAAAAAAAGTACAATTTCGGGAAAACAATTAAAAATTTTTATTGCATTTTGGACGAATCTCGACGAATTATAATGAAAAAACATAACTTTATGCAAAAAATCCGTCTGCATGTCTGTAGTATCGCGATAGCAAACACAGACAATGATAAATTCGATGATGAGCAAAATTGGCCAGCTGAAAGGAGGTCCATGGGAACCAAACTTTTTTATATTTGCCTTTACAAAAAAATATATTTTTGATGAAAGATTATAAAACATGTTTACTATATCAAGCCAATAAAATATATTTCCCAATCATTTAAATAAAGCTGATGTAAACTTAAATTTTTTATACATTTGACCTCATAAAATGGGGTAAGGGCAAATTTAACAGTTTGACATTTGAAACGTCTAATTCAGTTACAAAAATGTCATTGTCAATAAGAAAAAATTCTTAAAATATATGACATGACTTATTATTGACAGTATCGATGACGCTGATAATTAATTATTTAAAAATTTTAATGAAACATTTCAAGGTACGCTATTAAAATTTAATTGAGGTAAGTGAAGAATTAAATAGAATGATTTTAATAAGAAAGTTATGTGTTGGCCACAGCAGATTTTTTAAATTTAAAAATACTTACTTTTTTCTCACCTATTCAGATATTTGGTATTGAAAGTTATTTTCGTTAAAATGACGAACAGAATATTACAAATTATGCATTTTGAGGAGGAAAGAGAGGATCACTGCAAAGAAGTAAAAAAATTATGGGTGCGCAGGATTTTCTAAAATGTAAATATCTCGATAAGGATGCATTTTATGTAAATAAAACAAGTATACCTTTTCTTAAAAAAAATAATGGTTAAGTAAAAAATTGCAATGAGATTATAAATGAACGAAGTAGATACAAACAATTTCGGATTCTGTTAAACCAAGATAGTTTACGTGGCGTCCTCTATGCGATACACCAAAAATAATAGCTTAGTCGATTTTCTCACGTCATAAACCTAATCGTCCTACTTTTATGTTTGTGTGAAAAAATAACTGATATATAACAACATTACTGAAATATTTTTATTACTTTTACACCCTGTATCTCAGTAAGTATTAATATTTAACCACCAGTTATTAAGCAAAAAAATTAATATTTTCTACTATAGAATCGGCAGGTAAAATATTACTTATTCCTTATGAAACACCCTGTATATATTTCAACTTAGTGGGAAATAGGTCATTCAAAATAGAAAAACCACTTTTTAAATTAGTCAACGTTTCACTATATTTATTAGCATCCTCAGGACACAATTTAACTAGTCCTGAGGATGCTCTAATAAATACAGCGAAACGCTAACTAATTTAAAAAAGAATTTTGACTGGGCTATTCCCACTAAGTTGATATATCATAATAAATACTATTAGCAGAGTATTATGTGGTATTAGTTTATCTTATTACTCCAGATAAAATCAAACATTAGAAAATTCGTATCTCAATTAATAGAAGATGAATATCTTAATAGCAACTAATAAATATTAATTCATAAATACCACTTTCCGGAAATACTTTTAACACAATTGATAATAGTGATAATAATCGTAAACACTTTTTTTGCCGCTATTGCCTTTGTCTTGTGGTATGTGTGTTTCTAAGTTTTAACCAGATTGTTTTACGTAAACTGCAGTCTACAATAATTTTGGAGCAAAATGTTATATTTCATTAAAGTTATACATAATAGATGGTGTGGTGAGTATAAAAACATACGACAAGACAAAGATATTAGCGGCAAAAAAATATGTTTACGATTATCGCTATTATCAATTGTGTTAAAAATATTTCCGGAAAGGGGTATATATATCTTAATATTTATTAGTTGCGATTGAGATGTTTAGCTTCTATTTATTATTATACGAATTTTCTATTGTTTGATTCTATCTAGAGTAAATAAGATAACGTAATTAACAGTACCCAATTAACAATTATTGTCAAAATAATGTCAATTCGTCTTACGGATAGGTTAGAATTATGATTTGGCCAATTTGGTAACAGGCAAATTTACCTGAATTTTACCACAAATTTATCAATGTGGTGAAAGAACTTAAAGTAAATTCAAAGTTAAAAATAAATTATAAATATGTATAAATAAATTCTTTCGAATCCATTATTTATATTATATTTATTTTACAATTCTATAATAGTTTGTAATATATCTCTATGGTTTAAATTTTATCTTGTTATTAGACTACATATTTTGCTTCCTCGTTTTGTTTACTAGACATAATATTAAAGTTACCACGGCTTCACTTGACAGGTTGTAGAATAATAATTTCACAAGTTTGTACTAATTTTGCCTTTGAGGATTAAATAAAACCATTATCCTTCTCGTTAAATTTTCAGTGGTAATTTGGACTTTGTATAAATAATTATTTCAGATAGGTCGAATCTAATGGTTATTTCGATTTAATGGTTATTTGCAGGTATACAATTCTTCCAAATATTTTCTAAAATATTACTACGACTATTAGTGAATTTTAAAAGGGTAGAATTAAGTAATTTACAATCTGTTCAATGAGTTATGACCAAGAAGTCATTTTTTAAATCAATAACAGGTACTTTTAACTTTGCAAAATTACTTATCTAAACTTGCAGATTTTAATTACGTTTTTTAAGTAAAATTCTCTAACTATTAACTTCAATTTGAAATCCATCGAGAATTTATGGATTATTCGTGAAGTCATGTCTCTGAGAACGGATTGCACAAGCAGAAGCAAAGTGATGCCGTAATTCAGTGGTTTCGGGAAGAGGAAATCGTGGGAGAACAATAAGAAATTCATCGATTCCATCTCATAACGAATCCAACAATTTAATCAAGCCAAAGAGAGATATTTTCTATTAAAAGAATGAATAATATTTATGTAATCACTAACTATTAACTTTAATCTGAAGTCCTTTGGGAATATGTAGGTTATTCGTAAATTCAGGTCTCAAAGAATGGATTACACAAGCAGAAGCAAGATGATGCAGTAATTCAGTAGTTTTGGGAAGAGAAAATCGTGGTAATCAATAAGAAATTCATCAATTTCATGTCATAACGAATCCAACAATTTAATAAAGCTAGAGACATTTTCTATTAAAGGGAAGAATACGTAATTACTTGTGTCAAAGCTTTTGTGGCCAAAAACGTTATTTATTTTAAGTTTTATCTTTTTTTCATATTAATTCACATACTAGTGTTACTCAACTAAATTTAAATTGTTATTATTTTAGATATTTCATTTCATTTAATTTTCTTTGTACTATATTTATTATTCATTTTGTAACACTGTGTAACCCTAGGATTTTACATTAGGAATGTATCTATTTTATTCTATGTAAAAGTTGCATTGTGGCAGATGCGCCAAGAATAAGTAAGTAAGTAATTTATTAAAGAGGCAAGCCTAATATAAAATAAAAATACAAATACAGCGTATAATAATATAAACTAAAAACACTTAATTGTGTTTTCAAAATTTTAACAATATTAAAAATATTAAAAGTGAGACTTAGATAAACATAAGAATAAACATAAACATAAAAAAAAATACTGTACTTTAAATAGCAAAGAAGTATACATTCTCTTTAAACAATTAAATTGGGTAGGTTGTACAATTCAAATATTGAATATGGCTATAAACAATAAATAACTAAAATTCATACTTAAAAATCAAATATTCAGATAATTACAACAATATATTGATGACATTTGAGTTAGGTTCATCGGAAAGACTTCAGTAGTATTTTAAATGATTAATTAGTTTTCGTTTGAAGATATTGACCGATACAGAATTCTTTATACTATTAGGTAACAAGTTATATTCATTTACACCTTTGTAAAATAAAGTTTTTTGTGCGTTACTTGATTTTACTTTTTTTTAAGAATAATAGACTTCTACCTCTGGTTTCATAATCATGCACTTCACTGGTATATGTAATAAACTGCTGAAAATAAGGTGGCAACTGATTATTTATAATTTTGTACATAAAGATCATTGTAAAATATTTTAAACGAGTATTCACTGACATCCATTGTAGTGTTTCTAACATTAAGTTTATTGGAGTATATTTGTTACATCTCAGAATAGTGCGCATTCCTCTGTTTTGTAGTTTTTGTAATTGTTGTATTCAATTATTATCAAATAAGTATAAGATACTAGAACAATAATCAAAATGAGGTTGAATAATAGATTTATAAACTGTAATGTTTGTCATTAAAGACAAGTTTTTTCGATGCTCTTGAGAAAAAAAGAGTTTATTTGATATTTTATTTTTTATGTATTTGAAATGCTCTTTGAAGTTCAAGTGGTTATCAAGAAAAAATCCCAAATATTTAACTTATCTGACAATTTCTATATTTAATTGTTGAAATTTGAGGTTGATATCATTTAAATTAATATTATTATATTTATAAGTTGTTGTTATAATCATAGCTTTAGTTTTATCAATATTTAATTTTAGTTTGTTAGTGTTTAGGTATTCTTCAATCTTAATAAGTTCATGGTTCATTTTTTCCACGGCCGCGTTTAAATTTGCATCTACAACGGCTATCAGTGTATCGTCAGCAAATAAGTTTACAAAATCACATAATGTACATTTAACAAAATCATTTAAATAAATGATAAAAAGAATTGGACCTAGTACACTGCCTTGGGGTACTCCAAATTTATTTTCTAAAGGAGGCGAAAAAATATTATTAATTTTTGTAATTTGGAAGCGGTTTGTTAAATAATTTTCAAACCAGCGAAGTACAATTCCATTAATACCATAATATTTTAGTTTTTCTAATAACAGATGTCTGTCAATTGTCTCAAACGCTCTCTTAAAATCAAGAAATATTGCTACAATATATTTATTATCATCGACATTCCGAATCCACTCTGAAATGGTTAATTGTAAAGCCGTTTCGCAAGAATGTTCTTTTCTAAATCCTGATTGGTTTAGAATAAATAAATTATTGCTATTAAAATAACTAAATAGTTGTTTATATACTACTAGTTCTAAAATCTTTTCTATTGGTGGAAGTGTATTGATAGGTCTAAAATTAAAAGAATCATTACTGTCTTTAATTTTTTCTATAGAAATAACTGTACTTATTTTTATTTTTTCTGGAACTATACCGGATTGCAACGATGCATTTACAAATTGTAGTATAATGAAAAGAAATATCAGTCTCTGCTTGGTATTTTGTTGTTCTACCCAATTTAGAATCGAATAAATAATTTTCATTACAAACATTAATTTCACTTATATAGAGGACATCAAATATGCACCTACTTCACAGAATCTGCTTGACAGTTATAAACATTAAATTGCATGCAATTCAATTCTATTAATTTGAAGCAAGACGAATTGCAATGGGAACATATTGCTGTCTAAACGTTTATATAACGTTAATTATGTCACAGAAACGTTAATTAATGTTATATAAACGTTTAAACAACAATGTGTTTCTATTGGGCTTAATTGGCAAAATGTATTATTGAATCAAATTTAAAGGCCGATTTTTAGCTAAACGGTTACATATGTCGACTTGAATGAAGGGTACATAAAGCCTTAAGATTTTAATTCCCTTTAGAATGCCACCTGACATTTTGTGACACCTATTAAGAAAAAAAATTATGGGATAAGTAAATTTATAGTTGCAGGTGAAATACCCTCTGGCATTACGATAATGAATTAATTTAACCCTATTATGAGAGAGCTTATTGCGCTTAAAGTGTGTGCCAAGTATCAACTTGCTTGGTATAGAATTAAGTGAATTATGTCAAAAAGAAAAAAGAAAAATTAACTTTGGGTATAATTCTGTTACAACTAATTTTTTCTTATGAACTACTAGAATTATTTTAACTTGTATAATCATCTCCTAAAGTTTTCTGACGCTATTTTCGAACTCTGCATAGACACATTTAAACTGTTTTTTCTGCGACTTCCTTCAGTTACGGATTTAGCCGAGGTAACATTTTCAGTCTTATAAGAAACGTAACGACGTCGTCACAACCTAAAATACGACTGGCATTTGGACGTGACGACCTTGTTACAACCTTTTAACGACAAAATTTGGATTGTTGGAAAAGGGTTGTCACGACTTTTCATATGACTTAATTGGATATGACCTTTATAGAAATATTAGCTCGTGTCCTAAGAATTGATTGTGATATTGTCGTATCGAGGTCATTATAGTCATTATAGTCATTATAAGGTCGTAACCATCTTTGATATAACTTCGATATGACCTACGATCTGATTTTCGTTCAAACACGACAAAGGAACGTGACAAATCAGTATATATTGCATATATTTTACCTATACGTATGTCTTGTATTCTAACGTTTATAGTAGGGACATATAAAACGTCAATAATTAAACTGTATTAAGTATGAAACTAAGTACCTGCGTGGTGTTATAATACAAAAATGTTAATTGTTTAAATCGATTTCTAGCTATATTATAATGCCAAAATAGCTGGGATTTTTTTTACTGCAAAAAGTGGCAAAGATACCCCGAAGAAAGACATCTCGCCTCCCAAATAATGAGAATCAAAGAAAATTTAAGATATCATAAAAAACGTATTTTAAATATTGGTTTTAAAGGGTTAGAATGTATACATATTTGTAGAGCATAATTGGTAATATCGAAGAAATATATTTTTTAATCAAATTTCTATGTAACAGACATACAAATTTAATTTGAAGTTTTAATATTTTTGTTTGTTAAATATGGACGCCAAATTTCCAATAAAAAATGTGACCGAAATTGCTTACGACCTATTAGTTATAAATTTATATGTGGAATTACCAAGCAGTCATATAAAGTCGTAGCCATATTGAATATATAAATGTAAATTAATTTAGGCCTTTATGTTCCATGTAATATTTATTTAAACAATTCTAGAGAACTAATAAGAAAACTAACTACTAACTCACTAAGCAACTTCATGTTGTAGGCTGTTTTTAAATTACTCTAATCGTTATATTTATACTCTAGTTCTTATATTCTTGAAACGATCATAGAGTCTTATTCATACAAAAGTAATATGACCGTCTGCCTAATGGCGTGTTCACACCATTCACGTGACTTAACCGTCATATGTTATTCTTCAATAAAAGGATTATTACATTTCGTTTTAAGGAGAAAAACGGTGCAGTAAAATTCAATTAAAATATGTACTTATCTCTCAAAAAGCCAATAAGCGCAATATGCGACAGCCAATGGAAATGAAATGTTTGGATACCACTATTAGCATCAAAAGACAGTTGGAATATGTTCACACAACTTTCCAAAAAATTCTTCGATAGCTCAAATAACTAAAAAGTCACGAGGGAAGTTACTCTATTTTGACTCACCCTGTATAATATAGTTAGTAATTGATTAAGAGACAAGACCTTAAAAAATGGCCGCAATATCAGTGCGAAACTAGTGAAATAATAACTTGGTAATGAAAATATAAACTTTATGCCTTTTGCCTATAAGAAAATAAAATGTAAATTTGAAGCAGTCCTTTAATAATAATTTATTTTCATTAGCCACTTCATTGTGGTCATATGGCACTATTTACGTATACAATATTTAGGCGTAGGTATATTTTTTTAACTGATTCACTGCCATTTAAACCACAGATCAATTACGACCTGATTGATTATTCTTTAAGTAAAAATAACAAAATTTAGCACAATGTATATTTTTATTGTACTCGGTTAAAAATAAAACATTTAATTACAAAAACAATACCACACACATTTAATCTATTGGTCATTAAAGCATATTTATTTTTAAACGATATGCCTCATTACAATATTAGAGTCATCATTCCATAATTATTAATGAACTAAAATAAGGAATAGGTATTCCAGAAAAAAATAATCCTGAAAAAAATTTTCTGTTTCAGGAATATAATTTTATTTACATTTCATTACATGAAGTCCTAATAAGAGTATTATATTTATTCATGTTCGAATACGATTCTTATATTTTTATATTTTAAGCCCTACAATCACCCCGAGAGAAAGGCATCTTCCAGGCTCTTTTGCAGCAAGGAGTCAAGGAGATGACTCCCATCCTGGTTCGAATCTTTAGAACCAGTTGCAACTTGGGCTATCTTCCCCAAATATGGAGAGTGATAAAAGTAGCGTTTATACCGTTTCTCTTAAAAACAATGGAGAAAATCTAAGAAGCGAAATTCTAACACAGCGCTTCACAAATATTAGTTTGCCTATCAACTGCCAATCTACAAAAACCGCATTACATAATCTTGTAAATAGAATTGAAAAGCGTTTGTACCGTGATATTGGCTATCGATCAATCATGATTTGAAGGTGTAATCCAATGCAGGTCGGGGTATTTGCCCACTGAGTAGTTGTTTCATTCAAATCATATTTAATAACAATAGTTTAGCCCACTTGGGCTAGAGGCCGCCGCTCTCGGTACTTGCTTCGCAAGTCGCTATCCGCCACAGAGACATCTATGATTTCGGGCGGATAGTAGTATTTAGACCATACGAGAAGTTTCATACCTCTCACCACTACTCAATTTACTTTAGTTAGTATATGACTAGCAGGTTGGCCACTATCATTTGTCTGTTCCATAACCTATGGCATACTGAAGAGAACAAATAAGTTCGAAACCGGTCTATGTCTGGTTAGGAATTGACAAATGATATTGGCTATCGATCTAACATGATTTGAAGGTGTAATCCAATGCAGGTTGGGGTATTTGCCCGCTGAGTAGTTGTTTCATTCAAATCATATTTAATAACAGTAGTTTAGCCCATCTGGGATAGAGGTCGCCGCTCTCGGTACTTGCTTCGCAAGTCGCTATCCGCCACAGAGACATCTATGATGGTGGTCGTATAGTAGCATTTAGACCATACGAGAAGTTTCATACCTCTCACCACTACTCAATTTTCCTTAGTTAGTATATGACTAGCAGGTTGGCCACTATCATTTGTCGGTTCCATAACCTATGGCATACTGAGGATAACAAATAAGTTTGAAACCGGTCTATGTCTGGTTAGGAATTGACAAATGATATTGGCTATCGATCTAACACGATTTGAAGGTGTAATCCAATGCAGGTCGGGGTATTTGCCCGCTGAGCAGTTGTTTCATTCAAATCATATTTAATAATTTTAGATACAATGAGCAAATATTGTTAAGTTGCAAATAGCCTAGACCGATTTTTTACAGTTCATGTCATTATTAATTACTTAAATATAGAATTGCATTTAATCAACACCAAAATAGAAAACTAAGCGTATTTTGTATATCTCAAATCTTAAATATTTTAGTTATGAACGGCTTCAAGATTAATATTACTTATGCTTTATAAAATATTACAGTTCTGCAAAAACTGCGAAAACATGACTTTTACTGCCAAACAAAAATAGTAAATTAATAACGCAGTTTTTTTATAGCTCAGGATGACATAATGCTTCATGTAGTATTTCTGAAAGATCTCCTGTCGAGAGGCATTTGACCCTTTCTCCATAAGAGTGTACAGTAGCAAAGACAGATGACTGACGGATTGTTTTTACTACATTGTAAACAAACGATTGCATTACAACTCTCGAACTCAATCTACTCCCTTCATCTTTCCTTGTCCGCACCGTTATGTTGCCGCACAAGCCACGTCGTTCCCCAACTACTCTATAAATGTATTATTAGGTTAACATAGTGTTTAATAGACATGGATGTGGTGGATTATCTGGGCGGTTTGAAATGACCGCTTATTTGAAACATTCACCTACATTGTCTAAATAGTCAGAGGCGCGTAATACATAAAACTAAGAATTTTTACTACAATTTAAAAAAAAATTCGTAAATATAGAGGCATTTTAAAAAAGCAATTGATTTTTTGTAAACACCAAGTGATTGTAAACTATATCCATCATTTGACCACGAGGTTGGCCTCGTCGGGAGATTATTGAAATTTCGTTTTATTTTACCCTAGCAGCGAAACGATTTTCAACATTGGAAAGGAAATATTTCTACATACCCCCATGACTAAAGATAGATGGCTACGTTTCTTCGAGAAAAAAGTTAAAGAAACATTTTTTAATGAAATATCGTTAGGCAGATATTAAAATCTGATCACATATAATACGTTTTATCTAAAACTTGAAATAACAAATATGTGACAAAGGACGACATAAAGGACTATGTTGTTTTAATGATAAGATCACAGATTGTCTGTGGTAAGATCATAGTGTTGTCTCTGGTATGATTCATATCAAAAGTTTAAAACCTTATCACATAAAATACGTTTCATATAAAACTTGAAATAACAATTTTGTGACAAAGGACGGCATAAAGGACTGTGTTATTTTAAAGGTAAGATCATAGATTGTATGTGGAAACATCACAGTGTTGTCAGTGGTAAGATTCAAATCGAAATTATTATAATTGCACAAATAACACTTTGAAATATATATTATTGGAGGATCAATCAATGCAACTACCCACTTTAGCTAATACTAAGCAGGATTGAAATACATTATGGACTACATAGCGTCTTAGAACAAAAAAATAATTAAATGTAAAATTAAGAATATGCCTTAACTGATCACAGGCATTTATTTACAAATTACCCTTTCACTCTGGCATTAAATTATAAATCAAATCCCCCAACAATTATTGCGCTTTGCTTACTGTGTGTGAATATTTTGCAGTATTTATTTCAATAAATAAATGTACCTTTTAAACTAAAATGATCAAACTGTAATAACTATATGTTTTCAAAAAAATATATAATCACACTCTGTATTGAAACCTAAAAAATTTAATAAAATCTGAAAAGTGAAGATAACAGTAACATAATTGCATTAAAAATATGTATATTTTTAGAGCGGCATGACCCAAATGCAAACATGTTTTTAGATGGGAACAAACTCATTAGTTATGGATTCGTCGTCAACTAAAACTGAAGACAATTAATAAAGGAAACGTTGTGAGCTAGTAAAACCGACAAATTAGGATTCTTTAATAATTTTACGATGTATATCCTTCTCATGTTCCTTTAGTCTTTCTCTTATGTATCTTTCAATTTGTCCCATATAACATTTTTCACGGCGGTTAAGATGTGTTTTATATAAACATTATAGTTCTAAGAGTGATTTTTTGTTTATCTCCCCTTTCTAGTAAAATAATTCTTTAACAAGGTTTATGTTATTAGTTTAGCAATAAATGTAAAATTTTTATTTAAAAGTTGTTTAACAATCCCCATATTCTGACGGTATCTACGCTTATGTGAATCCATTCTCTACAGATACAGAAGCAGAGATACCATTAATTTTCATTTATTTCATTTTTATTGCCTCGTATTCTTTTGGTATTTTGCGTTCAATTTTCTGTTTTAAATTTAGATGTTTATTCTTTTTAGTGGATATACCACAAATTATTTTCATTGATAACGATTTAATATTATATGGTGAGCAGGAATAAACTGATTGCATTTAAAAAATATTAATGTAAACAGAAAACAATAATTTTATGTGGAAGAGATTTATCCTTCTTAGATTTGTTTTGAGAATAACGCTAATAAAACACGAAGAACATATGTCTAAGCCAAAATGTGTATTATATTAATGAAAGTGTATGATCAGTAAAATATGTCAGAGTTTTTTCACAAGATACCTGGTATATTACATAATTCCATTTAACTGGATTGAAGAACCGGAACATTTGTATGTCCAAGCCCCTTTTCATCCTCAGAAAGCAGCTGATTGGTATGCCATTATTTTAGAGCTCGGACGGAGGTATCGGTTCCCAGTGACGGATTTTATGCAGATATAATATTATATTCTAAACATCTACTGAAACTTTCTCAAACAACAGAAAAACAGCAATTTGTAGAACATGAAAAGTGTATTTTATGTCATTTTAAAATGTTAATACGTAAACTAGTTGTATTCGAAAAACGTGTGAAAAAAACCAAACAGTCATATTTCTACACTAGCCAAATTTGGGGGTGACGTCACACTATACTTTTATTTATAACTTGTGAACAGATGGAGTTATCTATACATTCTGTAAAGATATATAATTGGTTCCTTGTTAAGGGCTACTCAGCGATAGGGGTTCTAACTCCATACCTAATGCCCTTATGATTCCTAAATTTTTTTTATAGATAGGATGACCAATTCATCAAATACTGCTTAAACAAAATACTTCAATTTTATTAACTTGATGTGTGTAGTCTAATCTTAAGTGTATATGAAATAAAAAAGACTATTTTTCTGTAAGTTTCTGCTGTTTGGTTCAACTTCTTTGAGATCTACAGAATAGTAGATAAATGGGGTTGTATTGCTTACTAAGTTTCGTTTAGCAATTTTTGAGAAAATAGGTTCGGAAGGAAATTTACGTGAATTTAATGAAGCTAAATCGCAACCATTATTAATGTTGCAAATTTTCTTTCACAGTTTAGCATTCATATTAAAATAGCAACCATTGAAAGTGTATCGCATTATTATCACCAATATATAAAAATATTTGTGACGGGGTGGAAATCTTCCTAGAAATATGATGTATGAGGATTTTTAGAAGTACATACTAAGATTTTGAATATTATTGAAATTTACGGTAAGGCTCCTGGTGAGAGAAGTTGTCAACTCCGTATGATCCACGTCTTAATATTTGCTTTCGTGTATGCAAATTTATGTTTGGTTAACCCTGACTTGGCACATACCTAAATTGTTTACATCTTGCCAAAGATTAATAATTATTATTATTACTATGCAAGTATTTTCAATATTTAAGTGAGAGCAGTCGATGTTTTGAACCACACAGTGCTGTTTTTGTTAGTTTAATTCACGTAAAATTTTAGTAGTGTAGAAATTAGAGCGCTAAAGATTGTTTATATATTTAAGTAACATTAAAAGCAGGAGTATACGTTGAGTTATATTCAGGTTTCAGGGAACAGACAGGCTTTAATTCTGCTTTGTCTAAACATTGTTTCATTCGTTGTGGCCACTAATAATATCAGAAAAACAAGCTCAACTCCTTTATGTAAATATATACTATAGAACTTATTTCTATCATTTTATGTCATAAATATATAATTTGATATGAGTTAATAAAATTTATCTGCGCTTTAGTAGTATATAAAACAAATAAATACGTAATATACAACGTATACAGTTTTTGATGTCTTATTTGTTAATGGGTAATATCTATCCAGAAAATGAGCTTTAACGAGAGGACGACTCTTTTATATTCATACATTTTGTTTAATTCCACATAATTAGTGCAATAAATTAATTATGTCATTGAAATATTTGTACCGGATGGAGCTTATTTTATGGGATTTGGGGTTTACTATAAAAGAAAATGAGATATATGCCTAGATGTCAATTCGAACATTTATTCTGGTCTAGTGTCTTTGTTCTATTTATGGAAAATTTGTCAAATTAAGGTGTGTTCTGAAATCACGCTTTTCTTTTGGTGGTGCATTTAATTGTTGGAGCCAGTAGCTGCCAAGCTACAGAGTTCTAACTCCAGGGATTTTTGTGATCTTAGGGTCGATAGCTCTTAGATATCTTGTTTACAATTTACAGTTTTTGTGTCAGACGAATTGAGTATTCGTTTGAGCTGGAGCTTCCTTCGGAAGCATTTTTCGATTAATGTTTATAGGAACTTTTTTATCTATTTCTGGTCGTAGAACCCTCTGGTAAAACATTACACATTTTTTTCAAGACACCTCGTTTATTATGTAGATCCCAAAACCTAAAGCACATGCAATTATTTTTTTCCACAATGAATCCTACTAAAAAAATTTACGTATGAATTTTCTTTTATTTTATGATCCGACTTGATTTGCGTCATTGCAATTGTTTCTCAAAAGTGTAACCCGGGGAACCTACATCGAAGTGCCAATTCAGCCTAAATGTTTGGATGGAAGTTCAGAGCAATTACGTTTATGGTCCACATTTTAGAAAAACTTAGTGGATAATCTCAACGATGCTCTTCTTAATCTATAAGCAAATAGACAGACAGACATAAAACTACTCCAGCACATAATGGTAGAATTGTTTCAAATTGGCTGGATAAGTAACTATACACAAAAGTGGATGGCCGTTTAGATAATGCTAATAATCAATAGGCAGCGGACATATTTGCCATTTTTCAGGGTCGGCAGTTATATATGCAACCAGCATAACCAGTATTGAGGCATGAAACCGAGATAAACGTATAGAATATTATAAGTAGAGATGTGTCGTTCAGGAACGTTCCGTTCATTTTGAACGAATCATTTTAGTGACCGAAGGATCCGATTCATTGATTCCCATATGAATGGATTCCAATGTTCCGCATTTGCAGATTTTAGCGAGGACTAATTGACTTAAATTTGACAACACATGGTACCGAACTGATGTGTTTGTATATCGCGAATCATGATTTGCAATTGTGTTTTTGATTCGCTGATTCGGCGAGATAATGGTTTTCCTGTACTACAGTATTCTTAGTTTTTAAACTAAAGGACTCGTTCACTCAATGTTAGAATATTGCGAGTTGCAGATCTGCTATAGGGACTCGGAAACTTATTTACTTCAGTTTGTTTACACTGTGCCCTAGTTAAACTGTGCAAATTGACCGAATCGGTTTGAACGGATCTTTATTCTAACTGAATCGAATGATTCGATTTAGTAGAGTGTTCTGCTCAGCCCATCGCTGATTATAAGTAACTGGGCTATTATTTCTCAGTTAGCAAATGGTTAGCAACACGACTGCATACGGAACGGTGTTTGACATAGGATCCGTTAACATTATCGTATAAATGACGACTGAAATTTGCGAAAAAGACTGTGTGCCTCTCCAGGTTAGTTTAAAACAGTTTGTAAAATAATCGCGGAATATTTTATTTCAGAATCAGGTGGAAAATATATAGTGTAGGGGTTCGGGTGAATTAATCAGCCCTCTACTGTTTTTATTGGCCTTTAATCGTAACACTATGTAGGTACAACACAATAACTAATTAAGTGATGGAAAACTGCTTACATAAAACATAGGAAAACACTGTTATAATTGGGGAAACTAAAGCTTATAGCACTTGAAGTCACGAGAGTGGCACCCATAGATCAACTTGACAGTTAACGTATGATATCACTTGGGAGTATGTTCCTGAAGGGTGGTTGCGGAAAAGAGACAGGATCCAGAGGTCACATGATTTAAATGAATAGTTTGTTACAATAGAGAGATTTGTAATATCATAAAAAGAAATTGATTTTTTATTAAGTTACATCGTTTTGAAATTTTATTTTAGATTCCTTTTTGACTGTGCAAATTTTAAAAAGGTGTAACTTTATAAAATATCAATATTTTTTGATAAAATTTGAAATCTGTCGATACATTTTCCACCTGAGTCTGAAAGAAAGTGTTTGCAAGTATTGTACAAATTGTCTAAAAAATAACCTGGTGAGGCACACAATTTTGTCGTCTTTTTCGTAAATTTCAACAGGAACACACGAACCTGGGATACAAAACAATGTGTAAAATTCATTAAAATTGTCTGCGCGGTTTGTCAATGCCTGCATTCTCTGTTCATGTGAACTATTTAATATTTGCCTTTTTTAGGCTCACTAGTTGGCGCCACTGGCGCCGGAATAAGTTTATAGGGTTTTATTATAATTATTTCGTACACCAGTAAATAAAGAAACTTGTTAATTATGCCTCAGTGTTTTGCAGTTCCATTTTGTTCGGAAACAAAAGGCGGACATATGCTTCCGAGAGACAAAACTCGCCTAAAACAGTGGTTGGTAACGATTTGCAGGGATAACTTTACTTCTTCGAAACATTCGTTTATTTATAAGGAACATTTTAATCCTGACCATTATGCGTTACCAAAAGAGTCTACTATAGAAAATCGTAAGCAATAATCATGTACATCTGTTGTTTTCATCATGCTCATGCTTGATATAACCTAACTTTAATGACATAAGACACGTCTGATAGGTACAATAATTTCCCTACTGAGCAAGTAAATTACTACTTTTTCCTTCTGCTATCATTGTGTTAAATGTTTTTCAGCTAGTTTTTATAAAAAATTCAAAAAACTCGCTTTAAAAGCCATAGTAAACACTAACGTTCAGTGCAGGTCGGGGTATTTGCCCGCTGAATAGCTGTTTCGTTCAAATCATATTTAATAACAGTAGTTTAGTCCACCTGGGCTAGAGGTCGCCGCTCTTGGTACTTTCTTCGTAAGTCGCTATCCGCCACAGAGACATCTATGATGTCGGTCGGATAGTAGCATTTAGACCATATGAGAAGTTTCATACCGCTCACCACTACTTAACGTTCAGTGACATGAACCATACCCTACACTAGTGCCTCTCATTGTGAATTCAAGCGCGGTAACCCTCATTAACCTCGGTATGTGTGGAACGTTTATTTTTCTTGTACAATGTATTCTACAAACATATGTATCGACCATATCGCTTACATTTAACGAATTCAGAACAAATATTACTTGTGGTAAGTATGCTAATGCGATGACAAAATATAATCATTCTTAATAATACATTATATCAAGCGGTATGTGTTTCATTATTTATTTTATACTATTGCTTTTATTTGTCTACGAATATCTTTCTGCCAACCATGAGGCAGTAGTAGCTACCGGTTCTGAACTCTGGCTCAGTTTCCGCTTTCTGAAAATCAAGATTTGAAAATGACTCATCCTATATATGTATTACTAGAGTTTCAGATGTCTCTGCTGCTAGACAATCATCAATGAAATATTTTATATGTTGTTATATACATGTATGTATTTAATTTCTAAGTTGAAAAAGTTAATCGAATTATGGCAACGTCTTAGATTTGAAACGAAATGGTGGAGGAGTCATTAGTGAATGGCCATTATTTTAAAAGCTGCAGAAAATGGTATAATTGAATAAGTTAATATCGTCGCCGAAAAGTTCTGGTTAATTTTAGTAATTCACATTCATATGCAGATCAGCCCTGCTTCTTAGAACGGAAATATAAAGTTTCTGAATTAGACTGAATGCATTTTAAGATAAGTATATATGAAGAGTATTTTAAGTTCATTTCTCAAAGAAAATTTCAGTTGCTTCTTTGAATAAGTCATAATAAAAATAGGAAATAAAAAATTTCAACTGTTAACTGTCAGATTTAATGAATGACAAATATGTAAATGATATGCACAAAAATAAAACACACTTTATTTCTTTTCTAAAACTGATTATAAAAGTTGTATTAAAAAAATTGGGAGTTCTTGAATAATTGATACAATCGAACTTATTTCTTATAATCCAATTTAATTTTGTATTCAAAACGATCAGATAAGAAAAAAAAGGCAATTATACGAAATTAATTCCAGATTGTCACCATTTGCATTCTAACCACAACACTTAATTCTTTTTTCAGTTCAATCAATTCGATTACTGGTCTATAAGGGTAGCTATATCCAGTGGCGTTCCTAAAAGACTATCATGTACTAAATAAATGAATTTAAAAACAATTATGTAAGCCCTAGGACTACACAACTTTTTATTTTGTCTTTAGTTTTAAAATTACCAGTATGGTGGAACAATTTTTTGTTTCAGGCGTAAGAAGAGAAAGATATACAATATTTAAGGCGAATTAGAAAATACAAAAATTTCTAACAAAAGCTAAATTTAAATAAAATATAAATTTAAAAAAGAAAATGAACGAAAGTTTTTAATTGACGGAAATGTAATTTCTGAACGAAATGTCAAATATTTCATTAAACCATTACCTGTTCTATTTTTGGGAAGGCTAGTGTTGTGCCTTTATTTGCAAATCGCTGTCTAAAGTATCGTTTATATAAGTTAAAATGATGACTTGATGTGTACATACAGTTTATTGAAAACTTATTGGCAACGTAAGAAACATCGAATTCCTTGATCCCTTTACCGCTGCCAAAGGAGCCGACGTTTTTTATTTTATTTATTTATTTATTTATTTATTTATTTATTTATTTATTTATTTATAATTTCAACTACCTAATAGACGAATCCAATTACAGGACAAGAAATTACAAATCATAATCGATACTAATTAACTTAATCAAATAACTTAAATATTAACATAGTCCACAGAAAGAACATAATTTTTTATAATCACAATTAAAAATATCAATGTTCTTGAACCGACGTATAGTTTGAACACATGGTGTATAAAGGTGAAAATTTTAACAGATTTGTTCTGAGAACTGGCAAATGAAAAAAACTACTAGGACAAGTTTGAAGAGCTAGAATTTGGTTATTTAAAATTTTACAATAATATTTCTGTCGAGTATTCAAATCATTCATGTGAATGCTTTGTAATAACATATTGTTGAAAATGCCTTGAGGGGATAAACATCATCCGACTTATACCATTGAAACTTTACAAATGTCCTCTGTATTTTCTCAATATGAAATTTTTGAATTTCGTATACCGGATTCCAGACTAGACAAGCATATTCTAATTTAGATCTAACGAAAGCATGAAAGAGTAACTCCAGTGTAGCAGTTTCCACAAGATGCTTGCTGTTTCTTAATAGGTATAAAACCAAGAGTTCTATAACCGCTACCATATCATTGATGTGGTCAGTACAAGTTAATCTGTATTCAAAGACCTCCCAAATTACTATTATTGAGAGGTAATACATATTTTTCGCAACAAATATTCAAATTATTTAAATCTTCCTACAAATTAATACAGTCCTCAAAGTTAGAAATCGACAAGCATGTAATAAAGCATTATAGTTAATGCTTCACTGACGATATCGTTTATGAAAATAATGAACAAAAAAGGCCCTAGAATGGATCCTTGCGGAATTCGTGAAGTTGCTGTCATTTCAACAGATTTAAAACCCTGGTACTGCACGTATAGGCTTCTGTTGTTTAAATAGGAATAAAAAAACTTCAGGAATCCATCACTAAGTTCTACATTCCGTAGTTCATGCAGCAATAATCTTTATGTTGCAAGTAGGTTTGAAATAAACTGTACACATGCTTATGGTTAGATCCTCAGTTTTTACCATAAAAACAATATTATCGCTTATCTAGCTTGTATATTTTTCATATTTTTTGCCAACGTAATTTCAGTTTTAAATATTTTTTATTTGAAATTAAATAATTGCATTTCATATCACGGGCTACTGATGCTAAATGGTAACCTAGTAATCTACAGTGTTTGATGTTTTCTAATTGTTTTTATTTTATGAGAAAATAGTTAATTTTTTTGATGTCCCATAAACGGAATATTGGCCAGAAGCATAATGTATTTGATATGTGTGCAGTGGCATGCCAGGTAGGGGGTAGGAGAAGCGGAAGCTCCACTCACCCCTGTCTATATTGCCGCCCTAGCGCCACAATAATTATAGAAAATAAATCGTTTCTTCCTTAAATATTTAGTGACCTAGATTGTAATCCTTTAACTGTTACATTGCCTCAATAGTGGACAGCATGCTCCGCCTTATATATTTCCTTGTGCCACATTTAAACATAATCTTTTTTAGCGGGCGTTGGTTAAGCGCAATCATGTTAGGCGAAGAGTGCCAATTTTTTAATGGGCGTTGACTACCGCAAATATATAAGGCAGAACATGTTAGCTTGCTACTATTTGCTTAATTTGGTAGACATTTCGTTATCTTTATTAACATCCTCAGGACTAATTAAATTGGATTTGTCTTGTTTATAATCAGTAATAAATTAAATAATAAACAAAAACTGGTACAAATCACAAGTTAAAGTAAATACAACATAAAACATATAAATGGTCTTTAAAGCGCCCCATACACCTGCGAACAAATTGCGCAACAGAGGCTGTTGTGCAAACAATTGTATAATGTATGGTGTTGTTTGACGTGCTGCGCAACTAGTTGCATAAATTCAAACTTGGTTGAAATTAATTGCACAACGAGTGGCGTTGCGCAACTATTGCATCGTGTATGGGCTTTGTGAACTCAACTGAAGTTCTTTGAGGAGATTTGCGTGGTTAAAACGAGATCTTTTCTTCAACCACTCTTTCATCCACACTCTCTGCTTCCTTTTTCTTTTTTTAACACCAACATCCGATGCAACAGCAATTATTATAGCTAAACAGGCTGCATCGTCAGACAGCATGTTTCCGTAGGTATACGACAAAAGCAACTGAAGTTTGTATAATATTGCGCAGTGTATGAGTGACCTTGTTCGCACAACAATCTGTTGTGCAACGTTAGTTTGCGCAATTTGTTCGCAGGTGTATGGGGGCTTTATGTTTCAACAGCGATACACAGCTAATTTGTTGCGCATCGTTGAAACGGTATATACAAAAAGACTGTAGGGTGAATTACCCAAACAGCACAGGATGTTTTAAAAACGTAGTCTTTTTCTAAAGCTGAAATTAATCCTAGAACACTCGGATGTTGCGTGTGTGTCCATTGTCGCTAAATGTGAAGCCATCTCTTAAACAAAGCGCTTCGAGGTACATTTAGGGATAGAGGGGGTTTTATTACCTGTCGTGTTTGACTAATTCAATGTGAACCACAAAATATCAGGAAAGAATGAGGTTAAAAATCCTTTTAATATGCTTTTCCCCTTGATATTTATTTGAACTTAGTAACGAAATCTTTACTGTGATTGGTGAGTACATGTATCATTTTTAAAACAGAATAATTAATTAAATCAAAAACATTGGTAAATATGTTTAAATCATTTTGTGAAACAATTTTCGAAACATCTTGTTTTAAAAAATAGATTTAAAACTAGTAGTGTAATTACAACTTGTTAAATCTCAGCCTTCAGTGTACATATGGTTCATAAATGCAAGTAAATAACTCAACGAAGTTTAAGTTTGACTTAAAGTAATACTGGTTGTCTGCAAAGGGAAGTCACACCAATAAAGGATTTACTGTTGTCTTGAAGAAATTCTTATTTCAAACACAAAATATACTAAATGGGTGTTAGATGTTGATGTGTGGAACGTGTTTGAATGATCAGAACATAACAGAGCAAATTTAGATAATTGAATTTCTATATAGTATCTACCTACATACATGTTTAAATCAACAAAACAGTTTAAAATGTTCCTTTGAATGGAAAAGGTTTGGATAAAAATAATGTCCTCTGAAATTTCATTTCGTACTTCTATGCTTAAGGGTTGCTCTCGAGTACAGCCTCTTCGATCAACTGAAAAAGTGAAGCGTTGCGTCGAAGTGGACTCGTGCTGGCTTCGAAATCAGGAAATGTATTTAACTGATTTAATGACCTGGAAATCGACTAATGAAAATTGGGTATTATTTACTATTCTTATTTCCTACAAGAGCAAAATAGTTTAATAGCTATGATAATTTTGCAATACATTGTTTTTAATTGGTACCACAAGTAAAATTTAATCTGTTAAACGTTATTAAGAACAAGTAGGCTTTAAGTCAATGTGGTTTTGACAAATAATATAAAATATCTGATGTAACCAGCGCATAACTTTCTTACACCAGTATATATCATCCCGATCTAAAAAAATCATTCTATTTAATTCTTCACTTACCTCAATTAAATTTTAATAGAGTACCTTGAAATGGTTCATTAAATTTTTTAAATAATTAATATTCAGTGTCATTCGATCAATAATAATTCATGTCATATGTTTTAATAATTTCTTTATTGACATTGACATTTTTGTAACTAAATTAGACATTTTAAATACCCAAATTTATCCTAACCCCATTTTATGAGGTCAAATGTGTAAAAAATTTCAGTTTACATCAGTCTTATTTAAGTACTTGGAAAATATATCTTATTGGCGTAATATAGTTGACATGGTTTATAATCTTTCATCAAGAATATATTTTTTTTGTAAAGGCAAATCCACAAAAGTTTTTGTCCCGTAGACCTCCTTTCAGTTGGCCAATTTTGCTCTACATCAAATTTTTCCTTGTCTTTGGCCTTCAGAACGTGTACCAAATTTGAAAGCTTTACTTCAAAAACTCTGGCTGCTATCGTGATACTACGGACATGCGGACAGATTTTTTTTTCATCGTAATTCGTCGAGATTCGTCCAGAAATGCAATAAAAATGTTTAATTTTTTTCCCGAAATTGTACCGTTTTTTTTTCTTTCATTCATTATTATGTCTGTTCTGATGGTACCATATTCACCAGATTTAATGTGTCACTTAAAATGTTGTTGAAAATCTGGGGAAGTCTCCCATTAGTGTTTTCCCAGTTATTACGGATACCACATACACACCATCCACATGCACTTACCGACCGACATCATCAGAAAATAGTCAGAATGGATTCAGGAGGATTCAAAACGTATATATCAATCAAAATCTCGAGGTCAAGAAAAATCACGATTACTTCCTTATATTAGGTATAAGAAAGTAAAAACTTGAAAAGTGTATTATTTTTTTTCCTAACTTTATGTACAGCACCGTGTGTAACTTTTAATAACAAAAAGATCTCTTAAAATAACAATTTAAAAAACTAGACACAATGAGAATATATTTAAATGACTCACAAATTATACAAAATACACTGCATAAATAGTGCTTCAAATATATCGTCTCTAAATATCAGTAAAATGCAATGTGATTTCATTTACCAGGAAGTTAAACAATTGAAAAATTTGGTTCAGATATTACAGTGGAATGCTGCGGCAGTTTTAAAGATCCAGGTGACCCTTGACGCCCATCTTTCTTTTAGAAACTAGAAAACATACATCCCAAGTGTATTTATGGTGCACTTTACGTATTTTCGGTATTTTTTTTTGGTTTTGGTATATAATTCGTAGTTACAATTAATATTTTACGTAATTCCTCCCTTAATCACTCAAAAGATTATAAAACATTTTAAAATTAAACAGCTATATTTTTGACATAAAAATTGTCTACGTATATTTAATCCAGATTCGTATAGTTGTTAACGTTTTTGATTCCTTTATTATAAGTAGCTATGTTACTTGGATTGTAATATATTTATTTTTCATGCACAACTACTGCGATAGTCATAATACGATTACATTTAAGACTATCCAACACGCTGGTATACTTTAGGCAGGTCAACTAATTCCAGGCATTCTCATTTTATATATCAAATATTTTAGTGTTTTGTCGTCCTTTATATGTTATGTGCCGTAATATTTGTTTATATCATTACAAAATTTTACGTTAACTAATATATCCCCGGTATTATCAATATTTTAAAGGGACCTTCAATTTAAAGGGAGTTTTAGTGACAAAAAAATGTATGACTAGCAGGGGCGGTCGGTCCATGGAAGCAAGGGAAGCAGTGCTTCCCCTGGGATTATTTAAAAAAACACATAAATAGAACCTAATTATTATTTATCACATATATTAATCATTAAAATTTACTTTTACCCAATTTCAATAGATACGGCCCTGCTTTTATGCAGCTGAGATAATGTTGCACGCTAAAACCGTAACGATGACGCACTCGATTAATCGAGCCAACACGAACTCGCACAACTTCGATATATGTAAGCAGAGACAACTGTCTCTGGTAAGTAGGTAACTTATTGAAATGCATCCCATCCCACTTCATAATCTTGATATCTGAGCTGTATAGCATCGTAATATGTTTTATTTTATAGATTTTAATCTCGATTTTAATATCGATTTTAATATTATACTTAATATTAATCTTCCTAGTATTATTCTCAGCTTTTGTGCTATATTTGTAAAAACTTTTTTGGTGTTTCTAAACCTGTGGTGCGGCGACAAGTGATTTTTAAAACGTTGAATATTAGTGCGCGTGTACGCAGATTTAGAATTACTTATTAAATTTGGAAGCTGGTTCTAGCACTGTGGAAAATATTATTTGCGTTTGTGTGGTGTGCAATTTGTTGAAAAGGCGATTTTCAACATAATCGTTTCAAGATAAACTGGATATTATTAGAAATGGGAAACCAACACCTGATTTAAAATTCTTAAAAACGAAAGTTAAATCATGCTATAGGTACTTTAATATTGAAGTGTACAGTGCTAATCAGTGGTTAAGGGGTTGTGAAAATTTGTGTAAATTGTTTTGTTGGCCATGTGTACTGTTCACAAATGAAAAAGGTGTTTGGAATAAAAATGGCTTTTCAGATTTAAACAACATTCACAAAGTGACAAAAAGGCATGGTAAGTGTGAAACTCATTTGGGAGCGGTGCTAAAAGAATAAACATTTGGAAAATCACGAATTGAGCATTCATTAGATCAGCAGTTGAAAAAAAGTGTTAAAAGGACTTATTGATATTGTTTGTTTTCTCGGCGAAAATGAACTTAGTTTTAGAGGTCATACTGAATCTCGAAGCGTTGCTAATAGGGGCAATTTTATCAATTTAGTTGATTTATTAGCAAAATACGATACAATTTTAAGTAACCATCTGGAACACTCCACGATATTTCGCGGTACATCAAATCATATTCAAAATGATTTGATTCAGTCGATAAGCAATATTGTTTTAGAAAAGATCAAGCAAGAAATAAAAAAGCTCCTTTTGTTGCAGTTATGTTAGATGAAACAACCGATATTACGAATATTAGTCAGTTGTCAATCGTAGTACGCTACATAAATCCAAATGGGAAATTCCAAGAGCGCTTTTTAGGATTTTTAGACGTAGCAACGCCATGAGCGGCCGCAGCTTTATATACTATAGTTTGTCAGATAGTCGATGATCTACAGTGTGGTGCCAAACTTATCGCCCAAAGTTATGATGGGGCCGCTGTAATGGCTGGTGAATTGGGGGGGCCTGCAGGCCAAAGTAAAAGAGACTTTTCAGAATGCAATATTTGTACATTGTTTTGCGCATCGATTAAATTTAGTTCTAGCTCAATCTGCAGCGTGTCTTAAAGAGTGCAAAGTATTTTTTTCAAGTATTAGTGGAATGGCTGCCTTTTTTTCAAAATTATCAAAACGGACACGAGAATAAAAACTTTTTCAAGAAATTTAACCAGTGAAGAGCGGCTTTCAAAATTGTCCCTGTTAACAATAGAAAGTGACTTTGTGAAGATGTCAAAAAAATTCAAACTTTTACGACGAAGTTATTTCCGACATCGCAAAAAAGGAGAGGCGGATTAAACTACATTGTAAATAGGTAGGTATGTGCATGTTAACTACTTAACAAACTCTCTATTTCGCTGCGGGTTCAATCCTCGCCACCGGCGCTGGCAATGTCGGTGGATATGGTTGTGTGTCTGCGTTTTTTTCATAAGTGTAACCCTCGCCCGTGCAGCTTTGGCTTTGGAATCGGGGGTTGTCTAATTTTTTGTGGTGTTTTTATGTTTTATGTTTATTGAGGAGTGGCGGTCCTACAAGTGTACTTTTTTCTAGATGTCATAACTTTGCAGCTTTCGACATTTGTTTTAAATAAGTATACGGAAGCCACGTCCCTTTTCTTAAAATAATTTTTGCCTTGCTTCGCTCGGGGCCTCGCGCTACCCATCACTCTATATCACAAACTGCTTCCCCTGTATCAAAACTCACCGCACGCCCCTGTAGTTATTCCAGCAAAACTCAAATCGAAATATAAATACGATAGCCATTAAACCAAATTTTTATGTAAACTGCAGACTTATTATCTGATATTTATATTTTGTTTATAATAAATTTTTTTGTCACTAAAACTCCCTTTAAGTTAAAGGACCTTTCAAAATGTTGATAATATCGGGGGTTTTCGAAAAATGATCATTTAAAGTTAAAATGTGACGAGAGTACCGTTAAAAATTAATATTAGTGACGTATTAAACACAATTAAAAAAAATTCCCAGACATTTTCCACAGTTAAAGTGAAGTCTCATAATTTGGATCGTATTAGTAAGTGTTTCCATTACCACAATATATCAATACTATAAGTACAAATAATACGCAATTTATGTTAAAACTCATTTCATAGGAACGTATTTAGTTGCAACGGAATAATTCGAAACATTTAACTGTAGCATAAAGAAGAGGACTGAAAGCATTGATTCCGTAATTTCTGCCGACCCCACGAATCTCTCTTGAACAAAGTATAGACAGAATAGCATTTGATTGGCTAACAAAAAAGTTTGCTGAAGTTATCAACTACTGCTTCTCGGGAATCTTTAGAAGTTTTGCACCACAAAAAGATCAGACTTTATCGGTACACTCAGGGGTAGAAATTTTCAATGAATACAATAAACATATTTATTATCAAAATGGATAACAAATACATCTTTTTTATACACAAATAAACATGATTTCCGGAATAATAAACTATATACCGTGTGTCTTAAATTCGATGCACATCAATGGGAGTTCGGAAACCATGAGCACAAGGTCGATTATATGGGGTACGTTTTATCAAATTCTATATTTATTCCGAATCTGTTATGAGATCACAGCTAACTATAACCGTCTTTGAGATATTCTGAAAAAAATGAAAATTTTGTGGTTTCATTTTTGGACTCTAGCGAAGTAATCCTTTGTCAGATATAGGTTCTAGATTTATATATTATTAGGACACTTCTGGGAGACCACTAATTTACTGCGAAAACGAGTGCTCTATAGTTTTTCTTGTCTTATAGGTACCCTAGCTAAATTTTGTTTTATTTGTAGCCATATTGGATTGATCTTTCTTCTGATTGTGCTCAAAAAGAGGTGTCCAATGATGTATCACATGCCGAGGAACATTTTAAGGGACTAATTTAAGAAAAACGATTGTAAAGAAATTTTCGTTTCCTTTTCAGAAAACCTCAAAAATGACCCCAGTTAACCGTGATATGTTAACAGGTTCGAAATTAACATAAAATTTGCTAAAACTTACTATATTTAACCGACCTTGTAACTCTAGGAAACAATAATAGTATAGACAGTGAATCCCAATTGTTGGGAAATGAAATCATATGATGTGGACTTGAGTAGATATTAAATATGGAAGAGGAAATGCGATTCTTGAAGAGACATTATTACGAAATGTATCATTTTTTAACTTTCTATTCTAGACAGTATAATATTGTATTATTAATATTCTGGACAATAATAACAGTATTCTGTTTGTAGTGTGGTACACAGGGCATGCGTGGCTGCGCGAGGTTGTAGGGACATAAACCTACATATTGTAATGAGACGCATGTCTCGGCCTCACTCATGGCTTGTATTCGTGGTATATGTATAGCATTGCAGCGTGGTGTATGATTAACAAGTGTGTATTCCAATACTGAATAAATACGTTAATGAAAGTCAACTTGTTCATTATTTGATTATGGTATCAAGACATTACACTGTTAGTATCTATTAATCTAGCTAAAGTCTTTAACACGGTAAGCTGTGTTTCATTTTTATGGTGACTCAATATACAGGTAACAGAAGAATCCCACCACCTTAGCTTGCGTGTGTAAAAACAAATACTCATATTGTTGACCACAAAGGGTTAGACTATGGCGTACCGCAAGGAACAATGTTAGAACCCATTTAGTTCGTTATTTATTTAAATGATTCATATTCTTTTTGTTTACAAGTGATAGCTCAAATTCGATAAAAGGAAGGTATATTTAAATCATGTTAAAGAACTTTCTATATTTTCGTTATCTCAAATCAGCGTTAAGAAGTTAAGTTCCAAGGAATTATTATTATTGGGCTAACATAAAAAATTCATAAAAAGATTTAGTGGAGTCGAAAACTTACGTTTGTTCTATGTGGTAAATAAACTCCTCCTCAGATTAGCATGTTAAAGGAACAACCAGATGGTGTTTTATTGACATAATTGTATGTCAATAAAACACCATTTTCGGAGAGAATTTCTAAAAATTTATTTGTCACTACAACATGGATATTACATACATATTTTTTTTAATGTCGTCTCAGCTTTCGAATGTAGCTTTATTAGAAAAAAAAAGTTGTTAAAATTGTATGAGTTTTTTTCAAAACTCGTACTTGTCTTGAGTCCAGTTTTAGGAGTTAGGAGTTGGACATTATAAAGGACGTGCCGTTTGAAAGCAGATAGTGACAAAGATAAGTAAATGTGGTTCTTGTATTTAAATTGGTTCCAATATAATTAATGAAATATGGCAGTCAAATATTTTCTTCTGGTGAAATTATCTGTGGATGTTATTTTGAAATTTCTTATACTATTTTAGAAAACAATTAAACCAACAATAAAAAAATTCAACATTTTAAAATTTATTGGTCTACTAGTCTCTGTTTAGTCCGTGTTTTATTTTTGCCTGGAAGGTTTGATGCTGTATGTATTTTAAATAATAATCCAGTTTACTACTGCTTGTTTTGTATAACTAAATACTGATACTTGGCTTGTATATTTAGCATGTTATGTACATAAGTGAAGTGACGCCTTATTTCTAAAAACGAGAAATTATCTAAACATACTTATAAAAAATTAGAGCATGTTGGAGAGAATGTTCTTATAGATTGTATCTGTTAATTTTTGGCAAGAGTGTATGATCTCGACTTGTTGACGAGCCGAGTTAAGTTGTGGCAAAGTCAAGGGTCCCTTGATTGAAGCGTTTTCAAATAAAATCGGTCTCGTTCGACGAGAGCTATTACGGCCTGTTAGAAGCTGTGGTTACAGCAAATTGATCGTGATTCAAAAGAATATAAGACGATTGGCCACATTTTTATTCTACCCTTACTCTTTCTAAGTCATTATGTAATTGAAAAATTACAGTTCTGGGTTCTTTGTTCGATGCTTTATTTTTCCATGGAAGCTTAGTAAAAGTAATTAATGGAAATTATCTGAAGGGAAAATCGTTCAAAAGTAAAAATCAAGACATCTAATCTGTATTAGATAATATAAAATATTTTCAAATTATTCATATCATATACTATACTACAGTATTATTAAAGTTAAAAAAATAATGTTGGCTCCTGTCTTAGAAAAAATGGTGGCCGCTTAATAATGTTTTGTTACGTATGGTGTCGCATAATAAAGTGTTTACCTTTCTTGGGGTGATAAAAAAATAAGTTGATTTTTGGATATAAACTTTTGACCAGCATCTTAAATATTTTACCTATACAAAAATACGGCCTTACTGCATGCGCTACATTTTATTTCTTTCACATTGTAGAGACTATACTATATTATTTGCAAATTAAAATATAGTTAAATAATTTCAAATTCTTCATAAAATTATAAAAAAAAGTGTCCTCTTCAACGACACAAAAGTAATTTTTGTTGATTTAACACGATTTAGTTTGAGGTTGGACTACAGTATATGACCATGGATTTTATTAAATCGCAGTATCTAGATATCTGTACCTGAGGGTAAGGGGTAAGTCCAAATTTATCAAAACGAGATTATTGGGATTAAGTCGCTTATTATTAAAAGTTCCACCATCCATTAAAGTCCAATAAGGCCTGAGAGGAGCAAGGATAGCTAAATGCTTAATATATTATGGTTATTATGAAATTATAATTTAAGCCCTAACGAAATTTTCTAGCTGAATTTATTAAAAACTTAGTTTTAGGACGTAACCAGTTATGGCTCCCAGATACAGATATAGATACTGCATATGAATTTACGATGAATCAATTGTTGTATTTAAAGTTTTGATCATCTCCAGATGATGCCAACATTGTTGTCGAAACGCGCGTCGGTTGCAGTTTATGGTGTTTTAATGTTTTGTGGAAAACTATATCTGTGTTATCTTCACATCAAAGTTTCCAACCCACTTCAGGATTGTATTTAAATTCAAAATTAATAAATATTAATTTTCTCCAGATGATGCCAACTTGGTTGGCGAAACGCGTGCCGAGTGTAGTGCCGAGAGTTTTGGTCTTTGTAAAAACTATTTCGTCACAACAATAATACCAATCCATATCATGGTCAGGCTGAATTTTGATTTCTTTACACTTACTTAATTTATTTTCAGTGGTACAGGTATTATACAAACAACCAACTCGGGGCTAACGTTATATTGTTAACTTTGATGTAATATTATTTTTATAGTATTACATTTAGTATTTAAAGGAAAATTACGTTACTACACAGGCGTGACTGGTCTCTAGGTTAGGTTAGGTTATTGTGAGTGGGTCCTTGTGGACCCTCCACTGCGGCCATTAGCAAGCCTATTGTGGCTCACTCCTAATTATATTTCACCCAATAAGCTCAGTCTCTTAATGAAACTGATAACTTTATTGGATGAGAATGTGTCCAGATCCTCTGGCAGCAGTTGCCCTTTGCCAAATATTGAGAATCGGATCCTCTCCACAGCGGGACAGGTGCATAGGACGTGGTCTGCCTTCTCATCATCCTCCAAGCACAGGCGGCACTCAGTGTTTTCTGCTATGCCGAGTTTATGCAGATAATAGTTTAGTCGGCAGTGCCCGGTATATAGGCCTGTTAGAGTTTTCAGGTTTATCCTGTTTAACTCTAAAAAGTTTCTTAGTTCTTGTTTTCAAGGGGTATTTTATAAACGCCTTAGAATGAACTAATCCTAGTAATTCTTGCCA
This sequence comes from Rhamnusium bicolor, assembly GCA_029963845.1. Classification (NCBI taxonomy): domain Eukaryota; kingdom Metazoa; phylum Arthropoda; class Insecta; order Coleoptera; family Cerambycidae; genus Rhamnusium; species Rhamnusium bicolor. The sequence goes on along the minus strand of JANEYF010001271.1, from coordinate 967,979 downwards.
ATACTGGAGAGTTTTCCTCTCAGCCCAGGTTGAGATGGCCATCTTAGCAGTACTTGAAGATATACCAAGTACTGGTTCTGGTCTGATGATTCGTGATCCTGCTCCTTCTCTGGCTAAGGAGTCTGCTATTTCGTTACCTTCCATACCAGAGTGGCCGGGTATCCAGACCAGAGTCACTATGTTGTTTTTGCTCAACTGATTTAGAGCCTTCTGACAGTTTCATGCCGTTTTGGAGTTACAGCGGTAGGAGCCAAGAGCTTTTATAGCTGCTTGGCTATCTGAAAAAAATTTAATTGATCTGCGTGTAAGATACATATATTCCAGCCTTCGTACACACAGTTCAATGGCATAAACCTCGGCCTGGAAAATAGTTGCATTAGTACCTAGGTTTGAGGATACCCTCACCCTTGGCCTATAGCTATGTACTCCGGCTCCGTTCCCTCAGGAGTTTTGGAGCCATCTGTAAACCAGCCCTCAGTAGGTCTGTTTTATTCCAATCCCACTCATTTCTTTTTGGAAAAACGATGTTGAAGGTCAGCTCATAGTTGGTCATGGTAGGCATAGTATCCGAGGGCATTGCCAGGATGCTGTGACTTTCTATATCATCCAGCAACCTGTTCCTCTCCATGATACTAGCCTGCGGCATATTAATGGCCGCTTGTTGCAATCTATATGTTGCCCATCTGGCCTCTCTCTCTCCAAGTATATATGAAGAGGGGGTAAGTCCAGGAGGATTTCCATCGCAGCTGACGGTGTGGTGCTAATTGCCCCCATTACGGTCAAGCATGCTAAGTTTGGCTTTGGCCGTCCGTTGTGATCCTTTCAGTAACCAAAAATGGATCCGTATGTTATCATTGGTCTGATGACCGTGACATAGATCCAGCAAATTTGTTGGGGACCCATACCCCAAGATTTGCCACAAATACGACAAAGCAAAACTGTCCATAAGGACAGTTTTGCTTTGTGGATTACCTTTTCCAGATGGGAGTTCCAATTAAGTGATTTATCTAGAGTGATTCCTAGATATTTCACCTCCTCCCCAAATGGAACAGTTTCACCCATTAAGGAGGGCGGTCTTAAGTCCTCCAGCTTCTTTTTCCGGGTGAATGGTACTATTACTGTTTTTTGGGGGTTCACAGACATCTGTTCCCTGTCACACCAGTTACCCACTGCATCCAATGTCTCTTGAAGGGTATTAAATATTACTCCTTCAGACTGGTCTCTATTCAAGTATCCTATGTCAGGGGCCAACAACGTCACATGTGCGTGTCGTTCTTGATAACGTTTTGATTAACACCTTTTAATGATATATTAAAATCGCTAACACTAAGCGCACGACCATGGCGAGTTCGACCTTTGTAAACAACAAACACTATGTCATCGTATAGCAGCCGGCAACGAACAAGTTAATTTTTGTTGAAAAAAAGTAGATTAAGTTTCTATGTTTGCCTGAGTTGAGACACATGTATTTTAAAGCAAATAATAATAAATGACCAAATAATAAATTCAAAATGGTTCAAATACGCTCCCTTCACGTTCGATATACACACATTAGGCAACATGTCTGAATTTATTGAAGCCACAGACTTGAACACGAAGAACTATTTTATCATATTCGTCGACTGATTAAATTTAAACCTGCTCTATAATGTGGTCCTCCAAAAAATATGTCAAGTGGGTAGAGATCGGGTGATCGACTTGGCCATGCAATTGTACCACGTCTACCAATCCAATAGCTAGGGAAATTGCCGTTTAAGAAATGTCTTTCATACCAAAATGTGCTAGTGCTCCCTCTGTTGGAAGCATAAGTCTTCTGAGCAGTAAAATATTCTCGGGTAATTAGTGGTAAACTGTCTCTCAAAAAATACCAAATATCAATTAGTCATTATTTAATAATCCAGCACAAATGTTCATAAACCACCGCCTTTGAAACGAAGATTGAGGATTTTATTTAGACCACTGGTGAAGATTGTGAATATCTGTAATACTATTTTAAGCAAATGTAACTTAATATTTTTAGAGGCAGTTTTCGAAAAAACCGCCATTTTGATTCGTATGTTATATCCAACATCTACAAAAATTAAGTTGTCTATCACCAAGTTGTAAACATTTTTTGTGGCCTAAATGCCCATGTCGTCTAAAGTATCTTATGGATAGCCATCTAATGGAAACTGGTTACCGTGAACAGCTTACAGCGGGTTCGCTCCCAACTGCATTAAGAATTGGTTGCTTTTGAGCAACTGTCAATGTCTTGGGATATCTCAGAAGTTTTTTAAGGGAACTTAATTCACCTGTTTCTTCAACATGTTTGATATTTTTTGGACTAGCAACGATTACTATAAAATCTTTCCATTGCCACCAGAAATTAAGTCAATTACATATACAGCTTCTAAATGCTGATATACCGGGTGTAACAGGATCATGGTACATACTCCTTTTCTCCATTAGTTTTGAAGATTTTGAAGAAAGTTAGTGTCACTTCCGACGAAACCAGAAGTAAAAAAAAATCATTTGTATGTCAAAAAGGACCGATTATTATGTATATAGGATATCCCAAATTTCAATCAATTATCCTCAAAACTAATGGAGAATAGGGGGTGTACCATGATCCTGTTACACCTGGTATATATACAATTTTGATACAAGGCTGCTTGACAAATGTCATTGCTTGGTTAGCGATTTATTAATAAAGAGATAAAGGTTGTTTCAAAATTGTAAATAAGAAATTTATTGAAATTTTCTAAGGCTGGGAATCGAATACGAATAATTCGAGTATTCGAATATTCAAGTATTCGAATACGAATTATTCTAATGGGAAATTATTCGAATATTCAAATATTCAATATATTCGAATACTCGAATATATTCGAATATTCGATTACTCGAATATATTCGAATTTTCGAATACCCGAATATTCGATTATTTGAATACTCGATTATTCGAATACTCGAACATTCGAATACTCGAATATATTCGAGTATTCGATATTCGATTATATTTGAGTAAATTTGAATATTAAAATATATTATTAAATTATGTACGAATGGGTATGCAGTATGCATCCAACCAAAGTAGGTAGATAGTAGGTATAGGTAGGTACCTATTCTAAAATCCAAATATATAAATAGACCACATTAGTGGCACGTTTTACTCCCAGTCAAATTATTCCATCTCTTTCTCGCTTCGACCTTATTCTTACTGTACTAAGGCAGGGGTTAAAATTTAATTTTAAATTTTAGAAAACCTGTAAATATTTAACTATTGACATTTCATGTATTTATTTTACCTTCACAATCTGCGTCTTTTTTAAAAACATTCTAATTTTAGAGCACTTTTATTTTTTTCGAAAAGGAAAAATAGTTATGACATAGAAGTATAATAAACTAGCTCTGTTTTCGTTTTATTTAAGCTTCAATAGTTAAATGTGAACAATAGCGCCTCAATCCTAAAATAAAATACTATCTAAATAATTCTGATCCTTAAAGCACATGTACAGGAGGCATACCCTATTGTAGGTATGGTAAGCAAATCAAATTGCCTGCTTAGTGGATTACTTCACGATAAGGCTGGGAATTTTCCAGATTTTAGGATTTAATATTCGTTCGAAAAAATATTCGAATGTTCGAATTATTCGAATTATTCGAATACCTATTCGAATTATTCGAATATTCGAATACTCGAATAATCCGAATTATTCGAATAGGTATCCGAATAATCCGGATCCTCGAATATTCATTATTAATAGGTATAGCACTAAATACTAGTGAATAGTGAATACTCTATTTGAGTATTTGGTTGGATAGACCACAATAACAGTCGTGACGTAATCCACTAAGCAGGCAATTTGATTTGCTTTCCACATCGACAATAGGGTATGTCTCCTGGACATGTGCTTTAAGGGTCAGAATTATTTAGTTAGTATTTTATTTTGGGATTGAGGCGCTATTGTTCACATTTAACTATTGAAGCTTAAATAAAACGAAAACAGAGCTAGTTTATTATACTTCTGTGTTATAACTATTTTTCCTTTTCGAAAAAAATAAAAGTGCTCTAAAACTAGAATGTTTTTAAAAAAGTTGATTGTGAAGGTAAAACAAATACATGAGAAGTCAATAGTTAAATATTTACAGGTTTTCTAAAATTTAAAATTTAATTTTAACCCGTGCCTTAGTACAGTAAGAATAAGGTCGAGGCGAGAAAGAGATGGAATAGTTTGACTGGGAGTAAAACATGCCACTAATATGGTATATTTATATATTCGGATTTTAGAATAGGCACCTACCTATACCTACTATCTGCCTACTTTTTTTGGATGCATACTGCATACCCATTCGTACATAATTTAATAATATATTTTAATATTCAAATTTACTCAATTATAATCGAATATTTGAATACTCGAATATATTCGAGTATTTGAGTAATCGAATATTTCGAATATTCGAATAATTTACCATTATAATAATTCGTATTCGAATACTCGAATTATTCGTATTCGATTCCCAGCCTTACTTCACGACTATTATTGTGGTCTATCCAACCAAATACTCAAATAGAGTATTTACAATTCACTAGTATTCAGTGCTATACCTATTAATAATGAATATTCGAGGATCCGGATTAATCGGGTACCTATTCGAATAATTCGGATTATTCGAGTATTCGAATATTCGAATTATTCGAATAGGTATTCGAATAATCCGAATTATTCGAATATCCGAATACTCGATTAATTCGAATTTCCGAATATTCGATTATCCGAATTATTCGAATACCTATTCGAATAATTCGCATAATCCGAATATTCGGATATCCGAATAGTTCGAATATTCGAATATTTTTTCGAACGAATATTCGAATACTAAAATCTGGGAAATTAACAGCCTTAGAATTTTCTTGGATAACTTATTCAAGAATAATACTGCTACAGGGTGTTTCAATAAAATGTTTCAACCTTAATTTTACATCTGAGAACATTTTACATTGATAACACTAAATTAATTTTCCACAAAACATCGAAACACCATATACTGCACTCGATGCGCGTTTTCGCAACCAAGCTGGCATCATCTGGAGGTGTTTTATGGACAATTACGTCAGTGTTATCTTCACATTAAAGGTTCCAACTCACTTCAGGACTTTTACATTCATGTCATTCACAGATTTTTGTCGAATAATATATTTTAAAATAATAAATAATTGTTTTTGAAATTAGTGGGCATACGTTATATACGTGATGTTTGTTCAATACCTTGCAAAAAGATTTTTTCTATATGTTTACCATTTCTGAAAATAATACAGCTCTTTTTCTTTAAAGAATATATGACAGTTAATGTAAATTTTTAAAACTGTCTGATTAATTAAAAATAACAGCATTAACTGACTCTTCAAAGATCTACCGTGCGATAATACTCTAAAATAGAAAAATATACGTACATTTATTGCTGTGAGTGTTTCTATGTACATTTATTGTTGTAAGTGTAACTTCTTAAAAACACGTGCGTCGCGGTTAAATTATAATTACAGATCCAAGCTTCACTCCTTTAGGGTGTCTGTATTTTCTTTAGATGTGGAAGCCAGTTCTGTTTCCGGCGCGCTGATGGTCTAAACATCTCCGGAAGTACGTCACTGTCTGTTTACATCAATAACCATTTAAAAAGCAGTTAAAAATAATATATACGAACCCCCGTTTGATTATTTTCATAAGAGAAATTAGGCATTTGATTGTCCAATAAAAAAGGCTATTAACTCGCGTTAGTTTAAATGTTTGGTGTTATATTGGAGTTTGAGTAGTAAATGTGTTATTCATGGTATCGTTTTATTAACTGCTCTCTGATTATGACATTCCAAATAAAATTTTAATCACCTACATCGATTTTTCTGAATTAAATATATGGGATCTGGCTTGTTGTAAGGCTGTAAATAGGTGTCAAAACTTAATTCGGCTATTAAAATTATTAACACTATAAATTTTTATTTTCTTTTAAATAATAATTTTTACACATTTCTTGACTTTTCCTAATACTCTAATATAGGCGCCGAAGTGATTAACAGATGCCTTTTAACGAACGTTTTTATCTGCTTGGCATAAAGATACCTTGTACCCGAATATAAATTACTTTAGTCCTGTTCTTTAAAATATGTTATATAATAATAATAATAATAATAATAATGTCAGATAACAGATTCGATATTAAAATCGAGTGAGCGAGAGGAATGTATCAACAGGTACAGGATATTGGTTGCACCTATAGCGACGACGACGGTTTGGATGCTCGTTGATGCTGAAAATCTGAAAGATATTTATCCAAGTTCATTTACCAGGCATTGAAATAGAGATTCTAAGAGAAATTGTTGGCAACTGGAAATAATATTGAAAATCTGAACTTAATAGCTAGACAGATAGATAGACAGACGGATAGATAGATAGATGGATATATAGTCTTTATTTAATCACTTTTTGTACATTGTTTAACATTTGCAGCAGGATAGAGTAATAGCTAGTAAGCAGCACATTTATAAATATAGATTAAGTTAACTAGGTACAAGTAAATAATATACACTAAAGATGCTAAAAGCAGCAAGTAAAAAACATACAAAAAAACATAATATCAAAACTAAAGTGACATTTAATTTGCTTTGTATGTCAAACAGTGCAATAAACATTGTTTGCAAGGCCTTCTTGACGCTGTTACATAGCTACTTTTTCGGACTTTAGAAAAGAATCTGATTTTTCTGGAAAACTGTTAGAGATAAGTATGGAAAACCTTATATCAGTCGAAAGGGCTTTCAATTTTGCATTCACCCATGACAATTAATATGGGTCATTCTATTTGAAAAAAAAAATTTTTTTCAACTCGTAAGATTATTAAATGTAGGTCTTAGTATTTCCGAGTCTGAATAACGCACACGTTTTGCTCATAGATGACAAGATAGAGTAATTTATGCCAAAAACGAACTGTGAAACTGCACGTTTCTAACTCTTACGGTTTAGATGCTATCTAGCCTCATTTAGAGAGCTGAAATCGTGATATTTTTCAAAAACAACTGAATATCTCGACAACGGTAAGATTTAAACACCATTTACATTTAATAAACTCTATCTAATATTAGAACACAAAAGAGTGATATCATCGGCGAACAAAATGAATTTATTTGGCAACGTGAATTGAGGAAAATTATTTATGTAGATCAAATATAGTAGTGGCCCCAGGATAGATCCCTGAGGTACACCATGGTTTTTATTTAGGAAACCTGGCTTACCATTACCTATGGCCACGCACTGCTGCCGGTTGAGCAGGTACGTATTGAAAAGAGAGAGAGGCACTCCTCTAACACCACATGATTGCAACTTTTCAATCAATTTGTCGTAGGAGACGCAGTCAAAAGCCCTGAAAAGATCACACAGAGATGACGACTGAATGACGACCGTCTTTAAGACTCTCGACTGTCTCTCACTACTTTTACAACTGATTGCGTTGTCGAGCGACCAGAATGAAAACCATATTGACAAAAACTAAGGAATAGTTTCTGTTCCAGATAGCTCGATAATTTTTCTGTCAGAATAAAGATCTTACTAAAAATAAGAATAATTGCTATGGGACGATAGTTATCTGGTAAGGAGTCGTTACCTTTTTTAAAAATAGAAATAATACGGACAATTTTAAAAATATGTGGGTAAATACTATCAGCAAAACAACTGTTGAATAAAGAGGTAATCGGGGCGACGATAATATCTTCCGTAAATTTAATGATTTTTGCATTTAAGTCATGTATATCGAGAGAATGTGAGTTTTTTAAAGATTTAATTGCTGATTTTACTTCTTGTTCGATTAGTGGATGCAAGAAAAAAGATAGATTAAGTAGTTTACCATAGATAGGATTAGTTTGAATGTTGTAATTTATGCTAGGTAAACAATTAATTAACTGTTCTGCGAAGGATACGAGACAGCTGTTAAAAGTATCTGGTGGAATACTAGAATTAATATCTGTTTGTCCCAAAATTAATAGTTTTCCAGCTGTCTCTTTCTTTATTGTCAGAGTAATTCATGAATTTGTTACAAGCTGTTTTCTTTGCAATTTTGATATCGTTATTGTACTCCTTACGCAAAGAACTGTAAATAGAATAGTCAACCGGATTTGTAGTGACATTGAAATTTAGTTGAACAGGTGGTGTATCTCTTTCACTACGTAAAAAATCGGTGAACCAGTTGATCGGCATCTTCTCATTTGGAGAAAATTTTTTTAATGGAAAAATTTGATTTACTAATACATTAAATCTGAACTCGGATAAGTACCTACTATCATAGGTGGTACTATAAAATATACTCCAGTAATATCGATCAACTGATTTTTAATTTGCCATGGTTTGCGAAAAATGACATACGGTGCTATAAATTTTAACAAATTGACCAAAATGGACTGAGAGACAAGGATCAACTACGCCCACCCCAAGCAATCATCTTTCAAGTTTGTCACAATATTGTCAATACAACTGGCGGAATGGGATGTTACCCTGATAATCAACGTTTTTTTTTGTTCGCTACCAAAATATAAATTGCACCAAGCAACTTGTTGGTATTTATTCCTTCTGATCTACGCTCAAATATATTGCTCGATTTCCTGGACTACCAAATATAGAACAATACAGTGGATATTGTTTCAGACGATCTTCAGCATCAGTACTAGCCGATACAGGTGTAGACATTCTAACACTGATGGACATGGAGATTGGACATCAACTTCCGTTGCTGAATGATATGTCGAAAATCTTCTTAATATGAAAAATATTATTGTTAGGCAAATTCTTGGCAAAAATGACTCCTACTGGCATAAAAAGAATCTCATAGCTATTTCGTCATCACAGCAGTTATCAGGTCTTAATTTATATAATTGTACCGAATGTGTTGTAATTAATATTGATAGTTTTTCTTTGTGGGGATTTCGGTCAGGTATAACTAATTTAATTTTTTTTCTAACGTTTTGGTTTATTACACCATCATCAGAGAACTACAATTAATATAATATTTTAAAAACATAGTTATGGTTATTTTACATTAAAATTTACTTACACTATTAATTATTAGGAATTTGTTTTAAAATTTTGTTACATGTTGTTTGGTTGTCTGTTTTAACGCAACTGAGATATTTTAACATATTTATTATTACTATTATTTGGTGTGTGGGTTGTTTTATTATAGGTTTTGTGTATTCTTTTTTTTATTATTGGTTTATAAAAGTGTTTAGGGTAGGAGTTTGCTTCTAGAACTTTTTCTCCTACCCTAAACACTTTTATGAACCAATAATAAAAAAAAGAATACACAAAACCTATAATAAAACAACCCACACACCAAATAATAGTAATAATAAATATGTATCCATGCCATACATACCAACAGTATCCGAAAAAAATAGCAAGCGTATTTAAACAACACAATATAAAAATAGCCCATAAACCATACAATACCACGAACAAATTTTTCACAAAACTTAAACCTAGACTACCAACCGAAGACGAAACTAACACTATATACAAGATAGACTGCAATGACTGTAATGGTACCTATATAGGCCAATCTAAACAATATCTACATAAAAGAGTATACACGCACAAATATAGCATAAAAACTCAAAACCAAAACACGACAGCAGTAGCCAAACACGCCATAGAACAAAACCACCGATTTAATTTTAACAACATACAAATATTAGAAATAGAACCTAATTATAACCGAAGAAACATACATGAAATGCTGCAAATAAAAAGACATACCAACGCCATAAATAATCGCACTGATATAGAAAATTTAAGCAAAACCTATTTTAACTTAATTAAATGATTGGGGTACATTACAACATGAAATCAATTTTTACATCTGACCGATACAAAATAATAATTCTTGAAATAAAATATCTTATTATATATTCATTATTTAAGCAAAACACCTACAATAAATCATATACATTCCAACGTTATCTCTGTAACATAAACAAAATTTTAAGAGCCCACAAACTATGTTAAAATATAACAAAGAAGGTTTAGTGCCATATTCCCCAAAAAGAAACAATTATGCAGCTACGGACACGTGTTTCGGAGTTATTGCCCCTCATCAGCGTATCGTAGCTAAGGAATTGGATCTACGATGGGATAGATCAGGAACAAGAACTAAAATAAGGCTGGAAAGTACAGTACACAGTACTCAAATATCTCAGTTGCGTTAAAAAGAGACAACCAAACAACATGTAACAAAATTTTAAAACAAATCCCTAATAATTAATAGTGTAAGTAAATTTTAATGCAAAATAACCATAACTAAAATATTAAAATATCATAATAATTGTAGTCCTCTGATGATGGTGTAATAAACCGAAACGTTAGAAAAAAAATTAAATTAGTTATACCTGACCGAAATCCCCACAAAAAAAACTATCAATATTAATTAATATTAACGGTCAAGAAAAGAAAAAAAAAAGAATGTGTTATAAGTATTTATATGAACCTTAAATTTTGTTTCTTTTTTACTAATTCTTTAATAAATGCAAAACATTTCGTACCATTTGCAAAATTTTAATAAAAAAAAATTTTAGAAACATCGATATCACTCTAGTGCTCTAATGGATTTCATTAGTGCACTAATGAAATAATAGGGTTCTTGCCTAACTCAAATGAGTGAATTAAAGACGCTATGTCCTAACGGCCGTAAAAAAATAATTATCATGCATCTTGTCTATGATTTGCATATTGAATAAGGATTTATTATCCTTCAGTATTAATGGATGGTGTAGCTGATAAAGCCTTCTATAGCGAGCTCTATTTTAACTTAAACTAAATTAAAATCTTACTATTTTGAAACTCCAACAGATATAAAGGAATCTTTAAAAATATTCTCAATAAACGAAATAATAACTTGTGAATGTTAAATATTTCAGTAAAAGTAAATGAAAAGTATGCGCTTATCTTTACTAGTAATTATCATTAATATATATTCTGTCAATAAAACCAGCGTACACTAAACAACCTCTCGAAGAAGATTTTTAGTCCTACGTGAGCAAAACCGCATGATTGACACAGAATCATTCAAATATCCGAAGGCACTGTTGCATTTCCGAAATAGGGATTGTTCTGCAAAATAAGCCACATGCTCGAGTATTTGAGTTGATGGTTATTCTTTTGTACCAACGTGCGCGTGGCTTAAAGAAGGGTATTGTTGCTGATCTCTGATTACACAGAGGAGTCCGTTCAGGCGAGAATATTGTCATCAGTACGCCCACTGCGCCCTTTGCCTTTGTCTTGTACAGGGTGGGTATGGTAATGTGCACTACATGGTTCTTAAGTGGATTTAAGTAGGTTGAGGTTTGACAAGTGTATGTACTTGAGTGCCCGGTAAAGACGGCTTTCTGATTGGAATCGTCTGGAATCGTAATTTCCAAAGCATATCTCAATTTTACTAATAACTTAGTAGTGATGTTTGTGGTACAAATATATTATACGAGGAGGGGGCAAAAGTTTCGATTATTGCCTGTAATACTCTAAATGTTACTGAAGTAGTCTTAAAAAAATACCTCAGCTTAGAACTAATTTTCACAAAAAATGTAAAGATTGATTTGGTATCAAAAGTATACAATTAATATTTTCATGCAAATAGAATTAAAATTTAAAATAGATAAGTACTTTTGTTGATACAAAATCAAATAAATTAATGAAATTTTTAATTTATAATTACAGATCGGGAGGCAGCGATACATTCCAGAGACAACTTTTACGTAGATATAGTATTATATTGTATACACCCAATGACACATTCCCAAATAGATAACCCATTAGCGCGTGTGTTCGTATTCTCAGTGTTTTTAACATCAGTCTATTAATGATTTTTTTTTAACTTTCTTTTTTTCATTCAAAGGAAGTGCGACTTTTGCACAGGATAGTAGGCTACCAAAGACGACAAAGGATGTGGGGGTATTTTTCATTTATTTTTCAATATCTACATCTCTTCACGAGTTAAAAGGACTTTTTGTTTCTTTCAGTTTATGCTTTACATATTTAACATCTATTCGATCTTTTAAATACTTTTTTTCAAAATTTTGTTGTTTTTCGTTCAAAGGGGACTGAATCTTTTGCACAGGATAGGAGGCTGTCAAAGTCGACAAGGGTGTGGGAATGTTTTTTATTTATCTTTTCGATATCTTCATCATTTCACGAGTTACAAGGACTCTTATGTCAGTTTATGCTTTACATTTTTCTTACATCTATTCGACCTTTTAAAAATTTTTTAAAAACATTTTTGTGTTTTTCAATTTCCCGGGGAATTGTTATGCTGATTTGTCAACGACAAAAGGCAACCTCTTATGTACAGGGTTATTCATTATAATAATAATAATAATAATAAGTAATTTATTTCTTACAGGTTAAAGCACCCAATTACAGGAAAAGCTTAAAACTAAGTATACTGTGATATAAAATGCACAAATTTGCAATACACATAGTCATTAACATTACATTAAGAGTTTACAAGAAAACTCATACATAAAAGTAAAATATGTTATAGTGTTATGAAATAATCTAATTTAATAAGCACAGTTTTCTTCATATATATGAATAATTTTAGCTAGACTATCATAGTTGACATCACATAAAGATTAAATGGTGTTAAAAGTTTTACACATATTAAAGATTAGTGACTTTATCATAAGGTTTGTACGAGGAGCATCGCAGTAAAAGAGGTTGTTTTGACGGGATTCTAATCTGGGGAATGATAGGTTTAGTTTACTTAAAAGAAATGAACAATCAACATTGTGACTAATTAATTTATAAAGAAAGGATAAAACGACAACATCTCTTCTGAATCTGAGAGATTTAAGGTCAAACATATTAAGCAGTATATTGTTGTCTGTACCTCGGGGAGGATAAGATCCATTACATTTGAAAAACATAAATTTCAGACATTTGCGTTGAACTGATTCAATGCGTGACAATGAATTTTGATATATGGGAAACCAAATAATACAGCCATACTCCAATTTACTTCTTATAAATGATATGTATAACAGTTTCAGGGTGTCAATATTCACAAAACCGCCCCAATTTCTTACTAAAAAACCTAAGGCTCTAGATGCCGATTTGACCATTTCATCGATATGATTGTTGAAAGTAAGTTTTGGGTCAAAAATAATTCCCAGATCCTTATAATTCACACAACGATCTAAAATGTTATTATCTATTTTATATTGAAAGGTAACTGTAGTGTCCTTCCTTGTATATGACATAACCTTACATTTGCCAATATTTAACTTTAGAGAATTGGCCGAGCACCAGTTAGAAATTTTATTATCTTCATTTTGCAGTAAGATACAATCCTCTATAGACCTTATCTCTAGGAAAATTTTGAGATCATCAGCAAATAGTAGGTGGTGAGAATTAATATTAGCTGTTAGGTCGTTAACAAAAATAAGAAATAAAAGGGTTCCTAAATTTGATCCTTGCGGAACTCCCGATACTGCTGTATATGATTGAGAACGATAGCCTCCATATTCAACAAATTGATGTCTCCCAATTAAATAGGATTCAAATAAACAAATTAAAGAGTCAGAGAAACCAATTCCTCTCAGTTTTGATAGTAATAAAAAGTGATCTATTTGATCAAATGCCTTCTGTATGTCTGTGTATATAACATCAACTTGACCTTGTGAATATAAGGATTCTGATATATACTGAGATATCGAGGCTAGATTGGTAATTGTAGATCTCTTCTCCATGAAACCATGTTGAGAAGGCGATATTGTATTTTTAACAGACCAGTAAATGTATTCATACAGAATAATCTCTAATAATTTGCCAAAGTTACATAATATTGCTATTGGTCTATAATTATTTAAATAAGAAGAATCACCGGATTTGAGTATGGGACATATTTTTGCAATTTTCCATATATCTAGATATTTACACGTAGTTAACGAGAGATTAAATAACAAAAGCAAGGGTTGAACAAACGCTGTACCATAATCTTTGATTTAAAAACTAGGAACTTTATCAACGCCGGCTGTCATTTTGTTTTTTAGTTTTTTTATGCCTTTAAGTATATCGTCCTCCGTTATATATTGCAAATTAATAAGATTGTTGTTTAGCAATATATTCTCTTTATTATTGTTGGGGTTTGAATTGATATAAACATCCGAAAAATAGTTTGAAAAACCGTCAACGATGGATTGAGGAGTTTCGTAAGCTTTGTCATTATAGTGGAGAATTCCACGTATTCTTGACTTACCCCTTTTGACATTAAGAAATGACCAAAACTTTGATGGATCTTCTCTAATTGCGTCCTCAATGCTATGAACATAATCTTTATATGCAACGTTAATTTGAGTTTTTATTAGGGATCTGAGTGACCTAAATTCATTTAAGTAGTTTATAGTTTTGAATTTTTTATAATTTTTGCGCGCCAGTTCTTTTTTTGCTGATGTTATTTTTAATCTCCCGGTTAAACCACGGTGGATAATTCCGTTTCGTATCGTTGATCACCGGTACACATTCATCAAATACACTATTATTTAAGGTGTTATAAAAGCTATTGACGGTATCATCAACAAGACCAATCGGTATGTAGCAACATGTTATACAATAACGGAAAGTTAGCTCGTCGAAAGTTATATCTAATATTTGTGTTACAATATACAAAATTTTTTTGATTACCGGTGATTATTTTAAAATCGATAATAAGGGCAGGATGATAGTTATCTTCTTTTGTTAAAGGGGCATTATCTCTAATGACCTTGCATTCAACATTGGCTAAAATTAGGTCTAGCATTCTGCCATTATTATTTACAACTGTATTTTGTTGTTAAATTTAAAGAACTAATAGAATTATTAATTAAGCCACATTTTGCGTCATTTGATGAGAGATTGTATAACGGTATGTTGAAATCACCATAAATCAAAATTTTGCAATCGACTAAAAGAAAACGTAAAGCCTCGAAAGCTTCTAAGAACACTTCCAGTTCACTAGCGTTAACTGACGGTGGAATATATAGAGCAAACACATATAGTACAACGTTAATGAATGATATTTTACAACCTATAATGTCTATTGCAGGTATTATATTATAAATTACTCACCCCTTATCATCGTTATAATTGCCTATAGAAAAAAAGTTTTAAATAAAAGTTGTGTGATTATGACTGAGTTTTGTTAAAATGATATCAAAGGTATAGTTTATACGAGCACAATTGAAATCGTATAAAAACTAAAAGCCAGCAAAAACAGTCGGCATATCTTTATTCTATATATTATTGTATATGTACAATAAAGAGATGCCGACTGTTTTTGCTGGCTTTTAGTTTTTATACGATTTCAATTGTGCTCGTATAAACTATACAGTAGCGTGCAGATTTCAGGGGATACAATAAGATAATATATTTTTTTAAATAGGATACCCTGCATATTATTACATTTTTGGAATGTTCCATTGTTCCTGATTTCAAAAATATACCATATGTTACCCCTACCATATACCGTTTTTGAGTTATTAAACGTCGAATATCTTAGTTAAACTAGTTACTGTAAATATAGAAAAGTTAACATTATTAAAGTGAGCTATGAAAATGACAACTATTATGTTTGATAAGTGACATCTCTTTAATGAAATAATCAAAATGGTTTACAGTGAGAAAGAAAAAGTCTATATATTTACTTGTTATATACAAAATAACAAAAATAAACGTGCAGCAAAAAGAGCATATAGGATGTTGTATCCAAATCGTCCAACACCATGAGAAAATACGTTCAAAAATATTTACCGAGAGGTGAATAATACCTCCAGTTTTAGTAGAAAAAAGCGTGTAGTTCAAGCAAACTAGGAAAAACCGCTAGATATACTGTTTCATTTTGAAGGTAAGCCCATCCATATTTATTTGCGAACAGACTTTTTTTGAAACATTGTATTATTTTTTAAAAAATTCTGAATGTAGTATAAATAATGCAGTCGATCAATTAGGTAAAAATTATTCCAAAATCCAACGTACGTTAAAAAATAACAGCTACAGACTATATAAAATTTTACCCATACAAGTTGTAACAGAGGCTCATAAAAGGAAAAGGCTGGACTTTCGCTGCCAGATGATTCAAAAGTTGGATGAAGATCCCGATTTTTTTACTAAAATATTATGGACTGATGAATCATCCTTTTCTACGGCAGGACTATTAATAGGAAAAATCGAAGGTAGTGGGCAAGCAAGCACAACAGAAAAAGATAGGTAAAACAAATAAAAAAATTAGGAAGAAAAACTGTTAGCGTTTGGTGTGGAATTTTCAGAAACAAAATTGTAGGGCCTATATTTTATGATTATACTTTAATTGGAGTTACCTATCTGAAAATAATTATCCCAGAAGCGGAAAATATCCTTTTGCAGAATTTTCCGAAAGCAGAACTTGATCTAATTTTGGATGCAGGAAGGGGCAACTCCACATAATGTCTTATCCGTTCGAGATCATTTGAAGAATGTATTCCCAATATGGATAAGGAATAATGGACCTCTTAAATGGCCACCTAACAGTCCGGATTTGACCCTTATGAATTAATTTTTTTTGGGGATTTCTAAAAGACATTGTCAATAATAATAATAATAATAATAACAGTATTCAAGTCATTAAAGACAGGATTCGACTTGAAATAAACAATCTGAATATTAATAATAAAGTAATTTCAGGTTCAATTATAAATATAAGAAGACGTTATCAATTATGCATTGACAATAATGGTAGACACATCGAACATCTTTTATGAGATCATTTATTTACATTTAAAATTCCTAAATAAATCTTTGTTATCTATTTTATATAAATGTTTGGTTTTTTCTTCCTCACTGTAAACCATTTTGATTATTTCATTAGAGAAATATCACTTGTCAAACATAATAGTTGTCATTTTCATAGCTCACTTTACTAATGTTAACTTTTCCATATTTACAGTAACTAGTTTAACTAAGATATTCGACGTTTAATAACTCAAAAACAGAATATGGTAGGGGTAACATATGTTATATCTTTGAAATCAGGAACAAAGGATTATTCCAAAAATTTAATAATATACAGGATATCCCATTTAATTTTTTTTATTTATTTGTATCCCCTGAAATCTGCACGCTCCTGTATTTTTAATAGCATTTTGACAAAATTCAGCCATAATTACACAGGCAATATACTATATATATATACTATAGGCAATAATAACGATGATAAGTGGTGGGTAATTTAAAATTGATAACCCTGTACATTATACGAAATGATTTTATAAACTTTTTTTGTTAATAAATAAAAAAAATATGCTGTTAAATAAGTACAGTTTAATTAAATATGCAGTTATATACTTCTACTGCAGATTTGTCCGCTTAAGTTATCACATTTTCTTATCCACCCCATCGTCTATGATTGGATTAAAGCTCTTTACTATTAGTAAAAATTTGCTTACTATGCAATTCATGGTTTCATACCCTTTCGTATTCCCGAAGATAGATAATTCACCCACAGAAGTACCTCAATGTATTGTTCAGATTTTAGGGTAAATATTGATAATAATTATAAATATTCTGCAGTAATACGTAACAAATCTTTGAGTGGCAGTTTAAGTTAATTTATGGACGGGTTTGGTAAATACTAATGGTTTCTAAAGTAAAATATTTGGCAGATATTTTCATATAAAGTGGCCATATCTTTCAGCGAATTTGTGGGCATTTTGAAGTAACATTGAAACTGGAATGTTGAATATAAATGAAAAAATAACCATTAATGAAAACTGGGAGATTCGGTTTAGGTGCTGCTAGAATTTATGTTGTTTAAAATAATATTTTTATATGCAATTTATTTATTTTACATTTTCAGAAGTATCGCAAAGAAAGAAGGTGGTGTCAAAAAGTCAATTTATAATACTTGTTTATTTAATTTTACTATTTTACAATATGCTAGAACTAAAAGGCTCAGTTTAAAATTAATTTTTGTTTTCCACACTTATTAGAATATAATTCTCGTGAACATACGTACAATATCTTATGTAGCCAGCACATAATATTCTTATCCATCATTCTGATGTAAAAAAAATCATTCTATTTAATTCTTCACTTACCTCAATTAAATTTTAATAGCGTACCTTGAAATGTTTCATTAAAATTTTTAAACAATTAATTATCAGCGTCAATCGATACTGTCAATAATAATTCATGTCACATATTTTAATAATTTCTTCTTATTGACATTGACATTTTTGTAACTAAATGTCAAACTGTTAAATTTATCCTAACCCTATTTTATGAGGTCAAATGTGTAAAAAATTTCAGTTAACATTAGCTTGATTTAAGTACTTGGAAAATATAGTTTATTGGTTTGATATAGTAGACATGATTTATAATCTTTCATCAAGAATACATTTTTTGTAAAGGCAAATACAAAACAGTTTGGGTCCCGTGGACCCCCTTTCAGCTGGCCAATTTTTCTCATCATTGAATTTATCATAGTCCTTGGCCTTTAGAACGTGTACCAAATTTGAAAGCTTTATCTCAAAAACTGTGGCTGCTATCGTGATACTACAGACATGCAGACAGATTTTTTCCTTAAAGTTATGTTTTTTCATTATAATTCGTTGAGACTCGTCCAGAAATGCAATAAAAATTTGTAATTTTTTTTCCCGAAATTGTACCTTTTTTCTTCTTTCATTCATTGTATCTCTCTCTTCTGGTGGTACCACATTCACCAAATTTAATGCGTCGCCTAAAATGTTGTCGACAAACTTAACTGCCAAATTTAGGAAGTCTCCCATTAGTATTTTTTGAGTTATCGCGGATACACACATACACACACACACACGCACCGACAGACATTATTCGAAAAATAGTCAGAATGGATTCAGGAGGGTTCAAGGTCGAAAAAAATCACGTTTACTATACTTCTTTATATTAGGTATAAGAAAGTAAAAAATCGTATTCTCACCCTGCACAAAATAACAGAGCATGCCATTTTTTATTGTTCATTATTTCTAAGTATTAAGGCGGCAGAAAGAGCCCGTATATGAATTTGGGCTGACATTTTCTTTTTAAGTTAGCTGGACATAAACCGGAAACTAACGGATTTATCTTGGCCCATGGCATCAAGACATTGATCTACTGTAACCGCATGTGAGATATAAAGTTTATTGATATTATATGAACTGCAAAACTTACTATCAGGTGCCAGAAGCGCTCATGAACGTAGTTTCTGCATACCCCCCCCATTCATCCAGTTTCGACCTAAATCCATCGACATAACACTGTATTATGCGTGTTATATTATCACCTAAGGCAATTAGAGTAAACATATTGACTCCTTTGTCAGAAACGGTAAATGCTGTATTTACTGGGAATTCTCGTTCCCAACTACGAGGCAATAAGCCAAGTCATAAAAATATTCCTAATTTCACAATTTTACCACGTGTTCGTAGACTTTTATAAAAAATTAGATCATAAAAATGGAAATTGCAGAACCGAGATAGACATAGAGTTGGATTGACAAAAAAGTAATTAAAAAGAGTTACATGCCAGAGATAAAGACAATAAGCTAATATAACCAACAAAAAAAGAAAGTCAACCCTAGCGAAATTAAAAGAAGCTTTTACTACTTCTTTTCACAACTATGTCCCTATACGATGTGCTTCACGGTGTATGACCTGACACGACAGTATATCCGTGTGAAGCTTGTGGTGATCATACGTATAATAATTTTCGTATGATTGAGCTAAAATTTTCTGTATTGTAAATTGTTATAGAACCGCATAATATCTTACCGAAGAATACAGTATTCAACACAAATAAATAAAAAGTATTCAAAAACGCGCCAAACGTCCAGTACAGAAACATTACAGTTAGGACCGTCTACGGAAATTTCCATTATATCGTAAACTATCTGACAATCTTAAAGAAAGCTTCTAGAATATTCAACCGAAAACAGACGCCGGTAAAAAAGGGCGGGAAAAAAGGATCAGTGAGTCAAGTGAAGTCCGAGTTGCGCGACAGTCACGAGACATCGAGATACCAAGCCAAACTCATAAAAAAAAAGAGAAAGCTAGCGTCACCCACGCTACCGCCACATACAAAATTACATAATCAAATCACTTCATTACAAATTACGGAATCAAATTTTCGTTCACCGCCAAAACTTTATTCACTCATTCATTTTTTTTTTATTTTTATTTTGTGAAATTTTAAGCCACGTGTTAAGTGAACCCCATTCCCCTAGTGCAGTGTTATTTTTTTTATTATCGTGCGCTAGTGCTGTGTTGCATTTAGTTTTGTTTTGTTCGCTTATTTTGGACCCTAATGCATATTGTATTTTGGTAAGATAGATCAAAACTTTGTAGCAGCTTTTCATCTAAAAATTTTTTTTATTTTTTTTTTTAAAATTGTCTAAATTGAACTATTTTACTTTTTATTCCTGATATTTTACACATTTTATTGAAAACAATGTTTATACCATGTATTCATTTTTATTCTTATAATCACGTTTATATCTTGAAAATGGAATAAAGATATTCCGAAAGCTTGATAAAAAAATATATATTTGTATATATACATATTTAATATTATTACATAATAAGGTAGCGAGACCCTTTTAATTAATTCTTTTTGGCAAACATTGCGCAAGGACAATTATCGACAATCAGTGCATAAACATTTGTAACATGTACCAAATTCTATTTTAATTAAACCAAATTATTTATTACTGTTAGGTAGATAGGGCCACTGCGTAGATAGCATTCTCTCAGTGCTTAAGGACATCTTAATATAAAACAAAAACTATTGCCCTCAGTAAAAAATAATTGCGCGAACAGTATTAAAACGCTCTACCAGCAATCCACCCCCTGAGAGTCGCCTTCATTTATATATATATATATATATATATATATATATATATATATATATATATATATATATATATATATATATATATATATATATATATATATATATATATATATATATATATATTTCTTTTTGTGTTTCGATACGCTGCTGGCGCCCTTTAAATAAATTTGTGTATCGGAACCGGTAAAACGCTTTTCGCGACATCATCACCCGCTCTCATCAAGGCGACAGACAGAGAGGAGAGGTGACAGATCATCCGTATAATAATTTTCGTATGATTGAGCTAACATTTTCTGTATTGTAAATAAATTAAAAAAGAAACCAGATTTCGAAATTTATTGATCAATGATTGGCAGAGGAAGGCGGTGAAATAATTCTTGGACATAATTCTTATTCTTAACTGAAAGAATGTGTCCAAAAAATCTGGCCTTGAATTAAAAATTAGGAAGGTGTGAGACTGGATATCCCTTACATTATTTTTATTTTTGTTACCGTTTTATTACCGTTATTATTATTATTATTATTCTATGTCGAATGGAATTTTTTGGTGGTGTGTTTGAAATTCTTGGAAATAAATAATTATGATAGAGAAATGAGAAATGAATAATATCCACCCACATTCTTAATATGCACATACACTTATACACCTATAGATATTAAATGAAAATAATTTAGTTGCACATATTTTTCTAATGTTCTCATAAAATATCGCGCAAAACGATGAAGTATTGCAAAATAATTTCCTAACATTAAATTGCGGGTACTTGAGCCAGTCTACGTCAAAAGCTAAATATCTGTGGAACGAGATTTATGGGTGTTATCACGTAAATAAGTGCATATATAATATTGGGAAGCTTGCCACTTAAAAAAGAGTTGGGATACCGACCACTTAATATGTTTAAAATAGTTATTTTATAAACAAGTCTGGTTAAGTATGTGTACTTGAATAAAGTGGCCCACTTCTTATACATATGGTTATTATAATTCATTTACATACAAACATCCATCGTTTACGTGAACAAAAATTACCTCGTTGAAGGATTATAATGTGAATATATAAATATTATACTAAACATACCAAAATATAAAGTCATAACTTAAGTTTATTATTTTTATTATGAAAGATACACCTGTGAAAAAACGTGTATTTGATTACTTTATAAATAGCTTTTAAGTACATCAAAATATTGTAATTAACAAGTCTTAACAACTTCCAAAAATAAAGTGTAACAGCTTTTTAAATATACTCGTCGTTAAAATAAAAATATGATTAAACTTACTTTATGAGAACTAATAATCCAATATGGGATGATTCAATCTTTAATCCCCGAATGTATAGGATTGCTTCTTGTCCTATAAATGAGCAAAAAATTCATATAAACTTATTTCCGAAAAGTATTCGTTGCAGAGATACAAGGAGGCGAACATTTTTTCGTTTGTAAGTATTTGTAATTACGTGACTTCTTTACCACAGGCGATTTAACACAAATGTACGACATCAAGCAGAATATTCTGTAACCATTGTGATTCCTTGTCAAATTGTTTTTGACATTTTCCTCCAAAAGGGTGCATTCTTTTGTGAATTTTAGATCGGGGTTCTATAATATTGAATTATGTTTAGAAGAAAATTGAAACTCATTTTCCTCAATTGATATTTATTCAAAACTGCATTGATAAACTGGACCAGGATACGAAGTTATGTGATTAAAACTGTATAATTTGTTTTGTGAAAACTTTGACTGTGTTTCATACAAATATAAAAAGCAGAAAGAAAATTTGTTAAAATGAATTAATAAAAAAAAATTACTCTACTTTCGTGAGAATTTGTGTAATTTTCTATTTCACTTTTGAATGATTTAGATGGACTACTATTTATGCCAAAATATCACTTAGTTAATGTAAAAGTTCGCCCTCTACATTTATTATTTGAATAATTTTTTGACAAAATTGCATACATATAAATATAGTGTATCCCAGCCTAAAGTCCCCATCTGAAATAATTCGAAGGAATATGTTTTTGTAATAACCTTAAAACAAGTTGATTTTTATTTCTAGTGGCACAATTAATATTCAATCCCCCTTCAATATTCTCTAATGATGACGACGTCGATTTTTTTATCGCTCTTCCACGCAACTATTTTAGAGAACATAGATAATTCGCACTATTGGACTCAATTCCACGCAAAATCTACGTTTAATATAGCAGACAGTGATGTAATAATAGAAAGCTTCTGGACGACAAAGACAAATTGTTCTGTGCTACTGCCACATCAGCACAGAACAACGGGAATGAATGTTATTTATTGCGGCATTTCCGGTCCCCGTCTGAATTCGATATTCTTTTGCGCATTATATCACGTAGGCGGACAGCCTTAGTGGCAACAAGACAGTATACAGCTAACTCTACCCGCATATTAAAACTATAATTCTCTTACGTTTTATCGTATTAAACGCAGATTTTGCATAAGAACAAATCCAATAGTGTATGTAAATATAAATTATATCAAACTAAATATAGCATCGAGCTTCTACAAGCAAAAGAGATACAATTAATAACGATCATTGATTTGGGCTCTGCTCCGATAGCCAGGCTGCTCTAAAAGCGGTGTGCTCCCCCAGGACGAGATCAGTTCTCGTCCAGGTGTATGGGGATGCCCAAGAAGAGCTGGCTAAGCATAAACAAGTGAGACTGGTGTGGGTCCCGAGACATATGGGAGTTCCAGGCAACGAGAAGGCCGATGAATTAGCTAGATTCAGAGCCAAGGAACCCTGTCACGGGCCTGAGCCTATGTTAGGCAGGTCACAACGGCCCTCAGTGAGTGGGCCCACGAGACACTGAGGACGCACTGGAGGACTAACAGGGCCTGCAGGTAAACCTGAGATTTTGTGACGGGGCCGAACAAATCGAGATCGGTCTGGTTGCTGGGACAGAGTCGGAAAATTCTGAATCTTTAATGGGAGTTCTGACAGGCCACTGTAGACTTAGGTGACATCTATCATTGATAGGTATTGAGGAAGCCCCTACATGTCCAAGATGCAGGAGTGATGAAGAAACATCTTACCACTTCCTGGGACAGTGTGAAGCGTTTGGGCGCCTGAGACACAGTATCTTCGGTTCTGAGGCGCTTCTAAGGGAGGAGATGAGCTCCGTCGCAATGAGTGACATCCTGACCTTCATCATAAGGTCGGAAAGATTCGATGAGGCAGCAAGAGAAGCACATGACGAAGGGCACAGCTGGGGGCTGGTAAAAAGAGCCCGTCTGTGGCCTACTTGCCAGGCGTCAGCCTACCCCACCATTACCATTACCATTTGGGTTCTGTTAGACAAAATATGTGTTATGGTGTGTTTCATTAATGTTTCCATGCTATGGCATTCTGAGGTAGCTTATTTAATGTTTTAGTAGAATTGTAACCTAATGATCTCTGAAATTGTGCATATTTATGTTTGGACATTGTACAAACCAAAATATAGTTATAAATATATTTTCTCTTAACAAGTTTTTATACAATATTCGCTTTAGAATTGGATGATACGATCTTTAAGTCGAAAATAATTTTGTTAATAGAGTCGATAAACTCTTTAGGTCTAAAAAAAGTAAACTTGCGTATCTCAGCATATTGAGGAATATTGCAATTTTTAAGGTAGGAGTTAAAGTTCGCTGTATTAATAGTAAATAACAACGGTCCGAAAATGCTCCCTTGCGGAACTCCTCTGTTGTTGGTCGCAAAGATAGAAAATTGATTATTCATTACGACTCTTTGCCGTCTCTCTGAACGATAATTCATAATAAATCGAAGAGAGTTGTCACCGAGGCCAAAGAATTCCAGCTTTTATGCAGAATTATATAATCTAACGTATCAAAAGCCTTGCTAAAATGAAGCAGATATTTTGACTAATTTCATTGGCCTTAAAGATATCATGATATCATGATACATTTAAAAGAGCAGTAGTCTTATTTTGATTTGTGCGAAAACTTAATTGATTGGCAGATAAAATACGCTCTTCTGTCAAGTACCCATTTAGTTGTTCCGAAGCTATTTTCCTAATACTTTTGAAGCAGTGGGTAGTATACCTACTAATTGATCTAAAAGGAGACAACTGTTGGATTGAAATTCTTTGCAAAATGTATGACATAGCCTCTTTGCAAGCCTCGGGAAACCTTCCTGTTACTAAGTATCTATTAATAGTATACGTAAAGTAAGCATTAGATGTAGAAAAATTAGGTTAACATTGGATTGGATTTTAATTTACGTAAAATTGTATTGTAAAATTTATCTTCCAACATCGTAGCAAAATTAAGAACACCATTACCGTTAGCGAACTCTTGGTTTCCATTAATTATTAAGTTTTCATTATTTGCCTTAACAGAAATTGGCTGAGGAACATTGTTAATAAAGAAAGAATTTATTTCATCAGGATTAGCAAGTTCAGTAGAACAGTCAGATTCCCTTGAGTTAATATTAAGATATTTTAAAGTATTCCAAAACCTTTTAAAAACAACAAGGTAGGATCTTTCCTAATATATTTATTAAATGACACGTCAAATTTATTCTTTTTATAAACATATTGTGCGGGCTTTATCTCTTAGCTTCATCATTAATTTCAAATTATCTGTTAACCAGGCAGCAGTAACTTTTATTATATTTACTGTTTTGTAAGGAGCATGTTTATCAAATAAATACATAATATGTAGTATGCACGTCCGAATATTCACAATATCATCAACATTTTGTAACGAGTATGTGATTAATGTTTATAGAGTATCTATAAGCCAACGAACTCGCTATAGTCATAGTTTGCAAAATTATAAGTTATAAAAATAGGAGTAGGTTTACATTTTTTTATTTTAAATTTACAACTAACTGGTGAGTGGTCAGAAGTACCTTCCATTTTGGAAACATTACTATTAACGACAATATCTTTATCAGTTGTGAAAATAATCAGAGTAGAAGTACCATTTAAACATGTTAGTTGAGTTGTCAGTTGGTGTAGGTTATATTTGTTTCAGAAAGAATTCAGTTGTTTTGTATTTGAATAGTTTACAGTTGAGACATCAACACTGAAATCACCGCCAAAAATAACATAACCATACTCTGGCACAAATCCAGTTGTGACTGATTCTAGATCTTCTAGATATGCTTATGTTGGCATTAAATGACCTATATGTGTGCCCAAACAAAAAGTTTTACCTGCGTTTTTGTGGAAACCCAGAGATGTTCCAGATTACTTGGCTCCGTGGTCTAGAGGTAACGTACTTGCCTCGAAACCTCTGGGTCCCGGGTTCGATTCCCGGTCGAGGAACTGGGATTTTTCTGTGAGAGAGATTAATCGTAGTATACTCGGATATTGGGTGTGTGTCCATTGTCTCTAAATGTGTAGCCCTCTCCCACACAAGGTCATTCCAGACCTTAAGGGATAAAGGGGGTTGTAATTTCATGTGGTGTTATACTTGTAATGGAATAATAGTACGAGGATTTTAATTTTAATTTAATTTTTTTTTGGGTAAAACGCTACACCTCCGCTTCTTCTTTCACGATCTTTACGAATTAATTTATAATCATGATTATTTAAGTCACAGTTTTATGTTACTTGCCAACTAGGCTTCTAAGATACTCAGAAGGTGACAGGACTCCTGTACAACATGATTTTGAAACAAGTCAAAATTAGTGCTAATAGAGCTTGTGTTGAATAGGACGATTTGAGCTACTGTTTTTTTCCTATCTTTGCTTGCTATGTGTCCCCCAATGCACATAAATATATTTAATAAAATAATGCTACTTGTAACAACTAGTTTAAAATAGGAAAATCAGAAAATATCTTATAGATGATATTTTACACAAGTTGTTGGCTGTTAACATATTTTCTTATTTCTTCAATAAAAAACAGAAAAAACTATATTTCCTATTTTTATTTCTAGAGGACTTCCAGCCAGGTACATGAATAATTTATCCTACGTTTCGTCCGAGTTTTCGGACTTTTTCAAGGTTAAAAGCTAATACAAATTTCCTATTTTAATTTCATTGTATGGGCTGGTTTTATTTTGTTTTTCATCATTTTTTTACTTGATAGGTATGTGATGTACGTGTAGTTCGACGAGTTAAGCAGAGAATTCTCTGCCTAACTCGTCGAACTACACGTTCATCACATACCTATCAAATAAAAAAATGATGAAAAACAAAATAAAACCAGCCCATACAATGAAATTAAAATAGGAAATTTATATTAGCTTTTAACCTTGAAAAAAGTCCGAAAACTCGGACGAAACGTAGGATAAATTATTCATGTACCTGGCTGGAAGTCCTCTAGAAATAAAAATAGGAAGTACAGTTTTTTCTGTTTTTTATTGAAGAAATAAGAAAATATGTTATTTAATTTTCATAGCATTAAATTCATTTTTATATTAAGAGTAAAATTGAACATAAACTAAAGAAAAACTATTGAATAAGTAATAGACAAAGGTAAATATTTTACCATAAATAACAACTAGGTTAATATTACAAACATAAAAAACAGTTACAACTAAATACATCTGAAAGTGATTAAAACATGTACATTTTTTTTGTTTTTTTTTAAGTTAAATCAAATTAGATTAATATATTTCTATCACACTGAAAAAATAATTATAGAAACATTATAGATCTGTTTCCTTATTTATTAGATATCTCTTCTTATCTCGATCACTCCAAATAAATATATTACCTCCAAAGAACCAGGCTATTTGATTTATAACATTAGTTGCGCGGTTATGAACAACTAGGTAGCTATTTGCTGTAAGAGACATTTCTCCTGAATTTATTTAATCAATATTTCTCAATATCAATTAATATGACAAAATGGGCTGTTATTATTTTTGATTTACCTGTTCTATAAATTAGTTGGTAGAGTAGATTATATATCCGGTGGTCACGTGCCTAAACCTTTCAACGTATCATACTTAATTTTACCAAATTTGCTGTGGCAATTATATTAGTTTTAGTTAAAAGGACAATCAAATTTCCGGTTTTGTAAACAAAAAGTCTTGAGTCACGACTAATATTCATGACAAAATAATTTGTTCTTTAATTAATAAAATTTCATATTTTTGAGAAATAAAGCATTTATAGGGACAGGGATTATTTATAATTTTTTTGATACGTATTTAAAAATTTTCAGGTTGTATTATAGAACGGAAAGTAATGTTTTGTACAATTTGCCATGAGCTTCGAGATACTAATGAATCACATCTTCAGATACATGTTTTAGAACTGATAAATTTTCATAAAAAAAAATTATATAATAAACTAAAATATTTGTTTCTAGAACGAAATCACAATGAAATTAGTAGACAAATTACAGTTTCTTAATACCAAATTTCATATTTTCGATCAATATTTTTGCGTAAAATTGGATAAACTATGAAGATTTGTAAAAACAGATATACGTTTTTTTTTTAAATTAAACAAAGTTGTATTTTTTTAGATGTGAGGGATCAAAATAATAAAGCATTATTTCCAAATCGTAGAATTTCTACTTTCTTTGTGTATTGACGCTCATCCAGGCCAAAAAAACTGGTCCATTATAGGACATGAAAACTCGAAGTATTGTGTGCTGTACGTTCCACATTTTGCTTTGTTATTCCTAATATTCTCCATCCATATCCTGCTCTGCGCTGATGAGGACCAATAATACCGAAACGTCGGACTGAGTCGTATTTCTTTTTTTGCGGTACACTGCATGTTTACCTTTTGTTATTTTGATTGTTGAACCCCACGAATTCTACGTTAAAAAAAACATGGTTTCTTTTAAAAAATTTCGATGACGGTAAGCAAACTGTGATGACGTCTTATTTAAATTTTCTATGCTCAATTGAAATTAAATATCGATATTTTTGAAATTTATTTCCATAACTTAAGAACTTAAATTGTTTACCCTTAAATTGAAACAAAACAAATTAAAAGGTAATGAATTAAAATCTAAATGGACGTTTATAAGTATGAATTACTGGTACAATATATTTAGAGATTTAAATTTAAATATAGAAATTAATGAGGAGGTAGTTAAGCTGGTAGATCAGTGAAATACTTTGACTTTGTGATTGACAGAGAATTAAAATTCGGAAGTCATATAGATTTCATTTCAAAGAAAATTGGTAAAAAATGGATTTCTGGGACGAATAGAACCCTATTTATCAATGTCATCTAAAGTTATCGTGCGTAACTCTCTGATATTGCCTCACTTTACTTACTGTTGTTCTGTTCTCTATGTTACCTGTACAAATTTTGATAGGTTTCAGAAATTGCAAAATAATGATATGCGAGTAATTTTGGAATGTAATAAATACCTCAGGATTGATAACATTTTATATCTGTATCTGTATTTGGTTCGTTTCTCCTCTTTCTTCAAGATGATGTTTTTCTCCGCAGGTGCCGAGAACTCGATGACATACATCACCTTGAGTTGATGGTCGAGGAGGACTGTCGGGCTTGTTGGCTTGGATTAGCCTGACCGTCGGGAACGATTAGTTCCAGTAAATCCGGCATTTCTCGTTCTCGACCACGGACTCAATATCTCCAGGGACGTAAGGCAGCACTGGTGTCTGGTCTACCCCGTAGGAGTGCCTTAGATGGTAGTATAGCACTCGTAACGCCGCGTTATGTCGATGGATGTAGGCCGAAATCGTATATATGGGGCATGCAGAAAGTAAGTGCATGAGCGAATCCGGCGCCTGATGGCAGGTCCTGCAGTTGATATCAGGAACCTATACACGCCACACGCGGCTACAATAGGCCAAGGTGTTGATAACACCATCCTGGCAAGCCTCGGTCTCAGACCTAAGCCCGGCTGACCTTAAAAAAGGCGAATGTTAGCCTGGTCGATAAACCCAGGGTTTCTATGTTCTTATAGAAGACACCATGCTGGGGTTTATCGACATACTGCCGAAACAGATTTTCCTGTTCGGCAGCTGTAATTCGGGCTTTCAAACGATTTGGCTGAAGTTCGGTGACTGACTCTACATCAGCACCTCGCCGGCCTCCTATCCTGGTGTCAAATGCGAGACGAGTTCATCTGCGGCTCCTTTTGCTGACTTGAACAATCCTGTTCCCACTCCTATAGTTTCGTGATGTTTCACAAACCGTAAGAGGGGATTTGAGCTCTTGAGGATATTACATGCCATACTCAGTACCTCTGCCATGCGTACATTCCAGACTCAAGAGCCCTCGGCCCCGCGTTGACGTGGGAGGCACACGCGAGGAATGGACGATAAAGGATGAATACTTCTGCGAATATTCATCATCTTGCGGGTATCTCTGTCTAATTGGCGCAGCCCGTCTACCGTCCACTTTACTACTCCGAAGAAGTAGAGCAGAACCGGAATGGCAAGCATATTAGTTGCAGACACCTTGTTCTTCCCCGAAAGTTCGGAAGACCAAATCTTTCGGAGACGGTGTCTGTACTTACCGCGGAGAGAATCCATTATTTGTGTTACATCCTGGATGTGCCTTTGTTGCACACCCAGATATGTATAGTCTCTCTGGCTTCTAGGTGCTTTAGGATGCTTCCGTCTGCCAGCTGCGCATCTTCAGGAAATTCCCCGCATTGTCCTCTCTTGAGGTGGACGACTGCACATTTGTCCTCTTCGACCATCCTAAACACGTTTTGTAGTTCGCGCTCTCCGGAGGCATAAAGTTTAAGGTCATCCATTTAAAATAGATGGGTGACTTTATGAGTTGAAAACTCGCGCCAGACGCCGGTGAGTGGAAGGAAATTTCTTCTACCACCAGTTGTTAATGCTGTCTGGGCCCGGGGCAGCAAAGTTCTTGATACTAACAAATACTTGTTGGACTTCTTCCGTACTGATTGCTGGGCACACTTCTTCTGGCTCTTCAAGTTGTCTGTGGCCTCGAAGTGTGCAATTGCTGGAGTGTCGCTATTGAATGGACGCGTCGTTTCGTAGATTCCGTTCCAGAAGGTTTCGACATCTTCTACAGTCGGCGGATTATCTACAACAATGTGTGGCTCTTGAAAGAGGCGGGAAGGATTCGTACGGAACAAATTGTTATTATTATTATTATTATTGTACTACATAATAGATATTACTATATGCTTGTATGAGTTGTATGTAATTTCAAATATAAATATTGTATTTAGTATCTATTTATCTGATAAACAAATATTACTTTACTTTACTGTTACCTTGTATATGTCAGTAATTGAGAATTTATAATTTATTTCATACTTCTTTACACAACAAATGAAATATTTCCATTGATATTTTTTGGAAATGGCGGATGCGCCTCAACTAATCTGTATTAAAATAAAATCCATGCATTTGCATCAAAAATGATAATTACTAAAAATTATGAAACGTTTCAGTATAGAAATAAAAGTACAAACAGAAAGAAGTATAATAATTCACCATAATTATTCCAATTAAATTACAGAGACAACTATGTTAAGTTAAAAACATAAATAAGTAATAAAAATCCACAAACATTGGTTACTTGATGATGATACGGTAGTCAGTATTTAAACAGTTAGCTAAGTCCCACCCTCAACAAATCAAAGTATTCGTTAGAGAGGGAAAGAGGTATCTCTTGTTGGCATAAGAAAAGGACAGGCAGAAACTCGTGGCATAGGAGAGCTCATGAGTGGTGTCAGAGGTAATTTAGTGATGAACGTCAGTCAGTACAATTTAAGAATTTGCAGAAG
Source organism: Rhamnusium bicolor (assembly GCA_029963845.1). NCBI lineage: Eukaryota > Metazoa > Arthropoda > Insecta > Coleoptera > Cerambycidae > Rhamnusium > Rhamnusium bicolor. The sequence goes on along the minus strand of JANEYF010001271.1, from coordinate 936,407 downwards.
AAACATCAATTGGGCTGATAAATTAGTTTTATGTGTGAGAAACTGTGATTGTTTTTGTTATTAAGGGCTTGAGTAATTTACTTTAAAATGGAAGAAGAAAACAGTCAACACAGTCACAAGACTGAAAAATGTTGTACCACATCTGTAACTCCGTTTTCTATTAATGATATTTTAAGTAACAAAAATGATATTCGAGATGATAACAGTGACGTGCAGGAGTCAGCTTTGGATATGTCAAAGGCTCACGGAAATTGCGATGGTGAGTTATTAAGTGTTATTCTTTACCACTAATTTATTCCCAAACTTATTATAAATATTATTTCGTTGAAACAAGAATATGGGTATCTTAGTAGTGATTCTTATTTATACTCAAAATAAGATAATCAAACTGATTTAATAAAATTTTATTAAAACAAATTTACAAAATTTTAAGTTTACTTTAACGCAGTTTAATATTTTATTTAAAATGGAAAGTTGTACTAAAATTAATTATTTTTGTTTATACGGCTCCTTTAAGTAGATTTAGTACCTGAATAAATTGCACAGCAGTTGTATTATATTTGCACAACAGGAAAAATTTACTAGATGAAATTCTTCCTAAAATGAGTTGTGGACAAATAACGTACTGTATAGTCGTTATATACAGCTGTATTAGCAATCGTGCTATAATATTCAACTATTTAACTGTCATATATAGTGTACAACTATTTGATAAGTGTTACTAAGTTTCTAATGATGATCAGAGAGCATTCTTTGCGGCGTATAAATCACACGGGGTATCTCAAAAGATGTTGGTCACAGAAACAATAATCTATTGGACAATTGACACATTACATCACGAACTGGGAGTCCAAACCAATTTTTGAATGTTACAAATGTTCTCAATAGGAAATTTCAAGGTGAAACATTTCGTTTAAACACCCTGTAAATTACAATAAATCTTTCTTACTCAAAATCTGAGGAACATTGAAGAAACTTCGATAAAGTAGTTCTTTCCATTAAAAAATCATTGAAAAACATTAATGCTATTTATCGAGTAGTCTATTGCCATTTTTTTCTATAGTGCTATTCCCACAGCCAGAGCCTAATTTGTTACGTAGCTTTGTACAATACATAATTCTGACCTATATGACAAGAAAATGATAATCTAGAAGATTACGAAAGGATAAAGACAGAGACACACTCTTCTCACCCAGGGGTCGATCAAGGATTTTATTAGTTAGTAGGTAATACAACTCTCTGTATTCCTGAAAGTCCTTAAGGTACCTTGTATAGGAATGGGCTACACATTTGGAGACAGTGGACACACACCCACTGTCTGAGTACGCAAGGATTAATTTCTGATTTAGAAAAAATCCTAGTTCCTCGACTGAGGATCAAACCTGGGATTCCAGGGTTAGAGGCAAGTATCCTTACCACTTGACCAAGAAGTCAAGTGACCACGAATAATTGGATTGAAAAACAATAGAATGTCAAAATTGTGTGTCAACATTTAGACACTGTGTTTGCTTCCAATTTTTGTTGGAAATCGTGAATATATGGGTATGTTGCCAGTGTTTTATACGCTCGGCGTAGCACCATGATCTAAAAGTTCATGCGTGAATGAAGACTTCTTGAAACTTGTGAAGAAAATCCACATAAATGTCTAGTATGTGCAGAGTCAATGGCAGTTGCTCAAGAGGAACGAAGTTTTAATATAGTTGAAGACGAATCCAATGTTAAGTACTTGTAAGCTGTCCACGATTTCAATTTGCATCGGGTGGCCATCTACAGGACACAGAGGCTACAAAAAGTTCAAGTTGTATATTATGGTCATAGACAAATTGAGGTTATGGTTGATACAACGTGTCAATCAAGATACCTGATTTCTTGAAAACTATCCCTGGAGCGATAAAGCTACATTTACTTAATAACTGCTCATAAATACTCACGATCTGACACAAATCCTCATTTGGTTCGAAGACATCATTTCAGAGGCAGTGGCTTGTAAATATTTTGGACTGGAATACTAAATAACTATGTAATTACACATTATTTTCAATATCAAATTAGGCATCTTTGAGAGACTGTTTACTACTATTACTCGAGGATGTTGCATCAGTAAGACCAAATTTATGGCACCAACAGAGCAAGACATAAGTATATTTTGGTTTGGAAGTTGGAAATTTAAGCAACAATTTTCCTGGTCATTAGATTGGAGGACCTTGACCAACTTCATGGCCTCCTTGATTATCCGATCTTAACCCACTTGATGTCTTTTCAAGATTTCAGACATGATTTTACATTATATTCCATTCGAAGTTTAGGAATTATGGATAATGTTCGCGAGAGAAATGTAAGCGCAGAACTAACAAGACTTTATTAATTTTTACGAAGAAGCTTTCGAAATATACATTTTTTTACATAAAAACCAGAGCAAAAACCAAGATAACGTTAGGACATTTTTTTTGAAATTTTAGTCATTTCTGTGTTACATTAAAGTGCCTTTTCTGTAAAAATTTCAAACATATTGCTTAACTAATATTAGGTGTTGCTGTTTTTATTCAAATCAGTATACTTTAGTCGCTGAAAAATACAATTTTTGCACTGAGAATGGTATATGCTTCCGTGAATTGGAAACACCTAAGTGTAACTCAACTAGGTTTTTACAGTTCACGGGAATATGTGTATCGACTGTTTCTTGACTCGACTTGACTTTTTTTAATTTTGGTAGACATATCTCAGTTATACAGTCCGTTTCTTAAGTCTTACTATGCAACACACAGAATGTTCGATAGAACAGAAATTTTCGTATTTCAGATAAACATTGTTTAATAACAATTTTAGAAGATATCAATTTCACGAAACTAAAACAAAAATACGTCTAAAAGGATTTTTGTCAATAATATTTAAAAAATCGGTATGGACAGTAGTTTCTTATATTTATTCTATACAATATGAAGTAAAGGAAATAAGTAATTTTCAAAAAATATTAACTTCAGTTTTTCGAATTTTTTTTACTATTACAAAATTAATTCTAGCGGGTAATTTGTAATATTTAGAGCATTGATATGAAACCGGTATTCATTTTTACCGTTACTGAGGGAATGGTACCTCATTCAACTATTTTATTTAATTTAATGCATATTTTTTGACCACACAACTAGTATTTTTGAAAGAACTACGTAAGTAGATACAGTATTATAAAAAAATTAAGTGCTTCATAATAGGCAGTATTTCAAACAAGTTTGAGATACATTTTAACAAAAACGAACCAGTAAACTTTGAGCAAAATTCAAAAAATTCATTCTGCAGATACTAGTTTTTCTCAATGCTAAAAGAAGAATTGACCAAAATAAGTGTCAATATTTATTTATGTTAAAGGACATTATATAAACAAATAACTTACATGGTGTTTCAGTTTTTTTTGGTAATATCGGTAACTAAAAACACAAACTGAAATGCGCTGTACAATGTGTCTCATTTTACTCTACATATTTTACACACTGAAAAATATTGGACAATAGAAACAGATTTCGTTTCCAAAATTTTAGGGAAATATTTTATTATTATTTTGTTGATAAATACTAGTTGCCAACTGATGTAAAGTTACAGATGTATAATCGAAGAAGAGTTATTCATGTAGTAATAATATCCAAGAAGAAGAAGAAAAATAGAGATATCGATCTTCGTTATATTTATTACCACTTAATTCATCGTCAGATAAATTTTTATAATAAAATTTAAGAACCCGCTGTATCTACATTATTGAATTGATATATTTTAAAGACCATATTTATCAATTTATACCTCAAACATTTAAAACTTCCTCCAATCAAATAAACACCAAATTATTTATACATTATGAATTCATATTAATAACATAAATAAAATATCTGATATGGCCAGCACATAACTTTCGTATACCAGTATATATCATCCTTATCTAAAAAATCGTTCTATTTAATTCTTCACTTACCTCAATTAAATGTTAATAGCGTACATTGAAATGTTTCATTAAAATTTTGAAATAATTAATTATCAGCGTCATTCGACACTGTCAATAATAATTCATGTCATAATTTTAATAATTTTTTGTTATTGACATTGACATTTTTGTAACTAAATTAGACCTTTCAAATGTCAAACTGATAAATTTACCCCATTTTATGAGGCCAAATGTGTAAAATATTTTAGTTTACATCAGCTTCATTTAAGTACTTGGAAGATATATTTTATTCGCTTGATATAGTATACATGATTTATAATCTTTCATCAAGAATATATTTTTTTGTAAAGTCTAATACAAAAAAGTTTGGGTCCCGTGGACCGCCTTTCAGCTGGTGGCGAATTTTGCTCATTAGCGAATATTTCATTGTCTTTGACCTTTAGAACAAGTGTACCAAATTTGAAAGCTTTATCTCAAGAACTGTGGCTTCAGACATGCGGACAGATTTTTCATAAAGTTATGTTTTTTCATTATAATTCGTCGAGATTTGTCCAGAAATGCAACACATTTTTTTAAATTTATTTCCGAAATTGTACCTTTTTTCTTCTTTCATTCATTATGTCTGTTCTGGTGGTACCACATTCACCAAATTTAATGTGTCACCTAAACACAAACACAAACAATTTTAACTGCCAAATTTGGAAAGTCTCCCATTAGTATTTTTTTCAGTTATCGCGGATACATACATACTCACACACACATCCACACACACGCACCCACAGACATCATTCGAAAAATAGGCATAATGGATTCAGGATGGTTCAAAACGTATATATCGATCAAAATCTCGAGGTCGAAAAAAATCACGATTACTATACTTCCTTATATTAGGTATAACAATGTAAAAATGCCTCGTTATTATTAAGGTTATTATATTATAACGATATTGTATTTAGAAGTAAATGCTCAACAATTAATACTATCTGTAAGATTGTGGGCGACATAGTTGGGGAATGGGGACCTTGAAGAAGGTAAACATACACGTTATGTGTAACATCAGTTCAACTTTTCGCATATTCTCCTTGTGGAAAAACTTTGTTTGATGTCTTATCAAATCTTATTGGACAAATAGGCAAAAATACGTTTCGCTTAAGTACATCTGATTTTAGGAAAGTGAAACATGGAGTGCTTCAGAAATCCGTTTTGGGGCCTCTATTGTTTAGATTATATGTAAATGATTTATTTTATAATCAATGTCCTAGCAGTATTGTTATGTTTACAGATGACAGGACGATGACTTAAAATCAATTTTACAGATCCACAAAATACTTTCAGTATATTATGTATTCATTAATAAACTCTCATATAAGCTATAGGGTTATACATTGGGGGAATTCTAGCAGTGCGGAAAGGGTTTATACGAATTAGCAAGAGCAAATTTTAGAAAACACCGTCAACCACTTTTTATTAAATATGGTGTGATGCAGTGGCGGTTTGTGGGTCAAGAGATAGGGAGGTCAATTAGAAAAGTTTACTTTATTACCTATCTTCTAAAGTGATTTAAATTCCAATTCGATCCTCCGGTCTCTTTGAGATGCAAAGTGGTCAATTACTTTTTAATTAAAGTCTTTTATCTTCTTTATTAATGCCCTTTCTATGGTAAGCATAGCTAAAGAAGATAACCTTTCCTGACCCATGGTATTTCTGAAAAATGTCTTTATTCTTTTTAAGGTGGAAAAACAACGTTCATTTTCGACGGTAGTCATAGGGAGAGTACACAAGATTTTTTACAGTTTGACACTTTCATAAAAAGTGTTGCACAAATTATTGTTAATAAAAAGCTGTAACAAAGCAACTGCATCTTCTCGGCTATATAATACTTCTAATTCAGTTTTAAGTTTCAAATGATTTATGACTGGATACTCCATTTTAACTAATTTAAACATATCTCGAGGAAAGCTTTTTTTATAATCTTTAAATCGATTTGCGTGAAATAACTGAGACACTGCTAAATGATTACTGAAGCCAAACCTGTTTTTGATCTCAGATGTAATTATATCACAAACTTCTAATGAAATTCTCCTTTTTGATTCTGCCATTTTACATCCCTGGGCAGACTGCATGGATGTCTCCTCCAAACAGTTATTCAAAATTTTATTTCTGATGTCTTCAATTTTACTATTAAAAACGTCAATACACTTATTTACTGTTATGACATCGATATTACATTTTTGTAATTGATTGAACAATATATCACAATGAGGCATAACTAAATAAAAAAAATTTAATCAGTAAAGAAAATGTTCATTTTGTAAGTAGTTTTTTAAACCAATAACTTGGTTTAGAGTGTTGTTTTCTGATTCATTATCAATGATTTTTTCTAAACAATCTAATAATTCTGTTCGATAGGTATAAACACTCTCTATGCACTTTGTATTAAAATTCCATCGTGTTGGAGCAGCTTTAGCTAATCTCACCTTAACAACATTATCTAACACGGCTGTTCTTTTTGGCGATTTTCCAAAGAATGAAGAAAAGCTATGTAAATTAGTAAAAAAATTTTTATGCTTTTATCCTGACTTGATGCTTTTTGTAAAATTAAATTTAATTGATGAGCGTAACAATGAATAAAATTTGCTGAAGGATAACTTGTTTTAATTTTGGTTTGTACACCTCCAAAAGCACCACTCATTACTGATGCTCCATCGTAACTTTGTGCTATCAATTTTTCAGGACTTTCATTAATTTTCAGACATTCTAACTCTTTAAAATTACATCTGTCAAATGCTGCGATGTCGTTCCTTGAGGCTGAACAAATTTCCAAAATCTCTCACATACAACACCGTCTAAAACTACTTGTACTTTATTATGTCCATCTTTCAGTTTTAATATATTTTGTACAACACTCATATTTAATAGTAAACACCAAAAACACTGTTTTACTTAATTTCACGACAAGTAGAGATTTACTAATAAAATGTTCACAAATAAAAACATTAAAAACAACGCGACAGAATTTACCGACCAACACGTACCTGGTCAGCATTAAGACTGCTTTACTGAACTTCGTGCGTTATTGTTTATTTACGTAAAATGTGTCAGGGACATTCACCCCGCCAGTGTTTTCTGTCTCTTTTACTTTCTGACGATTCGCGCATAAGTCTATTTCACATTTAATTCGTTGTAAATTCGATCCGTAGCTAGCTTTAAGGACAAGTTGTGGATTGACCCAAGATTTTTAAATTCTATAAATGAATAATGTAATGAATATGAAATCCTGCGATCTAGATATTTGAATAGTATTGTGCATAGAATGAACTTGAAACTTTAATATGTTTTTTAAGAATATTAAATATATATATATATATATATATATATATATATATATATATATATATATATATATATATATATATATATATATATATATATGTTAAATTCGTTTTCCGGGTATACTCCCGCGTAGGTGATAGGCCCCGAGAGGGACCGTGGTTGTCTGAACGACGTTTCGGCAGGGTCTCATCTGCCATCTTCAGGTTCTAACAGATAACTGCTTACTGCGGCTTCTGGTAACTCGAACTGAAATGTTACCAGAAGCCGCAGTAAGCAGTTATCTGTTAGAACCTGAAGATGGCAGATGAGATTCTGCCGAAACGTCGTTCAGACAACCACGGTCCCTCTCGGGGGCCTATCACCTACGGGAGTATACCCGAAAACGAATTTAACATTCACCACCCGCGAAAACCTGAAAAACAACATATATATATATATATATATATATATATATATATATATATATATATATATATATATATATATATATATTTTTAAACTTCGAAAAATGAATAGCTCTATTTTTTATTTGTATGTGGGAGGTCATTGACCAAATGACCCTATAGAAGAACCGCCAGTGGTATGATGTCCATTCCATGCTTACATATTTATTACTCTCTGTTAGACATTTATAAAAATAAGAATGATTATGAAACTTCATCTGAATTACATCATTATATCTCAAGATCAGCTAATTTCTTGAAAATGCCGAGGTATTGCTTAAAAAGTTCAATAGAGAATTGGTTAAATTTGAATTTATACAGGGTACCCATTAATTAGTCTGCCATAGAGAGTAATCATGAGTTCTTTTGTAAGAAATAATAAAAAAATCTAATAAACATTCCCTCTAAGATACTTCGTTTTTAAATTATATGTTGTCGAAAAGGGTTTTTAATTTTTTTCTCATGAATGACAAAAGAGGAAATAATAATTGAACAATTGACAAAAGAACAAAAGACATTACCGAAAGAATCAACAGTTTCTTCTGTACTCAACAGACATATTTGTAGTCCTTTTCATCCACTGTTTGTATTTTTATAGAAATGTGGTAATACTTTTACTTTATTTCATTATTTGGGGTGAGATACTTGTCCCTGATTTTATATTTATGTAATCTTAACTGTATGATTAATTAAATGTGAAATAAATGTTCATTAGACATCGTCTTTTCATCGGCACTGCATGTTAAATATAATATTTGAAAATTAACAAAAATAACTAAATTAATTTTATCATTTTATTATATATTACAACCCCAGTCAAACTACATTTTATTTTCGTTCGATTCGTTGGTTGATCAAAGAAGGTTTATTTTTAGACAGTTCTTGTAAGCGAAAGTAGTTAGTACCTATACATTTAAATACGTGTTATTATATTATTGCCTTTGGCGGCATTTATTGTTGTAATATTTCCTTTGAAATCTGTGACCATCAAAATTGTGAATATCTACTACGGCACCACCATTGTCTTGTAAATATTTTAAATAAATATGTCATTGGATTTAAGCCAAGAGATGACATGACAAAGGACATTATAAAATGGTGGTTGATACAACCTGGCACCTATACTTTTGAGCTTTTAAGCTAAAAGCTTTTGCACTTTGCTTACGTGTTACTTAATTTCAGTAATTGGTTTGAGAATAACGGTTTTTATAAACACAAAAGACCAACGAAAGATTTATGACCTTCATTTAAAATACATTAACGATGGAGTCACTTTTTGACGTTTCGTTGAGACAACAGTGCATCAAAGTAGCAAGTTCAAAAAGATTTTTTTCTATGACATTTTCAGTTAATTTTCTGTGATATTCTTAATATGCAAAATTTGTAGCAATTTATACAGCTCAGCGAGTGAAATGCAATTTGTGTCCCAATATCTACATGGCGATTTTCAGACCTCTAACATTATTCCAAAAATTTAATGACAAAATCGGTGCAGAAGTTTTAACCATTCTATTTTTATCCTTACCGGAGACGTTCTTACCATTTTGGCCTGTCAATTTCATATTAGAAGTAAATATGATCCATACAGAATCATCAAAATGTAGAACAAATTTCATTTCAACGATAATCTGAAATTTTATTCTATGTATATTCGGTTAAAGTTAGTCGATTGAGACTCGGTTTAAAACGTATTTAAGAAAAAATCGTTTGCAATATTTGCAAGTAACTGAACGAAATTTTCCTAAAAAACAGAAGTAAAGTAATTACGGAATGAAATGAGAATCAAAAAAAATCATCTCTATAAAGAATATACTTAGTCCAAAAACGACAAAAACGTCTCGAGGTTAGCCTAAAAAATTGAAAAAAATCCACAATTATTTTTAAAGAATTGGGGAGTTTTGAAACTTTTTAGAGAAATGTAAGGGGTACCAATATCGCCCTGTACGCCTAAGGATACAAATTCATTTCAATTACTGCTCTATATAAACTAATCTAATATTTACAGTGAGAAAAAATGACCAAAACATTTCATACATTTGGAATAACACTTTATATGAACAATCGACAAAAAATGTCTTCCTACCCGATGGAACTGGAAATAAAATTCATTGTCCTTAAATAAATACAGTTTGAAATAGTAAATAAGAAAATTATTATCTGAAAAATTCCTGAATATGGTTGACCTAATAAGGCAGTGAAATTCTGTGTCAACTAGTTTTTATTTAACTCCCAAGTACAATAGTAATTTTCAGTTAAGTATAAAAGATAGGAAGAGATGGTTCGGCAGTCAAATGTTACATATTTATGTAATAAGTTTAGTTTCTGAGTGTTTTATACACTGGTGTCATAGATCCATAGAGAATATTAGTGTATGTATATTCTCTATATTCTGCGTAATGTCTATGATCACATACATATATATGTGCATAAGTTTTGATTCGCAAATCTCTTATGATATGAATAAAAACATTCACTATTTCAATGTCATTTAGTGGTAAAACGAAACTACATCTGATATTTTAAGAATTGGTAATAAAATGAGTTCATCTGGTATAAAAACAATGATATTGTTCAAAGTAAATTTAATTTTAAAAGTAGAGACACTATAGACACGGGTGTTTTGGAATTATTGTCTCTGGAATATAGAATAAGATATATCAGGAACAACTAAATGATAAATTGACTACAGTTTAGTACCTAGTATCCATTCTTGTTACCTGTTAATAAGATTCTACATCACTCGTGATCAGTTGCTATTATTTCCTCCTTGACATAAATTAATCCTCAAGTGTGTTTGAAAGTTTACTTTGGAATACCTTTTGGACCTAAAAAACCTCACCGAAAGAAATCTGGGTCAGATAAATCGAGAGATCCTACTGGCTAAGACATGTCACCAAATCGTGAAATTAAATGTTCTGGGATCATGTCTCTTAAAGTGGTAAACCATCTCTTGATGATTTATTAACAATCAATCAATTACTTTTCTGGATTGTTATGAAATTTTAAAGGATTCCATGAGATCAGTATCAATATTATACAGGAGAATTGCTTCAAGTCGAATAGGTGCTAAAAGGAAAGCAAATAATGACATGTATGGTTTATGTCATTTTCACTTTTAGTGAGAATCGTCATCAATACTCCACATGAAAAATCAACACGTACATACATCATTTGCTTTCCTCTTAACGCCTCCTCGACTTGAAACAATTCTTGATATATTTATTCACGTTAGATGAATATTTACGCTTTATATGAAAAAGAAAACTAAAAATGGCGTCCTAATCTATGGTAATAAAATTCATTATGATTAAATAAATGTAGTTCAAAATAGGTTATAAGAAACAGATTAACTGAGAACTTCCTGAATGTAGTACATCTAGTAAGCACTTAAATCTGTTGGCTAGTTGTTATTTAATTCCTTAGTACTATGGTTAAAACATATCCTCAACGTTTCAGAAACAAAATCTATTTCCTTCTTCAAAATTTTGTTGCTTTTATAAAATACATTTTATATATCTAAATAGTATTTGAAAAATAAACAAAAAATTTTAATATATCTTTCGTAAATAACATCTTAATTTCTGTATGATTTTTATTTTTATTACTATCTTGATGTACTTAAATAAGCTTTAATTAAGGGAGTTTATATTTTTTTAATGCATTTATACGATTTCATATTATTTCTGATTCAAATAATGTGAAACTTAATATTATTCTTAGATTTCACTTTTCTTAACAAAACCTTTCGATTGTTTCAGAATCTCTGATGGGTCTTTCTTCCCTGACTCCGGATTACCAGTCCTCACACCAATCAGAAGATTCTAGTAGGGACTCAAGCCAACCCAATAGAAAGAAGAGGTCACGGGCGGCCTTCACTCATGCGCAGGTATTCGAGCTTGAGCGCCGTTTCAGCCAACAACGGTATCTCAGCGGTCCTGAAAGAGCCGACTTGGCAGCAGCTTTAAAGCTCACGGAGACCCAGGTGAAAATTTGGTATCAAAATCGTCGATACAAAACAAAACGGAAACAATTGCAAATGCAAGAATCGAACCTGCTGAATCAAAACGCAAAGAGGGTGGCTGTTAAAGTCTTGGTTAAAGACGACATGCCGATTTTTCTGCAACAGAAGTCGCCGATTTATCAGAAAAATGGTTATTATACCGAGCCTACGAAAAGTGAATTTTTTGTATACGACCAAATTAGTAAAGGTATGGTACAAAAGTATCCAAAAACTATACAAGAATCGATGTTGAGCTTATGTCAGCAATATTCAAACTCTATGCAGCTTTTTCCTTATTTTAACTACTACCATCCGTCCTTGATAAATAATATAGGACAGCCAGAAGAAGAGGTTAATAATATGGATGGTAGAGAACGAGAACAGAATTAGATTATTTGTATTAGTTAGTAGAACTAGACACATAGGAATGTGCTTTCTACAATTAGATACTTTTTTATTTAAGTACCTACTTAAAAAGACAAATTCAACTAGATTAGTTCTGTATTTAATTGTATAGTTATACAAAATGTCGACACTTTATACAGCACCAACTTATTCTAGTATTTTTTTTTGTAAATATATGTTATGTGCAATACTTTTTCTTAAAATATAAGAAATTAACACCAAAGATAATTTATGATTTTTTTGGAGAAACGCAAAAATGTGAATAGTAAAAAATGGTCGCTTGTTTTCATGGAATATTAGAAAATTACTGAATGATTTACTTTAAATCTACTTACTAATTTCTTTTGATTTTAAATTAAGAATGTTTTGCATATGTCCTTGGATATTAACAAATAACAGTAAAAATTCGAAAGTGTTTAAATATACACATAAATAAGAACATTGTGAGTGAAAGTACAGTTTTGACAAGAAACCATGTTAGTGTTTACTAAATTTGCTGCCCGATTCTCAGTATTATGTTAAACAAAATCCAAAAAGTTCAATATTTACAATAAATTTTGAATTTTTGTGATAATATTATTGATTTTTTTTATAGTTATTGTATTGCGCTAACAGTTTTAGAAAATTGTAAGAACCCTTAAATTTAAGGGATTTCCGAGAAAAACATGATATGTCCAAATATCAGGAATTTTAAATAAACGCGCCCTCTATATTTTAAAGCCAACTTTCACATAATGGGTATTTTAGTTCATGTGAAAACCTTATAACTGACGAAATATATCTTTTTGAAATAATAACACTTCATGAAAAAGCGTTAAATATTGGATGGTTTTTGTGAATTTCTCAAACACTGTAATTTAAAGCTATCATGTCTTTCTTGGAAACCTCTCATTTGTTTAAACGATAACATTGTCAAAGCCAACACTCCTAAAGAAAAATTCTTAAATATTGAAGTTAATATAAAAAAATATAAAAACAATTTTTATTTATTTTGAAAAAAAGAAAAACTCCATTCCTTAAAAAATTAATTGATGACTAGTTTTAAATAGATTAATAATTTAATAGGTTTTTTTTGTTTATTTGATTTCTCAAAACAAATTGCTAATTCTGATGTTATACACTTACAGACAACATTCCTGTGTAGTTTTCTTTTATTACGTGCATAATAATGGTTGCGATCTACATGCTTATTTTTTTGTATGACTCCATGAAAATTTTCAATTTGACAGAAACTGATCATAATTTGAAAATATTGACTTAGTAAAGTAAGATTTAAAACATAAGTAACAATTTGCTAAAAAAGGCTTGCAGACTCAATTTTTATTGCATTAGGGGACCTTCAGTAAAACTTAACAAAATATTGCACACGTGGACGCAATACTTCCTTCTATTGGTGCGTGGCCTCGGCTTTAAATTTATTGTAATAGGTCATCCAAGGTCACTTTTTTATAGCTGGCAGCGCTCTCACATAAAATATCAAAGGTACCGAATTACTTATAAAAAACTTTACTAGTATTTTAATGCATCAAAATTTAAGGAAGATATTAGCAAAGACTCGAGAGGTAGAGCAAATAATTGTTTTCTTATTTTCATATTTGAGAGCCTTTTTAACTTTAATTTTTTTTTAAAAAAAGAGGAAAATTGGGTCATATCGTTGTTTACTCTCCAGAACTCCTCATTAAATTTACGATGATATGTTACACCCTACACGAGAATTATTAAATTTTGAAAAAAAATAGCTGTGGACTTGGGTATATTTTTTATTATTTTATATTCACATTTCTGTGTTTCCTGAAAATGTTGGAAATACCAAATATACTTTATTTATTGTAAAAAAACTGTTGTAATATATTGTATATATTGTTCGAAATACTCACGTCTTCAAAACTTATATTAAGAACTACATTCTTATGCACTGTGTGTGTTAATCAATAAAAATGTTACAAATTTGTATTCTGTTTTTATTTAATACCCGATTACTTTTCAACAAAAATGTGGAAGAGTGCATTGTTATAATTATATTGCACTTTCCAAAAATAATATAATTTCTAACCTCTAAATCAAAAACAGGAAAAAGCTTTTATGCAAACATTTTAAAAAAAGTAACTAAAAAAAACAATAAAATGTGCTTTCGTTTCTTGTAAGCAGGACAAATTTTGTAGGATTTAAATTTTAATTCGGCAGGTAACTATATATATATAAAATTCTCTGACAGTGCCTAACTGTGCAGTTCAGTTTTAATCTTAAATACTTTGGGAGAATGCTCTCTTATAATTATGAAACATATGACACATGGGCCTCTCACTCGCTTCTCGGGTGTCAAAATTTACAAAAATAAATAATTTTTTTCATCATATCTTCTAGGAAAACCAAATTCTGTTTGCATACCTTCTTTGTGTAGAGTTGGTTCTTGAGGTTATGCTCATCCATATGTGACACATCAGCGGCGTACAATGAGATTACATCGGAATTATTTCAAGAAATAAAAGTACGCCACTGAGTTTTTCAAATTTCTTGTTCAATTCTCAAAATCCTCATTCAATTCACAGAAATTATTTTAAGTTAGCCTTGGAAATACGTTTATAAATCATATAAGAACTGCTTATGGTTTAAAATAATTGCAATGTAACCTCATTGAACGCCACTGGTGTATCACATTTGCATGAATAAAACTCTAAAAGATAATCGTACACAGTGATGTTATGCGTACAAAATTTTGTGTGATTTGCTACTATTTTCTAGAAAATATGGTGGAAAAATAATTTATTTTTGTAAAGTATTCAAGATTGAAACTGTATATTTGTTAGAACTTTACAAAGTTCTAAATCCAATTATTACGCTCTATGTATTGAAGGTCAATTGTCACTAAATGTCCCAAATCATGAGATTTTGAATTGTTTGTATTTTAGAATATTGTTATATTACTGCAATTTTTTGAACTAAATTTAAATTGATTTATGGGATACGCACTCATTTATATTAAGATTAAATTTGAGACTCTCATATGCCTAAAATTTTAAATAATTTATTCAAAATATCACACCGAAAACATCAAACAAGAAAAAATAAATACCGATAATCGGCGTGTTATGACTACAATTAATTTGCCTTTAGCGTAACGACTTTATATTTTCTGGCAACAGAGAAAAGAAACATTATAACTGTGTTATTTTTATAAATTAATTGATCTTTCAAACGACTTTCTCCATTTGAAAAAAATAAATGTGTTCTTTGTTGATAAACTTTGGACTAGAAAAAAAGAAAATCCAATAAAATTAATCTAATGAGGATCTGTTAACAAACAAACGTTCTACTATAATTAAAATTACGTTAGTCCGAGAACGATATGCGCGGATAAATGTAGATGATACTCCAACGCAACATGGTAATATGGTAATGAATATTTAAACTTCGAGTTCAAAAGAATTTTAGAATGTTTTCATTGAAGAATTGGGCTAAATTTGAAACAGAAGAAAAAATTTATAAAATTTATAAAATCTGAAAAGAAGAAATGGATAACCGATCCTTTTCCAAAGGTTTAACATATTTTCATTTACAACAAACCCTAATGTAATCAACATTAATGGCTCCAGAGAACAGGATAATTGAAATTATATGCGAAACATAATAAAACTTTTTGTTGTTTTTTGATTTTCACGAAATTTATTTTGAATATATACTTGAATATATATTTTACATGACAATCGTTTCGCCAACACAGTGGCTTCGTCAGATGTGAGTATTATACTAACTTTTACAATGCAGAAACAGGGTATAAATATGAAATTTATTTAAGGCTGTAAACTATTATTAAAGTAGGTAATTTAAGAACTGTCCTGATTTTAAACACTAAGAGTGGTGGATGCAGTAATAAATAGAAATATATAGAAACTGTACTTTACACTCAAAATAAGTTTAACAATGGTGATGAATTAGTTTCTAATTGATCATTTAATATTATATTCTGTCTTTTTAATTTATTAATTTCTAGTGATTCTAGTAACGTCAGTTTAGGACCTTTATTTTCTAAATGCAGGACTTCTAAATTCGGATTGAAACTATGATTATCTTCTAGGAGGTGTGCTGCATATGTGGAATCTTCTTTACCATTGGTAAAACTTCTTCTGTGTTCTGCAACTCTTGTTTTGAAATTTCCTTCCGTCTGCCCGACATAAACTTTAAGGCAAATACCACAGGTCAGCTAATAGACTCCCGACTTACTTTCCTTTTTAACTCTATCTTTGTTATTTTTAATTAATTTACCGAGTGTGTTATTAGTTTTATAAGCAATGTTGACATTCAGTTTTCTTAAATTTTTGGCTATTTTATCTGTAGGTTTACCGATGTATGTGAGGGTTTTATAATTAGATTCTTTCAAAGTGGTGTTTGGATATACTAACTGTATCGCTTTTTTGTAATTTTTTGTGGCAAGTATTTTATCAATCATTATTGGGCTGTAGCCATTGTTAATTGCTATCTGTTTTATTATATTTAATTCAGAATCAAAGTTGTCTTTAGATAGAGGAACGTTGATTAATCTATGTATCATACAAAGGGTGTGTAGAAATGTTGTGTATAGTAGTATCGGTATGACTGCTTTTATAGTATATGGAGAATGTATGTAAGTTATTTAATTTTGAAATAGTTAGATCTAAAAAGTTTATAGAATTGTCGTCCTCTATTATATTCGGATGTAAATTATTAATGAATTCTAAGAATTGGTTTAGCTGTCTTATGGTTCCTGTAAAACAAATAATTATGTCGTCTACATATCTATACCAATATATGAATCAACTATGAAATTATATGGTGTAAATTCCGCGTAGGTTAGAATAATTGAAAACAAATTGGGTATCCTCTTGGTAAAAGTTTAAAATATAGAATGAAACGAAACGCTAAAAATTTTTTGCTTACATTAGGGTTTACTAAGTTTCATACTTACTTTGAAGGCTTTCTTAGAGCCACCTTGATAACGTAAAAATGCAGGTTTTTGGTTTTACTAAGCAGAATATTTAGAATTAAAAATAACATTATTGAGTCAGTCATACAGAACATAATGTGCATATTATCTTTTTTTAATTCAAGTTTCAGCAATTTGGCAAATAGTCAGGAAAATAATTGTTTAAAAAGATATATGTTACACTTATCTGAGATAAATTTTGTAAAAGTTAGAAAATAATAATTAGCAAACATTTTTGACGTTATTGTATTTCATTTCATTCTATATTTTCATTGCTTAAAACATTGTGACAGTTCCAAAATAAATTTATTACTATAATATAG
Organism: Rhamnusium bicolor; assembly: GCA_029963845.1. Classification (NCBI taxonomy): domain Eukaryota; kingdom Metazoa; phylum Arthropoda; class Insecta; order Coleoptera; family Cerambycidae; genus Rhamnusium; species Rhamnusium bicolor. Next base: position 919,015 of record JANEYF010001271.1, on the reverse strand, counting down.
GGAATTTCTTCATACCCTTTATTTATAGGGCGATATCTCTGATATTCCCCCTGGAGTCAAATGGAGTATATTGGACACTCCTCAACTTACCCGATTTGTCTCTATGTGACGTTTTTGTATAGGTAAGTAACTGTGACTGGATAGACTTATTGAAATTTAAAAGCATAAATTGAGTGTCATGTTTGTGAAATTGCCGCTAAAGTTTCTGGACGGGGTGGGTGGTGTAAAACACACACACAAGAAAAAAAGGTTGGTCAAAGCTGTTCAGGACATTTTAAAGGATTCGATATTACTATCTCCACGTGTATTACTACTATCTGCTATAATCCAAATAGCACAGGACACATTGTTCTCGTTTAAGCTGTTCCTATTCCTAATGAATAAACTCTTTTTCATAGGATCGAATAAGAGGTGCCATCAAATTCGTCAGAATCCAGGAGTCTTTATTACAGTGAGAGAATCTATGAAAAGACGTATCGAAAATTGGGACGTCATTTCTAACACCTATTGTAAAATTATCTCAATAATTTGAAACCATTGTTAAATAATTCTTGTTTTGTTTGTGTTTCCTAATAAATTTTATTTTAATAGGAAACAGTTTTTGACCAATTTTTGATTTCTTTAATATTGTACACGATTTTGTGGAAAAAATTAGGCCAATAACAACGCTAAGCAGAAAAGTCAAGAGATAATTTTTGTTTAAAATTAAATTTGCATGCCAAAAATGTTAAAAAAATATATTTTTTCAGTGGCTTGCCATACTTTTCGACGAAAACGTAACAGTCATCTACGTCACTGGTTAAAGTTGGGGCTTAGTTTTCAAGTTGAATGATATTTTACTCGTTTGTTGCACACAAAATTCCGTTTCACATTTCTTCAAATGGGATTTAACTATTTTTTTTATTTAACGCCCTGTATATTGGGAGCGAAAGTTTTAAGGACAAATAGAAATACGCTCCTTCATTTATGTATGTCATTCCATTATGATACACCCTGTGTAACACATATTTTTTATAGCGACTCTCCTTAGACATCTTTCATGATTCTAGTAAACATTGAAATGTGGTATGAAGAAATTCTGTTTTGAACACCAAATTACTCATATGTGAAACTTCATAAATTTGTTAGTAGAGCATTTATTTTCCTCATACTATATTATTTCTCATTTATGGGAACTTGGGTGGTATAAAACGACATTACTATCCAGAGTTCAGGGTTGAAGAAGTAACTTAATCTCCCCTAAGTCTGTTATAATTATGAACGTCAGTAATTTCACATTGTTTACACTTAAATTATGAGTGTTACCATGTGCACAACACTTGACTGGAGAACTTATATTATAAATATTTATTAACGGGTCCACTATTAAGGTATACATACAACAAAAATAGATCATTTTTTATTTCATTCAAATAATTCCGTAAAATGTTGACGTCGGCGAATTAATTTATCATCATTTTTACGGAACGCCGATTTTAGATTTATATTTTAACAAGTATTTTCAAAAAATGTAAAACCTGTGTGCATCAAGTGCCACATATATTTATTTAAAAAATAATAAGATATTATTTGTTAGAGATTTGTAGCATTTTGTTAGTTTTGCTGGTACATACATCCCAAAGGTCAAAAGAAGGAAAATATCGTAGTAGCTAATCGTTGCAGAGCTTCCCAAGGACATAAAAAATAATATACTTGCTATAACAGTTTATATACCTACATTTATATATTCATATAATGACCAAACAAATAATATTAAATGAAACTTAAAAGAAATATTCAAAATGATATCCCAGATATCACAAGGAAGTCATATGAACGTTCGGAAAGTTCTTAAGCCGGGTACTCATATGCGCTCCGTATCTGTATTTGTATCATGTATTGTAACGGATACTGTAACAAAATTTTGAATGTGTACGTCTTGCGTTCCATGTTCGCGAACTTACTAAGAACATGAAGAGCAATCCGAGCGCCTGTCGGTAAACGCCGCGAACACAAAGAGGAACGGTCCAGTGTTGTGGACGGTTCGTAGCTGGAACGCAAGTCAGTACGTGTCAGTGTTCCGATCATATATCGAAACACTGCATGTTTCCAAGACGACATGTTGCTGTGAACTTGCTTCGAACACTGCGGGTCAAGATGATCGCAGGTCGTTACGTCGACTATTCGCCTAGGCGTACATACAGCGAACTGATACTGTAACTGTTACAATACATGATACAGATACAGATACAGAGCGCATATGAGTACCCGGCTTTAGATCGTCCAAACAAGTACAATGGATGTACAGTGGACATACCAAGAACGTCCAGATATTTTCCATTTTACAATTAGTTGTAGCACGTTCTGAGTACATATTTTAGCATTTTAAAGTGAATGCAATTGAACATTCTATGGTAAGTATTTAGAAATAAACACAGGTATAGAGGAAGGGGAAAATGTCGGAACCAATAATTAAAAGTAGATAATTAACAAAGTTTCACTATCACTGCCGGCAAGTTAATTTCTATAGCAAACAAATAATACTTTATAAACAAAAATTTGCAGTCAGAATTTTTAAATTAACTTGAGTATGAAGTAAGAATTGGACATTGAATATTAGCAGTTTATAAGGACTATTTTGTTAAACTATTTGATTTTATGCATTGAAAATGCGCAAAGTAAAACTATGGCTTGTTTTTTGGTAGTAATACAACTCTAAACACAAGATACCACAAGAACCTTATTTTTGTACAAAATTGATTATGCATTCTAAGAATTTCAAAAAGTTTTTTCTTCAGTGGTCTGCGATAATTCTTGGGTATAACGTCATTGGTTAAAGTTGGGGATTAATTTTTTCACATTGAATGCCATTTTATTCATGTACACATAAAATTCTGTTTCAGTAAATTCATTTCTTCAAGAAATGTTTAAATAAATAATTTTTTTTTGAAAATTTTAACGCGCTGTATCTTGGAAACAAAGGATCTAGAGACAAAATATTCTTCAACTATGACATTTCATTATGTTGTACCTTATATACAGGGAGTTTTAAAAACATATGTTCATTTACAAACGATTTTTTGCTTAAAAATAAGACCAACAATTTGTCGCTGTGTCCACAGCGGCTTAGTTTTCGAGATAATAGTAAAAAAAGTAAAACAGGATATGCATTAAAATTCTCCCTTGGAAATTTTTTTCGTTTACAACGATTTTTTTGTTCCATTTTTTATTTAAAAAAATTAGTATTTCAATATATATATTAGTAATAAAATGAAAATATAATGGAATATTAAGGGGCCTAGTCGGGAAAAAGCTTAGGATAGCTGTGTCACTCTCTAGAAAGTTTTTATACATGCGCCGCTGAATAATTTTGCTCTTGACAATACCTTCACTGGACGTTTTCTTCACCGACTTCATTGAGGTGCGATTCCCGATAGAGGTAACACTTCCTTGCTCCATTTGTAGTGACAAAGATACTTATTTAGAAAATTCTTTTTAACAAAATGGTACGGAATAAAAGTTTGAAACTTGCTGAGCATAATTATGAAGATTCATTCTAGACGACATGTATGAATTTTACCTCGAATTTTACCGATTGATATCATAATTCAGGAGCTAATCACGTCCAAATTTCACTTACATTTACAGTATAAATTTTCCCTACATAAAGTGAAAATTAATTAAAATAGATATACATGTACCCTATAGTACACTTTCAACTACTGATCCTCCAAATTTGGTGTAATTTGACCAAACCGTATGGAAGAAATAAATTTTGAAAAATTACCTTACAAACACTGGTTCGATTAGCCCTCTTAATAACATCTTACTAAAAAAAACACGTTTTTTTCAATGAAAAAAATTAAGCCCTCGTTTTTTTTATTTATTATCTAATAAATCAAAATTCAGTAACAAAAAAATTCCAAAATTTAACTCCATAATAAAATCATCGTTTCGTTTGTAAATAATGTCCCAATAGATGACCCCAAAAAAAATCTTTATTTTTTTAAATTTGGTACAAAATTTAAATAAAAGAAATCGTTATAAAGCTAGTATAAAGAACGTGTTGATTAAAATTATATGTATATCCTTCAAATGTCAGTTAGACTATATAAAATTATTACAATCGCAAAAAAACCGCAAAAAACGAAAAAACCAAAAAAGAAAATAAAAAACACAATGGAAAAACGGTTGATATGACAAAAACCGGTTTTTTATATCTTAGTTTATGTTGCTTGGTCTTTTCATGTCAGCCAATAGTTCCAGGTTCGATTTCTGGTCATGGAATTCGAATTCTACGTAAAGAAAATTATAATTAGAGATATGAAAAATACAGGTACACTATACTTATAAGTAATACTCATGTAGTTATTTTATATAATTTTTTTAACACCAACTAAATACCATTATTAAATTATATATTTTACTGGCTGTTGAAGAAAATCCACATACCAGCGTTCGCCAGGTTAGTCGTGATTATGATGTTACTAAAACGTCAGTACATACAGTACTATAATTAGAAAAAAAACTCCTTTTAAGGTACAGCTCATGAAAGAACTAAGTGATGATCCAGATCAAAGGATACAGTTTTATGAAACAATGATGATGATATGCAATGGTGATCGTCTTCTGAAAAATTTTGTTTTCTCCGATGAATGCTCTTTCAAATTAAACGGTGAAGTGAATCGTCAGAATTGTAGATACTGGGAAAGGGAACACCTTCGATGGATGAGAGAGCAGCACACACAGTATACACAAAAGGTAAATGTGTGGGCGTTAATTGTAAGAATTATTGGACCCTATTTTTTCGATGGAACTGTAAACGGACTGGAATGTCTCCAATTTTAAATGGGCTGTCTCATCCCAACATTATTAGATTTATTCTCCAGTAAAATTAATCCAGGAAATGTTGCCGAAAGCCTGTGGTATCAACAGGATGGTGCGCCTCCCTATTATGCAGACATTGGAAGGTATCTTGACCAAATATTTGTGAACAGGTGGATTGGTAGACGTGGATGCATTGAATAGCCACCAAGGTTACTTGACCTTAATCCATTGGATTCTTTTCTATGGGGCAATCTAAAAAACTTAGTTTATAAACCCAAACCAGAAAATATTGTTGAATTAAAAGAGACAATTAGAACAGAAATAAACAACATTTCTCATGAAATTATAAACAAGTTTCAGCAACACTGTATTCATCGTTTAGAGTAGTGTCATCTACAATAAGGAATAGAATTCGAACATTTACTATAAATTGTTTTTATTATTAACTAACTGTTAGTTCTAGTGACTATTTTTTGTTCAAACAAGACATGAAAAATTTTTATATTCTTATATTCAAAATGACCGTATCTTCCAACTTATCAATTTTTGGCCCTAAGTGTGATACATGTTTGGAATGAGCTGTTGAAACAGAATACAAAAATGGAGAAAGCCTTTTTTGAAAATAAAATTATTAAAGTTACCTATCTATTAATATGCACTTAATTATCGTATGGATATTTAAACGAATTAAAATCTTACAGTTAAATTGTGATTTTCTTGTTCATAATTAGTAATACACATTAAACAAACAAAAGCTGGTACAAAACATAGGTCGAAGTAAATACAACATTAAACACATAAAAGGTCTTTATCAACGATACAGAGCAAATGATAGTGGAATATCTGTTGTTTGTTTTTTCTTTTATATTTTTAATTATAGTTATTTTTGTGATGTTCTTATCTTCTACTGTGTGTGCGCTTTTTTCTGTTCTTTAAATATAAAAAATATATATATTTATAATATTATGGTAGGCTAAATTTAAGTTTTCAATATCTGTTCTTTTATTAACTGAATTTTTCTTTTTTATGGCGAGCATTTCATTAAAAATTCTTTAAATTGTTTTGTTGACCAATTATTTCCATATTTTCAAAATCAAAGTTATGCCCTTCTTAGGTATGAGTAATTGATGCTGTTTCATTAATTACTTTTTTTTGTAAATTATTTGGAGTTTCATCATTTTTATGTTCATATATTCTTTTCTTTAAATATCTTTTGGTTTGACCTATATAAAATAACGTTAGCCAATAGAACCTATGTCTCCCTAATTTATACCATTCCATGTAACAATTGTAACAAGGTAAAACCATGTTAATAAATATAGCGTAACGTCGACTAAATAAAATAGTAGTTTTTCTATTTTGATTGACTTATTCCCACTAAGTTGTAATATATATGAGGTCACTAAACATTCAAGAAACTATTGTTACACATACAATTTTAGGTTTTAGAACACATGCTAAAAATGTGTGCACTTCATATTTTTACCATCACTGCTGCACGCGCATTACCAATTCTCTAAACCATGTGTTGAGTATTTAAAAATAATTCGCGTGATATGCATACTAGTAATGTCAATAAAACATTACCATTCACAAACGGGAAAGAAGTAATGTATATATTGGCACCCAAAACGGCAAGCTATTAAGTCAAAAGCGTTGGACTCAAACAATTAAGTAAACAGAGGGCTTTTTGAGCGCTAAACGCTTTTAAGTTCAGCAGACTGACTGCTGTTTACTGCTTACCGCTGCCTTGGAATCAAACCCCTAATAGCCTTTTATCTAATGTAAACAGAGCAAGTGAAATGATGGCTGTGTAATCTGAATCAACCGGAAAAGTAGTATTATATGATTGTTTTGTTAAAATTATATTTAATAGAATTAGCAAACAGTGTTTTGAGTGGACGTTGGCTTCTCTTTGCAGATTGCGCTCGATAAAGGATGTTACAATTTTACAAATTATTATTATGAATACTTTATCGTTTTGATTTGGCGGTGGTTATGCCATTAAAATATTAAGAGTCGTAAAAAAATACATAAAAGTTGGACCGCAATAATAAAAGAAAACTACAAAGCGATGTTTTTAAATGTAAAAAATCAAATATTAGTTTTGAGAATTTAGATAGACATTGGAAATATTAAAGAAAATAATTTGAATAGAAAATTACTTGAGGATCACCGTAGTAAAACTCGACGTGTGGTGGAGTTTATAATAAAAGTAATTTTTGATGTTTCAAAAGTCACATTTTTTGACGTTTCAAAAAAGTTACATTTTGACGTTTCAAAAAAGTCACTTTGACGTTTCAAAAAAAGTCACACATTTTGACATTTCTAAAAAGTCACATTGGTGGAATCTCACTAATATTTTAAAATTTGAAATGTCAAAAAAAATTTTGACATTTCAAATTGACGTTTCAAAAATGTCACTAATATTTTTTTTGACATTTCAAATTTTAAGAACCGATTTTGCCCACCAACGAACTCAATCTCTTCCTTGACCTCTAGAATGTGTGTACCAAATTTGAAAGCTTTATCTCAAAAACTGTAGCTGCTATCGCGAACCAGACAGACAGACACGCAGACAGACAATTTGTTTTGTCTGAAATTTTGTGTATCGTCATAATTCGTCAAAATCGTCCAGAAATGCAATAAAAAGGAGACATACTGCATATCAGTGATATTAAATACCTGAATTGATGTCCATTCACAACTTGACAGCGTTTTAGTTGGTCAACGAATTTTCTTTGTACAATCGAAATTATATCTAGCGTAACTGACCGTATCTCCTGTCAAATCCTTTACTTGAGTTCGTGTAAGTAGGAGGATGATTTACGTAAACACGACTTTTGCGATATCTAACAAAAATAAATCTAATGATGTAAGATCTGGGGAACTTGCTGGTTATTCATCGTCTGTCAATTCAACGATTTGGAAATATTTCATTAAGGTAGAAGCGTACAGGAGCGACATAATATCGTTGCCGTCTTGTTGAAAATTATAATTAATCTTATAGTATCCATTATGAAGCAGTACCAATTATAATAAGGCCTCAGTGCTGCGACGTGACGTTACAACCTCTAGTCCAGGCGAACCAGTGCACTTAGCCGTGAGCGTAGTAAAAACAAATAATAATAAACAGCGCTAAATTATTTTTATTATTTAATAAGGGCTTCCTATAAAAACGGGGTTGCCAATCGTGAAATGGCACCACATTCATTTTTTTTTTTAAAGGAAAAATTTCAAAGCAAAAACCTGGCGGAAATCATGTACCAAATTATTTTAAAAATGAATTTAGATTTAAATTTCACAGAAATAAATTGGAAAATCGATACGAATAATAAAACACATTTTAATGAAAAAATTTAAACACGGTTTATGAGGCAATAAGTCAATTAATATGAGTTTTTATACTAGGATTCACAAACAAGGATTACAATTTAAAAATATCAAAGTTTGAATGATGATTGATATGTCTAATTGGTCATAAAGTAAATATCTGCTGGGGTTATTGTTAGATTTAAACATTTGTATGGATTCTAATAAATTCAATTTTAAGCTCTCTCATACATCTTACGATTGCTTAAATTTGAAAAACTGTGACCAGCCTAAAATATGGTTTGAAATAATTGAAACTGTTTTTTGGAGTCAACAAAGTAAAATCTGTGTTATTATATCGTAATAATTAATTATCATTTATCAATCACCAAGTAGCAGCTTATGCAGTATAATTTTTAGAAAAGCTATTATCTACGGTACTTATTTTTATTAACGAATTTCTGTGTGATGAAATGATGAATCTCTCACACTTTACTGCAATTTGTAGGTGTAAATCATTTTCTTGCTGAATTCCATTTTTTACACAAACCTTCATCCTTCGGAAAAGAATACACACGCACTTTCGGCCCTTTCACATACAGTTCGCCCATCCGTAATAGACACTCGAAAGGAATGCAAAGAAAACTTCTCCGTATGAATAGAGAATTAGTCGATCATGTTATAATTATATTTATTGTTTTACTGAACTTTTAGTTGTGATAATTCGAATTGTGGTAGTTTCTTATACTCCGAATTTTTTAAATTTAACTATGGCATCAGCAAGTGTTTCCTTTGCATTCTTTTCGAGTGTCTATTATGAATGGGCGAACTTTAATTTCCTTTACAACAAGGCACACTGCATTTATACGAACTTCTACGCTGACAATTTTAATTAAAAAACATTAATTATTGCACAGAAACTCTCAGAAAAAACAAATAATAAGCTAGGATGTACCTAATCCATATATAACACGCGTAAGTAACTATACTCATCATGTAGTATAGTCTGCGAAATCTATATTGTGACGGGACGTGCGGAGAAAGACGCGATATGTCGGCGGGAAATGTATAACACATGTCATCTTCCGTCTTTTACACCGCTTAGATTAAAGCGAGAACGATAATAGTTATTTCTGTTGGCACGCGACCGAGGCGGAGTTTAGCTTACATGCTGGCATATTTCAGAGCCGTACTTAATTTTGTTACCGAATCATTTTAGCAATGCTATTATATTGCTATATAATATTATAAGATAAATATTAATTATTTACTATCTGTTTATTTGCTGGCGTGTTTTTGTAAATATTTTAAAAAGGTTATCGTGCTGAAGTGAGTTGTGTAATAGTGTAATATGAGTAATAATTATTTTATATCTGTTAATTTGCTGGCGTGTTTTTGAAAATAATTTAAAAAGCTTATCATATTGCAGTGAGTTGTGTAATACTGTAATATAAGTAATAATTATTTTATTTCTGTTTATTTGCTGGTGTGTTTTTGAAAATAATTTAAGAAGGTATTTGATGTAAAAATGTTTCGACCGTGGGAGGCATCTACGTCTGCATCTTATTGTGTTTGTGAAAATGAAAGTGATTGTGATTATAGTAATAAAGAAAATCAAAGTTCATTAGTGTTTTCAATAAGAAATAATTGGTTACATTTGAATGAGCAAGCGAAAAAAATTTGCCTTAATGTTTACAATAATCTTTTGAAGCGACGAGCTATTGACCCTAATTTGTATGATTTGGATGTATTAGGTGAAACAGCATCTCTCACTAATGTTCCCCGTCCCACAATAAGCAAGCTGGTGAATGAAGGTGCCCTCCCAAGAAAACAAAGATCTCACGCCGGTCAATCGAAAACTCTGGACCAATCGTAAGCAAAACTTTTAAGAACTTTAGCTTAAGACGTGTATCAGAAAAATTAAATCCCAACTATTGACGTGGTAGATGGAAAATTAAAGGAAATAGATTTTCTCATCTAAAATATACCAGAAGAACTTTAGGAACTACTTGGCTGAGAAAAGTTGGATTTAATTATCAAACTATTAATAAACGCATGGCGATTATGGAAAGTAGACGAATAGTGGATTAGCGAAATTCATATCTAGAAGAGATAAAAAACCTCAGAAGAGAAAATAGACCAATTTATTATCTAGATGAAACTTGGTATGGTACACACGACACCGTAAAAAAAGGATGGATTGATGGATCTAGGAAATCTCAACCAATCTCATTATCCCATAATAAAGGGACTCGTTTGATTATATTACACTGTGGATCAGTTGATGGATGGGTTGATAATGCATTGAAACTGTGCGGAAAAAACATGGAATACTGTAACGTGGATTGCCACAAGAATATGGAGAGAGAAATATTTGAGAAATGGTTTGAAAATACATTAATTCCAAAATTAAAACCGAATAGCATTATTGTTCTTGACAATACGAAGTACTATTCGAGACAACTGTATAAAATTCCTAACAAGGGTTCTACTAAGCTGGAGTTACAATTTTTTTTTAATGGAACATGATCTTTATTAGGAAAATTATAACAAAGCACAACTGTTGGAAGTCCTGCAATTGAAAAAATATGAGAAGTATATTATAGATAATGTAGCGGAGAGATATGGTCACAAAGTGTTGAGATTATCGCCATATTTCTGTATTTTGAACCCGATGGAATTAATTTGGTGTAAATTGAAGAAAACTGTTAGAAAAGGAAATATTTTTCCGAAATTCGATAAAAAGTCGTAGAGTTAATTCAAAATGAATTGTCGAAAATTAACAAGGAAGATTGGGAAAAAAAATTAGGAAAGTAATTACAATTGAGAATTATTATTTAAAAATTGCCAAATTTCAGAGTGGAAATAAATGTATTATAAATTTGAACGAGGATAGTAGTTCATCTGAAAATAAAGAAGAGGGTGAGAACGACGAGAATTCAGAGGAAGAAACAAGAGGAGGTGAAAAAGTGAAGTGGTGTGAAATGAAGAAGTGAATTTTGCGATATCAATTGCATTATTTAATTTCGTTTTTGTGCTTTCGTGGTTCAGTGCTTGGAAAACATTCTTTTTCAGGATGTTATTTTTTATTAACGTTATTTTTTTTTCATTTTGGCAAAAATATGTCTTCTGTTTTTATTATAGTAATATCTTTACTATTAGAATTTATTTTTAGTGCATTTATTGAGAAAAATATTTGTTTCTGTTACTATTTTGTGAGTATATTTTTTGTTTTTGTTTTTAAAACTTTTTTGTTACTTTTTAAATAATCTCTTTATTTTATAGTAATATTCCATACCCATCCTTTCCTGGCATGAAATGCTCATATCTCCTGGCGGTTCTTGCTGGGTTGTAACCCTAGAGCTCTGTAAGACTTTGTGACAATATAAGTAATGTGTCTATTAAAGGACAACTTTTCATACATACTTTACACATATTATTTTTTATCGCCTTTGCATATTTATTTTTAATATTATTATTTTTTTAATTACTCCTCACATCAAAAACATTCACGCAAGCAAACCACATATTTAACTACACTTTTCTACATTTTCCGTTTCTTGAAACGTGGACAAAAGTTTGTTCTTGCGTTTTTATTGAAGTATCTTCACTTATCGGTACCATGCACCAGTAATATGACGATGATTTATTATTTCACTTAAAATTTCATTACACAAATCACAAATAATACGACTTATTTACGTTTAACAAGGTGCTTTGTCTGCTTTTTGCACTATTACTCAAGTCCTGTGACGTCACCGCATCGACTTGCACGACCGGCAGTATTTGCGTGCGGAATAGAAAAGAAATCGTTTACACACTGTTTTTTGTATTATGTAAAGATTCCAAAAATGTCAAAATTATATTTTGTGCATGGGGCCTATTATATTAAGGCTCCTTAAAAAATAGTATTTTTTGATATAACTGCCGGCTCTGAAAAATGGTACATATTTCCGCTGCCTCAATGTTTCAGTGTTTATCCTATATATAGACACTGACTGACTGTTATTATCTAAATAAAAAGAAACAAAGGTAAATGAATAGCGTTATACAAGCACAGATGTTATTATTGGTAATTAATAAATTATAGTTCCATATACTAAACTTTTATGAAATATAAAAATATATTCTATACAAGTTTCAAATCGTAAACGACGCAGTCATTTTGAAGCTAAGTGACATCTTTTGGATAATTTAAAAAGTGTTTGAACCACCACGTGGTTTTCTGCATAGATGTCACTTGAAAAACATTAGTCTGTAAGTTAGAATCAGTTTTTCGGAGGATTTACTTGAGCTTCCGTAGAACAGATGGCGCAACACTCAAATAGTGTAATATGTGTCTACGGATAATTACGTTTAGAAGTTTATTCTTTATTCACCATCCCGCTTAGAGCAAATCAAACACTTTCTAATGCAATATATCTTTCCACTACACTTGTAGGAAATTTCGTTGTGTTACCGAATTCAGTACGATTTGTAGTTACAATGAATATCTTGTAACTTGTAGACTTGTGTTGTAGGCCCCTGGAAGTTGTTTTCTTGTTCAACACAAGAACTTTTTTTTCGTCTGAAATACTCTGCGGTCAGAATTTTATGTTATTTAATATAACATTTTTCATATAGAGATGATTATCTTACCCTGTTTGAAATATTAATTATTTTACATGGGGGTGGAAATTCTATCCAGACGGTTATTTGGAATTTGAGCTCTTGAGATTATTTTTACGGTCAGAATATAATATAATTTCCACTCTTTAAAAATACCCTACGTCGTCAACATGTTTACTTATTTTTTGTATAACTTTAGTTAAATAATAATTTGATATCTCGACAATGGCGGTTGTTTGAAAATGGGCTCTGAAGGTTGTTCTTGTTGTCTAATTGTAAGACAAATATTTTCTATCTTAAGAAATACTCTACAACGTCAGAATTTTTTTCTTGTATCATGTGTTGCACAAAAAATTGACGCATAAAAAAAAATCGGTTGACCTTGCAGGCCATCCCTGAAACTTCCCGCTATTTTCGAGCTTAAAGCGCTCAAAAATATACGTATTAGTTCATTTTTGAGCTCTCGGAGCTCAAAATATTATACACATACATTTTTGAGCTCTACGATTAGGTGAAAAATCTCGAAGTTATATTAAAAAAACACTTTTTCTGTAATTTTTGAACTACGATATATTTTGAACAAATTAACCAATCAAGATGCATTTTGCAGCATTCAACGCAGTCTTTACAAGTACAAAAAGTTATGTTTGTACCTAAAATCGATCCGACAAAAATTTTGAATGATTTCAAAAAAACACTTTTTTGCGAATTTTTCGTAATCAATATCTCTTGAACGAATGAACCGATTTTGATGCGGTTTACGGTATTCAAAGCAGTTTTTTAAGTACAAAAAGTTATCTTAGTACCAAAAATCGATCCGACAGGAATTTTGAATGTTATTTCAAAAAAAACACTTTGTTGCGAATTATTCGTATTCGATATCTCTCGAACAAATCAACCGATTTTGATGCGGTTTGCGACGATCGGCGTTGTTTTATAAAGAGAAGAGCTGATTAAATTTTGGAATTGATCGGTTTGGTAGTCTAAAAAGATATTCCAAAAAAACAAATTTTTGAGATTTCTCAAAATCTTCCAAGTCGAATTGATTCTAATTCTCAAAAAAATCTAAATTGAGTCAACCCCTTTAGAATGCCGCAAACCGCGTTTTGATCGGTCAAACCGTTCAAAAGTTATGACACCATCGTGGGAATAGTCAGAATAGCTTTTTAGGACCTCAAAACGAGATCTGACAAAAACTCGATTTTTGAAAATCGGGGTGAAACCAATAACTTTCCGATTTCTGAAAATTTTCAATTTTCTTAGTGGGAAGTTAATAATTGTGTAGTTTTATAATTTATGTAACAATATTAAAATTATTTAGGTATTATATACACACAATTTTTATATACTCTTAATAATTTAATTTTTAAAATACCATTTGTGGTTAATGTGTGTTTGCTTCGACAATTCACTGCGACTAATGTTGTTTGAAAAGTGATTAAAATATACCAACAAAGAAATTTGATATTTGTCTTGCTTTCATAGTGTTTGAGATATGAAGGCATCATGACCAAGGAGCGTTAACGTAGCTGTAATTTAGTTTAGAAAAAGTTGATCAAACAATAATTCTATTCAGTTCAAAATATTGCTACTAAATTCTACGCCCTTGGAGTTGATGGCGCCTGCCGGCTTCTCTGCTGTGGTCTCAGATATTATGTTATTGAATTAAAAACAAAAATTTTGAAGATGAATGAACCATCGATTGGTATTTAGTAAGCGAGAGCAAAAAGTATATATTCTCTTTGGCCAGAGTTTAGTTTATAATAGAGTCAGCATACGTTCAGGAGTGTGCTGATAGGATTGTTATTTTTATTAATTAATATACTTTTTGTTATATTGAAAGGGTGCTGAAGTTTTATTGGGTGTTCCACCCTTACTCTAACACTTTATTATCTGAAAAGGTTGTTTCCATGTGTCGAAAACAGTTTTGCAATTCTAAAGAAAAACAAGGTGTTAGGATTTATCTTTCCGAACATAGAGATCTTGCTTATTTTGCGAGTTACCGCATCGGTTAGAAAATGTTGCGAGATATTCTATTCATATTGAACTTTCATATAAGAGAACGATATTTTTTTCTGATTACAGTAATATAACATAATCCTATATTAAAACTTCATTTAAGCTTCGAATTAATCAAATAAGCAACATAAGAGAGATATCTGAAAAACCATGTCAGACAATTAAGTTCCTTTGATCTTAGGGCCTTAATAAGAAAATCACGGAACTGTTCTATAATTTAACCGATGTTGTCATTCGCAAGATAAACGAGATCTCTATGTTGGGAAAGTTAAAGCCGAACAATCTGTATATCACTAGAGTTTAGCAAAATATCTGATGTGGCCAGCACATAACTTTCTTATACCAGTATATATTCTGATCTAAAAGAATCATTCTATTTAATTCTTCACTTACCACAATTAAATTTTAATAGCGTACCTTGAAACGTTTCATTAATATTTTTAAATAATTAATTATCAGCGTCATTCGATACTGTCAATAATAATGTCATATATTTTAATAATTTTTACTTTCTTATACCTAATATAAGGATGTATAGTAGTCGTGATTTTTTTTCGACGTCGAGATTTTGATTGACGTATATGTTTTGAACCCTTCTGAATCCATTTTGATTATTTACCGAATGTCTGTCGGCGTGTGTGCGTGGATGTGTGTATGTATGTGTGTGTGGTGTGTGTGTGGATGTGTGTGTGTAGGTGTGGATGTGTGTGTATGTGTATGTGTGTATCCGTTATAATTAAAAAAAATACTAACGGGAGACTTTCCAAATTTGGCAGTTAAGATTGGTAACAACATTTTAGGTGACACATTAAATTTGGTAAATGTGGTACCACCAGAAGAGACATAATTAATGAAAAAAGAAAAAAGGTACAATTTCCGAAAAAAAAAAATTTATTGCATTTCTGGACGAATCTCGACGAATTATAATGAAAAAACATAACTAAAAAAAATCTGTACGCATGTCTGTAGTATCGCGATAGCAGCCACAGTTTTTGAGATAAAGCTTTCAAATTTGGTACACTTGTTCTAAAGGCCAATGACAATGAAAAATTCGGGATATATTTTTTTGTAAAGGCAAATACAAAAAAGTTTGGGTCTCGTGGACCCCCTTTCAGCTGGCCAATTTTGCTCGTCACCGAATTTTTCATTGTCTTTGACCTTTAGAATATGTGTACCAAATTTTGAAAGCTTTATCTCAAAAACTGTGGCTGCTATCGCGATACTACAGACATGCGGACAGATTTTTTTCATAAAGTTATGTTTTTTCATTATAATTCGTCGAGATTTGTCCAGAAATGCAATATTTTTTTTTTCCAGAAATTGGACCTTTCTTCTTTCATTCTTTGTGTCTTCTCTACTACATTCACCAAATTTAATGTGTCACCTAAAATGTCGTTGAAAATATTAACTGCCAAATTTGGGAAGTCTCCCAATAGTATTTTTTGAGTTATCGCGGACGGACGGACGGACACGGACGGCCACGCACGTACGCATGCACGCACGCACGCACGCAAAATCTCGAGGTAGAAAAAAATCACGATTACTATACTTCCTTATATTAGGTATAAGAAAGTGAAAAGTGGGAATTAAAATTTAATATAAT
Source organism: Rhamnusium bicolor (assembly GCA_029963845.1). NCBI lineage: Eukaryota > Metazoa > Arthropoda > Insecta > Coleoptera > Cerambycidae > Rhamnusium > Rhamnusium bicolor. The sequence continues at coordinate 902,667 of JANEYF010001271.1, read as the reverse complement.
AATAATTTCCAGACCAAAATTTAAATTATATAAACAAACATTTTAGTTCCCAAACACTTATTCATCCCTTATCTACAGTAAGTTTAACAGTGCTAAAAAAATAATCTCATTAGTGTCACAGTCTCGACGAGAATAACACACATTTCAAGAAATTTAAAAAAATTTCTCATTTCTGTATGCGCCGATATACTGAGTATTTTTAAATAAACTCAATATTATAGTTACGAAGTATGTTCCTGCCATTATGTTTTTTATGCACGAGAAACACTAAATTTTAATGTGAGTATTTGTTTATAATTTTTATATATCACTAACCTATAACTAATTCTAAATAATAATTGAAGTGCCTAAAATAAGTACATGTTTCCTACAATCTGTTATAGAATAATTACTTAACTGTTCAATATTATTTCTTCACTATTAGTTTGGATTAGAATTTATCACCCATATAGTTATCGAATAACTTGCAATCAATTTATTTATATCTTACAGTGCCCCGAGGATGGTAATAAATTATACCGAAACGTCGGCAAGTTAATACAATAGTGTTTTAATTACATTGGACCTAATAACCCAAAAAAATTTGTACTTAGTATTAAAATTTAAGTTTAACCTGATTGTAGCAGTTTAAATTATAATACAAAAGTTTTCTGTAGCAAAAAGAGAATAAAAATAATCAAAATGTATACGGATTTATTAACTTCAGATTACTACATCCTGCTTATGGACTATATCATACTGGAGCAAGATAAAAACCATAACATATATGCAATTTTTTATTTCTTATTAATAATTATGTACATGTAGATTTATTTTATTTACAAATTATTTTACAAGAAATGAGTAACGGAGGGTATAACAAAAAAGATTAAAGCTATATTTACATCAGTCTAATACTAAATAACTAATACTATTTTTGGTAATAAATTTGTCGTTTAAAAAATATGTTTTTTTACCCTAATGAAAAATTGTATTAAAAGTAATGTTTCGTTACTAATTAAATAAAAGAGAACATAAAAAATAAGCCGCCTTTAATAAATTTTGTTTACAAATAAGCCACTTGAGTATAAATTGGGCACGTTGCGTACAACTACTATTCGATAAAAAATATATTAAGAGACATGAAGTTCTGTGTGATGTTTCTTTTCATTTTTAATTAATGAAATGCCGCATTCAAAATTACAAAATCACTTTTTGGGTTAAATAGAAAGAAGTGTTCCTTTAGTTATTAATTTTAAACAGAATTTTTTTAGGTTTCAAATAGTACACGGGTACTCAAAAAATATTACTTACGTGGTTACACATACATTTTTATTTTCAATGCTACATGCATTCTGAAACTGTGATAGAGACAAATACCAAAAATTATGAAAAAAAAGGCACAGAATGACCGTTAAGGTTGAAAAAAGTGAGTAATTCAATCTGCAAAAGGAGATTCGGCACGGGAAAGTATTTATACAGAGCGTTTCAAAAGCATTGGTACACAACTTAGCTATAGGTTATTAACGTTAAACTAAGTCGATTTAACCCAAAAGTAGGGGTCAATTTTTTTCGTTTTCAAGATACAGGATGTTAAAGTTAAAATTTGTTATTCATTTTTTTCTCCTTATATCAGCGACTATGACACATATCGACTTCAAATTTGGTAAGAATATGATTTTGAGGTCGATGGTTACAATGGTGGTATTGCCCATGTCACAATTTAAAGATGGCGCTAGTTACAAATACTTTTTCTGATACTGTAAACCATAACTTTTTTGAGGTTAGGTTTTATACCGGCTCAGTTTATCTCCTGATTCATCGTTGAAATCTCTCGAATTTCACTAAAAAATCCCTAAATAACAACTGGATTGAATAGGTACGACTAATTTACGACTTTTTCTTATTTAGCTTTACACTCAAATAGTTACCACTGCCATAGCCACTACCATAGCCACCACTGTAGATTTCACTAATAGCGGATTTTGCTATTTCGAATTTGCCATCTAATTTTAGTTATTTGCCGTCTATTTACTTATACTCAAATGTACTTATAATATATTCATTTGTATTTGAGCTAGATTTCAGTATCCATTCCATTTCTTTTTATTTAAATGTAATCATTTTCAAATATCTTGTGTTAGATATTGTGTTCAATTAAGTATATCAAGCAGCATTTTACTTTGAATGTTAAGCTACAGTTCTACAAAATACTAAAATAACGTTATTGATATTTAAATAAGTGTTTTTGTCGAATACGAACATTATATTTTTGAATTTATTAATAAAACATCAATTTGGTCCTTTGGAAAAGCTGGTTTCAATTAATTAAATTTGTTAAATGTTGAAAAACGGTGGCTTAGTACTCAGTGAAAATAAGAAAGAAACACAAATGTCTACTACAAATTTTAAAAAATGAAGCAAGCAATTCAATACTTTTAACAAATTAATAAATAAATTAATAAATACAAAAGCCCATCAGTTATAGGATATTCCAAGTTCATTATACCTTAAACTATCATGACACATATATTCACTATAAACAGGAGGATTATTTTGGAAAATATACGGAGTTTGTGAGATCTGTTGGCTTACACAAAAAGTCGAACTTGTCACGTTGACGTTGGGAGGAGTCTTCTTGTCCATTTCACATTTTTCGATTCTTTGCCGCTTGCTCTTGTACCTTCTGTTCTGAAACCAGATCTTCACTTGTGTCGGTGACAAGTTCAGCCCTTGTGCCATTTGCTCCCTTTCTGGTGCTGACAGGTACTTTTGTTGTTTGAATCTTTGCTCCAGCTCATATACTTGAGCTTGAGAAAAGAGGATACGTGGTTTTCTTTTCGACCTCTGTCGGCCGGACTTCCGCAATTCGGTTTTTGAGCTTGTCACTTGCTGCAGTTCTGAAATGACAGAATTGTGTATAAGTTATGGGTGTCATAAGGCAATAAAATTGTAATAATCGAACTTTTTGTGTTTCTCGGAACCATGTAAAACATATGTAAGTATTATCAGGGTTTATATTCTAGGTATTATGTTAGGTTACGGTATTTAAACTAATTTAGAGTAAAAAGGTGAAAAAATATCAAATAAAATAAGGTACCATACAGGGTGGTTTTATAAGTTATGCCAACAACGGAGCTACAGCATCTTCAAGTGATAATAAAAATAATATTATTTTATATTTCCTCAGCTGTTTTAGATATTTGCCTACTACTTGATATATATTTATCATCAATAATTTTAGCAATATTTATACAGTTTGGAAATAAATTGCTAACGGCATATAAATAGGGTAAACATCCCTGTATTTTTAACATTGATCTTATTACTTTATAATCAAAATCACCTATAAAATTAAATGTTTTAGAACTGGTGGTTTAAATTGAGAAATTCAAGAATTAGAAAATTTCAAGAAACTACTTATCTACAAAAATGCTATAACGTAATATGCAAAAGCCTAAGGGAAAAAATTGGGTGAGTTAAGGGAAGTTCACCCGGCCACATTGCACTGGCGTGCAGTCGACAAGAAATCCCTGATGCTGAGTTGCGCACGAAGTAATTACGACTGTAATTAATCCTAATAAATGACCCCAACATTTTCAACTGCTCTTAAAGATGTTTCATGGTGTTTTCGGAAGTTATACGTTATAACCCTCGAAAACAATTAACTTATTTCCACGAACACAACATAGATCGAAATTTCATACTTTCAAAATTTTCCTGAAATGAGACAATGAACGATTGGTTTCTGTTTAATAAAGGGATAGACCAAGTGTGAATCAACTGTTCTCGGGCGCAAGTGTAATAAGAAGGTTCCTTTTGTTTACCTAGATTTCAAAAAGCTTTTGTTGGGACCATTCCCCAATCTCTGCGTGCAAATGCGTCACACAAGTTCATCCCACTTATATGCGATTGACTTGATTTTTTTATTCAAACTTTACATAAATGTTGCTAATAATTATTGATGATAAACATGTACCATGTTTAGTGAGATATCTCAAACAACTGAGGAATTATAAAATATATATTTTTTTAATTTATCCTGTTTTAGTTCCGCAGCGGTATGTTTTTGATTTAGATACATTGGGTTTAATCAACATTATTTGAATCTAGGAATACACCGTGAAATGTTTCACATATACCTTTTAGAACACCCTGTATAACTGATTACAATAATTTCGAACAGATTTAGAAGTGGTGGTCAATACTGGCATACGGGCATTGGCATATAGTTGAGTAGAAGATTGAAGACAATCGAAAATTTTATAAAATATGTATAGATCCATTTAAAAACATGGATGACGTCATCACACAACTGTGATGACGTAATTTTTAAATTGTCTGTACCGAAAGATGCAAATCTGGAATTGAAAATCGACGTCAGGATAACGTTGTATCAATGGAAAAATTGTATACATTCAGTAAACGTATAATTATGGCTATTACTCATGTATGAGGATGAAGTGTCCGAGACAAGCCGAAGAAGAGTGGCATAATTGATCCGATTGAGTAATAGCCATTAAACGCGTGTCGAATACTATACTTTTTCTACAATTAGTCAATAGAAAGTTGCACTAGATCCAGATAAGATTGACGTTTGACGAAAATAATTATTATTAGTTTACATAATTTTATTGTTACTTATCACTCTTAGTAACAAAATTAATAGTAATGGAACAATTTTAAAAACGTATGTGTTGAATTATTTTCATTTGTAGTTAATGATTTTTATATAAAAGTATTTGTACTTTGCTGACCTGACTGAATAAATTTATTTGCTGTATGACAATAAATTATTATTCCTATTCCTATTTGCTGTTGCGCTGAAACTATGCGATTGGCTACAATACGTGTGTAATGAATTATTACTCATGCCCATGAGTAATAAATCCCATTATAATATAATGAACTTGTTACTTAATAGAAATAGAAAAATTAATTTATTCCATATTTTTGTCATATATTGTCATACTGCATAGATCAGTAAATGTCACCCACATTGCATACCCATTGTAAAAAACCCTATTCTATAGGAATATTTAAATTTTTACAAGCTTACTACATTTTGGATATTCAATATGTCGCTAATAAATATAAAGAAAAAGAAAAACAAAAGATAAACACCGAATATGTCAAATTGTCGAAATCCAAATTTATTTATATTATTTTCATATTTAAAAAATGAAATCATTGTGAGAAAATGAGACTTTTTGTAAACGTTACACGCCATGACAACATTTAATAAACCATCCAAAACTGTGACAATATACAGCGCCGCTACTGAAATTTAGATGCCGATAATATTTCCAATGGAAGAAAAATTAACAATATTTTTTTATATGTTAAATAATATTATCATTAACTTAAGTTAAAATCTAAGCAATGAAAAAAATGGGAAACTGTATCACAGTGACGTTCGGTATATAAGGTAAGGGTGGTAATTAAATAAGTGCAAATATTTACAGCATAGATTTCTTATACCGAATATCAAAAAATAACATGACCTCTTACATATTTAAAAATGATAGAAAAGTTATGCGAATTAAATTGCTATTTTAGATTTTGTTTTTATCACATAGACTTTTTTGCTTAATATTTTTGGTTGCTTGTATGGAATTTTTTTTAATTAGGATCCACTATGGCAGTGGTTAGTAACCTGTAGTACGCGTACCCCCAGTGGTACGTGAAGAAGAACTGCATAATGGCGGCACATTTTTGTATCTTACTCCCAACTCTTCTGCAAATACATAATTTGTAATAATATTACTTTCTTTGCTGTGGCCGATCGAGTTAACTCAATGACTAAAAAGTTAGATATCTGGATTACTTATCTGCAAAATGACCGAACTGAAATTTTTGAGTGCCTTTATGATTTTTCAACTAAGAATAATTTACACATTGATGTGGCTTTTAAATCATATGTAAATGATATTAAGCAAATGGAACAATTAATAACTAACATAATATCTACGAACTTGAACTGAAAACTTGTTTTGAATAAAGTTTTTGATATATTTTTGGCTGGAAATTCTGCTTAGGAGACGTAGAACTACAATTAACAATTCCGTTTGCGAGTAAATATGTATACGAAAGAGCATGTACTTCATACACCTTTATCAAAAATAAATAATGGAATAAATTAAATGCCGATTTGAAGGTTTACCTGTATCAAATCGAGCCAAACTTTCAAAAACTTTATTCCACAAAGTAAGTTCAAGGTTCTTATTTATATTTTGTTGACTGTGCTGTTCTTCTGTGACTGAATTAATATTTCATAAAAAATTTTATATTGACTAGCAACATTCTATGCACAATATTTTATTTAAAAAAGTGTTGTTTTATTCAAAAAAATTTCCAAGAGGACACCAAAAGATTGAAAACCGCTGTACTATAAAACTAACTACTAATGGTGAGAATGGCTAGGGAATAAATGTACCCAATTTAGGTATGGAAAAAGTTGATGAACCGCCTTTCATTTCAGCGAAATAATCCTTTGAAATCTAGAAAATCAAAGTTTATGTGGATAAGAAGATGGAATCCTATAGTTCAAAATGAAATCCGAACTTGTTTGAAAGCGTTTAAAGAGTTTTTTCAAAAAGAATACTTTATTTTTCACGACATTAATTAGTAACGATAGAGTTTCGTTGCTGTTAGTGTTTTGTCATCTCGAATACTCATTGACACGAAATATCTTCGCCGTTTAAATACAGTCTTGATTCCTACTTTGACACAACTGATAAAACCTTGTCTATAGGACTGATTATAAAGCATTAATTTCCTACCTTCACAAAAAATCTTCAGTAGCTAATACCACAATAAAAAAAAAGTTTTCTGCACATGGGTCCAAAATTCTTTGATTTCATTAAATATGACTTAATAAAAGAATAATTTTAGAGATGCTGTATATAAAAAAACACAAAAACTGTATAAATTTAAAAACAGATATTAATAACATGAGGATAATATTTAACAATCTCATTAAATTTAACTTTAACAATAATTAAGTAATACTAGGGCTCCTAATAATAAATCAATAATAATTTGGGCCATTGTATGTAGTAGGCCCACATTCAATTTCAATTATTTTAAAACAAGTACTTCCCTTTTTGATATGTCCGTATACTCGTATATATAAATAAAATTATTAAAAACAAAAGAAACAGAGAAAAACAACAAAAACAACAGCTATCTAGTCTTTTATTAGATTCTAAACAACCATCGTTCACAAGGTGAACCTATGTCTGCAAAAATAATAACAGATTATGAATACATATTTCCCTTTTGTTCATATACTGAATATGACAGGTGTCCTAAATTGTGTCTTCATTTAAATTACATTATTCCGGTATGCTTCTAAATTATTTAATTTTTTAATTATTTATAACATCACATTGAATAATTGATTTTCGTCTTTGATTTTAATTACGGTATATACAGTGCATTTCAATGAAAACTATCCACCCTAAATATATTGATTTTTGCAAAAAAACGCAAAAAACATGTCAAAAAGACCTTTGTCGTAAATCATCTAGCTAGTTTGGTTGAGTTTCATAGACTTTTGTCTGGTGATCTAGGTGGCTACTCCATTCAAACCTTATCTACCTATCCAACGACCAGTGAATGTAACATTAAGAAATTGATGAACAGTCACAGCAAAATGTGGGAGTGCTCCATCTTGTTGAAATGCAAGTATATTTTCAGAAAAAGTCTCATCGTTTTCTATTATTTGGGTAATTTGTGGGTCAACTGCTTCTCTAAGTAATTCTAAAAAGACTCACTATTGAATTCCCTCAATAAAGAAGGGTCCAACAATATGATCTCCTAGGACACCACACAAAACATTCAATTTTTGCGGTCTTGAGAAATTCGCGTATTACATGTGGATTACGCTCAGCCCAATATCTGCAATTGTCTATTGACTAATCCATTGACAGAAAATGTACATTCATCGGAGATTTAGACTGTCAGTTAAACTTCCACTCATTCTGAAGTCATTGCTTCCACTCATTACTTCACAAAATTCGAGACGACGGTCAGGATCATCCTCGTGTACTAATTTTATTCCTGTACTAATTTTATTTTGTATGGCTGAAATGTGTGTTTATGTAAAATTCTAAGAACACTGTTTCGTGAAACACCTGTTGCTCCAGATAATTGTGATAAAGATTGCTGATATTCTAAGGTAACTGCTCCTAAAACTGTAACTTCCATAGCTTCGTCATTAACCACTCGCACTGAGTTATGCTTGCTGTGCTTGTTACTAACTGTTACTAACTGTTACTAACTTGTTACTAACTGATTCCGTTTCCATAAATTTCTGCATCAATTCAATTATGTACGTACTTATGTGTTGCATTTTTTCCGGAATGAGTAGTATTAATAGCCCTTGCCGAATTATTATTTTCGTAGTAAAAACCTATAATTTCAATTCTTTCTTTTAGGGTATACACGATTTTGAAAATAATTGTAATAGTAACGATAAATAATTAAGAAACTAGGCAGTATTTTACACTACATTCATTCAATGAATTCACTTGTTAAAGAAGCTCAAAGAAATATGCCTTATTAGTCATAAAGAGAAGTAGTCTTCTTTAATAAAAAAATTCTACTTGTCGGTACCTATTCTTTTTATTAAATTTCGTATGGGTAATTTTCTTGAAAAATCTAGGTGAATGGATTCAAATAAATTTTATCTGTAGCTCCCAAACTATTCAATTTAGTCCCCACAAATTATACGTTTTTGTAATGATTATATATATATATATATATATATATATATATATATATATATATATATATATATATATATATATATATATATATATATATATATATGAACAGAGAAAGGAGTTAGACGCGGGTTTAATTACATTACAGTAAAAAAAAAAAAAAAAAAAAAAACACCGTGCAATTTTCTTTATGCGGGCGTACCCGTTGAATCATTGTTTTTTTTTTTTTTTACTATATATATATATATATATATATATGTTAAATTCGTTTTCCGGGTATACTCCCGCGTAGGTGATAGGCCCCGAGAGGGACCGTGGTTGTCTGAACGACGTTTCGGCAGAATCTCATCTGCCATCTTCAGGTTCTAACCGATAACTGCTTACTGCGGCTTTCTGGTTACTCGAACTGAACATTTCAGTTCGAGTAACCAGGCCCCTCTCGGGGCCTATCACCTACGCGGGACTATACCCGGAAAACGAATTTAACATTCACCACCCGCGATATATATATATATATATATATATATATATATATATATATATATATATATATATATATATATATATATATATATATATATATATATATATATATATATATATATATATATATATATATATATATATATATATATATATATATATATATATATATATATATATATATATATATATATATATATATATATATATATATATATATATATATATATATATATATATATATATATATATATATATATATATATATAATCAAATTCATCTAGGGTGGATGGATTTCATTGACATGCACTGTATATATTTTATAGACATATTTTAAATCTAAATTCATATTCTATGTACTTTTATTAAATTTTATTTGTTTTAATCAATTATTTTATATCAAAAACACTAATTTAATTGTAGCTCATTTAATAATTGTATCCTAACCATTTTAGAGCTCTGTCGAATACTAAATTATAGTCGAAACATTAGCGACTGAACTGAATTAGTTTCTTTTTTATCCTGCCCCGGCGAACTTCCCATCAATAAATTAAATATTACTAAAACACAGGTTTTTGCAATTTTTTTAAATTTCAGTGAGTTCCTTCCTACCTGTACGTTTTGGATGTGAATTGTCATTCGACTTCGAGTTCGAAGCGTAAAGAAAATTGCTTCACTTCGGTGTCGGGTTAGATCCTTAACTGAGGAACTGTGATTTTTTTCAGTGATATAAACTATTCAATATTTTACCCAACACAACTTCATAGAAGATAAAAATGGTCTTATTCTATCCACAGACATTTATTCATTTTGATTTATTACCAAAATTAAACAATATATCCGTAGTTAAAATTATGTCAATAAAATTTTAAGTAAAAAGGACGATTTGCCAAGTTATTTAAATTCGTATGACTACGTTTGCTTTGTAATTTTATAAATGCCATTTTGATATGACTTAAAAACATTTATATAAACAGAAAATATGTCAAGCAAAAAGCGTTATTATAAAAAATACAATTATTTCTCGAGAAAATTCCATTGTATTACAGACACATATTTTCAAACGAAACAAAAAGTTTGTCATATAATGAATAGAGATATGATTTTATTACTGCAAATATCCAAAACAAGTTTTTTAACAAAAGAATATCTTACAAACGAATATTTATTTTCTACATTAAAAAACATTACACAACGTAAATTAATCGTTGCTAGGTATTTTTTGAAACTCCTGAAAAAATCTCAGATTATATTTTCTTAATACTTACTCGGACTCTCAATTTTGTTATATCCTTCCTCCTTGCAAGGACGTGTGTCAGTCTGGTGAGTGCTGTACATATTACTCAATTGCTGAATATGCGGCGAGCTATTGTCCCCGTACACATTATCACAACCCCAATAATTTTTACTCGTAATACTATCCACCTCATTGCTGCAATAGTAACCGTACTGGTCGTTGTTGCCAAAATAAGAAGTGTCCCAGTATTGCTGGTGCATACCATACGGTTCTTTTTTAACACTACTTGTATAAAAGTCACTTTCGCTTTGCATATTCATATTTAAAATGTCTTTTACCGAAAAAGGAGTAGTTGTAGTGTCACAAGTTAACTCACTTGCGTTATTAACGTCGTATTGTTGTAACATTATTAATTACCGAGATTAATTAGAGGAATTAATTAACACTTCCACTCTGTACGAAGTCACAACTAATTATGTATTTAGTTCTTAATATTTTTAGACAAATCGTTCAATCTCAATCAATGTGGAGGAATCTATCTTGCTCTCTTCAGCTTTCACACAGTTTAGGCCTTTAAGGCCGATACGTTTAAGTGGACTTTTCGTCTGGCATTAGTCGATATTCCACAAGCAGGCTATGGCCATAATTTGTAATAGCTTTAGGTTCAGTTTTTCTGCTGTTTTGTTGACGTCATTGAGGATCCGCCTACTACCAATAGAATTTGAGAAAGAGCTAATATTTGGACTCGTGATTGATTGAATGCCGCTAATGCTAGGGGAGAATTAATGTATTTGGGTAAACAAGCGATGTTTTTATGAATAATTAATAAATTTTATGTAGTGAGATAAATATTATATTACCTGAGCTTGTTGATTTGATTTGGTATGTATTTTGCTGTCATTAATCGAAAACAAAATTTAAAACACAGTGTACCGATTCTAGTTTCTTTAAATGAGATTGTATTATACCTTATTGTTAATATTGAATTGGATCTACATATATAAGTTAAACATGAATACAAATATTAATTAGCTAATTATTACTATTGAAAAAATTTAGAATTTTTTATTTTCTCCTATCAAAACGTTACTAGAAAATTGACATAGATCGATAACCTTGTTTTGTTGGTTAATTATATAAAGTTAATTTTCTATTTTTTCAAGTCAAATTCAAGTCAAATAACTATACAGGGTGGAAACTAACCTGCCCTTCACTCCAAGTAGATCATGCAAAATGTAGCTGAAGTTTAATATCTAATATCTTTGGAAGTAGGTATGTAGTGTAGCTTATTGGTCATTGTTTCGTTTTCTTGTCTCAATTTCTTGTTATTTCGAAAATCTTATTCATGAACTCCAATAATGTGGAGAGGTGGTGTATACGGGGTGGCTTAGAAGAAAGTTTTTTGAGAATTTTTCAACCTCGCTACGGGGTGAACCAGAAACCGCAGAAAAGCTAATTACACCTTATTAAGTAACCTTATTATTAGTTAACGATCCATTTGACAGATTGGATTCATCTCTCTTATTTTTGAAGATACGAATTTTTTCTTTTGTAGTGCATTTTCAATAAAATAAAACAGGATTTGTTAATTTGCAATCAGATAAATTTATAAATGAAACTTTTATTTTACATCTAAAGACAAACAACATAAACAGAATATTTCATACAAAATAAGGCCAATATCGTGTCGGGCTGCCTCTCTGCCTGAATCATTGCTTGACATTTACGAGTCGTACTCACGAGATTATTGATCTGACTCTGCGCAATTCGATTCCATTCCTCTCTGAGGGCAATCACCATTGCTGATATTGTTTCGACAGGAACTGGTTTCTCATTGACGCGCCATTGCAACGCTCCCATGCACTTTCAATAGGATTCCAGTCCGGGGAATTTTCAAACCACACCATACGGGTAAAACCCCAATCAACAAAATTCTAACTCTGTGTGGCCTAGCATTATCGTCAATATACAAGACTCCTCATCTAATTTCCCTGCAAACTGAGGCACAAAGTAGTGTACAATTTTTAAATATCTTTCAGCATTTACAGATTCATTCACGAAAATTGCCAATTCACTTCGGTTTCCAATGCGAATTTCTACCCAAATTGTGACGTGTCCACCACCATAAGGTATTCTTGATCTCACAGCTTTTAATGTATTTTTCACCTCTTTCCCTCCATGCCAGAATTTTGTTATTATCTGGATACAATGAGAACTTCGACTTATCTGTAAAATAACATTTTGCCCATTTAACAATATCCCAATTTCTATGGCCTCTTGTCCACTGAAGGTGCCTTTTTCTGTGCTCTCTGGTTAAAAAAGGGTTTGTCGTAGGTCGTTTTGATCGTAGATTACCTGCACAAGTCGTCTAATATGGTACTAGAGAATATAGCCACACTGTCGCACTTCGAAGCGAATTTCTTATTTTCATGCAATTTATGAATCGATCCCGTCTAGCCTGAATATTTAAAAATCTATCCATTGGAGTTGTAACCTTACGATGAGGTTTAACTTCATCGTGGGTGTAATGAAAAAGACTTGTGACACTTTGAATGACATTAAAACGGATAGCAACCAGTCTTTCGGACATACCACCCTGTACTATTATTCCTATGAATATACGTAACACCATTTTACCAGTATTTAATGTTTACACTAACCTTTCTACTGGTAAGGACGGCAAACGATCCTATTCCAAAGCCTTCTTGTTTACAAATCCTGTTTTATTGAAAATATATGAATATTTTATTGAAAATGCACTACAAAAGAAAGAAAATTCGTGTTTTCACAAATAGGAGAGATAAATCCAATCTATCAAATGGATCAAGTTAACTAATAATATGGCTACCTCATGGGGTATAATTAGCTTTTCAGCTGTTTCTGGTTCACCGCACACAGCGAGGTTGGAAAATTATCAAAAAAACACTCTCCTAAGTTCTACCCCGTATCACCACCGCTCCACGTTATTCGAGTTAATGGATAATATTTCCGAAAGTACAAGAAAATGAGGGGAAGAACGCATTAATCAATAAGCTACATTAAATAGTTCAAAGGATATTAAATATTAAACTTCAGCTATATTTTGCTTGATCCACTTGGAGTGAAGAGCAGTGTATATAAATGCTCTTACCATTGGGATCTCGGAAATATTAAGTTATGCAAACTTGGTTAAATTAGGAAAAATTTGGCTTGTTAGCATTCTGCAAACAAATTTAGGATATTCGGTACCGTTCCGAAAATACGGCTGAGAAACTAATCTTTAAATTCTTTTTATATTTATTAATGTTTTTGCTGTATTGACAGTGGACATTCGAAATATGGTGTATGCTCTAAATTTTCTAAGCCTACTATTTTTGTGGTACATATAAAAAAATTTAATTTGTCTGGACAATTAAAAAAAATATATGAAAATGACAAGAACACTATGGCGTACCATGTTTTTGTACAGGAATATTACTGATATTATCCATACGCACACCTCTGATGGAAATAAATCAAATTCACCTAATTAAAAAAGTTACTTTCTATGTAGTACATACTTGCTCCAAGTTTCAACACAATACCTCCAAGCAGTTTTTAGATTTTTAAGAAAAACGGTATTTTTTGTAGCTTTTAATACCCTGTATCTCAGTAACGAAGCTTTTCCGGACTAATATATTTATAGGAACTTTTTCTATTAGTTTTAGATTGTGAATCTCAAGCTGAGCGTTGTTATATGTTTTTTAAATACCATGTATATAGGAGGCAAAATTTGAGGCCCATCACTGGTATCTGAAGGGATTAACGATATTATGTTGAAATTCGGAAAATAGAATAAGTAATAGTATTATTATTGGTTTATTAGAATTACAATTATTAAAATTTACAAGTAACTATTTAGCACTTTGTAATACGATATGTTTTATATGCATACACATTGTATTCAATATAGTTCCATATCAAATATGATTTGAACGAAACAACTACTCAGCGGGCAAATACCTCGACCTGCATTGAATTATACCTTCAAATCATGATAGATCGGTAGCCAATATTATTTGTCAATTTCTAACCAGACATAGATTGGTTTCGAACTTATTAGTTCTCCTAAGTATGCCATAGGTTATGGAACAGACAAATGATAGTGGCCAACCTGTTAGTCATATACTGGCTAAGGTAAATTGAGTAGTATTGAGAGGTATGTGAAACTTTTCATATGGTCCAAATGCTACTATCCGACCGACATCATAGATGTCTCTGTGGCGGATAGCGACTTGCGAAGCAAGTACCGAGAGCGGTGACCTCTAGCCCAGGTCAAATCATGATAGATTGGTAGCCAATATCATTTGTCAATTTCTAACCAGACATAGACCGGTTTCGAACTTATTAGTTCTCCTCAGTATGCCATAGGTTATGGAACAGACAAATGATAGTGGCCAACCTGTTAGTCATATACTGATTAAGGTAAATTGAGTAGTGGTGAGAGGTATGTGAAACTTTCTCATATTGTCCAAATGCTACTACTATTTTTACAACTTAAGACGTTTGGAATTTATTGGCAAATAACTATGTTGTACTTACCCCTTTAAGGGGTTGTAGTTCCTTTATGAACTGATTTACGGTAAATAATTATATACAAAACTCAACTTATTTTTTCGATTTTATCACCCCATTGAAGGAAGGTACTTAATTATGGAACCCCTTAGTTAAGCCACCCTGTACAGAACTTTCTGGATTTGTCTCTAACTTTATTCAAGATTCTGGTGTTCCCCAATGTTCAATTTCTGGGCCGATATTTTTCTCTGTTTATTGACGATATTATATATTGTCAACTTGACTGTCAATTATTTATTATATGTTAAAATAATGATTCAGTTTTTAAAAAACATATGAGTACAATAGCATGTGTCTTATTTGTTAGAATATTATCAATACTTATATTTTTAAAACTCCCTATTTATGGATAACGGGTTTTGACTAATTAAATAGTCATTTTTAGATTAAAAATGTGATAATAATTATAAATTAACAATTGATTACATCTTTATTTATAACTATTACTCGTTTAACCTGAAGATGATTAATTAAATAATCGAAATCTATTTCCAATAAATAAAGAGTTCTGAGTATAATAGTCTTCTTATTTCAAATAAACTAAATTTAAGGATGGCCCTTTATTGGTTGGTTGAGATTCGAAATATAAATATCACATAACTTTCTTATACCAGTATATACCATCCTGATCTAAAAAAATCATACTATTTAATTATTCACTTACCTCAATTAAATTTCAATAGCGCACCTTGAAATATTTCACTAAAATTTTTAAATAATTAATTATCAGCGTCATTCGATACTGTCAATAATAATTCATGTCATATATTTTAATAATTTCTTCTTATTGACATTGACATTTTTGTAGCTAAATTAGACACTTCACATGTAAAACTATTAAACCCAGTTTTATGAAGTCAAATGTGTACAAAATTTCATAAGTTTTATTTAAGTACTTGGAAAATATATTTTATTGATATATAATCTTTCATCGGGAATATATTTTTTTGTAAAGGCAATTACAAAAAAAGTTTTGTTCCCGTGGACCTCCTTTCAGCTGGCCAATTTTGCTCATCACCAAATTTATCATTGTTATTGACATTTAAAACATGTGTACCAAATTTGAGAGCTTTATCTCAAACACTGTGGCTGCTATCGTGACACTACAGACATGCAAACAGATTTTTTTCCATAAAGTTATGTTTTTTCATTATAAATCATCGAGAATCGTCCAGAAATGTAATACAATTTTTTTATTTTTTTTCCCGATATTGTACCTTTTTCTTCTTTCATTCATTATGTCTCTTCTGGTGGTAGAACATTCACCAAATTTAATGTCACCTAAAATGTTGTTGACAATCTTAACTGCCAAATTTGGGAAGTCTCCCATTAGTATTTTTTGAGTTATCGCGGATATAAATATACACACATCCACACACAAACACACGCACCGACAAACATCGTTCGGAAAATAGAATGGATTCAGGAGGGTTGAAAACGTATATATCATTGAAAATCTCGAGGACGAAAAAAAATCACGATTACTATACTTCCTTATATTAGGTATAAGAAAGTAATAATAGTTCGAAACTTTCTGAAAGAAATTCTAAAAGATAGTCTTTTAACACGTTTTCATATATATGTATATGTTTCTTTCTGCATTCACACATTATCTACACATGGTGTTTGGCAAATGTAGGAAAAAATAATACGATGTTTCCCTATGCAAAAATAAAATGAAAACATAAATAATATCGTGTTAAAGTTTATATTTATTTTCACAGAAATAGTGGCGGCTGGCATCTACAAGACTATGGAATAAAAATACTCCATATTTTGTTGTTCCTCTGAAGATTCTATAAATTGTTCTCTACCTTTTATAAAGAAATTTAAAAAAAAGTAAAAGTTTAACACATAACTCGGTAACGATGAGGTTTGCGATAGATCTTCATATGTACTTTTCGCCTTCTTTTGGAATAAGGAATCTATCGCATCGCTTGTTCCCACATTTTCAGAAACACTCTGTATAAAACAGTTTGTCGCTGCTTTTATTTTTTAATACATTTTTTTGCCTTTCATATTTGTCGTTACCCTCATAAGAAATATATCAATAAATTATTTATTATTTTGTTTATATTACATTTTTCCCAAGGTGTGTCGATTAGTAAATAATTAAAGAATTCCTAACCTCAAGTACTGGCTTAAAAATTGAATGTATGTAGGGTTATGGTGATTTAATTAGTTTACATGGTTGACGCCATACACTTTCCTCACCATAAAAATGCACTCAGTTTCGTGGGAAATTTTCTTAAGTGCTTGGTAGTTTAGATAAGTTGCATCGGTTCATGGGTGAACCTGCAGATATGAGAAAAAATGAAATACCTATCTTACAATAATTAAGTGGTTGTATAGAGGAATGTCTGTGATTGTTTTATCTATTTTTTAAAATTATACACAGTGTTATAAACTTATCTTCTTATGTAGAACATATGTATGTTATGTCGTCTTCATTGTGTATAAAGCGATTTTTTTGTTTCAATAATCGCAGTACCTAAAGGTAAAAGAAATGGTCTAAGTTAGAAACACCTTGAAGTACTCTCAACGTCATATCTAATTAGAAATGAAGAAAATGAGTAATTTAGTTAAAAACGTTAAATCGACTTAAGCTTATACATGGGTGTCTCCAAGGGGGACAGAAGGAGATGGCCGCTCACTGGCTTTTGGCACATAACGAATATTTTCATTAATAGGGATGATGTAGCATATAAATATTTTCATTAATATAATAATAATGTCCAGACCACAATTTAAATACTAAGTACAATCCAAAAAATTTGTACTTAGTATTTTCATTAATATATGGATAGGTACATCCTATAATGAAAGCCAGCCAATGAAAATGCTAAATACAGGGTGAGGCAACGAACTATTGTGCGTCGGACTTCGATATCTCGAGTTCTACGATAGCTACAAATTAAAGAGAAAATGCTAGTAAACTAAATAAAAAAGTCTATAACAGGAAATTATTTTCGAACATACGCCATGACGAAATTACAGGATCAAGTGTCTCTTTTTAAATAGAATGCTATGTATATCAGTATATTTTTTTGAAGCCCCTTTCTGGACTCTATTCATTCCTATATTATTATTGACTATCTCCCAACCACCTGGATGTAATGAATTTTTTTTTTGTTGAAATAATGCCACAATATATTTTTATGTTTTTCCCCTTCAAAATGCTATGAATTAAATCAGGTAATTCAATCGTTCCTAGCATTAGCTAAGGTTAGGTGTTTTGATCGACTTTTCCAATAATTTATTTATTTATTTATTATTTATTATTATACACTACTCAACAGACCATGTTCCAATTACAGGGTAGGAAAAATACACAATAACAAATGCATAACATTACAAAATACACAATATAACTAATTTTCAATGAGTATAACGCACATAGGTTTTGAAATAATTAATTAAAAGCACATATAATGAGTTAAATTAATTGTTATAGCAGCTCTTATATCTGTAACACTGCAGCTCTTATATCTGTAGCACTGCAATTAAAAAGGTTAATTTTGTCCTGAATATCATGCCAGTTATGACACATAACATACACCGGTGAGAATTCTAATATATTTGTTCTTGGTGAGGGTAAATCAAAAAGATTAGTTAATCTTGTTTGCACCAATGGCATTTGAACGAGCGCATTAACTTTTGTCAGCAGTTCAGGACATTTTATTTTATTATTGATAAGTTTATACAAAAACATGGCAGAGTGAAAAAACCGCCTTCTGACCAGTTCATCAACATTGAACCTATCTAGCAACTTGTCATGCGGAAACCCTATTGGTAGATAGGTTTTGTCCTCCTTGAATGCCATAAATTTTAAAAATCTTCTATGAATTTGTTCGATAGCTTTACTATGTACGGCGTAATTAGGATTCCATACGACAGAGCCGTACTCAAGTTTAGAACGCACCAAAGACGTAAATAGAATTTTTAATGTGTCGATATTGTTAAGCTCACCGGAGTTTCTAATGATAAAGCCCAGGGTTTTGTAAGCTGATGATACAATGATGTTGATGTGCTGGTTAAAGGTCAGCCTATTATCAAAAGTTATGCCTAGATCTTTAAATACCTCTGATTTATTTAAATGTACCTGATTTATAGCGTATTCATACTGTACAGGATTCAATTTTCTAGTATAGGTGACTGCGTTACATTTGGCAGCGTTGAGAGGTAGGAGGTTTGTAGTGCATCAGTCGTTTATTAGATCCAAGTCAGCTTGTAGTAGCAAACAGTCAGATTCATCCTTGACAGCTAGATACAGTTTGAAGTCATCCGTGTATAGTAGACAATAGCAGTTCAGACCAAGTACGATGTCGTTTATAAATAAAATAAAGAATAAGGGGCCCAACACTGACCCTTGGGGTACCTCAGAAGTACAAACAATACTTTCAGATTTATGCCCGCGATATTGAACATATTGGTTTCTACACTTTAAGTAGGAGGAGCAGAATAGAAGTAAATCTCGGTTAAAGCCGAAAGCAGAAAACTTCCTTAGTAAAATACCGTGGACAAGTCCGTCGAACGCCTTTGAGAAGTCCGCATAAATGACATCTACCTGTCCATTGCCATCCAACACCTCCGAGATGAATTGTGTAACACAAACCAAGTTGCTGATTGTCGACCGATAATGTATAATCTAAAGTGTTGTTTAGGGTCCATACCCTAGACTTATATGTTAGACAAGCTTGAGCCAACGGACGCATCAAAACGGTAAGGTATAGTGGTTGGGAGAATCTATTCGAATCATCATCTTTCGAGAGGTATGTTAAATTGTGGGTTCCGCGTATCAGCAGTGCGAGTACATTAAAACTTCCTACCCATGACAAATTAGGTTCGCAAAATATAACTAAACAATTAATTGGTACAGAAATGTTAAAAGAATTACGATAGTCAAGGCTCACTACAAATAGCGAAAACGTCAAATACAAATAAATAATTTTTGTAGTATATGTATGGTTACAAAAATTAAGGGTTTATAATTTCTTAGGGAACCATTTTGTACCAAGATTAATCAGTCAATTTAAGAAATCTGTGCTTCCTTTGAGAATATTTTCCTACTCAGAGAAGCGGTAGTTATGCTACTACTTTACTAACGTATAATGGCTTTAAATCTTGTGCATCTAAAAAAAATCTGAAACAGTTCTTTTTATCCTATATAATAAACATCGTTATATAGGCCACGTTGTAGAAAAACATCTCAGTAAAAGTTGTCATTTTCGTCACTTCGTAATTTGATATTAGGACCATTATATGGTTCTTGCCACCCATATGGCAGAAACTGTATCCAGTATATTTCTTTTAGCTGCATATTATGTCAGTTTAAAAAAGGTGTCCCATCTTTACCTCAACGTATTTGTTCCATTCTCAATAGGTTCTTTCATTACATGGAAACTAAATGTACAATAATTTTCAAAATTCTGGAAAACGACAGATCCTCTATATAGATATGTTGAAAATTAATTTTTACCCCATCTGGAAAAAGAAATAGATCCTAATAAAATTAGTATAGCATATATTTTAACTTAACTTAATATCCATGTCGGACGTGAACAAATTAAAATTTATATAGATTTAAAAATCTAGAGAATACAGCGCAGCGCGGAGATGTACTCTTTTGCTCGGCAAGGTAAACACGTTAAAGTTCGACATTTATGCAAAAAAGGGCCATTACGAACTAACTTGACTACACCAAAAATAAATGAGCATGCCAATTCTATAGAATATCATACAACAAAAAAAATACAACACCGCTTGATTATTTTACGGCCATAAATGTTTCTAATACTCGTCTTAGAACCATCCCCTCGTTACCCCTTTCATATTTATTAATATTTGTATTACATTTATTTTGTTTTAAATACATCCCACTAATAATTCAGATCTGTACAGGGTAGGCAAATTTCGATGTTTGTATAGGTTAACTCGATAACTGTAAGAGATACAAAAAAAAATGGAAGACACATTCCCGATTTCACAAATTCATTGGCGAAAACAAAAATTTGCTATCGCCTTTGGTTTTTGATTTATAAACAAAAGTTAGATTTTTCGACTTTTAGACACATGTCATTATCTTGGTTTGTAAAGTTAAGAAAAAACAACTTTTACAATCGTAAGGCTTTTTTTTATATATAATAGAGTGACGTCGATAAAATTTAAAAAAAGGTTCAATTTCGAGTTATGGCATAATGTTTTATTTTTTTAAATGGGAATCATAGTTGGCTATGGTTTAGTTTAAAAGGATTTTTTTTTTATCTTTCAAACTATATATCATATGTGGGGTCGCTTTTGATCTGTAAGTATTTAATAGCAAAAATAATCTTTTTGTAGATTATTTTTTACGTTTTTTAATATTTATTCCAAGTAGGTGTGTGTCATCTATGACAGTGTTTATCCGTTTGTCAATAAATTACATATTAATAATTTTGAAGATGTCTTACGAAAATTACGAGAAATATGAAATGCTATAATGCTTTATTCAAAGTAATAACAATTGTGATATTGCATCCGAAATATATTTCAATCGCTATCCAGAAAGAAGACAACCTAATAAAGATATTCTTAAGAGGTTAAAAGTAATCTCATTAATTGTGGGTCCTTCAACAAGCCAAGACCAAAAAATCAGATATTTGTATTTAATTTTCTAATAAATTACAATTACAAAATAAAAATTTCAAGTAAATGTTCAAACTGATGTCCGTTATGTCCGATACACAAATTATACCTCTTTATAACACTCTAAACTTCATTATAGATATGAAGCTTTGAAATGGAATTCACACAGTTTATAAAATTTTGTCTGACTTCATTTATGTCGGTACTGATTTTCTTGTATAATTTGTCTTTAGTGTTGCTCCAAAAGCTCCAGTGGCGTTAAGTCAGGTGATCGTGGTGGCCACCTTACTGGTTCGTTACTTCCCATCCAGTTATTTCAAAAATTGGTATTTAATAATTCTGAAACGGTCCTGATATTATTAGGTGGTTGTAAGAACTGATTTCTTGCCTCATAGGGTAGGTTGTCCATAAATTCCTCAATAATTTTCTGGTTTAATGTGTCTTAGTACAGATGGACATTAAGATTTTCTTGATATTTGTGATATGTTAAAACACGATTGCCACGTAGAGCACACCAAACACTAAAACTAAAGCGTCTCTGAGATCGCACGTCAACGGTACGGTGAGGCTTCATATGAAACCAATAGTGCTTGTTTATGCCTGTTGAAAATTCCTGCACTGCTAATATAGGCTCCATCTGTCGAAACTATATTTCTAGAGAAGAATGGATTTTGTTGATTTTTCTGACGATACCATATGCAATATTCCAATCATCACTGAAGATCAGTTGGTTGCAGGTGATGTTGTTTCCTTATTGTATAAGGCCTGAATTTGTAGTGTCTTCAAAATACCCAAAGCTCGACGTCTTGAAATCCCAGAATCAGTTTCAATTTGACGACTTGAAATTGAGGGATTTGCAACCGCCATTCCAATTACAGTTATAGAAGTTTCTTCAGCATCTTCAATGTTATAATTTTTTGTTCTTGGCTTGTTGAGGGACCCACAATTAATGTGATTTTCCTTTAATTTCTTAAAAATAGCTTTATTAGGTTGTCTTCTTTCTGGATAGCGACTGAAATATATTTCGGATGCAATATCACAATTGTTATTATTTTCAATAAAGCATTCTGGCATGTCATATTTCGATAATTTTCGTAATACATCTTTACATTTACGATTAAATGGGGTGTAATTATGACGGAAACAAAATTATTAATATGCAATTTACTGACAAACGGATAAACACTGTCGTAGATGACACACACCTACTTGGAATAAATATAAAGAAACGCATAAAGTAATCTACTAAAAGATTATTTTCGGTATTAAATACTTACACATCAAAAGCGACTCCACATATGATACATTCTTTGAAAGAGAAAATTTTTTTCTTTTTAACTAAACCATAGCCAACTATGATTCTCATTTAAAAAAATACAACTTTATGCCATAACTCGGAATTGCACCTTTTTTTTAAATTTTCTCGACGCCTCTGTATTATACAGAAAAAGTGTCTGAAGAATATAAAAGTTGTTTTTTCATAACTTTACAAACAACCAAGATATTGACATGTGTCTAAAAGTCAAAAAATCGAACTATTGTTTATAAACAACTCGAAAACAAAAGACGATAGCAAATTTTTGTTTTCACCAGTGAATTTGTCTCAAAAAAAGAGATTGAGAACGTGTCTTCTATTTTTTGTATCTAAAGAATTTTTTTCAAACCTTTTTTTTATTCCAAACGGACTGATACGTTTGCACAGGGTTGTGAGTTATCAAAGTCGACAGCGGTGTTTTTTCATTTATTTTTTCGATATCTACATCCCTTCACAAGTTATAAGGACTACTTGGTTTTGTAGGTTTATGCTTTACATCTATTCGACATTTTGAAGATTTTTTCAAAACTGTTCTTTGGTTTATGAACTTCCCGGGGTATCGGTCTGCGGGGTGGCAGATGTCACATCTGAGATGAGTTTTTAATGGCAAAGACGTAGACTTTTCTGCACAAGATATAAATATGGAGTCTCTGAAAAAGTTCATTTATTTTAAGCATGCGCCAAGTACATCTGTCGACCTTGAACGGTCCTTCTCAAATACAAATAATGGATTTTTAATGACAGGCACTGGAGATTAACTAAGGAATATTTACAACAAATATTACTAATATATGTTTAGTCTTGTGTTCGCTAGTTAATAATACACGTGTGTCATCCTCCACACACACACGCCACTGCCAGAGTGTATTTACAGTAAAATTCCAGCCGTACAGTGGTCTCACCGGACAAAAAATTGACAAAAGCCATAATTTTTCTTTCTCTTTTTCTCTTATAATTAAATGTCTTAAAAGAGTGACTACATTTTCATGTTTCTAATGACACACCTTCTTATCTCTAGCATCTTCCCTTACATTTCTATTTATGCTTTTCAAAACATTCACCTTCAAATTTCTCGAAATGGCAATATTTTTTAGATAAAAATGAGTGGGTGTGAAAATAATGATTAGTTTACGTATAAATATTTATATTCTCTACATAAATTTTAACGCAAACACAATAAAGTACAAAGTTTCTTCTAAGAGAGAGAATATAGCACATATTTTTATGTTATTTTGTCTAATATTAACATTAAAATTTGGATTTGACATTTTCTTTAATTAAAACCTTCTCTAAAACCTATGGTAAAACTTAATCAAAGACTTTTATAAAGAATACACACATTTTATAAATTGAATGTTTAAAAATAATAAAAAATAAAGCTCCATTATCGGTGGTTGAACATCCATCAAATTCAATATGGAACTTCCAATAGGTAGTCAATCAAAATTTTGCCTTTGGGAATCTCTTTTTTGTACATTTCTAATAAACTCGTTCAAATAAACTGGTACTATTATGAATACGGTACTCATATTTATTGAAAAATTATCCAGTAACTCAAGAATCAGAAAAGATCCAAACATTTTTTTAAATAGAAAATGATCTCTTCTGAAATTGTGATTTCAAAATTTGTTACAAGACGTTTTTCTAACTAATTTATTTTTTACCATCGAAGAGTTGTGATATTGCCTGCTTTCAGTTACATAACTTAAAATACCTCGAATACTATCAGTCTGGTAAGGAAAAATCAAGGTTCATTAAGTTTATAAACTACACAGAAATTCAGAAATCAAATTTGAAATTTATGTTTTGAGCTGGTCACAAATCTATGGTCAGTCTGTTTCTTATTACAAATATTTTTTATCATCCTCAATCTTATATTATGTTCATGGAAATTTTCCTGCTCAGTATATTTTTTTATACAAACCCTGCCACTTAAACGAGAATACCCTGTGTGTGCAGACACACACACACGCATAATATATATCTGTATGTATGAATTCCCACAAATTCTCACTGTTGCAATCGGCGCCGTCTAAATACATAATTCTTTGTATCAGTTTGAAAAATTTTGACATATGTAATGTTTACAAGGCATTACCAGAGTCACGACAAGTCCCTGTCCTCCCGGTGGCGCCAGGACAGGTTCTCGGTGTGTGGGGCGCTAACTCACACACTTTACACAAACCAGATGACCGTTACCACTATATCGGTAATGGACCAAGAAATGGGAGCATTGTGCAGCATGCTGCTGCTTAGTAATAATCCTATCACCTTATGCCGCCATCAAACAATCAATGGTTGCATTATTTGAGTAGCCTGTTCGTGTTTCCTGGGATGCTATTATTATTCTTTTTCTTTGGTTTGGGGCCTTATTGACAAAAAAAGGATAATATTACATTAGGAACTATTAGTCGCTAAAAGTTAGGTATTAATTAATAATAACGCTAAAATTTTTTTTGTAGATATAAATTTTCCTATCTTTTGGTATTTCTTGTTATTCATTACTGTATAACACTGGCGGTTCTTCTATAGGATCATTTGGTCAATGACCTCCCACATACAAATAAAAAAATAAAGCTATTCATTTTCTGAAGTTTAAAAATATGTAATATATATATTCTTAATATTCTTAAAAAAATATATTAAAGTTTCTGGATCATTCTATGCACAATACTATTCAAATATCTAGATCGCAGGATTTCGTATCCCCTCCGAGCACCGAGCCTCTACATTCATATTCATTACATTATTCATTTACAGTATTTAAAAATCTTGGGTCAATCCACAACTTGTCCTCAAAGCTAGCTACGGACCGAATTTACAACGAATTAAAGTGAAATAGACTTATGCGCGAATCGTCAGAAAGCAAAAGTGACAGAAAACACTGGCGAGGACAATGTCCCTGACACATTTTACGGCAACGGTAACCCACGAAGTTCAGCGGACGGCAGTGTTAATGCTGACTAGGTACACGTTGGTCGGTAAATTCTGTCCCGTTGTTTTTAATGTTTTTATTTGTGAACATTTTATTAGTAAATCTCTACTTGTCGTGAAATTAAGTAAAACAGTGTTTTTGGTGTTTACTATTAAATATGAGTGTAGTACAAAATATGTTAAAACTGAAAGATGGACATAAGTTATGTTATGAAGACCGAGTGAAATTCAAAGGTGGTGGCCGTCCAAAACGTAATATGCCGATAAAGCAAACATCTCTTGATAAGAAAAAAGAAGTTAATAGGTATTTTTAAGTAAAAAAAGTTATCCTTCAGCAAATTTTATTCATTGTTACGCTCATCAACTAAATTTAATTTTACAAAAAGTATCAAGTCAGGGTAAAAGCATAAAAATTTTTTTTGCTAATTTACATAGCTTTTCTTCATTCTTTGGAAAATCACCAAAAAGAACTGCCGTGTTAGATAATGTTGTTAAGGTAAGATTACCTAAAGCGGCCCCAACACGATGGAATTTTAATACAAAGTGCATAGAGACTGTTTATACCTATCGAACAGAATTATTAGATTGTTTAGAAAAAGTCATTGATAATGAATCAGAAAACCACTCTAAACCAAGCTATTGGTTTAAAAAACTACTAACAAAATGAAGATTTTCTTTACTGGTTAAATTTTTTTCATTTAGTTATGCCTCATTGTGATATATTGTTCAATCAATTACAAAAATGTAATATCGATGTCATAACAGTAAATAAGTGTATTGGCGTTTTTAATAGTAAAATTGAAGACATCAGAAATAAAATTTTGAATAACTATTTGGAGGAGACATCCATGCAGTCTGCCCAGAGATGTAAAATGGAGGAATCAAAAAGGAGAATTTCATTAGAAGTTTGTGATATAATTACATCTGAGGTCAAAAACAGGTTTGGCTTCAGTAATCATTTAGCAGTGTCTCAGTTATTTCACGCAGATCGATTTAAAGATTATAAAAAAAAGCTTTAAATTAGTTAAAACGGAATATGCAGTCATAAATCATTTGAAACTTAAAACTGAATTAGAAGTATTATATAGCCGAGAAGATTTTCCCAATAGTGAAGGTGCAGTTGCTTTGTTACAGCTTTTTATTAACAATAATTTGTGCAATACTTTTTCTGAAAATGTCAAACTGTTAAAAATCTTGTGTACTCTCCCTATGACTACCGTCGAAACTGAACGTTGTTTTTCCACCCACGAACCGCCGTTGCTGTATAATTCGAAAGTACTTTAATTGCAAATATCTTAAACATGGCGGGCAGAATATGCATGCATTATGTGTCTATTGTAAACAACTTTTTAAAACTTAATTGACTTTGGTAAAATGGTTATGGAGATTTCTTAATTTATACATTTTTTCTGATTTCGGGCTCATGGCTTATGCAGCCAAACTCAAAAAGAATAACACGGAAACACCGAAAAATGTTCCCTAAGCTAATTCCTAAGAGAATACCACTAAGAA
Source organism: Rhamnusium bicolor (assembly GCA_029963845.1). Lineage (NCBI taxonomy): Eukaryota > Metazoa > Arthropoda > Insecta > Coleoptera > Cerambycidae > Rhamnusium > Rhamnusium bicolor. Next base: position 875,261 of record JANEYF010001271.1, on the reverse strand, counting down.
AAGTCAATACTAGCTAGGGATGTAAAACAGGACCACACACTTCTTCTCCGGGAGTCTGTCAGGACTTATATCAGACAGTTCTTTCATCAAACTACATTTAAAAAATGGTCATTTTCCGGAAAACCTTATTAGTTTTATGTAAAATTTTATAATGATATGAAAAATTGTCCCAAGTAACATTTCACCGACTCCCGACTACTTTTTTTTACTAATTTTAACGTCAGAATTATTACAAGTAGGAGTCAAGTAGAGCCTTAAATTTTATAGTTATGATACAACGGAGCAACGTTGCTTGAACCTCGTAAACCATTTTACGTTTAGCTCATTTACCAACGTTGGTTAGACGTCAGATATCTACTTAATACGTTGGGTGTGTTTTCATATCATTATCCAACGTTTATTAGATGTTGGTACCTGACTAAGTAGGTTTAGGTAATTTTTGAGTAAGTTTCCAACGTTGGTTAGACGTTGCTGACTGACGTATTAGATACTATTAATAACTATATAACCGTCTGGCAACCTCGGCTGGACGTTGGTGTGAAACTCTTGGGCTTCGAATTAACATAACCTCAAAATTAATGTCGGTAATGCAGGAAGTGTTAGATATTTAGTAAAGATTTATACACTAACTGCAACGAACGTCGATATTAACGTAATTGTTTGAAATGAACATTGGTGTTAGTGTAGATTTAAGTACCTAAAAGTTGATACAGGTAAAATTATTTAACCTTGAGGTCGCTGTTAGTAAAAATAATTGCATCTATCATAACGGCAAATCGGAATTCGTGTATTTACTTAGAACTGTCACAACAAGTGTCAGCTAGATAATAGTTTCCAACTTCGCCATATTTCCTGGTTCCACAGAAGGAAAGAATAGGCGGTCGTGTTTACATATATTTTAGACGTACAAAATTTGCCTCTCTTTTTCAAATAAAATAAGCAGAAATTTTTTATTTATTCGTAAAATTAGTTATACTATATTTCAGTTACTTTTTCAATGGGAATGAAAAATGGTTTTTAATGGTAGAAAAATAAAAATAGTACTTTTATTCTTAAAATAAACATTATTCTTATGGGGTCGCTATATTTTTCGACATATATTTATCAGTAAAATGCCTTTCGTTTCAATTTTTACCCCAGCAAATTTATTAAAATTTTATTCGACCTAGTAGTAGTAGTAGCTACTTATTTTACTAGGCAAGTAGGCCACAATGGGCCCTTTTTACCTAGGGACCTACAGTTTAGCGTGGACTCCGAACCACGGTCCTCGACTGTCAACTAACCCACCGCCTGGGCTGCCCGCCTGCACCGCTAGCAGAGTGGCAAACCTCCTGGGTAGGTCTCTTCGACCCTCCACCCGGGCTCGCCTCTCCGCCTGAATCAGGCTAGCGGCCTTCCCGGGATTGTCTGTTGACAGCCTACCGACTGTTAGACGAGCTATCGTTCATCCATCCAATTGCCGGACTCGACCAGTGCTGCTTAACTTCACTGATCGAATATCGGAAATTAAACGGATGTCCATACCTCATCCCCTTATTCGACCTAAGTATTTTGTATAATATGATACGTACTTAACGATAAACATGCTTCTTCCATTTCATGTACATAGGAAGTTACGACAAATAGAATAATATACAAAGTTGGTTAGTTTCACTATCTAAACCCGCCTTTTGTAATCAGATTAAGGGCAAAGTTTGACAACGGTTGGTAATAGCCTAACGACCAACTTAAGCCGACGTAAAATTTGGTGAACATTTGGTCGGTAATCACAATAACTACAGTCGCTCCTCTACGTTGAATCGACCCATATTTTATTGACCAAATTAGGAGAAATATGGATCAACATGACGTTCTGTGTACGTCGCACATCGACTTTTAATTGTAACGGTTTGTCGTTAGAATGTTGTTTGTGATACTTTTCATATTTACAAATTCTTTTATTTTTTTTTTGTCTACAACCTTCCTAATTATTTACAAAAATGTGCCACTGGAGATCTTTCATTATTTTTAGAGATATAGTGAAAACTCTTTTTTAGATAAACAATAATTATTCCGAAAAAATATTTAGAAAAATATAAACAACCGCCTTTCAAACAAATAAATAAAGAAATATTTATATTATCTATTGCTTTTGACAAGTCAATTAATATTTGCGATTTCCGAAATCTTTTGCAGATTTAACCAAATATGCCAAGGCAAAATTAGTAATTTACTTTCCTAAAGAAGTAAGTAATTTCACTTAGTTATTGTAAATATTTATTATCAAATAAAACACACCAATTAATATTTTATTATTTATTTATTTCATATTTATATTATATGTTTTAAAAATTTGTAAATAACATGCAATATTTTCGTCATGTACAGTAATTGTGAATATGCAATATTGGCAATAAAATCATCTTTTTTTTGACATTATCTACTTTCATGCCACACAATTCATCACTGCAATATGCTCCTGCAATTGCCATTACCATCACCACCTGATTTTAAAACTGTAATCTTTTATACAAAAAGAAACATATTTATAAAATTTACTGTGAAGAAACGCTCAGGCATTTTTAAAAATGTTCCCCCTGGAAATTTTGGAGGCGACGTCCATGCTTATTTTATTTTGTATTTTGCTGCGAAATTAAAAATAAGTGTATTCATTCATTCTTGGGCCATATTCACATTATTAAACGTTATGGACACTCTGTACATAAAATCTTATTGTTGCGAATGGCTGTTCTATTTTTTCAGCAGGCCAAAGTTTTTATACAGAATGTCTTTTCATCTTATAAACAAAAACAGAACAGTGAAAAATTGAATACAACGAACATATTTGTTCTTTAAAACAAATTAATATCCATACATTTAAAATGTATTCCAAGAACAAATTTTTAAGCCATATAGAGCAACGCGTAGAAGAAAGTAAAAATTGAGTCTGTTTTATATCAAATCATTTAGGCATGTACAAGTTAAGAAAACATTGCAATAAATATCTTAAGCCCAGAAACGGTTCTGCTGGGCCCAGTGCGTACCAATTTCTTGAGCTGCATTTAGAAATTAAATAAACAAATTGCATTAAAAACAAGAAATTGCCAGGAGCTAGGATATACGATTTTATGTACAATGCGCACAAGTGTATGGACTAGCCCTTCTGAAATCCAAAATAATAATAATAATAATGCAGAAGGATGTCATTCTGGGTTCTCTCTGTCTGCTGAGGGCACACGATTCTGCCATCTACAGTCACTAACCCTGCGGGATGTGGGGAGTGGCTGTAGTTAAAGCGCCGGCACGATTTCAATGATACGTCGGAGACCACGGGAGGATTGTCTGGCTTCAGTCATTCCGAAAATAATAATAATAATAAACGTGTTTAGGAGGAGGTAAAGCGGACCAAATATCGCGATCTCCGGTACGAGCTACAAGTACTGTACCCAAGATGGTCATCCTAATCGGTGTATTCAGAGAGATAAAGCCTACGCTTTCCTCGGAATTTAAGACCATAGTAGCCTGCCAAAAATCAGCCGAATGGTGGCTGGCCAAATGCAGAAGGCAGTCCTTCTGAGTTCTCTACGTTGTCGGCTTAGGTCACATGATTCTGGGATCTACAGCCACTAAAAAACAAAAAAAAACATTAAAATCAGACAAAGGGTTTGGAAGAAAATCAAATTTAAAATCATAGTAAATTCTGGGTGAAGCGTTAATTTTTGTCTTCAGCTTAATAGAAACCAATCCAAGCTCTACGTTTTCACTTGCATCGGCAACTTGTCGTCATTCTTTTTGAACAATGGTTATGTTTTTGTTTAAAAATATTTTTTGCGTTTCATTGAAAGAAATAATTAAGAATATTTAAGTAATTGCTTAATAAAAAATAACAAAAAAAAATGTTTACCCGTTTTTGAGTTATGAGTAGCAATTTGATAAATGATAGAATTTAACGTTAATATGTAATATAAACAACGTAAGGGTACACTTAACTTGTGTTTAACTTTGTGAAAGTAGGTAAAGTGTTTCAGAAAGAAGTTGACATCCGTCATATTCTGATAACAATTGTTTTCTTAGCAGATGGCAAAAAATATCCCGAGAAGTATGAACTTTAAATATATTATTACAATGATCATTTTACGAATTATTACACAGGGTGATAAAATAATAAAGTAGCCAATAAACATAAGTCATTAAACGCTTTCTAATGGAGGCAAAACTGCTGAAGTAAAGAAAATTATTGTTATAATGAAGAAAGGACCAGTGGAGGTAACAAACTGAACATTGCAAGGACTAGTATCATATGCCCAAATAAGAAATCATCAATGCAACCACTAACACATGTTTCGGATTTACTGGTTCTCGTCAGCTTGTCTTAACTCTTTATTTAAACTGTGACGTACTTCGCTACTCTACGCAAGAGCGGAAGTGTCACTTTGACGCCCAACACTACGGCGGTGCACACTGTACGGAGATCTCGGGCGCCAGTTTCTGTTTAGAGTGTAGAAACACCACTTTACTCTATCGGCGGGACGATAGAGGCCGGGCAACTGCAGTGAAGATACGGCTAAGCCAGGGGTCGGGAAAAAGGGAACTTACATACTACAGTTAAGGAACAGACTCTCATTCAATATATGTACATTTATTCTACACACTAATTCTTATTTACACTTTATACACACCTTAGTAACTACAACTTATACTATAACGGTCTTAACTACAAGCGGTTATTCTACAAGCGGTCTTATACTACTACGGTCTTAACTACACTACGAACAAGCGGGACAGTAAGCGGGCGGTCAAATGTGCGATACGGTAAGCCGGTGAATGAAGCGGTGCAACGGTAAGCAGCGATGAATTAAGCAGACGGCGGACGGATACCAGGAGGGGAAGCAAGCGCCAATACAAGCAAACTATGCCTATCTAACGCGGTTACTTATTATCGCTTGGCTGATGGATGGTTCCGGTCTTATGATATGCCAACTAGTACCTCCAAAGCGCCCTGCCAAAGAAAACGGACTCAGGCGGCCTGGAGGGCACGCGGTTGAATGCGGTTACGGTAAGGGGGGGGAAGGAGTAACAAGCCTAACAGTGGCGAATTGATGATGACGACGGGATTGTCAAACTCCAAAAATACCCTGCAGAATTTTTACGTGCTAAGGTAGCCCGGTGGACCCGCGGTTACGGACGATACCTCCAAGTCACCCTGCAGAATTTTTACGTGCTCAGGTGGCCTGGCAGGCACGCGGTTACGGAAGTACCTCTAAGTCACCCTGCAGAATTTTTCGTGCTCAGGTGGCCTAGAGAACACGCGATGGCAACTGACAGTACCTCCAAGTCACCCTGCAGAATTTTTACCTGCTCAGGTGGCCTGGACGGCACGCGGTATAACGCAGTTCAAGTTGGGGGGAAGGAGTGGCAAGCCGAACGGTTGCAAATCTAAGACGACGACGGTATGGTCAAAGCTCCCAAGCTACCCTGCAGAATTTTTACGTGCTCAGGTAGCCCGGCGGACCCGCGATTACGGACGATACCTCCAAGTCACCCTGCAGAATTTTTACGTGCTCAGGTGGCCTGGCAGGCACGCGGTTACGGAAATCCCTCTAAATCACCCTGCCAAAAAAACGGACGCAGGTGGCCTAGAGGACACGCGGTATTAAATGCTAGTATCTCCAAGTCACCCTGCAGAATTTTTACGTGCTCAGGTGGCCTGGAGAACACGCGGTGTAACGCGGTGGAACGCGGTTCTAATTCCAACCTTCGGCCGCTCTCCCGTTCTAAGGAAGGATATGAGGCGGAAACGTTTAGCGCTCGCGGTTCACTAACTCAAAAAAAATAAAGCCCGGAAAGTACTCACCAGCCAAGTAATACCGATTATTTACCAAACCTTTATCAAACCTTGCTACCTACTTCCGGATCCTGTGCTGGCTTCCTCTCTGGAGCGGTCGGGGTCGGCACGTCTGGACGGTACGGGCGGCAGTTCCGGACTGGCGTGGATACTCTGCAAAATCCTCAAGCTACTCAACTCTGCCAAAAAGCAGAAGTAGAATGAGACGCGGTAGTCATGCGCGGAATCTCGCAATACGTCACCCGAATTCAGGTTAAAACAAACCTATACCTTCATACTCACAACAAGATTACTTCCTATCCTGGTCGGCGTGGTTCCTCGGTCAGCAGCCAAACGGCAACTGACTTGTTCGGAAAATCCTCAGGCTACCAAACTCTGCCAAAGGCAGAAGTAGGCTGAGATGCAGTAGTCATGCGCGAAATATTTCAACTACGTCACCGTTTATCGACGCAATTACCTTTGGATACCTATGTACCTCTATACTCACAAGTTTACTTACTATCCAAGTCGGCGTGGTACTTCGGTTGGCGCCCAGACGGGAACTAATTTAATTGTAAAATCCTCATGCTACTAAACACTGCTAAAACGCAGAAGTAGGATGAGATACGGTAGTCATGCGCGGTTTATTACAGCTACGTCACCCGTTTGTGGACTTAGAATAATTCCGCATGAAATTTAAATACCAATATATCCTTATACTCACGAGTTTACTTACTGTGCTGGCCGGCGTGGTTCCTCGTTGAGTAGCTGGACACAAACTAATTTAATTATTTTCAGTCTCGGCCTCCCTCATGTTAGCGCGGGCATAAGGGTGCCGGGGACACAATGCGTGCGTCACGTTTCGCTTACTGCCGGCCACTTGGCCTACGTGGAATGTTCATAAAAACATATCAATACTACCTATCTATAATTAACAATTTAACTGTTATTAATTAAAAGCGTAGCACCATAATGGGTAAAATATTTTTCAAAACCTAGCCACCTAACTTAACTTAATAAAATAAAATCACTTCGTTACAAAACTTAGTAAATAAAATACTTTAACTATTAACTAATTATGACACATATTGGTAATTATTAAACTTTCAACTACACTTATAAATAAAACGCCGATAAATTTGTCAACAGGTATATCCCTAAAACCTCACTACTGACAGTATCTCGTGCAGAACACGGGCACAGTAGGGAAACGTCGTGTATGCACGAGACTACACAAAATATGCGAGCATAGAGACATCATCCGCGCTGTCTTACAGGGTTTAGAACTGATGGTTACTTCTTACATATTTTATTCAAAATTTTCATATTATGATACATCATACATATAAAATAATTAAAAAATTACAAGTTTCCCGCTGTCGCATCATTTGCAGTTTGAAAAAATATGGTCATATACCATGCACATGCATTTTTCACTCAACTTGTCAAACGAGGATAGTTATCCAAGTTAAATTTTCTTGTATATTTTCACCAAATACTTTTATCTTCCATCTATTCTGTATTCTTAATAGATCAAATCTAGATCTAGTATGCTGTTAGATCCTCCCATTTACTACATATTCTTAGACACAGATTTCAAGACTTCATTTAAAAAAATAATCTTCTTGTATCGCGAATTTTTACAATAAGTTGACTACTGATGTTATAAATTTGTAGCAGTTTTTTCAAAAATGTAAATATATTTTTTAATTCTATTTGACTGAATTACATCATAACCTGAATTTGTTTTTATTTGAGACATACAACTATGAATTGTAGGTAGTTTTTCAAATAAAGTTTAGTTTCTTTATCGCTCGACAAAAAAAGAATACATACAATGCGACATTCACGAGGAGTGATATAATTTTCCTAAAGCATTTTGACTTTAAAGAGCTCTAAATTAAACGGGTGGAAATTATTAAAATATGATTTCCATAATATTTATGTCAATGGTAAAAAAGTCTTCATAAAGATAGCTGGGATATAATATTTATAGACTCTGGAAGGTTCAACATAATCTAGGTAGGTACATCTTTGAAAGTCTCACTCTGTAAACGATTAAAATTTATAAAAATTACTTAATATATACCCAATGTTTACGACAATCAGAAACTTAGTTTCTATAATATTAAAGAATATATAACATGTCTTTTTATTCCGACATTTAAAAAAATCTTACATACGAATTTTCCAAAATAGAATTAATATATACATTAGACACATATTTATAAATACCATAGTGAAGTATTAATAGCAAAATTATCTATTGCTCATGTTTTCTGTCTTAATTCCAAGCGAAAAAATTCAAGTAGTTAGCACCAGATCACCTTTTAACCTAAAAGCTTTTGGCACCGACTTAGATAAGCTAGATATCTGTCATAAACGAGATTAACCCTTCCACCATGATACGTAATTTATTATTATACCTACCAGCATCACGAGTAACTGATGTTATGAATAGAACATGAACAGTGATTAACGGAGACTGAAGAGTCATCGGTAGTTTGGTAGTATATTAGAATCGTTATCGACAGAAAACATTAATTTAGTGGAATAGTCTGTACACTACACATTTAGTAGAAAAAGTGGACAATTGTGTAATATTATTTGATAATAAGACTTGACGAGACAAACTGAGAACACGCTCTTTTATTACTATTAGATGTGACGGATTAAGACAGTTCTGTCTAGCCTTGATAAAAACGATTACATAATTATTATTAACGAATATTAGAAAATATCAAAGCACACTGAAATCTGGCAAAACAAATCATGCTAAAAACGATATATCAGTATGTTCGATTCTTTATATTTCTGCTATGCTATATGATTAAACAATGGCATTATGTTTAGACATTATTGTAAAAAGGAGCGTATTCGATTTTAGGTAAGATAACTTTAAAACACAGAAAATATTTAAAATCAAATTTTTTTCTTTCAAATAAAAATTCAAGAAAAGTACTTTGAAGCCTTAGTACAAAGGATTTGAAAATCAGAATTTTGTAGAAGCTATGATTTCAAGTTTTAGAAAAATCTGGAAATCATGTAAAATTATTTAAAGCCTTCGTTGTGAATTATGAAGAACAAATTTCGAACGATATTGGTGGTTTGGTTAACAAATTTTATTATATACGCCGAAACACATCAATCGTTACATCAGATAATAATAAGGATACATTAAAATTTAGACTATATTATAGAGATTAAACGATTTTCTGAGTCAATTCATTAAGAGTCTATATCAGATGCAAGTGAAATATAGCCTCGATTTTACCACACCCCGCGCAGGCCACGGTGCATATATACAGCCAAACCGAAATTATCGCGGCGAATGTCGAAGGTGGCCGATGTTCTAGTTACAGAACGGCATAGTGGAACATTTCAGATCGGGTGATGTTGAATTATCAGTGGCGGAGTACTAGAGGTTTCGTATGACATAAACCGACGAAAAAGTTGTATTGCGTCAATCTTATAAGCTAAGCAGTAGCTAACCTTACCCTTCATGCGTCCTTGTCCTGCAATTAATATGTAAAAACAATAAAAAAAACCCGAAATTATTTTATTTACTTTGTTTAAAAATAGCTAAAGAACTAAACAACAAAACAATTAAATCGTTAATCTACAAAAAAAATTTCCATTTTACCGTTTCTTATTAATGCATAGTATTATTTTAAAAATTTTTTCTATAAAATGGAAATATCAATGTGTGTCATATCATTCAACTCAGAATGGAAAAGGCGATGAGATAATATGAAAAATATATGTGTTATTTTAAATTTAAACTTCAATATTTTTATCAAATATGAAAGATTATGATGATGTTACATATATTGCTGAATTCAGAAAGAAATTTTTTAAATTGAGCTGAATATACAGGATATATCATTTAGAATAAAAAAAATTAAGGCAATTTCCGGTCAAACCGGAACTAAAAGATATGTATGTGACGCGCATATTTAATCAGTATTCGGAATGTCATATGTCCATTTCCGCATATTAATGCGGGGTGTAATTTTTTTATTTTTCAGTTTTTTCGGCGTTTTCTTTTTATTTGACATTCAATTGTTTTTAATTTTCGGATTCCTTAGAAAAAAGCACATAAGTATAATTTTTGAAGTTTTTTCCTAGGTTAAAAATACAGCAGAAAAATCGAGTAAGGTGCACTTAAAATGATCACCCTGTACATGAGGTTACTGCGCTTAAAATAAATCAAAAATAAAAATTATCATATTCACCTTTCATTGAGCCTTTCATTCTCCATATCAATATTTAGAGACGGCAAAATGGGAAACTTTCATTTATATTAGTCTCTCTACAGAAATTACCAGAAATAAAAGAAAATTATTACTTTTATTAATTTACGAAAAAATTCAATTTTCACTAGTACTTACTTTTTATATTTTCTCTTTTGGGCTAATCTTCGATTTTTCGGTTTTCTGCTAGGGTATTTACGCTTATGATATGTTTTTATTTTTCCCATTGTTCTTTCACTGCACTAATAATCACTTTCAATAACACGTCTACTTAGGTGTACACTTGATTTAAAAAAAAACTGGTACAACTCTTGTAATCGAAAATCTTAATAGTTTAGTTGTGTGCATATGTCTACAAATAGGGCTGGCCAGGCATGTCGAGAGAGGGGTGGAGAAGAAGTGATTTACCCCGGACCTGGATTTTTTGGAGGAGATCGGTTTTCTACGTGTTTTTAAACTTATTAAACCTTTCTCTTTTATTTTATTCAAATGGAATTTCAAAAAAATAATTAGAAAATAACTTTTTTCAAAACATTTTCAAGCCTGCCATATTATTTTAAAAAAATTAAAATTTGTTAGGGATAATTCTACTAATGGTTGTAATTAAAATACTAACTGAATAATGATAATTCTATTTTTAAAATAAGAACACAAAAATACCACTTGAGATTAAAAAAAATGTAAACAATGCAAACTGAACATAAAAATACAATAAAAAAAATAAAATAAATGAACTTCAATTACGTAATACAGAATTAACTAATATTTTGTCATTGCTCCATTAGCGTCTAAAACTGCCTGAAGTCTTGCAGGCATGGACAAAATCAGATTTCTTGCAAGGTCAACTTCTTGCGACAAGTTCTCCCAAGCGTCTTCAATTATCCCTTCTAATTCTTGGGCATTATTTGGATGGTTATTTAATTTTCTTATATGTTTCACCATTGTCCCCATACATTTTCAATTGGATTTAAATCCGGACTTTTAGATGGCCACGGTAACAACTCTATGTTTTTATTAAGAAACCATTGCCTGAAACGATGGGCCGTATGTATGGAGCAGTTGTCTTGTTGGAAAATAAAATTATTTTCCGGAAACACCTCTATTACTGACGGTAACATAATATTGTCTAATATTTCAATATGTTTAATGGAATTGAGATGACCACCACTGTTCCAACACACACCTAACCCATTTAGGCTCATCCAAGCCCAGACATTGACTGAAAACCTTCCTAATATTTGTGGATCGAAAGTATATTTTTCGTCGTATCTAGTGGAAGGAGGCCTATATACGCGAACATGTCCATCGTTACAGGATTTAAAAACCTTTTCGTCAGAAAAGACAACTTGTCCCCAGAAGTTTTCATTATTGATTATATAGTTGAGTGCAAAAATAATCCTACCCTGCTTCTCTTCTTCTGAAAGTTTGTATTTTTTAGCCGCTGAACAACTCTTCAAGTCGCTTTGTAGTTTTATTCTTCTGCAAGCAGTAGATACCGAAGCAGGGAAATTTGTCTCTGAAATTGCATTTACTGCAGTCTGAAAAGGGTTTTCTATTAGGTAATTTATAAGATGTTCATCTTCTTGATTACTGCTCTTTCTCGGCCTACCGGAACCAACTTTACGGGACACCGTTTGGTTGGTTTCCCATTGTTTTTTAACACTCATTATCGTGGTTTTACTCACATTGCATTCAGTAGCAAGTCTTCTTATGGACCAACCATCTTCAATTTTAGAAACAATTCGAAATTTTTGAATATCTGTTAGATGTCGAACCATTTTTAATAATGACGCCACTGATTAACGTCAAAGTGACATTTGTAAGATTATTAATATCAATCAAAGAACGAATGATTTACATAGCTAAAAGAAAGTGTGCCAGTTTTTATTGAAATCAAGTGTACCCACTGTATAACAAATAAGTAAATTTGAGATATCCCTAGAATACACACGCCACTGTTGTTTATGCAAATCGCAACGTGGTTCCTAAGTGCCCGTTTCCGAAACATCATGCGAGATGGCAGCTATTATCGGAATATAGATATGCAGTTTTTAGTTTTCTAATAAATTTATTTTCAAGTAATCCAAGAGTTGGGTCACATGAATATAAACGTTACAAACAGTGACTAATGTCGGAATGTTAAAAAATTTGGATACAAAATATTTAAAATGCATGCGAAAATTATTTGACGACTCTAAAAAAAAAAAAATTACATTCCGACATTTTATACATATTTTTGAAAAATCTTGTAAAAATCGCACTCAAATCGGATAAGTTTTAAACGAGATATTCGAGAATTATGATTTAATAGGGTATATAAGACTCTTAACATGTACCTAGATTTTAGACACCATCGTTACATACTTGGGCTCCATTAGTGAACTGAAATTCCCGGACTCAAACAGCAAACAGGAGACATATTGTATCGTTCAGAAAATTTATAATGTAATAAAATCTCTTAAATGTTATTGTCTGATAACTATACAAAACTTTATATAAACATGACCCAAAATGCTCTGTTGCTTCGAAGTGATACAATGATGTAAAAATTAAGTTTTTTTTTTTTGTATTTTACTTATACGTAATATATAAGGAAGTATAGTAATCGTGATTTTTTTCAATTTCGATATTTTGATTGATATATACGTTTTGAACCCTACTGAATCCATTTAGACTATTTTCCGAAAGATATCTGTCGGTGCGTGTGTGTGCGAGTGCGTGTGGGCGTGCGTGCGTGCATGCATGCGTGTGCGCGTGAATGAAAGAAGAAGAAAGGTACAATTTTGGGAAAAAAAAATATAATTCTTTATTGCATTTCTGGACGAATCTCGACGAATTATAATGAAAAAACATAACTTTACGGAAAAAATCTGTCTGCATGTCTGTAGTATCGCGATAGTAGCCACAATTTTTGAGATAAAGCTTTCAATTGTGGTACACATGTTCTAACGGCCAAAGAAAATGATAAATTCGATGATGAGCAAAATTGGCCAGCTGACAGGAGATCCACGGGACCCAAACTTTTTTGTACTTGCCTTTACAAAAAAATATATTCTTGAAGAAAATGTCTACTATATCAAGCCAATGAAATACATTTTATAATTATTTAAATTAAGCTGATGTAAATTTAAATTTTTTATACATTTGACCCATTTGAAATGTCTAATTTAGTTACAAAAATGTCAATGTCAATAAGAAGAAATTGTTAAAATATATGACATGAATTATTTTTGACAGTGTCGAATGACGCTGATAATTATTAAAAAAAATTTAATGAAACATTTCAAAGTACGCTATAAAAATTTAATTGAGGTAAGTGAAGAATTAAATAGAATGATTTTTTTTATGTCAGGATGATATATACTGGTATAAGAACCTTATGTGCTGGCCACATCAGACATTTTCATTATAATTCGTCGAGATTGGTCCAGAAATGCAATTTTTTTTCCCGAAATTGTACCTTTTTTCTTTCATTCATTATGTATCTTCTGGTGATACCACATTCACCAAATTTAATGTGTCACCTAAAATGTTGTTGAAAATTGCCAAATTTGGGAATCCTCCCATTAACATTTTTTGATTTATCGCGGATAAACACATACACACCTATCCACACACACGAACCGACATACATCATTCGGGAAATAGTCAGAATGGATTCAGGAGGGTTCAAAATGTATTTATCAATCAAAATCTCGAGGTCGAAAAAAAATCACGCTTAATATACTTCCTTGTTAGGTGTAAAAAAGGGAAAATATGTAATCCACTACATAACTACATAACTAATGTTGTCATGTGACTCTCTCCCTGGAATCACGGGTTCGATCCCAGACCGAGGAACTAGGATTTTTTTAAACCAGAAATTAATGCTAGCATACACGGACATTGCGTGTGTGCTCTTTGTCTCTAAATGTGTAGCCCTCTACCGCACAGGGTACCTTGAGGTACCTTCAAGGATACAGAGGGTTGTATAATCTGTGGTGCTTAATTTACCTAAAAAATTTTCCTTCCAAAATGAAGTACCTGAATTGTAACAGGGCATTGTAAGGCAAGTTTTTATGGCAACTTTTTTCCTAATATCATGTCCTGAATCCATCCTGTACGTTTGGGAATTTAAGAATGAATCACTCTGTATGTTATTATGTAAGTTGTACATTTTTGCTAATGCTTTCTGAAGTGCAATTTTCCTCTACTGAAAGATATTACTTGTTATATTGCAATGTTATGTGTTCAATTAAAATCGAAATGTAAATTAATAATATGAGCAAAAGAACTTCTATTTGTCTCTTTAAAGTACCACAGGAAAAGTGTAAAGTGTCTAGAAGTGAAAAGTGGCCAATTTGTTATCTAAGTTTAAGTCTAGCCCAGTCGGCACCCGACCAATTATCTGCCAAATTATGACACTTTTGCATCTCAATAATCAAACTAAAACACACATGATGTATCCATCCGCATAGTCGCTGTCTCCAAGCTGCCTCTCTATATGGACTAGGCGCCACCGGCTTGTGAAAAGAGTCTTGCAGTACTGGCTCTGACATATATATTACATATCAGTGTCACTTCTACCCTCACAAGTCACAAAAACGTTAAGTAATATATTGATAATATAAACAAAGTGTCCCTTTTGGTTAAAGGAAGTTTAGTTACCTTTTTAAACTGGTTTTAAAAGTACTATTAATTTTTGTAAAATATATCTCATCTACAGGGCATTTAGAACAAGTCTGCTGAAAATGTGTATGAATAATTAAGAAAATATTACAAAAAATTAGTCCTGTTTACTTTTGTAGACACTGATATTAATGTTTTATGACTTTAAAATTTTTCTTTTTTTATTTATATATTTATTTTAACTTTTACTTAAACGGTAAAAGAGGACTATTATGAAAGGGTTGACAACCGATTAGTAATGGTCCTTATAAAAAACCTTCTATAAATCCATTACCAAAAATGATTACTGAAGAAATAAATGCATTTAAACCCTGTAACAACCTTCCCAAGCAACATTTTGACAACGAACCGACGCGACGTTGCTGTTCGCAAGTAAAAGTTAGTGGGCGACGTACGCAAAACGCTGACCCTTATTTGTCTTAATTTGGTCAATAAAATATAGGTCGATTAGACGTAGAGGACAGACTTTAGTCGTTGTGATTACCGACCAAATGTTCAAAAGATTTTACATGTGTTGTCCGGCTATTACCAACCTTATTTAAAATTTGCACTTAATATGACATACAATAGTCAGGTTTAGGTAGTGAAACTAACCAATTTTGTATATTATTCTATTTGTCGTACCTAAAAATGTTTTCTTGAAATGTTTTCTTAACCATCGAATTAACTCCCAGCAAATCCTAGAATATTGTGTTGGGAAAAGAGAGACGATGCCCTACAGTTTATTGTGGAATCCGAACCACATCTATGGCATCGACAGTTCTTTCGCAGTCATCTTAATCTGAAACAAATTACAAATAAAATTTCTTGCTCAGGGATGGATTTGAACCATCGATATGCGGTACCGAGTAAATAGCTATAAGCTCTATACCCACTCGGCTAACCTACCTACGTATATAAAATGGATGAGGCATGTTTATCGTTGAGTACGTATTATATACAAAATACTTATGTCGAATAACAATTTAATAAATTTGGTGTGGTAAAAACTGAAACGAAAGAAATTTTATTGATAAATATATATGAAGGAGGTCGAAAAATATAATGAACCCATGCGAATAATATTTATTTTAAAAATTAAAATACCATTTTAATTTTTTTACTTTTAAAAAAATATTCCCCTTCCCAAAGAAAACGCAATTGAAATATTGTATAATTAACTTTACGAATAAAAATTTTTTGCTTACTATATTTGAAAAAAGAGGCAAATTTTGTGTAATTAAAATAATTGTAAACGGATAATCAACATGGCCGCCTATTCATTCCTTCTGTGGAACCAGAAAATATCGCAAAGTCGGGAACTATTATCTAGACGACTACTTGTTATGATAGTTCCAAATAACTACACGAATTCCTATTTACTGTTAAGATAAGTGCAATTACGTCAACAGTGACGTCAAGGTTAAATGATTTTACCTCTGCCAACTTTTAATAGGCTCAGGTGCAGAAATGCACTAACACTAACGTTCATTCCAAATAATCACGTTAATGTCGACCGTGCGTTGAAGTTGATTCATAAATCTTTACTAAATATCTACTAATAACTGCATTACCGATATTAATTTTGAGGTTATGTTAAGCAAATGTCCAAAAACCTCACACTAACGTTCAGCTCACGTTGCTAGACGACTACGTCAGTCAGCAACGTGTAACCAATGTTGGAAGATTATCCAAAAATTACCTAAACAGTTACCAACATCTAATCAACGTTGGATAATGATATGAAAACACATTCAACGTATTAAGTAAAAATCTGATGTCAAATCAACATTGGTAAATGTGCTAGACGTAAATAGTAGGTTTGCGAGGTTCAAGCTACGTTGTTCCGACGTTGTATCATAACTATACAATTTAAAGCGCTACTTGGCTGTTATCTGTAATAATTCTGACGTTGAAATTAGTAAAAAAACTAGTCGGTAGTCGGTGAAATATTACTTGGGTTATTATTAGCTTGAAATAGGAAGTTACATATGTATCTAAACCAAATATACCTAGATTGTACCAATCCGGAAAGTCTTATTGTTTCAGCAATTGGATCGCAGACTAATCATCAATCAAAATGGTTAACAGAAGAGGTCGAAAGTTTACCCACTGCATCACCTAGTTTATCTGTGATTAATTCTAATGATTTCATTAATAAGCTGAAAAACATCCAGTTGCAAGAAGGTATAATTTTGATCTCCTTTGATGTTTGTTCATTGTTTCCAATGGTTTCGATACCACAGAACGTGAACTGCGCTAAGGATTTACTCGAATCAAACAACCTCAGTCAATATACGAATATAGTAAAAGAATATATTCAACTCAGTAAACTTTGCATGAAATGTAAAATTAAAGCGACACTTCGAAATATCACAACCTTTTAAAATGAAAAAAAAAGACAATTTGTAGCGATTCCACAGAATCCTTTTGTTTTACCTTTGGTATTGATAACATTTTTAAAGGCTTAGGTATGACCGTAGTTCATTTATTGGGAAATAAACTACAATGACTTTTAGGCAATCCAAAAGACAAAATTAAAACAAACGAAAAGGCGGGGATTTACGAAATTAGCTGTAAGAACTGTATTCAAAAGTATATTGGACAAACTAGACGATCAATACCAAAGTAGATTGAAGAAGCATATGGCTAATCTCAAATATGGTAGAGCAGTCTAGTGTTGTCAACATAGTGGGCTTTATTTTTGTTTGTCAAATAATGGAGCACATCTTGAATATTTAATAAAATCATTTTCTTCGTATGTAAGTGTAATATTATTATTCATTAAATGATTATATTTCTAGCTCTATCTCAGAAACGGATGACCTGATTTAATTTTTGTTTTTGGTGAAAGGAGGACTTTTTTTGCCCTTTAAAAGATTTGTCGTCACCGAAATTCTAGTTGTGGTGGCTATAAGTGTAGGAGTGGAACATAAAATTCATTCAACAAGAGTGGTTTCAAATTTCCACTAACAATTTTATCGATACGTTTATTAATTCATTAAGAAATTTTGCTTAATTAGAAAGTTACACCTTTTTGAAATTTGTGCGGTAAATGATTAATTTAAATAAAATATTACTCTCGTAAATTTATTCTTTCTATTTTGTCGATTTTTCCAATTGTGATTTATTTTTGTTTTTGTTCGTTTTCTCTAATTGTGATTTATTTTTATGTTTTTGTTATTTTCATCATGGTGTTTTTGCTACTACATTCATTTTACGCTTGACCTATGAGCCATAAAAGAAATTAGCAATAATGAAAATTTCAGAAAGATATAAATTACACTTACATTACTCATACCTTTCAATATTTGCTTTTAATCGATATATCGAAATTACCTTTACTATTACTATCAAATTTCTATCTAATTCTAAAATAAATTGCCAAATAAAAATCAAAATTGAGGAAACTACGTCCACCAGAAATTTAAATAGGTTTGTTCTCCAGTCGTGTATGTTTTACACAATTCACAAAAATGTACACCTCTTATCGTTCCCTTTAGAGAAAACAGGAGTTAAGGGAAAAAATTAAGTACACTACTTTCTACGACTGCACAAAAGTAGAGAGAGATCAAGAGAACAAACTGTATAACTAAATTACAAGGATAATAAATATTTCTGTGACAATCCAAACATAAAATAGGATTAATTTAAGTACAGCCATCTTTTTCTGCTAGTTTAAATTTGAAATTATTTGTAAGGAGTTCTGTTTCTTGTACTCTAACGGACACAGGTATGAATTCATGCTACTTCTACTTAGTAAGAGATGGCGAGACTATGTCTATATTGCAAACGGTTCTGAAGTTGTTTGTACTAGGACTAAATAAGTCTAGATGACACTAGTTATACATGTAAAGATCATGTTTTGGTTCAGAGACAATAATAATAATAATTGTGTCTGATTATAATCAGTTACTATTTACTTATTTATGTTTAAATTATGTAGGAAGTAACGCTTCACATTTGTTTATCTAATATTTTATTGATTGAAATAATTTCTTAAATTTGGTTGTCCTTATAATTAATTCTGCACCCAAAAAAATGAGGAAATAAAGTATAATTTAATTTAAATAAATCTTTATTTTGTATTATTCACAAATAAAATAATATTCTTAACAATAGAAAATACATTTTTACTAATCAAAGTTTTTGTTCCATATGCCTAAATTTTATTAGCAACTTGCTCTGATCGTAAGAGATAATATTTTCAAATCAAACATACAGGGTGTCCGATTTTGGTTACCTACAATTAGTGTCTGCCTTATCTGAAGAGACTAAAGCATGTTTAAATTTGATCCCTTTTTGTATTCTTGTAAAGAAAAAAAAATCCAAAAAAAACATATCTATCTGAAACCATTACGTACTCAATATTTTTTAACATTTTCATTACCTACAACATGCCTGTCGCTTTGTTGACAACTTCATAGCGATGTCCCCCAAGATGCTTTCGTGTTTTTTCAACCAATATTATTTAAATGTCAATGATCTATTGAGCGTTTAGGTAGCGATTTTATTTTGTTATTGGGATTAGCAGGAATGTAACTTTACATGTCGGTTTCTTACTATATAAATATTTTTTTTGTATTATCTGCTATGGTATTCGAGTGATATATTGAATAGCTAGACGCAAGTTTTATAAATATTTTTGGCAGTATATTGAAGATATGATACTAGTTTCTCCTTATGCTTTGGATATTATTTTTCTTATATTTACAACGATAATAATACATAATATTCAAAACCATTCACATTGCACGCGCTTAGCGCGTCTGAGCATATACAAATAAACGGTATTATTCTGTGTAAGAGTACGATTTTGGGGCTATACGAATGATTTGGTACGGGATGCCAAAAACGCACCTCGTGCGTTTTTAAATTTCTTGAGTTTTCGACGTAATTAGGACATTCTGCTTAAAAGCTGAAATTCTTTTTTCTATATGATCTTTGAAGGTATTACAAAAATGGAAAACCTGTAATGGACACCATTATGGACAATGGACAATCATTTTTAGTGTTAAAAAGCAACTGTTATTTATTTTCATATCATCTGATAGTTTTTTTTGCGATTTCAACCATACTATCACACATATACAGGGTGGGCAATAGTGTGTCCGATTCCGATATTCGATATTCGATATCTCGAATTCTATGATAGCTAGACACTTAATTTGAAAACATAAGTAAACTAGACAAAAAAGTCTATAACTGAAAATTGTTTTCCGATATACAGGGTGAGCCAAGACAATTCTACAGGGTCAAGTAACTTTTCTTTAAACAAAATGCCATGCATATCAGAACATTTTTTTGATTCCTCTTTGTGGCCTCCTTTCACTCCTGTATTATTATTGACATTCTCCCAACCACTTGGATGTAATGATTTTTATTTTGTTGAAATTATACCATTTACACGTGTATATTAAAAATATCACTACAATCACAACTATCGATTTAAAAAAATATATGTTAGTACAAGTTATGAGACATCTGCGTGTTGATAGTCAGCCATTTTCACTTCATAAAAGTATACCGGGTGGCCAAAAAGGATTTTTAAATTTACAACTTTTTGAACTGAATATTCTCAATGTTTTCAAATGGAATATGATATATTTTTGGACGATGTGATGTAGGATTGAAGAATGAACTTTTTGTGTGTACATTTGTATGTAAGGCTATTTCTGACCACCCAGTATTCTAGGAAATGAAAATGGCCGAGTGTCATCACACAGATGTCTCATAACTGGTACTAACATATTTTTTTAATATACACGTGTAAATGGCATAATTTCAACAAAAAAAATCATTACATCCAAGTGGTTGGGAGAGAGTCAATAATTATACAGGAGTGGAAGGAGGCCACAAAAAGGCTTCAAAAAATGTTCTGATATACATGGCATTATATTTAAAAAAATATTAGTTGACCCCGTAGAATCATCTTAGCTCACCCTGTATAATCGAAAATAATTTCCGGTTATAGACTTTTTTTGTCTAGTTTATTTATGTTTTTAAATCAAGTTTATAACTATCATAGAACTCTACATATCGAAGTCGGATGCACTATTGCCCCACCCTGTAGATTAAATATACATAAATCGTCTATCCTTATATAAATATTTAACGCTTCAAATCCTATACCCGAAATTTTTAAATCGACATGAACAACGTCTCATTACGATAATGTCAATTTTGACATAGCAAATACGTATAAATGGTCTAATTTAATATTTAATTCAGTAGCAAGAAGAAATCAGTTATCTAAATATTGCCACAATCTGATTTAAAAACGAAGATATTATTAATAATTATTGGTTTTATATTTCAGCTAAAGACATATCTCTTCAACATACATTTATGGTATTTGGCTGATATCACTGTAAAGCTTGACATCGAATGGCATGAAAACATAATAGTTGCTATTTAAAAAAATGAACAAGGATTGTTTCAAGAAATCGAAATTTTTTCGCAATATAGTGATCATATTGTAAAATAAAATAAAAAGTTAGGTAATTATTAAGGCTGGGAATCGAATACGAATAATTCGAGTATTCGAATACGAATTATTCTAATGGGAAATTATTCGAATATTCAAAATATTCAAATACTCGAATATATTCGAATACTCGAATATATTCGATTATTCGAATACTCGATTACTCGAATATTCGATTACTCGAATATTCGATACTCGAATATATTCGAGTATACGAATATTCGATACTATTTGAGTAAATTTGAATATTAAAATATATTATTAAATTATGTACGAATAGGTATGCAGTATGCATCCAACCAAAGTAGGTAGATAGTAGGTATAGGTAGGTACCTATGGTAAAATCCAAATATATAAATAGACCACATTAGTGGCACGTTTTACTCCCAGTCAAACTATTCCATCTCTTTCTCGCATCGACCTTATTCTTACTGTACTAAGGCAGGGGTTAAAATTAAATATTAAATTTTAGAAAACCTGTAAATATTTAACTATTGACTTTTCATGTATTTGTTTTACCTTCACAATTTGCGTCTTTTTTAAAAACATGCTAATTTTAGAGCACTTATTTTTTTCGAAAAGGAAAAATAGTTATGACAGAAGTATAATAAATTAGCTCTGTTTTCGTTTTATTTAAGCTTCAATAGTTAAATGTGAACAATAGCGCCTCAATCCTAAAATAAAATACTAACTAAACAATTCTGACCCTTAAAGCACATGTACAGGAGACATACCCTATTGTGGGTATGGAACGCAAATCAAATTGCCTGCTTAGTGGATTACGACACGACTATTATTGTGGTCTATACAACCAAATACTCAAATAGAGTATTCACTATTCACTAGTATTCAGTGCTATACCTATTAATAATGAATATTCGAGGATCCGGATTATTCGGATACCTATTCGAATAATTCGGATTATTCGAGTATTCGAATAATTCGGATTATTCGAGTATTCGAATAATTCGAATTATTCGAATATCCGAATACTCGAATAATTCGAATATCCGAATATTCGAATACCTATTCGAATAATCCGAATAATCGAATATCCGAATAGTTCGAATAATCGAATATTTTTTCGAACGAATATTCGAATACTAAAACCTGGAAAATTCCCAGCCTTAGTAATTATACGTTTTTTTAAATGTATTTGAATATGCAGATATTTAGAAGAATATAAAATTTGACTAAAATTTAAACTGATTATAAGAAAAATATTTCTAGTACCAAAAAAAATTGAGATATTTTATATAAAGAAAATAATTATTTGAGGGTACATTACTTTTTTTAGAATTATACGTGTGGTAGTTACCAGCGCCGTAACTGGGATGGTGCCCCCGTACCGGATGTAAACTAAAAGAGGACGCAAATACACAGATGAACTAGATACGGGAAATTTACGGACACATAAATTGTACTTCGTATAAAAAAAGGATGCACTTTTTATTTTATTTGTTGCTCTTATAATACACAATTGGTCTCGATTTAATGCAAAACCTACGTTTAATGTAGCAGCCAGTGATGGAATAATAGAAAACTGGTAGACGACAAAGACAGTTGCTCCGTGTTATTGCTGCAAACGGTACAGAAGAACGAGAATTAATGTTATTTATTGCGGCATCTCCTCCTGTTTCCGGCTGAATTAGACATTTACTTGCGTATTGTATCGCGCCGGGCGTCCTTAGTGGCAACGAAGCAGTTTACAGTCAACTCTTTCCTGCATATTTAAACTTTAATTTTCTAACTTTTTTATTGCATAAAATGCAGGTTTTGCACGAAATCGAGACCAATAGTGTATGTATTTGGTGGCTAGTAGTTTGATGGGTGACAACCGGACAGCAATACACAGCAATCTCGCACCGGTCTTCTAGCGGCTTGTATATTAGCTAAAACGCAGAAGCTAGCAGGACTAGAAATACTTCTATCATAACTCAAATCCCACCACCGGGACTGACTGGCAATGCCGGTGGGATTGGCTGTATGTCGTTTTTCTAGCCTCCTTTTAGAAATTTTTGGTTTTGGATATCATCAGGAGTAATCTAATTTCTGTGGCGTTTATTATTATTATTGGGCGGGGGGGGGGGGGTCAAAATATTGAGGTAGCACCCGGTATAACAAGGGTTAGTAGTTACACCACTAGTAGTTACTTAAGAAAGAAAAATATGAGAATGCCACCAATAACATTCATAAAATTTTTACATTACTTTAATCCAAAACATGAATTTCAAACATATTTTTTTTAATGGTTTTGAGAAAAGCCTTTCCTATGTATATTTATGTTTCTTTGCCTTTTTTTGTAATTATATGGATTATAAAATATTACAAAACCCCGACCTCGTAACCTTTCAGTAATTACATTTGATTTACTAGTTTTACTATAGTTTTTAATTATCAGTAATAATTAAAATTAAAATGTATGTAAAAGAGGTTGCTGTGCTGGTAAAAATAAATTAAATTAATTGGTGTCATATCTTGACAATAATTATAAAATTATGAATGTATGTGCTAAGGCATAGTAAGATTTTGTCAAATAAAAAATTGTAAACATTCTATCTTCCTTTATTGAGAAAATAATATTTACAAAATTAATAATCATTAATAACATAATTAATAATTTGTTCACTATATGTAAATAGTAGTGTATCTAGCATGTCATAAATGACAATGGTTCTTTGAGTACGAGGAAGTCATCGAACATGTACAGTGTGATCATTTTAAGTGTCTCACTCAACTTCATTGTCTGATTTTTTCACCTAGGAAAAAAATTCCAAAACTATGTTTATGTATTATTTTCTGATGAATCCAAATTCGAAAAGAAAAAACAGTTGAATTTCAAATAAAAAAGTTGTGGCCGAAAAACGGAAAAAGACAAAATATGACACTGTATATTAATGGAAATAGACATGAGACATTCAACTGATTAGAAGAACATATTTTTCCGGTATAACCAGAAATTACTTGAACTTTTTTGTTTTAAGTGATATACACCCTATATAATACACTCAATTTAAAGAAAACTTCTTTCTGATTTCAGCAATATACAGGGTGTTCCATAATTAAGTACCTTCCTGCAAGGGGGTGATAGAACTATAAAAAATATGTTGAGTTTTGTATACCGATATTTGCCTTAAATCAGGTCTAAGGGAGCTACAATCTCTTAATGGGGGTAAGTGCAATATAGTTATATGTCAATAAATTCGAAACGTCTTAAGTTGCAGAAATTAAATTTGGACCATTTATTAATTTCATAGTGTTACATTATTTTGTCAAATTTTTATCTAAATGTCATGATTTATTGGGGTTGTTACAGAGGGAGTAGGGGTGAAATTTATACTTATAACAATGCCACCTGTAAAAACAACAAATAAATCATGCGGAAGTAAGCTAGGATGACAGTAGCCAACTTGATTAAAAAGTTTATGAAATAGATGTGAATCAGAGCCTTTAAATGTTTTGGGTGGTTTATGTTTATTAACGTTACTATGTCACAATTTTTATTTAGAATCTCAGAATTTTCAGAAAATCATCTGCTTTATTCTCGTACTCAGGAGGAAATAATTCGTTTAAGCTTTATAGTTTCAGTGTATCAATTTAATAATACTGGTCAATGGTTAATTTGTATAAAAACCTAAGTGGCAAAAAGTTGTCTTCCTCTAATTAACGTTTATAAATGCACCTATTTTAGAAAATGATGAAAAACTTAATTCAGTTATCCTATAATAATCTATAATGCCTTTAATTTCACGGCACATTGTAAATATATACGTTAAATTTAAAAACAATTCTCTATCAAGCAACTTTATCAATACGAACATAAAAAAAATCATCTACATAAGACGGAACAAGGATTCATAACATAAAGGTGATTGTTCACAGTTAATAATAAGTAAAGAAATGGGCAGAACTTAGGGCGCCCCGTGGTAGCATGGGGGCCACCAGAGACAGGTCTGGCCAACGTAACAGAGTTGTCCGACGGTTGGAGATCACTTACTACCTCCCAGCGGGTGTTGGCGGACCTGGAGAACGGACCGCACTCCACACGACCATTTAATGAGACGTATATTTATATTTGTTGATAAATTACTGCACACTAGGTCACTACATGGTGTACACTTTGGAGAATGCTGTTCGCTGATGTTTAATTTCAGCCTACTTTATAATAAAAAAAAACAATGTAACAGATACATTTTTAAATATAAGAGCATGGTAAAAGTAATATTACATTTTTGTCATTATCATAACTGGTTTGCTGCTTAAAACATTTAATAAGCATAACTCACAACTCAATGGTATAAAAACCATTTTGCCTAATTAACAAATTTGATTTTGCCAAATTAATAAATTTGATTAACATACGACACATTCAAGATTTGAGCGCATTTGTAGATTTATTGACACAAAACTCATAAAAATAGTTGTACTGTTTCATAGGCACTAGGTTCAGAAAATGCCGCAATCCTCATGGGTTAGATATAAGACGTTGGCAGAACCAAGCACCTTTGCTCCAGATTGGCAGTATCCGAAAATCCATCTATTTTCGAAATCTTTAGTCTCGATAGCAACTATTATTATACAGGGTGTCTGAAAAAAAACCAATTTGATACACTTGCAGTCTTTTTACCGCTGTTTAGAGACGTTTCTGCGAAAAGGGAATGCTTTGTTCAAATTTAAAATTATTGTGAATGTAATACTTGATGAATGTTAGTACTGATATCGTAACAATTACTGGTAAAGTCTAAGTTACAACCCTTATTCTTCTACTGCAGTAAGGTACTTAATACTGGTACTTTAACTTCAATAGTACATTTCATACGCCTTGCCGGAAAAGTAGCCAACTTATTGAGTAATTGCTTAACAGGAGAAAGGTAAAACATTTTTAATAAATACTGAGTCATCTAGTATGCTTGAAGTATCATCTAGAGTACCACAAGGATCAATATTGGGCCCTCTGTTGTATAGTATATGCACCTCCAATTTTCTATTTTATGTTATATATTGTAAATATGACTCCTATGCAGATTGTAGCACTGATGCTACTAAATAAACCAGAAGAAATTATTCATTAACAAAAACAAAACAACTGTGAAAACTACAGGTGCTCGAAGATATTTTATATGTGTATTCTTCGAGATCTGTGACTAGACTTAACTTTTTCGAGTTAGTCGGTCGTTTATTAGGTTTGTTCCAACAGCAGTCTCGGCCTAGTTTGAAACCGTCAGAAATATTCGCCCAGTTAGGTATTAATGTAAATACAGTGAGCTTAACGTATAAGAGACAACTGGGCGAATATTTCTGACGGTTTCAAACTGGTCCCAGGCGGCTGTTGGAACAAACCTATTGTTGTCTGTTAAATTCCAGGTTTCTCCAAGTTGAGCTAAAAGTGCCAATATTGGGATGTTCCGATGGTAAACGTAAATAAGTATTTATTATCGCATTTCGGGAAAATGCGTTTATTGTGAAATCTCACAATCAGTTATAAACTTAAATATGTATTTGTTAACGCGTTTCAGAAAAGTACGATACACGGATAAGCAGCTCATTTAATGCCAGTGATATCTAGCAAGCTAGTGATAAGAGAAATTAAGACCTCTCAAACATAACTCAAGCTGCTGCTGAACATTCTTATATGTAAATTCTAGCAAATCGGCGTTAATCGTATTTGGCAAAAAAAAACTGTTTCAGAAGCGAAAATAACATTTTATTGACAATAGATGATACTTGTTGGCAACACAGCAATAAATAAAAAAAATTAGGAGTAATTAATGAGTCAAATGCAAGGTTCAAAAACAAATAAGCAGGAAGGTTTATAATAATTTGGAAATTCTGTACACCAGTAAACACGTATAAAATTATATAAACAGTAGGCAGTTTTTCAACGTATTGGCACTGTTTAATGTGCAATGAAGATTAGAAATGTGTTGAGTTAATTTTAATTCCAGGAAATATGCCACTCGTATTCGTGAATTTTCTCGAATAAAATAGGGACAATTCCGTTATTGATAAAATCTACTTCAAAGCAACTGTTTTTGTTATTAAATATGATTTGAACGAAACAACTACTCAGCGGGCAAATACCCCGACCTGCATTGGATTACACCTTCAAATCATGATAGATCGACAACCAATATCATTTGTCAATTCCTAACCAGACATAGACCAGTTTCGAACTTATTTGTTCTCCTCAGTATGCCATAGGTTATGGAACAGACAAATGATAGTGGCCAACCTGCTAGTCATATACTAACTAAGGTAAATTGAGTAGTGGTGAGAGGTATGAAACTTCTCGTATGGTCTAAATGCTACTATCCGACCGACATCATAGATGTCTCTGTGGCGGATAGCGACTTGATAAGCAAGTACCGAGAGCGGCGACCTCTAGCCCAGGTGGACTAAACTACTGTTATTAAATATGATTTGAACGAAACAACTACTCAGCGGGCAAATACCCCGACCTGCATTGGATTACATCTATATGACTAGCAGGTTGGCCACTATCATTTGTCTGTTTCATAACCTATGGCATACTGAGGAGAACAAATAAGTTCGAAACCGGTCTATGTCTGGTTAGGAATTGACAAATGATATTGGCTATCGATCTATCATGATTTGAAGGTGTAATCCAATGCAGGTCGAGGTATTTGCCCGCTGAGTAGTTGTTTCGTTCAAATCATATTTAATAATAGTAGTTTAGTCCACCTGGGCTAGAGGTCGCCGCTCTCGGTACTTGCTTCGCAAGTCGCTATCCGCCACAGAGACATCTATGATGTCGGTTGGATAATAGCATTTAGACCATACGAGAAGTTTCATACCTCTCACCACTACTCAACTGTTTTTGTGTAAAATAATTTTAGATAAAATTTCTGAACTTGCAGTTACGGAATTTTGTCGAAATTTTATATATTCAAAGCAATAGTTAAGTAAATTTTTTCAACTCTAGATATAAGTAACGAACATATTATCTATAATTATTTCTGTTTTGCTACATATGTGTGTACAATATTATAGTTTCCATATATTCAAATTTAATTTCATTCCAAATGAAAAAATATCTGATGTGGCCAGCACATAACTTTCTTATACCAGTATATATCATCCTGATCTAAAAAAATCATTTTATTTAATTCTTCATTTACCTCAATTAAATTTTAATAGCATACCTTGAAATATTTCATTAAAATTTTTAAATAATTAATTATCAGCGTCATTCGATACTGTCAATAATAATTGATGTCATATATTTTAATAATTTTTTGTTATTGACATTGACAATTTTGTAACTAAATTAGACCTTTCAAATGTCAAACTGTCAAAATTTATCCTAACCCCATTTAATGACGCCAAATGTGTAAAATATTTCAGTTCATTTCAGCTTTATTTAAGTACTTGGAAATATATTTTATTCGCTTGATACATTAGACATGATTGATAATCTTTCATCAAGAATATATTTTTTTTGTAAAGTCAAATACAAAAAGGTTTGGGTCCCGTGGACCCCCTCTCAGCTGGCCAATTTTGCTCATCACTGAATTTTTCATTGTCTTTGGCCTTTAGAACAAGTGTACCAAATTTGAAAGCTTTATCTCGAAAACTGTGGCTGCTATCGCGATACTACAGACATGCGAACAGATTTTTTTTAATAAAGTTATGTTTTTTCATTATAATTCGTCGAGATTCGTCCAGAAATGCAATAAAATTTTTTAAAATTTTTTCCCGAAATTGTACCGTTTTTTTTTCTTTCATTCATTATGTCTCTTCTGGTGATACCACATTCACCAAATTTAATGTGTCACCTAAAATGTTGTTGACAATCTTAACTGCCAAACTTGGGAAGTCTCCCATTAATATTTTTTGAGTTATCGCGGATACTCACATACACACACACACACACATACATACGCATCGACAGACATCATTCTCAAAATAGTCAGAATGGATTCAGGAAGGTTCAAACCGTATAAATCAATCAAAATCTCAAGATCGAAAAAAATCAGGATTAGTATACTTCCTTATATTAAGTATAAGAAAGTAAAAATACAAGAAAGTAATATTGCTAACTGTGGGAAATATTGCTAGCACCTGTTACTCAGACTGTAAAAAAATTACAAGCACCATTAAATCGGCACTTTAGTAAATCTAGAAATGTTGAGCACCTTATCGAATCGTTCAAAAGATTAAATTTAGTTTAAAATTGTTGACTGTGCCCGCTTGACCTGATCAGGTTAACTACAATAGTTAACTGTAGACAGATCCAAGCGGCCACTCTGAACTTGGGAACCCTAATTTGTTAAAATAGATTTTTTTGAAAAATGACCGTTTTTATCATGATATATTGTTATGTTTTTTTTAAGCGCCCTTAGAAATCGTGGGAGACGCCTGCCTCAAAACATTTTAACACATCTATATGAAAGGAGAGATACAGATAATTAATAGCGCTGGTCTTGTGACAGGACAATATTTTTTATATCTCATTTTGATAAATACTTTATACAACCAGAAATACCTATATTCTAAATTCTGATGGAATAATTACTTCGCTTAAGAAAATCGTTTATATTTGCAAGTTAAGTAAGTTATTCTAATTTTCTTTCTTCATGTCTCATATGTTTATATACCATTGTGCAATACAAACAAGAAATGTTTGTCATTCTGGTGAGATTATTTTCTGTTCTATTTTGGCGCTGAATGTATTCAATACGTGAAGAAATATTTTAATAATAATAGTAATAATAGTAATAATAATTTGGCAGGCCACATGCAGAAGGCGGTCATTCTAGGTTCTCTTTGTCTGCTTAAGGCACACGAGTCTGGTATCTACAGCCATTAACCCTGCGGGATGTAGGGAGTGGCCATAGTTAATGCTCCGGCGCGTTTCCTGTGAGGCGTTGGAGACCACGTGAGGACTGTCCGGCATCGGTTATTCCGTGAAAAAAAGCAATACTTTATTTACCCAAGAAGTTACCCCAACTACAGGGCAAATACAGAAAAATAAATGCTAAAATATGTAACAAAAAATGTAAAATGATAAGTATTTAGGGTGTAACCGTAAATTCAGATAATTGAGTAGTCGATAGATGTTTAAAAAATGTGTTTTTTGTGTTATGAACTTTTTCATAAGAGCTTAGTTTCTGAGATACAGGACTTTGATATTTTTATTTGACAATGGTTTTCGTCCCATAACTTTTGCATTTTTTAATATATTAATTCCACATTTGGCGGTCATCTATGTTAGATGAAATCTGAATAAATGATAATGTGTATTGGAAATATGACCAGTGGCGTAGATATGGGGAATATGAATCCCTTTTTTCTTTAAAACTTCCACGCCTATGGATATTTAAAAAAATACGTATTCTCTAATTATTCCAAATTTAATTTATTTTATTATACAAAACAAATAAAATTAACAAAATAAAGTAAATAACACAAATACGGTAACCAAGATAAATAAAAAAATGAGATAAATGAGACAAATAAGATAAATGAGATAAATAAGATAAAAAGATAAACAAAACATATGAGACAAACATGATGATTATGATAAATGAGATAAATAGGAAAATAAGATAAATTACATAAATGAAACAAATGATATAAACGAGATAAACAGACAAACGAGACAAGCGAAAAAAAACGAAGCAGACGAGATAAAATAAATTAAATGATTTGTCTCTCTCGTTTCATATTAGATGTGGTGAGAAAAGTACTGCCTAGACGGATTTTACTTTCTTAATCGAATGCATATTTTAGTCCGTTTTTTTCAATAACGGTTAATCTGACGAGAAATTTTCAAGAGTTCTTTTCAACCCTTTTCCTTATTCTGAACAATTTTTATTTGAAATATTTTTTGATTTCATGCAGTTTCTTTTGAACCTCCTTGAGTACACCAATTTCAATGATATTCACGGTTCGTCTTTTGACATCCCAATACTATATGTAAAGTTACAGATTTTTATGTTGAGAAGTATTTGAAAAAAATGATAGCACAAAACTGACCAGCGACACATAGACATAGAGACACACAGACGCATGCATACCATTCGAATAGATTTTCTGTTTTCGTGCCTTTTCATCAAAATCTTGAATTTGCTCTTCCTCACGACGCTAATACTTTATCTCCAGACATATGATAAAGTAAGAGCAATATAAAAAAAAATAATAAATTGATGTAAATAATGTAGTAATTCACAAGATATATAATAATAGAGTGTAACAAATATTTAATATATATTTGCTATTATCTCTAAAAGTTGTTTTTTGGTATAAGTATTGAATTATTAAACATGGCAACGTTGCAATGTAAACCAGAGGTAAACAACCCGTCGCCGGTCAGCCAATTCATTTTCCATCCGGCTGTCGTCCGATCAACAGTAAACACTATACCAAATTTTAATATTCCTTCAATACGCTATGTCTAACACTTTAATACACATAGTCTATATTAATATCATAGAATTTGCTCACTCTATTAAAATTACTACACATATTTGTAATGGGTGACTTTAATTATACATTAGTTCATGACAGTAAAAAGTTAAGGGTTCCTTAGATCCTAACCTAGATACCAGAAACGCAAATTGAGCAAGGATTTCAGGACAGTCAATTTTATTATGTATAAGCTTGTATAAGAAAGAGAGAGCGGCACGTGCGTATTTTTCCTAAGCTATTAAACACGAAACGCTCCAGCAGAATATTGTAGGTACACAATTTCTCTGTCTTGATAGGATCTATCAATTTTAAGTTAAATTAAGAAAATTTTCTCTGATCTTTTTCTAAAGTATTCTTTTGGTAATTATAACAAGGATTCCACATTATGGAACCATATTCGAGTTTGGATGTTTTTAAATCGATATGGTTATTAATGGAGAGTTGATGATCTAATATTATGCCCAAGTGTTTTGTGTTTGTACATCGGAACAAGATAACACCATTTCTATTTTAGTTATTGTAGTTTTCCTATTAGTGAAAACTATTCATTTATTAATATTCCATTGAAGCTTACCAGTCTTAAAATTTATTAAGTTAAAATTGCAGCCTAGCATAGTCATCTACGAAATTAATAGGTACTACTGAGTATTTTAAGGTCACCAGTAACAACACAATTCATTACAATTAATTTGGTAGCATAAACCATTGACGAAGAGTGAGAAAAGTAGAGGTCCGAGGTTGGGTCCTTGAGGAACTCCAAAAAAGGCTAAAAATGCTGCCGAGTTATATCCATTATATGAGACAGATTGCTCTCTATATAATAAGTATGATGTAAAAATATTATTAAAGAGTTGTTAAATCAGAAATGCTTTAATTTATTTAGTGCCAAGCGATGATCTATTTTATCAAAAGCCCTTTGAGAAGTATATGTAAACCCCATCTACCTATTAATGTGGTTAGATACATATCGAGTGAAAATGGTTAAGTTGTTCATGGTGAAAAAACAGAGATTTTTGTCTTACAGACATGTAGAACGCGATTGTATAAATCTGTGTCAATGAAATTAGGAAATATAGTTATAGATGGATAGTTGTTAGATACACATGTGGGATCCCCATTTTAAAAAATTGGGCATACTTTAGCAGTATATGTACAGTGTTTTGGTGATAATAAGAATTGTTTACCACTTTCGATTGATAGTAGTGACATCATTTTTTAAATTTTAAATGGAACATGTATGTATGTATGTATGTATGTATGTATGTTATCACAAATTTGGATGGAGAACACTTTACTGCAGAGCATTCTTGATTTAGTAAAAAAAAATCTTAGCCAAATTATTTTTAGGTAGTTGTAGTTATTTAGGGATCATTTAGATTAAACGTTTTTTCTCCCAGATATGCTGTAAAATTATGCTACGTATTTTATAATCACCCTGTATAATACACAAAGCAGAAACAGAAAAATGTTGAATCGTTATTCGGTGTTGGCTTTTATTGTTTTTCGAATTTTTGTGTCTGAACCAAACGCACTAAACCT
Organism: Rhamnusium bicolor; assembly: GCA_029963845.1. Lineage (NCBI taxonomy): Eukaryota > Metazoa > Arthropoda > Insecta > Coleoptera > Cerambycidae > Rhamnusium > Rhamnusium bicolor. The sequence goes on along the minus strand of JANEYF010001271.1, from coordinate 842,101 downwards.
GGATTCTCATCTGGTCGAAAAACAAAACATCAGTGTAGTACAGAGTGGCTGATTAAGAAAACACTCGCGCAAAGTTAAGCAAGGCGCAATTAAGATGTTATCATGGCCGCCACGATGCGGCGAGCTGTCAACAATTAACGTAATTTATTATGAGGTAACAATGGTAATGTTGTGATATTGAGATTGGGTGGTCCAAAGACCCCGCGCGCTAGTCATCGTCATTAGTTACTTATTGAAAAGTACAGTCGCAGCAATCAGAAACAAATTCTCGGTCTACTATGACAAGGGGTGCCTTGGAATCTCAGATATTCAACTGTCTGTTCATCATTTATTTTATTACAACTTTACATGATGGGATATTTGTTATAAAGATAGAACAGCCGCCGTTGTGTTAAAAATACCAGAGGATTTTTTGTGCCATGTGCTATTCTAAATATAGTGGACAAAACGATTTTTTATATAAGATTATATTCTTGATTTACACTGAAATAAATGGTTTTTTATTATAATTCTATAAAAATTCAAAAAGAGTTTTTTTAGGTTCATGACATACTTCATTTTTCTTCTTGAGTGCTGCTTTATAGAATGCTCCGAAAAATTCTTGATGATACATTTTTTAAAGAACTATTATTTTTCTGCAAGTGTGCTTCGAACTCACGATACTAACCAAGTCCACTTCTACGCTGAGCTATTATTTTCCAATTGTTTTTGATAAAATTATAAATTTAAATCTAGGAATTACGCAAACATCAAGCAATCCTGCTAAGATTGGAATAAAATTTTAATCATTTTAAAAATTTGCATGTAAGAAATTTGTAAAGGGGACGTCAACAGCAGAATGTTGTTAGCATCTAGCCTCCATGATCACCAGATATTAATCTAGTTGGTTTCTCGCTATGGGGATCCTTGGATGAAGGAAGATCTCTTAGCGTTCTAGCTATTTAAAACTTCAACAACCGATTTTTAAGAAACGATTTTCCAAAAATATGGTAAACGACGGTGCTTACAGTTTTAACAACCATGTTTCTTATATTGTTGTTCATCGAAAAAGAAAATGACTGATTTGCTTATGGTCCATGTTTTTCATAAGATCATTAATTTTGTATGTTTGTTGTTTGCAAGTGAAACTAACGAAATTAAGATTTGACTTTACGTAATGATGGTTGCCTGGTTAGTGATGTCATACTAATAAAGTTTATTGAAGCTTATGACAAGATAACGCATCATGTTATTTTGTTTGTGAGCGTCAGTTGTTCAACGAACAAAATTTTTGCGTTTAGATGCATTCGATATCACGAGGTGCTACTTATTTATGTTTATACATCGCAATAACAACGTTAACGTAATTCCATCTAATTTAATTTACATCGTTAGTACACACTATAATGTTGAATATCTAATTAGCATCATAGTGAAAACGAATTTGCATTCTATTGGTTGCTGATTATTTTGTAAACGTGTAAATTGATGTTATTTGCACCAGTTATGATAAATGACATTGGCTGTATAAATAAGCAAATCAGAAGTCAATAATAATTATAATAAGTGTAATCAAAACAATCATCTGTATATTTTGCATTAGTGTGCTAATTAATAATAAGGTGTATGTTGTTAATTCCTAACTAGGTAATTATAAGTGTAAACTAATGTCATATTTGTAGACAGTGGTGGCCTAAGTAATCAAGTAAAATGAACACAAGAAAATATTGTCATCACTTGTAGCAAAATTTCGTAAGACCGTAAATTAATGATGCTTTTCGCTAGGGCAGGCATGTTGCATATTGAGATTATGTATAGATGGTTAAGTATGGACATGAGTTTAGATAATAGAAATTTTCCGTGCAATACTCAGAGGATACTCAGGACTTTAAATCCTGTCAAAAGATAGGTTCACTGTTCATATTGATAGCGGAATTAACTCCTAGTTAAAAAGTGATTAAAAACAAACTTATATGTGGTACACGACCTAAAGTTGGACAAACATGAAGGATTTTTACAAAAAAACTTCAAAACCTAAAAGAAGTTGTTAGGCTACCTGCCAGTAAAAGTAAAATTTATTATAATAATCAATAAACAATTAAATTCAACATTATTTAATTTTCAAATTATTTATAGGTAAATAAAGCTGCAACTCGTTTCTGTGTATCATGATCGTAGAGTACAGAATAGATGTACTTACTGTCGCCGGCATTCACCTTGTTCGCGAAACTTGTTCTCCAGTCCAGTTTATTATTGACTTTCGAGTTGTGTACCCGTTAAGTCACTTGGGCGTGTTGCATATTGTTTTTTTGTTTTTATTTCATTTGTTGTACTGTATTGTTGATACTAATTTAATAATAAAGCATGGCAGATGTACGCAGGGGTAGAAAGCGGCCCTTTGCTGACAAAGTGAATAAATTTATAGGTGAATTCCCGGATTTATTCTATGATGGTGCTAAAATAATTTCTAAAGTATGCGAGAAAGATTTGATGTGCTGGGATAAGCGTGATTGTGGACTTCACGTAAATAGTGTACACCATAAAAATAAAAAAATGGCGTGCCTTGACAACACAGTTTATGTTAGATTTACTATTAATGCTGATTGCCTGTGATGTTCTGCTGCACATACTCGATAAACAACCATTTTGAGAGTTGTGGAATAAATACAATGCCTAGGTGAAGTTACCAAGTCGCACAACGTTATATAACTATCTACCAACTGTACACGTGACATGGTAAATAAGATGAAATGTCAATTAAAAAATACACGGCTATGGTTATCTGTTGATGAGACAACAGATTGTAAAAAAAATTCTATATTAAATGTTATAGTACGAGTACTGGACCCTCTTAAACCGACAGTTCCACTGTTACTAGCTAGCAAAAGACTAAGTCAGTGTACTAGTGAAACAATTACCAGGGTGGTGCTGGAGAAAATTTGAACTGTCAAAAAGTCAAGTGTTGATGTTTGTGACTGATGGTGCCGTGACAATGCGTTCGGTAGGCCGTTCTTTGCAAGAACAAGGTTGTATGTTTATACACGTTACGAGTAAAGTGCATGCTTTACATCTTGTGGCAGAAACTATTCGAAAAGGTATTTCAGAGATGGATGCATTAATAGCAAGTACAAAAATAGTGTTTCTTGTCGTTAACGGAGTCACTGCAAATAGTGGACGAAGTAAATCTACTGCCACACGTTATAGGTGACGCAACAGATGAGCGCGTTAAAGAAAAGTTCGCAAGTGTGTTAAATAAAGACACCGGTTTTACCACATTAAGACAAATATGTGATGGTGCAGCCTCAGATCCGTTAAGTGCGTTCAAAGACTATTTTACGTATGCGTGTATTACATTAGTAGATGTTGAACGGTCGTTTTCAAAATATAAGAATATATTTTCACCAAAGCGAACATCACTCATGGAGACAACCATAGACACATACCTGATGCTGCAAAATGGCTACACATCTTCTCCAGTTTGTGATAAGCAAGCTAGTTCATCAAGCTAGTTAAGAGGGTAAGTTTTACATACACTGCTATAAATTGTAACAGTTTATTGTTTCTCGTATTAGTTAATTTCACGTACGCCACTGTCCCACGGAACATTTTTGACAGCCCTACTCATGTTATAACTATGTTTAATTCTGTAGTTAGACCTACTTTAGAGTAGGTATAGTTCCACAGTGTGGAACCCTATGTATGCTAAATACATTAAACATTTTGAGTACACCCATTAATTACAGATACAGTTGATATCGGCATCATTTCTCCTATGATAGTAATGTATGTTTTTACATAATGGAACGTTTCAATCTTAGGAAGGAGTTTTACGACATCTTTTTTTGTCTATAAAATGTTTAACAATCTCGTAGTCTCCACCTATTGTATATACTTTATTAGTATAAATTATAGATCCTGCTATATACGAAATAACTATGTTTGTTACCCTCGAAATTTCACTTAAATTTATTTTTCTATTCTCCTTTAATAAGATGTAAGCAATCCTCAAATACAGCTTGTCATAAACTTCATTAAGCTCCATGTCATTCAAGAATCAGTTGAAGAGGCATTTATTTGAAAGTTAACTCCATTTCCTGTTGTATTTTTCATATTTAGCTTATTTAGGTAGTTTCTAGTTTTTCTTCTATCACTTCTAGTGTATCTGCTCACTCAACCTATTTTAGTAATTAAGCGTTTTGTAATTCGTGTCACCCTGTAATTGGACTGTTGTGTGGCCTTCTTTTTTATAAATAAAAAAAATAAAATAAAAATCATAAATGTTCTTAAAAAACTTCAACCATCAACACATAATAACATAAACACAAGAAATATGACAACATTGATTCGGTTATTTTATTGATTGTTTAATTATGTATTTTTACTTCCTCACTGCTCAAACTGAGTGTATTCGTGAAAAAAAAATTTTTTATTGCATTTATAGACGAATCTCGACGATTTTTTTTTGTAACGCTAACAAATTTAAAATGGCAATCACATAGATTGATTACATATATACTACAAAATCGTATATATTAAAAAAATTCAATAGAAGGGGATATCTCCAGTGACATATGTAAATAATAAATAAATAAAAGTAACCAGTGGAAATGATATTTATTTTTGTGTTCACTTTTAAAACTTGGTCTGGTTCAAAAGAAAATATCTGACCACGCATTTTCTATATCCAGGCTCCTTTTGGTTATAATAAATACTAATGTTGCCACCTACACAAATAACTCGCAATATAGAATAGATAATGTTTCTCTAGACACCAAAGAACAAAAATAACCTCAATTTATTAATTAAACTTGATATAATCCTTTGATTAGTGCAATAAATTTGAATAAACTACAAGTCATCTTGAAGATCAAACAACGCAGGTTTGAACTGTTGAAATTACAGATAATTTCTTTGAGGCAAGGAAGAACTTGATCCATCGGGTTTAAGATGTAGGTAATAAAATACATACTATAATTAGTATTAGCGGCAATTAAAATAAAATATTTGTCGGCATTAATTACACATGGAATATGATTGCACCGTAACAGAATGAGTTTATAAATCGGTATAAAATAAAATCAGTAGGGTAATAAAACACGTCCATTAATTAGCTTGGACATCTAGCGGTGCGCAAACTTGGACTGAAGTTAACTAATGGATATGAAACCGCGCCCATTTTCAAAGAGCCGGTTGCTTACTTTTATTACTAGACTTAATAATAACTTATTGCTATAGTGTGACATATGACAAGTTTAACACATGCGTTTCAATGCACATAAAATTACGTATACTACCAAATTCACGTACTGGAATTTGTAGAGAAGCCAAAGCACCCTAGGAAACATAAACAAAACTAATGAACAATTAGTTTATCTGACATTTAAAATCAATATATGATTGATATATGAATTTATTGAATATAATGATGTACAGTCATCACTCAAAAATATAATTTTTTTAAGATAACTTGGTTTGTTTTAATTATTATCATTCTTTTCAAAGGCAACTATTCACGGAATTATTCAGTCGCAGCACCAACAACGTTTTCCTATTAATATCTTTTCGCTGGAATTGTCGCCGTTTCTTTAATTGGTCCATTCGTTGTACAACGAAGGATTAATGGAGAATCTGACGTCAATTTTCTGAAAAATTATTTGCCACTTCTAATAGAGGATATTCCATGAGCAGTACGTCAACGTATTTTCCTGCATGATGGTGTTCTACCTTATTTTTCTTTGATTGTCCGAAGATATTTCAATGAAACTTATCTTATTCGATGGATAGGTAGTGGAGGACCGACAGCTGGCCATCTCGCTCCCCAGACTTCAATCTGCTGCATTATCATTTATGCGGTCATTTTATTTCATATGTTTATGCTGTTCCTATTTCTGATGAACAAACTTTTCTTCGTAGGATCAAAGAAGGGTGCCATAAAATTCGTCAGCATTCAGGGATCTTTGATAGACCGAGGGAATATATGAGAAGACGTATGGAAGCGTGTATTGAGACACAGGGACGTCATTTCGAACACTCTCTTAAAATTATTCGTACAATTTTAAACCATTGTTAGAAATTTCTTGTCTCGTTTGTGTTTCCTAGTACATTTTATTTTCAGGTTGCATTAGCACGTCCTCATCGCCAGGATTACGAACATAAAACTTTAATTAATTATTACAATTTTTATATTGGAGAAGACAAAAATAAAAACAAATAATTCATCTTCAATACCATATGGATATATAATAATGTAAGATGTCCGACAATACTGATGCGTATTTGTTTTCTTAATAAGAAATACGTATGTTTTATTTGGTCATTTTATGAATCTAAATAATCATATTTCCTACTAAAAAAAAAATACGCATCGGTATTGCTTGTAATTTTTGATCTATGTGGTATTTAGGATGAATGATTTGCTTTCAGTTTTTAATATTACAGAAAAATTTTAACATATTTAAATTGGATACTTGGTGAAAACGCATTCTTAATGAAAAATAATTTTTGTCCAAATTATGCTTTTATAATTTTACACGCTGTTAGAACAAATTAGGCCAATAACAACCCTAGCTACGCCAAAAAGTCAAAACATAATTTCTGTTCAAAATTAAATTTATAATCCAATAATTGCAAAAAAAAAATTTCAGTGGCTCGCTATAATTCTTGACGGAAACGTAAGCGGCACATCTCATATCTACGTCACCGGCTAAAGTTGAGGCTTAATTTTTCCACGTTGAATGCCATTTTACTCATGGAAAGAATTACCAGCATTCTTATGTTTAACCCTAAAAAAATTGTTATGTGATTTTGTTCTCTGATATCAGACCTTGAAGACGTGACGATTAACAAACTTCAGGTTTATTCAGATTACGGAGGCTGACTGGGTAGGAGCCCTTATACTTAATTCATTGTCGAAAATTCGACTTTATTCCGGGCTAAATGAAAAAATTATTTGTAACTTGTTTCCGACTCAGATAATGATTGGAGTTGTTGATGCCCTAGATATAGTTCGAACTCCACAATAAACTGTAAGGCATCTGCTTCGATAACTGACCCTTGCTGTACTCAGACTTGACTGAAATCAAATCATAATTTGCCTCTGAGGCAAACAGAACAATACCCAAGAAATCAATGTTTATAAAAGATTTATTTACTTATCAATAATTACAAAGAAACATAATACAAATACATAGACTGCTCTATGCGGTATTCATCTAAAGTTGCTTAATTCGTAGTTTGCAAATCTCTACTTCACTCTCCCCCTATAACCTTTTGAGTTGGATGGGCAACGTTGAATAAGCAGAAAAGGAGTTGTTAATAGTTTTTTAGTAAATTACAGCCGGTCATATATTAGCGGTGCTAAAAGCCGCTTTTGTTTTTATAGTTATTATCTTGTTTCCATTATTGGATGTGTTAGTTACCTCGATCTCGGTAGGCTGTGATGAGATCTACTCGCTGATACCTTACCTGGACTGTTGATTGCATCAATGGCCAATATGGTATTCAATAGTGGATCGGCTGTTTCATTTCACTTTTAAACGTTATTTTGAAATTAGTTTAAGTGTAATTTTTTAAACTATTATACGACATCAAATTAAACCTAAAAAGAAAATGGGATTAAAGAAGATAATTCAACTATTTTACAAATAAAGTCATCACGTATTCTTCTTAATAATATTTTTCCGTTAGGAATGCGATTAGTACGTGTTGTATATGACTTTTGTGGAGATACAGAGTAATACAAGCGACAATAATTAGAAAAATCATTCATAGCGTGTGGTGAGTTTGTTCCTTTTATGGAAAAGCGTCACTTGCGACACCCTAATCTAAGTCAATAAATAAATACGGAAAACAACCAGTAGGATTTTTAATAAGTTCGTAAATTATTAAAAATCAATGTGGTTCACAACTAAACAAACCAAACAGCTGCGGAACACGCATAAAAATTACCTTGTCCCTGTTTATGTTTCGGACTAGCGGTTTTTGCAATAGAGACTGGCATTTACATAACTTATGAACTAAATAATATTTTACTAGAAAAATAAAAGAATCGGCCTAAACCGCAAAACAGTAAATATTTTTCATTCCTTAATTAATTCCCTAATTGGCATTATTACCGACAACTTTAGATGTTCCACAAGGATCAATATTAGGATCACTATTATTCCTAATTTACATAAATGATCTGTTGAGTTAAAACTGTGTGAATTATTTATGGCGTGTTCTGTTAATGCTGTGCTACATGAATTAGGAGTTGCTATGGAATTTCTAATTGATAATTTATGTTGATTTATACGTTTATTTAAATATTGTTGGGACTTATGTAAAACCACTATTTTTAGCTTTTAACCATGAAAAAAGTCCGAAAACTCGGACGAAACGTAGGATAAATTGTTCATGTACCTGGCTGCAAGTCCTCTAGAAATAAAAATAGGAAATAAAGTTTTTTCTATTTTTTATTGAAGTAAATGTATAATTTTTTTCTGATATGTAAAAAAGAAACCCTTTTTACTTCTTTCTTTTTGTTTGGTATTTTGCCACCTGCGTACCAGAAAAACCGATACATTTAAATTGAATGTTATGACACAAAATTAATTAGAAAAGTCAGATTTGACAGATATTTGGTACATAGACATAAATAACATTTGATTGTATATATTACAAATACATTTTGAAATTTTCAAATTTAATTTTCTTGATGAAAAATATACAAAATTCAAAAAATTTCATATTGCTAAACAGAGAATTAAAAACCCTTTCAAATGAGCTATCACGCACACCCTCTTTCCATTTAAAAATTTTAAAGGGATAGGTATAAAATTATGCTCAAAAAATGTCAAAATTGACGTGTTTCAGGATTGCACTCATAACTTGTAAATTACGTGGATAATGAATTTATCCGTTACTTATGGACCTCACTGTATATATATATATATATATATATATATATATATATATATATATATATATATATATATATATATATATATATATATATATATATATATATATATATATATATATATATATATATATATATATATATATATATATATATATATATATATATATATATATATATATATATATATATATATATATATATATATATATATATATATATATATATATATATATATATATATATATATATATATATATATATATATATATATATATATATATATATATATATATATATATATATATATATATATATATATATATATATATGTTATTAAATATAGGAATTGACAAATGATATTGGCTATCGATCTATCATGATTTGAAGATGTAATTCAATGCAGGTCGGGGTATTTGCCCGCTGAGTAGTTGTTTCCTTCAAATCATATTTAATAACACATTAGTTTAGTCCACCTGGGCTAGGGGTCGCCGCTCTCGGTACTTGCTGTGATGTAAGTCGCTATCCGCCACAGAGACATCTAGGATGTCGGTCGGATAGTAGCATTCAGACCATATGAGAAGTTTCATACCTCTCACCACTATTCACTTCACCTTAGTTAGTATATAACTAGCAGGTTGGCCACTATCATTTGTCTGTTCCATAACCTATGGCATACTGAAGAGAACAAATAAGTTCGAAATCGATCTATGTCTGGTTAGGAATTGACAAATGATATTGGCTATCGATCTATCATGATTTGAAGATGTAATTCAATGCAGGTCGGGGTATTTGCCCGCTGAGTAGTTGTTTCCTTCAAATCATATTTAATAACACATTAGTTTAGTCCACCTGGGCTAGGGGTCGCCGCTCTCGGTACTTGCTGTGATGTAAGTCGCTATCCGCCACAGAGACATCTAGGATGTCGGTCGAATAGTAGCATTCAGACCATATGAGAAGTTTCATACCTCTCACCACTATATATATATATATATATATATATATATATATATATATATATATATATATATATATATATTAAATATGATTTGAAGGAAACAACTACTCAACGGGCAAATACCCCGACCTGCATTGAACTACATCTTCAAATCATGATAGATCGATAGCCAATATCATTTGTCAATTCCTAACCAGACATAGATCGATTTTGAACTTATTTGTTCTCTTCAGTATGCCATAGGTTATGGAACAGACAAATGATAGTGGCCAACCTGCTAGTTATATACTAACTAAGGTGAAGTGAATTGTGGTGAGAAGTATGAAACTTCTCATATGGTCTGAATGCTACTATCCGACCGACAACCTAGATGTCTCTGTGGCGGATAGCGACTTGCATCACAGCAAGTACCGAGAGCGGCGACCCCTAGCCCAGGTGGACTAAACTAATGTGTTATTAAATATGATTTGAAGGAAACAACTACTCAGCGGCCAAATACCCCGACCTGCATTGAATTACACCTTCAAATCATGATAGATCGATAGCCAATATCATATATATATATATATATATATATATATATATATATATATATATATATATATATATATATATATATATATATATATATAAAAAAAAACTGGTAGACGTAGTGGACGACTAGTTAAAAAACAAACAGCTTTTTTATTAATGAGGATGCAGTCCAAATTTTGTTGGGTTAATAAAGAATACTCTTTTCTACTATGCCAAGCTTTCGAAAATATTTTATTTTCTTTCTCAAGACTACAAAAGAAGATAAAAAGGGTTCATAATTACATGTAAAAAAATTATAAAAAAGCATTTTTTTACTTTATGCCAGTAAGTTGAGGTTATAAGTTAAAACTAACATCACGTTACACATTAAAAACTTTTCACTATGCAATGTTGACATCTACTTTATGTTTAATACATTTTAATTGCTGCATAATGACCAAATTAATCGAATAATGAATATGGGGATTCAACCCCATAGTGGATGTACTCCACTACTCTAGTACATGTCAACTGGTAATTGGTTCAAATGCAAATTGCTCTACACCAGAAATATTTCATGCCAACTCACCAACAATTCAACCAAAATGTAACTAAAAACATAAAAATGTAGAATTTTGAAAATGGCCGCGGTTTTTAGTTACATTTTGGTTGAATTGTTGGTGAGTTGGCATGAAATATTTCTGGTGTAGAGCAATTTGCATTTGAACCAATTACCAGTTGACATGTACTAGAGTAGTGGAGTACATCCACTATGGGGTTGAATCCCCATATTCATTATTCGATTAATTTGGTCATTATGCAGCAATTAAAATGTATTAAACATAAAGTAGATGTCAACATTGCATAGTGAAAAGTTTTAATGTGTAACGTGATGTTAGTTTTAACTTATAACCTCAACTTACTGGCATAAGGTAAAAAAATGCTTTTTTTATAATTTTTTTACATGTAATTATGAACCCTTTTTATCTTCTTTTGTAGTCTTGAGAAAGAAAATAAAATATTTTCGAAAGCTTGGCATAGTAGAAAAAGAGTATTCTTTATTAACCCAACAAAATTTGGACTGCATCCTCATTAATAAAAAAAAGCTGTTTGTATATATATATATATATATATATATATATATATATATATATATATATATATATATATATATATATATATATATATATATATATATATATATTGCAAGACTAAAGAATAGTATTTAATGAAAAATAAATTATTATCAACATATGTAAGTTTTTCAGAACAGCGTGGATCGTCGGTAAAATATTAACCAGCACCATACTGGGTGTATCTTGTGATTCGGTCAACGTCAAAACAAAATGACTCTAAAATAATACTTAAAAAAAACACCTCATTACAGGCGATTCATGGCTGTGTTAGGAAATATTTTTGGATATACGTTTTATTGAATTTTTTTCAGCGCCTGAAGACCATTTTAGAAATACCTTCTAGATATCTAAAAAAAATGTGTATAAACTGTTTATGGCAGTCAGAAATGTTTGGAAATTCCCTGTTCGATGCGTATGTTTAATTTTGCATATATGCTAATGAAAGTGCTAATAATTGTCACCAGTTAAGGAGACATCAATACTAATTAAGACATATATAGATGCTCGCGTCGATGAGGGTAATAATTGGTAATGAATAGATCCATTAATGTAATAAGTGTGAGGATACTTCTCACTTGCAATTTTTTTAAATGTCAGAAGGTACGTAATATATTGCACAACATGGAAACTCAATAGGATTATTAATTAGTCGAAATCATTTCAGCATAAGATCAATTTTTTTATTACACTTTAGAAAAATAAAATGGATACTGCAAATAAGATTCTTAGTGCTATTAACAATAACAATCCCACTACAAGTGCAAATAACACAAATGTGATGACTAATAAGAATCTCAATATTGATGTAAATTCTCCACCTCTAAGGATTATCCATTATGGAACTATTAATAATAATATTGTAAAAAATAAATAAATAGATAATTGCAATATTTTTCCATTTTATTTAATACGATTGGAAAAAGTATAGTGTTTAACTCGTGAGAATTGGCCATTTCTACTGGGATGAAATGCTCCACGCGCCTTGTGTCGCAAAAATTTCATCCTCATGGAAATGGCCAACTTTCTCACTCATTGAAGAATATACTATCATTCTATCATTATGATTGATTATCACAAAATAACGGCTTCTTCTATTCAATTATTTAAAAAGTATGCATTTTCACCAAAATATTATATTCGCTGTTAAAAATAAATGTTGTTAATGGAAGAAGATAATTACACTGATAATAACTGCTGTCTTAAAAACTCAAATTGAAAAAAATTGATTTAACATGTTTAACATCTAGTACCTCCTCCCCGTGCCCATAGAATAGCATGGCAACGTCTGCGTCTAGCATGCTTCATGCAATATTATCTATGAGCATTTGTGGTAATGCTGCTCACTCTTCAAGAAATGCTTCTAACTCTTGTAGAGTTTCCAGTAGATGCTATGTTTTGCTACTTGCCTTTGGAGAGCATCTCAAATATGTTCTATTGCATTTAAATCATATATCAGCCCGCAATCATTGTCTGATTCATTACAAAAAGAAGTGACGAGTGGTTACCAAAATGCACACCACTTCTAAGGGTTACCAATCTTCCACTAAATGGGATACTTTATATCATACAATTACCGTTGAAATGTTCCCCTGGTTTACTCCAAATTCGCATTCGATTATCGTTTCCATGAATTGAAGATCGGTAATCATCAATAAAAAGGCATCGAGCTCAGTTTTGTTGATCTCGTCCAAAATTTAATATATTTATGCGATTCTCCCTTGTCGAAGATGTTTTGCAGGACGCCTGACACGAATATTCAATTCGTAAAGCATATTACGTATAGTTTTTGTATATACCTCTATAATTCTTACTCTTAGTAATCGTTCTTTTAATATGGCTGCGTTACTGTTTCGCACTAGAAGAGTATTTCTTCTAATAAATCAGCCTATTGCAGGTGTTGTCACTTTGGGGCCTCTTCCACCATCCATATATTGCCAGGAACCCCCATTTGTAATAATAATAATATTTATTGACCAAAAGATACACGGTACATATGGCATGCAATAGTCAAAACAGAGAAAAGAAGTGAAGAAAAAAGAAAGAAAAATTGTAAACACATAAATAGAAATATATATTCTTTTCGAGAAATTAAAAATTATTTAGGATATAAATATACTGGGTGTCAAAGGAATCATTAAACAAGCCATAGTTTCCAGAGTTTTCAACATGGCAGGGGTAATATATACCAAAAAAAGGCCAGTTTTTATTATTTGACACTTTTTCGTCACAAATGACTCCAACTTTGAAATTTTAAGTAGAACACCCTGTATATTCTTACATTTTTGGATTCCGGAGACAATTTTAAGCACGACTGCATAGTTTTAAAAAATTTTTGAGACTACTTACTTTTTAGGGCTATTTTTATTTTTGCATCTAGAGTAAAGTGAATGCACTCAAATCAATCAAATGGACCAAAACGATAAGAGAAAAATATAAACGTGAGATTTTGTGGTAGCTACGATCAACCAAAATTTCCGAAATCACTAATTTGTAATTATGTCAACTTTTCAAAATGACATCGTTTAGACACCGAGTAGTTAAATACTAATTGTCACGACAAATCCATTGATACTTTCAAATCGAAAATCAGTGTGATATTAACCCAAATACACAAATTCTTTGGTGGATAATATTTAAAATATCGAGAAAATACGCTTATCAAGTAAGTATGCAGTGGAAATTGAATAAAACTAGATTCGAAACATTGATTTTGTCAACAAAACAACGCTGCAAAATAATAAAAGTGTGCTGTGGAAACAAAAAGAAGTTTGACAGATAGTAATATGTCAATGAATCAATCTATTTAAAAAAAAATAATTTCATTGGTCAAGTATATTTTTTGAGTGTTCCGCTTCAGTTTGTGACAACAGTATTTAAATGAGACTTTCTCTAACAGGTGCGGTGAATAGGAAGAAGAAGGACTATGAATGGCCCGCTAGATCACCGAATCTAACCTCATTGGACTTTTTTTTGTAATTTATTTGTCACAGGGATTTTCATAATTTCTTTAAAACGGCTGTAATGAATTTATACATCAATTTTCATAAACAAAAATTAATTTCTCTCAAAAATATTATAAATTATTTGTAAAAAATCTTTAAGTAACAATTTTTTTTGCATGAAATAATAGAGAATTAATTAATTAAATGGAATAATTAAAACCATTTTTATTTTACTAATATAAAGCTAAATATTAGTCTACATAAATTCACATAAAATAAATTTTTAGGCATTATGAAACTGTATCACTGCCAATAAACATTATTAAAATAATTATTGTACTCGTCCGTCGTCGCTCATGCGTATTTTTAAATATTAAATTGTGAATAAAATTACAGCATATACCAACTCATAAATTTTTTACGTTCGTCATCGCACAAACTCATAACATAACAGAAAACAAAATGAAGCCATTTATATTCATCGATTCTTTTTGTTTTCATGATATTAAAATAACACAGAAAACAATAAAATTCGAAACATTTAAAGTGTTCTATTGTTACAAAAACCACAAATCGTTTTATAGCGAGAATGCGCACTCGGTAGACTAATAAATATACTAAACGCAGTTTTGCATTCGCCATCGAAAATAAAATATTGAGCAAGCTTTACTGCATACTACACTGCTAAAAATACAGGAGAATATTTCGTTTTAACACATGTTGTAAAGAAATTTGTACTTTATACGAGTACAATCGTTTTTGTCTAATAATTATTAAATATGTAATTTATTGTATTCTTCGATTCATTTAAGAAAATATGGCTAAGAAGTTTTGCTTTTTATTGACTGAATCACTAACAAACATTAATAAGTGTCCAAGGTTTACTGAAGCTTTATTTGTTAAAGCTAAAATTGTTCGGGAAGGGTAAGGAATATTCAAAAAAGTTATGAACTGTACATAGATTAATATATAAGGTACACAGTGTATCAAGGAGCTCAGTAACGATTTGGAATTGTGGTAGTAAAGAAGTAATAAATTTAAGACTAATACTAAGTAGTGTTTAACTATAACAGCGCTGTTATAGTTAAGTCATTCATTTAGTTGGTAGGGACAGCAAACATGTGATTGAGCAGTAACATAATATACCACACCTAACATTAAAATTCTAAATACCGTAATAGTTCATTTAATGCCAACAAGTTTATTAAGTCACTGATTATAGAAATTTTACTATTTTTTAGTTTATAATTATTCCAAAATCTGTATTCCATTTGATTTAGGGAGGGGGGGGGAATTACTTATTACACATTATGTGAGGCAGTAAAGTTTGTGCTCTTTTACTCTCGTTTCAATAGTTCGTGTGGTCTGACCTAAATTATTATTATTATGTTGTTTAGTCTTACTGACTGCTCTAAACTGTTTTTATATTCACTGCTCAAAATCTTAAATTTTTAGAAATTTTCAAGATTTTTTACAAACTTAGCAAACAAATATTGCCCTTTTTAAGAATGAAAAGGTTTATTTGAAACTTTTATAAAGTTTCCAAGTGAGGAAAGGATATGCGTAAACAAAACATTATTGAGGTCAACGTTTATATTTTTTTGGATTTTCAAAAATCAAGTGCTATGATAATTAAGCAGAAACGATTGTTTCTTTAGGTTAAGTATCCGTTCTGTTAAGAATGAGGAATAATATTATTAAGAAAAGTTAGAGTATCATATACGATATTCTTTAAAAATTCTAAGATATATTAATTAAAATTTATTCTAATAAAAGAAAATATATATTTCAAGCAAACCACTAATTATAAAAATCATTTTCTAATACGAAAAAACGTTTTCAACAGCTTCCTAAATTTTTTCTTATATGCAAATAAAATGAAAATATTACGGTATGTATTTTAAATTTAATATCTAAATAAATATATTTAGAGATATTTTAGCCTATGAAAGTAATCGAAAAAAAACCTAATTTTAACTAGAAATAATTAACTAACTACTCAGTTTTGGCTCATTGTTTATCCAATTTATTTAAAATATTACAACTATTATTTGCCGTACACATGTGAATACACCTACTGTACAATTTCTTTGACAACAGGAGTGCATTTAAAGACCCTCTCCTTAAAGATATATAAGAAAAACAAAGCATACATTCAAATCAGCAGTTGTTATAAGATTGTCGATTTCTTTGTTTTTACCTTCAAGTTCGTGGCTTTAGTGTGGTCTGAAATAGAGACATTGCCATCTGCAGGATAAAATTTAAATTTGAAAATACGTGTACCTCTACTGAATTTACTAGTATAAGAATCAACATTTCTTCTACACTGTAAAACAAAATGTACATGTTGCTGAACCTGAACTAAATGAAACGTATCATAAATGTATTGGTATAATAATACATATGTATATGCTTTACTTATGAGATGTAAAACATACCGTTTTATTATTATAAAATATATTAATATGTGTACATAGATAAATTCATTTTTCCACTCTATGGTTATCCAAAATTGAGCCCTTACTATTTTATAGTTACTCATTTCATAAAATTAAAAAAATATGTGAAACTACAGTCCTCTACTGAGTAATTGTAGTTGCATTTTAAGCATGTCTGTATCAGAAGTATGTATGACTAATATCTCAACAAATGTCCATTCAGGTTGAATTGAATTTAGTAACAAATAAAAAAAAATTCGAGTTGTCTTCATGAGAAGTGAAACAAAAAAATGGGATTTGAAAATATTTAGATATTCACGAAATTTCATACTTGTGCATAACTTGTGATTCTGAACAATTTTTCTTAATACAATTTCTCTTCATTTTGTCGTCTACTATGATTTATAGAAAATTGGGTGTTTACTTGTATCGCAGTAGGCATGTGTTGGCGACTTGTTTTGCGAGAGAAAAAATCGTCTCAGGGAGTTGCATATTTGGTAAACATTTAAATTCAATTCGGCAACAAATAAAAAGATACCAAGGTACCTTCATGAGGATTGAAACACGCTGTATAATACAGAATCATATACATAAAAAAAATTAACTCTCAATCTAGTGAGACATTTCCATTCCATTCCGCCATTTTCACCGGGTCCTTCGCCATTATTTTTCCAAAATAATGTTTTCGGAATCATGTTGATTCTTTACTGATCACAATTGACAACAGTAAAAAAAATAAATAGTAAAGAAACTCGTTAGTAATGTACCTGTAAATTTTCATCGAATTGCAAACGGTCCGAGGGGTTAAAAATAATAAAAAAATTTTAATTTCTCAACTAGCTATTTGTCCATAATTTCGTTTTTATCGATGGTAAAGAAACTCGTTACCTATAAATCAGATTATTATCAGATTACAATCAGATTATTATCATATTTAAAACAGATTATAATCATATTAATAAGATTCAAATCAGATTACAATCAGAGTTTAATCAGATCCTAATCAGATTATAATCAGATTACAATCAGATTATTGTTAGTTTACGATCATATTAAAATCAAAATATAATCAGATTCTAATCAGATCCTAAGCAGATTTTAATCAGATTATGATCAGATTACAATCAGATTCTAATCACATCTTATTCAGATTATAAACAGATTGTAATCAGACTTTAATCATATTAAAATCAGATACTAATCAGATTATAATTAAATTCTCAACCAGCTATTTGTCCATAATTTCGTTTTGATCGATGGTAAACAAACTCGTTAGTAATGTACCTGTAAATATTCAGATTCTAATCAGATTATAATCAGATTTTAATTAGATCATAATCAGATTATTTTCAGATTACAATTAGATTCTAATCATATTTTAAACAGATTGTAATCAGATTACAATGAGATTCTAATCAGATTATAATTAAATACTCAACCAGCTATTTATCCATAATTTCGTTTTGATCGTTGATAAACAAACTCGTTAGTAATGTACCTGTAAATATTCATCGACTTGCAAAGCGTTCCAGTGGTTCAAACTAATCTTTAAACAATTAAAATATTTGTAACTTCACAACCAGCGACTTGTCCATAATTTCGTGTTGATTCATGGTAAACAAACTCGTTAGTAATGTATCTGTAAATTTTCAATGACTTTCAATAGGTATCAGCCCTTTAAAAATTTAAAATAAATTTTAATTCTCAGCCAGCTATTTGTCCATAATTTCGTTTTGATCGATGGTAAACAGACCCGTTAGTAATATATCTGTAAGTTTTCATCGACCTGTAAAGAGTTCCAGTGGTTCAAAGTAACCTTTAAACAACCAAAAAATTTGAACTTCACAATCAACTCTTTGTCCATAATTTCGTTTAGAATCATGGGAAATAAACTCATTTGTAATGTATGTACAATTATTTGACATTCTTTTTTGGTATATTCGTATTCTGTAATTTATTATTTACCTGTTGAAAAGTGTAATAATAAAAAAATAAATAAATAATTTCTACGACGGCATTCAATTTTATACGATGCAGACTAATAAAATCAGAACGTTACGCTAGAAATCAATATTGCACACTACACTCTGCTACAAGTTTATTGAGATAAGTTTCAAAACTCTACCGAATTTCCTCTTCCTGTGGTAAACAATAAATACATAGCCGAAACTACACAGTCTAATTTCACTATACATATTTACACTAGATATATATTTGTGTTCTTAATATTAAATTTATTGATATGAAGTTCGCCGGGATAGGACAAAAGAATCGCTAGCAATGGAACTTGGTTTGGTGTATCTTGTCCATCCTGGCGAACGTCCCATCAAGAAATTGTTAATACCTTTAATTTAAAAACACTGACAGCCCTTCTTGCTATGGAATAAAATCTTGTTATGTGGTAAAATTATTACGTGCCTCATATCGCAAAAACGTATAATCCACAGATTTGTGTCTCTCATGTTAAGATGGTGTCTTCGGCAGATACACCCATATTCAGATTTAAATACACTATACTTAACAGTCATAAATTAAATACAACCTTTTATTACACTACACTAACGAGTAATTATAAAAGTATGTAGTGAGCTTGACTGTCACATCTACTCATTCCTTTAAGTTTCAATAGGAACGAGTTTTCAGCTCCAATGTGCATAGAAAGCAATAGATCAAGAAATCATTCATCGGAAAAGTTGTGAAATAAATAACTAGTGAACTGTGAGGTGAAGTAAAATAAGACGATAGTTTGTTTCAATTCTAAATCGATCTAGTCGCGCGCCATTAGTTAGGAAAAAACTAGTAAATTAGTAAAGTAATTAAATTTTCTGATAGTTTATTTCTCATTTAACACTAGGAATGTCATGTTTTAATGTCTTTTTTTGAATCCTCTAAGAGAATGTTATGGCCAGGACAATACAGTTAAATAATCGATAACACAGAAGGCAAATGTTCATTTTTTCTGTTGGGAAAAAAGGAGACGGAGCCACGCTCAACATATCCCAGCTTCTCAGCAAGAATGGGACCAACGACTTCACGATGAGAAGCAAGTATCGCTCTGTTAGACCGGCTACGGAATATTTGTCTTTATAAAAGCATACAGTTTACACTATATGCATTTTATATTTAGTGAGACATTACTAAACCATCACCATCATCCTGATCTATAATATAATTAAAATAAGAGAAGAATACTAAAAACTTGATTAATAAATTTTTTAAATAAATTTGACACAGCATTTATTTGACAATTCGGCTTCAGAAAGCGAGAATCCATGGAGGATGCAGCTTCTTAACGTAAAATATTTATGGTAACTTGGATAAAAGCCATCATTATGTATATTTGTGGACCTCACTAAAGCTTTTGATACAGTATATCACAAAAACTTTTATATAATCTAAACTTTATGGAATGAGAGGTAAAGTTTTTGATGTTCTAATAAGTTACTTATAAGACAGAATAATATGTAACGATGTACCACGTCATAGTGACCAAAATACAGTTAAGTACAGAGTCCCGCAGGGTACAGCGTTGGGCCTTCTTCTGTTTACAATTTATATTAACAACTTGTTAATAAATATAAAGGGCAAAATAATATCCTTTGTAGGTGACACAGCCATTATATTCGTAGTAAATTCCTGGAAAGAATGTTAAAAAATAACAAATGATGATTTTAACATAATTAAAAAATGGTTACAACTTAACTCTTACTTCAAATTAAAACAAAACGTCCAAGTATCATACGCCAATAATTTAGCCAATATGGGCACACTAAAAATTGACCAGGATACCAAAATACTAGAAGCTGATTTCATAAGGTACATAACGCACAAAAGGTTCAAGTACCTTAAAAACTTTTTAGATATAAGCCAACTTAAAACCAACTTACACCCTCTACTATATATTTGTACAATCCCTTATCCTGTGACATTATGGAGTTGGTAGAAGTGAGCGATTGTCACCTAAAAAATTTAAATATAAGTACTACAAAAATGAATATTGAAAATAATGTATAGTAGACCTTACTTATCTCATTGATGAAATTTTTAGAGACAGTAAAATGCTTGACATTAGACAATTGTTTGTCACCATTCTGACAAATGTCTTCAAAAATAAAATTAAAATAGATGAAATATCGCAAATTTATACAACGAGGCAGTAAACAAAGTAATTGCCATCTCGCTTCTCGATTATTTCACTTTCAGGTATGGTATTTTAATTTATATTCCTGCTGACATCTTAAATATGTGATTCATGTTTTACGTTTACATCTATGTTGAATAGAAATCTTCAAATTCCAACATTAGTTGCGTTCACTTGTACCGGTTAATAGTTTCCTTAATTTTAAACTGTGTGCCTAATTTTTTATTAATTTTATACTTTGTCTTATACGGAAAAAGATACTAGTTATATTCCATTGCTATAGATACAGCATTTAAAATTAGTAGACACAGCGGAGGTTTTAGTTGCAAAATATGTTAGTACTCACAGCTAAACATTTTTTCTCGTGTAGAAATAAAAAATGGTAATAATCTCTTGATATATTTATAGCTGCTTACACAATTTATATTTACTAATAATTATAAATTAGTAATTTAAGCTTACACAATGGCGAACGTACTGCGACGTTGTAAACTGAAAAACAATAAAGAAATAAATCTTTGAAAAATAAACAAAACCAACCACAAGCAAGCAATGTTTACCGAAAACCGGCATATTTATCGTATCGATATCAAGCCAACTGTGTATAAAAGAATATATAAGCATGTTTATATTCCACAAGTCGTGTTTGGTCTGCTATAATGAAAGGAACTTTAGTCTCATAGTGATGTCTTAATCCAGAGATCGTGTGGCCACCAAGCTTACCGCATGGAAAACAGTTTAGATGCAGTTCAAACAAAGATCTTTCACAATATAATGATTACTATCGATGTTTGTTTTCGACGAGTTCGGTTTTCAAGTTATTTGTTCTTTTCGTCTGAAAATTACGATATGGTAATTGAAACCGAAGATACTATCATTTGTTGTTGCAATGAAATGGTAATATGTACATATTGTATGATTAAAATATGATTCTTATACATGAAAATAACCGAGGTAGAGGTCAATATCTTTTAAGTTGATGACACTTTTCGCCACAATGTCATTTTTATCCAATAACACTCTTATGTATTCCTATTCTATTTAAAAACTCTTTAAATAACCTGCAAATTTTGCGAATGATAATATAATATGTTCATTATTAATTAATATTTTCCCATTTACGTTGCACAAATTTTAAAATTGAAAAAATTTTGCCTTAAACCTGAAAAAACAGAAAATATGTTGGTGAGTAATTGTTAATTGTATCATTTAATTCTGCATAAGAAATAAAATTATCCAGTGGAATAACAAAATTGTTAATGGCTGCCTAGATCTCTACCATCCTTTGACACTAGAAGCTTTTCGCATATAAAATATGGAATGGTCCACTTTCAAAATTTGAATTTATTTTTGACCCTGTTAGTTGAAAACCTGCACAATTAAAGCGTTGGTAGTGTATAGCTCTAAGATTTTATTGAGTACCTCTATAACCAGAGGCGCGAGGGAGCCGGAAATATCTTGAGAATGCCGGGACGGTGGTCTGAGTGGGTCGCGGTCATCTGAATTTAAGCAAGTGTTTGCTATTTGTTTCGTACCTAAAATTTGACTGATTATTGATTACTTAGCAATATTGTTTTATAGTATGTGACTTGGTACCTCAGTGAAGTGCCAATCTTTGGCGTTATGCAGGTAAAATTTGTCTCCAATGGAGAAGTTTAACGATGCATCACCACCTGTAAATACAGTCATTTTTATTTTAACACCAAGGATTCCAGTGCAGGAGCCCGTGCTGTTGTTTATCTGTGGTGGCGTATATTTACAGCTTTGTTCCAGTGTGTTTTATTGGTAGCGGTGTTTTTACCCTTTACTTTGTTTTTCTTAACGTTTCCACCTAGTTTAAGAATTGATGCAGCCGTTGGTAGTATTTACCTTTTGAGTAGATTTTATGTGTAACTTGAATGTTGTAAAACATTCTACTTTGTTGCATTAATGTTTTAGTTATATTTCTATTGGTATAAACACTGTTTATCTTTAATTTTGTCAAGATCGAAGTGAAAATTTTATTCCAATATTGAAAGTTAATATATGTAAATTAGTGTTTTGAATGTCTTTATCTTATTTTTTAGTCAGTATGTGGTAAACAGCAATTTAGGTGAAACTCAAAATAAGTATCAGTAATTATTATGTAGCCTATTTATAGTACGTTAAATATTAGGTGGAACCCTACGAATAGGATAAGTCTAGACAGTTTAAAACCAACCATCGTTTTTTTCGGTTTTTAGCAAGGGATGTATATTATAGTTTTTGTAAATAATCTCAAGTTGTTATTGTGTTTAAACCAATAAAACTGGTGGCGCCCAACAAAAAGAAATAAAAAGAAAAGTAGATTTAATTCTCATTTCATCGCTCACAACCCTAGAGACTAATGTTTGCCTTCCGAGCTAGTTGGGACATTCTTTTAAATAACTATCAAATTTCTTTAAATTAAAGAATTTGAATATTGTAGAAGAACCCATGTTATACTTGGCGTACAACGTGGGGCGCCAAGTGTAAATTGAATATAACAAACAGGAAAGTCATACATAATTTATAAATCATCTGGACAATCGTATCCTGATAGATCGAAAGGACGTCTTAGTCCGATGGACTGTTTATTCGCTAGATTTGACACTTTTTTTGTGGGGTTATACACATAATAAGCAGCACTTTTTGACATACTAGTAATTTTTTTTCATTTCTGGTTTCGCCGGAAGTGGCACTAACTTTCAATTTTTAAATAGAACACCCTGTATATTATTGCTTTTTTGAATTCTGCATAATTTTCTAAATCCAACGATATCAAAAAAGTGACATTTCAAACGTCAATATTTTTTATAATATAATTTTTAGTTCTTCATTTAAGTGTGCCATGGTTGATTTATTCTACATGACCTAAGCAATGCTAGAAAAATCGAAATCCCGTCAAAAATACTAAATTACGTGATTTATGAGCAAATAAAGTTCATCAAAATGGTTTTTGGGGAAAAACTCAATTTTTTTCAAATGGAACCATATTGGTGCTGTGGTAACATTTATTAGTACTATTAATAATATAAGGAATTTATTTATATGTCGTATTAAAATGTGCGATAAATGCAAACAAAATTACAGTTAAAGAAATTTAAAAAAAAAACAATTTTGTTCTAATTAAATGTTAAGAAGTAACTAAGGTGGCTTTGAAAACAATGAAATATTTAGCTTGTCAAACATTTATTTGTTGGTTTACCGGTGTTTTTATTGTGTCTTTAAAAATTGTTTAAAATTCTTGTTAATTGTGTTCAAAATGCCGAAAATTTATACAAGAGATGAAAATGTGGACATGTTAATTATTTATGGGGAATGTAGAAAAAATGCCGTTGCGGCTAGACACCTTTATGCCAAACGATATCCTGATAGACAATGTCCAGCGAGAAATTATTTTAATCGTCTTGAAAATCAATTCCGAACAATGATCCTGAAGAAAATTACATGACTGACGAAGGAACGGAAATTGATGTTTTGGCTCGAGTAGAAGTTGATAAGACTCTTTCTTTAAGGCAAATTGGGTTTGAATTGGAAATCAGTCACCAAAGAGTAAGCCGAATTTTGCACAAATACCACCACAAATCTTTTAAATATCAATTGCACCAGCACTTGTACGAAAATGATTACGAACGTAGGATGGAATATTGCAATTGGATTTTGCAGAATAACGTGCAGCCAAACAATGATTTTTTTGGAAAGATTTTATTTTCGGACGAAACTAGGTTTACAAATTTGGGATTATTTAACCGACAAAATACAAAATATTGGTCACAAGAAAATTAAAATTTATTACGGGAGGGTAACTTTCAAGTGCGGTTCGGTTTCAACGTTTGGCTTGGAATAATCAGTAGTAGAATCATTGGTCCAATAATATTTGAAGGACCCCTGACTGGTGCCAGATATTTGGGATTTCTGCAAAATGAAATTGAGGACAGTTTAGCTGAATTACCTTTCCATTTACGACAGGGAATGTATTTCCAACAAGATGTCGCTCCTCCCCATAATTCAAGGATAGTAATTGATTACCTTCAATGGAGTTTCGGAGAAAACGTAATTCCGACGAATGGTCCTGTGAGGTGGCCTCCAAGGTCATCTGATTTAACACCCCTTGATTTCATTGTTTGGGGTCATTTAAAAAATATTGTCTACGCAACCGGCATTTCAACCCGTGAAGACCTGGAGCTACGAGTAAGACGCGCAATTAGTAGTATAACGGCCCAGCAATTGGTGAACGTTCTTCGTGAAACAGCTATGCGAGTTCAGAAGTGCATTGACATTAATGGGCAGCATTTTGAACAACTATTGTAATGTTTTGTGTTTATTTTTTGTATTCCAAAACCACCGTCTGTATACAAGGTAATTAGAACAAAATTGTATTTTCTTATTTTTTTTAGCTGTAACTTTGTTTGTATTTATCGCACATTTTAATACGACATATGAATAAATTCCTTATTAATAGTACTAATAAATGGTACCACGGTGCCAATATAGTTTTATTTGAAAAAATTGAGTTTTGCCTCAAAAACCATTTTGATAAATTTTATTTCCTTATAAATCACGTAATTTAGTATTTTTGACGGGATTTCGATTTTTTCTAGCAATACACGGGTCATTTAGAATAAATTGGAACCGTCATGGCACACTTAAATGAAAAACTAAAAATTATGTTATCAAAAATATTGACGTTTGAAATGTCACTTATTTGGTATCGTTGGATTCAGAAAATTATGCACAATTCAAAAATGCAATAATATACAGGATGTTCCAATTAAAAATCTAAAGTTAGTGTCACAATCCGGAAGTGAAAAAATATCACTTGTATGTCTAAAACTGCCGCTTATTGAAGGAGGATATCCCAAATTTCAATCATCCTCAAAACTAAAGGAGAAAAAGGGGGTGTACCATGATCCTGTTACACCCGGTATAAGTCGATGCTAAAATATGATGTGGATTCAATTTAAAAAATTTTTTACGGGTTTAATAAAATTATTTAATTGTATTGTCTTGTCTACGATCTTTTTTGAAATTTTGCATACAGCGTTGCAGTAATTAATATATTATGTATTTCGTTGGACATTTTGGTCTTTATATCAAGATTTTAAAAAGTATTTGATCACATTTTTTGCACCAATTTTTGTTGCTTGGGCACATTACAGGTAACACTAATTTCATTCTTATATTTTCTTTGTTTTTAAAATGAAATGTTGTAAAAAACTGCTTAGAATGTTTAGAACTTTGGATGTATTTCGTTTTAATACTCTAATAATTTTTTTCTAAAATTAAAGGTAAAACAGAATATTAAATATTTAGTTGTACAATAGTTGAAAAAGATTGAACTTCTCAGCCTGATTTTTGCTAATTATGACCTTGTATATCCTCCATTAATTTACTAGTATAATTTTTCTTCCCATGAATGAGCAAATATTGTAATTTAACGTTGCAGAGTGGCCACAAGATTATAAAAACAAAAGGCAATCAATCATGGTGACAGCAAGCGCCAGGCCTAATGAATGTCGGCGTTACAAAGGAACGAAAAACGACGAATCATAAATTTCATTTGTTTTAAATAAATCAAATTCGTTAGACAAACAATGCTTTCCTTACTTGATTAATTATGTCTAATAATTTTATCTTTAATTTTATGTCACGGTAATATACAGTCCATGGAAAAATGGTCAGATGATTGCTGGAAGCATAACGGTCTGTAGGTAATTAAAATATAGAATTTGGGTCTCGTGATCGTAAAACAAAATTAAGCATGAAAGCAATTAAGAAAACCTTGTACAACGAATTCCTCAAATTCCATTTTTTTACTCGGTCGGCTCACAATAGAGTTCATATTTATTTTTGGAGAATTTTATCGATCTCAATTGTAAATTCCAAAGTAATACATCGACATTGTGCAGTAAAATAATTAATTGGTTGGGTCAGCGATGGACAGCGATAAAAATGAATATCGTTCGATCATATTTAGAAGCCTATCTACATTAATATAATAGAAATGCTTTTTTTTCTGTAAAGACGAATTTGTTGAATTTTGTATTACATAAAAGTAAAGTATTTACGTGGGTGAAAATATGTCTTGGACTATTTTATTAAATTAAGTTACTACTGACGTTTCAGTCGACAATGGTATCATCTTCAGGGCTGCAATCAAGAACTTTACTTAATTAAAAACAGTTAAATAAATAGGATAATAGATTCTTACCTCAGCTGAAATTAAATAAATTGAAATAAAATATTGATATCATTTCCAAAAAATAACACAAAATATATAGGGAGGGCCTCCGAAAATAGTCCATCCGGATTCATTTTGACTCAAATTTAGAGAAAATGCGGGGAGCTATTTAACCGGAATTTTCAAATGGCCAGAAGGGACACATCAAGCATATTAAATTCTCTTTACAACGGCGTTTAAATATTAATCAATTTCATGGCACACTTGAAGAAAAACTAGTACTTCAGTATTCTATGGATTGATACTTCTTTATACATCTTAAGTCTGTAAGCAAATACCTTTTTACTATATAATCAATATGGTGGTTCCACCTATTATGATACCTAGACATTTAATTTTATATGCATTGTTTATAATTATTTGTTTTTATTAACATTAACTTGAATCATAATTAGGCAAAGAGTGCGCGTAACAAGCAAAGAGTAAGGTTTTATTAAGAGTTATGGTTAAGAGTCTACTTCTAAATTAACTGTATTATTATCTACTTTACATTTTAATTTTTTCCACTCAGTTACCTTTATGAAACATTACATCACCATCTGCCAAACAAGTGATATCCCCACATATGTGAACTTGGAATGAATCATTAATATAGATATTAAATAATACTGGACCTGGAATAATGCCTTGCGGTACTCTATATTTCACAAATTTTTATAGCTGAGAACAACATTAACACTCGGTTGTTTAGGTAATTTGTCCTAACTTTAAATAAATAAATTTCCACTAAAACCAATCTTCCAATAATTTTAGTATAACTCACAGTATCAAACGCTTTGGCTAGTCAACAAAACTACACAATAATTTTTTCTAGGTCTAGAGATTTAAATAGTCATCGCATCTTCGGTTGAATTATATGTTTCTTAAAACTATACTGATTGTTAGATAGAATTTTATATTTTTGTAAATCATGTATTATTCCTTATTTTAATACATTTGGACGTTGGAAAACACAATAAACCTATTGATAGATCAGAAGTGATGAATAATTTGATATTTAATTGTTTTCAAATGATTGTGTTTTATTATGTTATGCACACTTGGATCATTGTAAAGTACCTACATATATTAATCCTTTTAAAAATGTGTAGCTGTTCTCCCACAGAAATCCTCGATTCACACATTGCTTACGAAAAATTAAGACAACGCTGCAGATGTTAATTGTGTAAGCAGCAATCACACGTACATAAACTCAAACATGTTTGTTACTGTTTGTTTCTTAAAAAGCGTTGGAACGTATTTATTTATTAGATATTATTGTTGTTTTCGTATTATTGTATTTATCAGTTGTACGTAATTTCTCAGCATATTCAGAATATAATAGCTGCCTCACCATTAGTTTAAATGTACAATTATTATTTATCTTTCATTATATCTTAAAAAATGTACTAATTTATTTTCAGCACATACTGCTGAGGTACTTCAGCTTTATTGTTTTGTTATGCGAGTGATTGATGGTCCTTTGTTTTTTGTTGAATAATTGACAGCTCCAATATTACAAGGCCAATTTGTTTTACGTTAAAATTAACATCAAGTTATATATCATAAAAATTCAGAAGCAATTACTATTTCCATAATAGTTATAGGTAGGTATGTATTGTGTTGGAAATATGTAAGTAATTATTTAGGAGAGAATCACTGTCAGTACTGCAGTTACCCTTGAGAAAAAATGCCAGTTGTATAAAATATAATTTTCCTGCTCTACCCAGTATATAATGATCAGTTCGATCCACCAGTTATCCTCTTCTCTTGGTCCAAGTATTCACATAAAAAGGGGAGAGTTTTATGAGATCAGTATTATAGGCAAAACAAAGTTAAAAGCTGTGACGTTTGATTTGTCCAGCTACGTAGACAAAATATGAGTTAACACAAATTTACAGAGTAAATTGCAAACTAAACAAATTAGGATCGGTATCCTACAATATTTTAGGAAGTTGAAGACTTCAACTAACTTAAGTATTAATAAAAGTTACGTTAAATAGACAAAATACTAGTCCAACAAATAAACTAGGTGTAGCTACGATAATAAACAAGTGAAATAGGTATTCACTAAATGTTAAGATATTTTTGTACTAAAAGAAGTTAATCTTCAAGAAAATAGAATTTAGAATGTCTGTGTACAGACAGACAACTAGAAAGATAATGTAAATAAATATTTGCTAAATATAAAACAATATGATAGTTTTCAACTTAAAGGTAACGGTAAATTTAATCATTTATTAGTTCCTCGGAGAGAGGTATCTTTGCCAGAGAACTAGGCAAAGCTCCACTAGAGCAGCGTTCCTGATTAAATACTAAGTAAACGTTCAAGTAAGCATTCGATATTTTAAAGTTAGTAAAACCTTACGTTACTGAGGTCTGGTTGATAATTATATGCACTGGTATAAAATAATCCACCACAAAACAAATGCACCAAATTAGATAATTTTCACAAAGGTTATAAACAAATAGGTTTGGTCCAACCAGGTGTACCAATCTCCAAGTGTCACCACTGTTTAGAGAGCGCTACCAACGTAGCTAAGTGACCTAAAACATCAAGATACAAATACAGAAAAATAACTAACTACGATACAAAATGGCGACATCCGTTGCCGAGTAAATCTAAAATTTACAATAACCGAAAGTTAGTTTAAATTAACACACGAAATTATTACAATATCAAAGGGATATTAGATAAATTGCCAGCAAGGCACGATAAATTGATACTAATCAATATTAATGATGGGTGTTCCAAAGAACAACCATGGTGAACTGATCACCGAAAAGCAAATTCGCCCAAGGCGTAAATTAAGATAATTACGGTACAATATTATTATAAAAATTACCTCAAAGGTACTTTAAATCAATATAGCAACTTTTTAAATAATGATGAGCATAAAATCACAAGATAACACCAGAAAACATATAAATCTTACCAGACCTCAGAACTAGAGATGGTTTCCATCAGAACGCGGCACCAGAGACAACCACTGTCTCTGGCCGCCCTAGTAAGAAGAAGGAAGCTTCGTTCTGTCCTCCCACCTAAACTCGGTTATAGTTTGGAAAGAGGCAGACATTTGAGAGTAGAGTATGAGCAATAAAGATAGGTAGATATTTAGTACAAAAATCTGCAAAACCAACTGTTCCAGTAGAAATCAGTGGCACCAACTACACTAGACTGGCTGAAACTCAATTCATCGTGGAACACAACAAACGGGAATGAAATAGCTTGTAATTTCGTTACAATATTCTAAACTCACCTAAAATAATCACAATATCATAGGCTTGTAGTATGGCTGTTATATTTTCAAAATAGTTGCAAGACGTCACTAAAGAGTAAAGTTCTTTATTTGATTTCAAGTATTTATTTCCGCAGTCGAGGAATGCGTCAAAATGACAATAATTATTTAAATTAAAAACATCATTTAAATAGTTATTATTATTGTATGTAAAGTAAAAATACTACCATTTAATTAGTTGAAAATTGAAAGAGGTTTATGTGTTTAGGCTGATAACTACTGGTAATAAATATTACGTTAGGAAATAACATTTTCCAGGTTTTCCCCAGTGTTTGTTCTGTATTAAAATGTAAATTTCATTCATTTCCTAACATAAATCCGCGTTGAAATATTACCTAAGAAGTTGCATTGCTTTGGATTGATTTATATTTTGCCGTTATAAAACACCATTGAAAGGTAAGTTTTATAATTTAAATATACAATATGAATAAGAAAAACGTGCCAATACATAATTTATATCTAGTAAACTAAAGCAAGAGATAATGGTGAAATATGTTATATTAATGAATTATGCACTAGAGTTCATGAAGTACCTACATATAGAAATGGAATGTTGTAAAAATATTCTTAAGTCATTGTTGGTAGATCGATGTTAATTCTAACTTTGTACTTTGCCGTTTTAATAATACAACTATGTTGTTTTCTTGTGGATACATAAATATTATTATCAAACAATGAAAATATGTATGTATATTGTTACGTGTTTGCTATCCACACAAACACCTCTATTCGTAGATTCATTGATTGAAAGTCCAGGTAACACTTACTCACTACTTTATTTACTAATTAACAATTAACAACAATAGATTAATCACTGTCCTAATTATAATCACAACTGAACACTTATAAATCTCTTTCGTATTTCTTCTTTACTCGCTCACGTTCGACTTCAGACTAAGATTCGGCCCACCGTGCGTCTTATTTATACATCCATTCTCCCGGTCTAGAGCACTCCAGAATATTCCCGGCCGTTCGTGTACAATTCCAGCCTAATCTAACCAGTCTGCACAGTCCAGTGGCGTAACGCTGCCTCCTCCTTAAGCCTGAACGTCCCGATCAGGCAATTCATTATTCCCTGCATACTTGGCTAGTCTCTCTATGTGCACCACCTTCATCTTGGATTTTGGACTTTGCTGAATTCTATATACAACGTCGTTTAGTCTGGTGACCACAGTGTAAGGACCAAGGAAGCTTCGTACTTCGTGAACATTTGAAGGCCTCGGCCAATCTCGTACTGAGGAAATCTTGTCTGGGTCTGTTCTTATCCCCTCCGAAGACACGACATGTCCTAGAAATTTTACTTCTTTCTGGAACATTAGGCACTTTTTGGGATTCAATTTCAGGTGTGCATTTTTAATTCTTCCAAACACTTCTTGAAGGTTCTTCAAATGCTCCTTAAAATCCCGTCCCATAACCATCACATCATCAAGATAAACTAGACATATCTTCCAAGTTAGTCCTCGTAGTACCAGTTCCATCAGTCTTTCAAAAGTCGCTGGCGCATTGCACAGGCCGAAAGGCATCACAGTGAATTGATAAAGGCCACTTCCTGTCGAAAAGGCTGTCTAGTCTTTATCATCTGGATGAAGTCCCACTTGCCAATATCCACTTCGAAGATCTAGAGTGGAAAACCACTGTGAACCTGCCAGCGTACTTAGTGTGTCATCAATTCGGGGTAACGGATAGGTGTCTTTTCTAGTCACGTCATTCAGCTTTCTGTAGTCGACACAGAATCTTAAAGTTCCATCTTTCTTAGCAACCAAAACTACTGGCGACGACCAAGGACTGGTTGATTCCTCAATAACTCCGTCTTTAAGCATCTTCTGTAACATTGCGGAAGCCTCTTCTTGTTTTGCTAATGGGAGCCTCCTAGGTGGTTGACGAATAGGAGCTGATTCACCAGTATTTATCCGATGTTGTACTATGTTGGTCTTTGTAAGAGCTTCCGTGTCCTTTGCAAATACTGTACTTTCCTTCTTCAAGAATTTTAAAGCTTCTCTATGTTCATCTGGAGTTAAATGTTCTAACTGGGCATTTAACATCCTTACAACTTCTTGGTCCATGTCTGTAGACGAAGCTCCAATGATCTGTTCTTCACATCTCGCAATCCATGTGACTGGTTCGTAGGTGCCAATTACTTCGCCTTCTTTGAACGTCACTGACAAGGGAGGGCACGACCTTGGGAATTTATTTTGGGATGAGACTTCGTGTAATAATTGTACTTCTTTAGGGTGTTCACCCCTTGGAATGGCAAAGCGCAACGCTCAATCGATTCGGAGAAAATGACGTTTAAAAATTCAAACTCAGCTTATATACTAGTGAGGTTCTTCGAGTTCCCGCGGCGAAATAGCCTAGCCGATAACGTGCTTGCGTACCAATTCCAATTTAAATGGGCGCTCGGGGTTCGAATCACGTGCACGACTTACTTTTTTTTTTAATTATTTATTTAATTGTTTTTACAATTAAATAAATTTATTATTTAATATTATCGATCATTTAAATAACAATAATGTCAATAATGTTATTTTGCTAACGAAAAAGACTTTAAATTTTAAATCATAATTTAATTATAGTAATAATTTAAATTACTACCAAATAAATATACTATAATTTAATAAACTATTATTTAAAATACACTATTACTAATGGATATGATAATAATAATAATAATAGTTTATTAAATTATAGTATATTTATTTGGTAGTATTTTAAATTATTACTATAATTAAATTATGATTTAAAATTTAAAGACTTTTTCGTTAGTAAAATAACATTATTGACATTATTGTTATTTAAATGATCGATAATATTAAATAATGAATTTATTTAATTGTAAAAACAATTAAATAATAAATTTATTTAATTGTAAAACAATTAAATAAATAATTAAAAAAAAAAGTAAGTCGTGCACGTGATTCGAACCCCGAGCGCCCATTTAAATTGGAATTGGTACGCAGACACGTTATCGGCTAGGCTATTTCGCCGCGGGAACTCGAAGAACCTCACTAGTATATAAGCTGAGTTTGAATTTTTAAACGTCATTTTCTCCGAATCGATTGAGCGTTGCGCTTTGCCATTCCAAGGGGTGAACACCCTAAAGAAGTACAATTATTACACGAAGTCTCATCCCAAAATAAATTCCCAAGGTCGTGCCCTCCCCTTGTGAGTGTGAATTTAGGTTAACCACTCTAATCGGTATCTTGTGTGTAGTCTGTGTTAAAGTCCTTGCCAGGATCACATTGTCTGTCATTTTAATTGAGTCATCCTTCTCAACGAGGCCAAAGCGGTATCCCACAGAATTTTCCTCCAGGACGGCCTCAATTACTTTCTCTGTTCGTGCAGGAATTTTTTACTGTCCTCGAAGTTAGTAGCCTGATATTATGGAATTTTTCATCTGCCGTTGAAAGAATAATTTCTTCATTTCCAATCCTGAGAACTCGTTCTCCAACGTCAAGTACAAATCCATATTTTTCCATAACGTCTAATCCTAAAATGAAGTCATCTGTAATGTCAGCTACGATAACTTGGTGTTTAAAACATAAGCGGCCAATCTGCAGCTCCATGTCGACTTCCCCATGGACCGCCGCCCTATCTCCCGTAGCTGTCCGGATGACTAATCTATTCTGTCCTTTATTTACTTTGAAACCCGTTATGAATCCTACCCGTACTATTGATGACGTAGCTCCTGTGTCGATTGTGAACACACATTTCTTCTTATTTACATAACCCTCCAACAACAGACTACTTTGAACTCTCCGAAGTTGGGAAACTTTTATTTCTCGGGGGTCACAACATTTCTTGGCCAGCGCAGCCCCCAAAGTGCCAGCCATCTTTAGTTTTCCTGTAGCTCCTCAACCACAGCAACATTTACCCTTTCTGGGCTGCGTTGACGACAGTTCCTCTTGATATGGCCCACTTTGCCACACCTGTAGCAACGGATGCCTCCATTCGGCCTCCCACTATTTTGTTGTTGGTCTTGTCTCTGCTGGGAGTTCGATTTTGTTAGTAGTTGGGTGATCATCTTGTGTAGATCAGATATCAGATTTTCTGTTCTGTTGTCTGGCTTGTCTTCCTCCACACTCACAGCTCGTACTCTCTGATTTGATTGTGTGGCATCCTTATAGGCAGCCTCAATCTCCAGCGCATGTACTAAAGCCTCACTACTAAGCCTATGCCTGGCCAACTTAAGAATTCGCCTAACTTCCTGGTCCCTTACTCCATCAATAAATGTACCAACTGCTAACTGTTGTTGAAATTCCATTGGTGCATCAGGATAAGCTAGATGGGCTAATCTTTCTACTGCAGCCTCAAACTCCTGGAGGCTTTCTCCACCTCGTTGTCTGCGTGATTTGAGCTGAGCCTGATATACTTGGGCGAGATGTTGGTCGCCATATCTTAGTTCTAACGATGCCTCCAAAATGCTAAAGTTTTGTTGCTGTGCGGCAGGAATTGTTTGGAGCAGGTCTAATGCTTGGCCCCTTAGTGCTAATACCAATGCTGTTGCCTTTTTCCTCATCGCTCCAGTTATTTGAACGAGCAGCTGCCTCAAACTGTCTCTTATAAGTTGACCATGAACTTTGACCGTCGAAGGAAGGTGGTTGTAACGTAGCACCAGACGACAGTACTAATTGGCCTCCCTTCTCTCTTAATTGTTGTTTCAACCGGGCTATCTCCCCTTCAACTTCACCAACTTTTCCTTTAACTTCAGTTATTTCTCCTCTAACTTCACTAACTTCTTCTTTAACTTCCATGACTTCAGCGTGTACATCTTCCTTCAATTGTTCAGTGACCGAGAGCATGACTTGATGCTGTCCCTCCATAATTTGTCTTAATTCTTCCTGGCGTTCCTTTCTTTGTTGTTCCCTTTCTTCCAGTCGTCTTCTCTCTTGTTCTTCTTTTTCTTCTTGTCGTCTTCTCTCTTGTTCTTCTTTTTCTTCTTGTCGTCTTTTCTCTTGTTCTTCTTTTTCTTCTTGTCGTCTTCTCTCTTGTTCTTGTTTTTCTTCTTGTCGTCTTATTTCCAGGCCTTCGATCATTTTTATCAAGTCTTCTTTTTCATCCTTACGTTCCTTTTTCTGTTCTTCTAATTGTTGTACCAATGCTGCAAGTAAGTCTTGTGTTTGTTTCTCCGCCATGCTTCTTGTTGTTGGCATTAATTCACGACACGTAAATCAGTTCAAAATAAAGTTTATTACACTATAAAGTCTGTAAAATGTTGAACTCACGTCTATTTTGTTAATGAAATGTTCCAGAAAAAATCTCGAAACAGCACTAGAAAGTCTTATTTAGAGTCTATACTTCTTTTGTGTTGACAAAATTCACTTATCTCCACTAATTGTCCAATGGAATGTTCGAGAATTTTCACGAAATATCACTAATAAGTCTTGTTTTGAGTCTATAACACGTTTTCGTTAACACAGTCTACGTATCTTCTGTGGTTTCTAAATTGAATGTTCTAGAATTCTCACTAAAAGTCACTTATAGTCTTGTTTTTAAGTCTACAAAACGTTCCCGTCGACACAATTCACGTATCTCCTATAGTTTCGAAATAGAATGTTCTAGAATTTTCCAGAAATTGCACTAGTAGTCCTTTTTCTCAGTCTACAACACGTATTACTAGCGGCACTCGCGTATTTGCAACTATTTCTAAATCGAATGTTCTAGAAACTTCTCGAAAATCCACTTTAAAGTCACTATTCAGTCCAAAAATAGTCCTCCAAACACTGTCCAGTAGCTTAATTCTCCGTGTTACCACTAATTTCTGAGAAAAACACTGTAGAACTTTTTCGAATATTCCAGAAATTCCTCTTCCAATCCACCTCCAACACCAAATCGTTACGTGTTTGCTATCCACACAAACACCTCTATTCGTAGATTCGTTGATTGAAAGTCCAGGTAACACTTACTCACTACTTTATTTACTAATTAACAATTAACAACAATAGATTAATCACTGTCCTAATTATAATCACAACTGAACACTTATAAATCTCTTTCGTATTTCTTCTTTACTCGCTCACGTTCGACTTCAGACTAAGATTCGGCCCACCGTGCGTCTTATTTATACATCCATTCTCCCGGTCTAGAGCACTCCAGAATATTCCCGGCCGTTCGTGTACAATTCCAGCCTAATCTAACCAGTCTGCACAGTCCAGTGGCGTAACAATATTATTAAATCTGTTACGATTATAACCAAGAAACTATTCAAATGTTTTTTGGGCTTGCCCAAGTTTTGTTTGTTTAAATGCAGAAAGCCTGAAAAGCCATGACTTGTTCTGGGATTATCAAGAAATTTTACTGCATATATCACTAATAATATAAATATCGCACTCAACAGGTACTCATAATCTTCAGTAGAAAATATAGCTAAAATTATTATATTATTATAGTTTCCGAAACAGATATTGTGACGGGCCGTTGTTCGCTCGCTTACTTTTTTTAATCTAGGTTTTTGTGCTCAGTTTAGTTAGCAACAATTTAACAATTGTACAAAAAAAGTATTAAATTAAATTAAAAGTATTGATTTAATGTATTGACTACACATACAGCAGTTACAGTATTCAAGTTTGCTTAGTATAAATTGTTACTACCCGACAAGAACCGCGAGGAGGTATGAGCATTTCTTACCAGGAAAGGATGGGTATGGAATATTAGTATAGAATAAAGAGATTATTTAAAGAGTAACAAGAAGGCTTTAAAAACAAAATAAAAACAAAAAATATACTCTCAAAATAGCAACAGAAACAAATATTTTTTCTCAATAAATGAACTAAAAATAAAAGAGAATGACATATTTTTGTCAAAATGAAATAAATAATGACATTA
Organism: Rhamnusium bicolor; assembly: GCA_029963845.1. Taxonomy (NCBI): domain Eukaryota; kingdom Metazoa; phylum Arthropoda; class Insecta; order Coleoptera; family Cerambycidae; genus Rhamnusium; species Rhamnusium bicolor. The sequence continues at coordinate 804,754 of JANEYF010001271.1, read as the reverse complement.
ATAAATAATAACACCCTCAAAAGGAATATTTCTTAAGCACTGAACCACGAAAGCACAAAAACATAATTAAATAATGCAGTTGATATCACAAAATTTACTTTTTTCACTTCACATCACTTCTATCTCACCTCACATTGCTTCTTCCTCTGAATCCTCGTTCTTCTCACCTTTTTCTTCATTAAGAGATGAACTACTATCCTCGTTCAAATTTATAATAAATTTATTTCCACTATTTATATGAAATTTGGCAATTTTTAAATAATCATTCTCAATTGTAATTACTTTCCTAATTATGTTTTCCCAATCATCCTTGTTAATCTTCGACACTTCATTTTGAATTATGTAACTCTAACGTAGAGGCTTCCCACGGTCGAAACATTTTTACATCAAATACCTTCAAAAACTGTAATCAAAAACACACCAGCAAATAAACAGATATAAAATAATTATTACTTATATTACTCTATTACACAACTCACTGCAACACGATAAACTTTTTAAATTAATTTTACAAAACCACCAGCAAATTGACAGATATGAAATAATTATTACTTATATTACACTATTACACAACTCACTGCAACACGATAACCTTCTTAAAATACTTTCAAAAATACGCCAGCAAATAAACAGATATTAAATAATTATTATTTATCTTAAAACATTATACTTACAATATATCAGCACTGCTAAAATGATTCGGTAACAAAATTAAGTGCAGCTCTGAAGTATCACAGAATGTAAGTGGAACTCCGCCTCGGTCGCGTGCCGGCAAAAACAACAATCATCGTTCTCGCTTTAATGTAAGCGGTGTAAAAGACGGAAGATGTTATGTGTTATACATTTTCAGCACACATATCGCGTCTTGCTCCATACGTCCCGTCACAATATAGGTCTCGCTGACTATACAGTGTGTCCCAACCAAAAGTAGGCACCCTGAATAACTGGAGATAAAATTTTTTTGAAAAATTGGTGAAACACGTCGACCTTGTTTCCAAGGGGGACATATTTTAATGTAATACTTGTATACCTATCATCATCCCTCTAACCTACACGGCCACCCCCTCAAAAAATTCAAATAGCAAGGGGGGTCGAGTGATACATCTTTTGAAAGGTCTTTTAATCTTTTATCGATTCGTTCCTGAGAAATAATTGTTTCATTATTTTAGGTTCAGGAAATAAATATAAAAGAAGAAGTTTAAATTATCATATGTATTGTTCAAAATGACCCTCACCGACTTTCATGTAGTAGTATAATCTGTCTTGAAATTCTGTACGAACTTTTCTGAACACATCTGGAGTCAATAAACGGCATTCTCGAACAATTCTTTCACGTAACTCTTCCAGAGATTCGGGTTTTGTTGCAAATTTCCTCGACTTCAAATGTACCCACAGAAAGAAATCCAAGGGAGTTAAATCGGGTGACCTAGCAGGCCACTACACAGGACCTCTTCTTCCAATCCATCGCTCAGGAAACCGATTATCCAAAAATTGACGGACTGCTATAGCAAAATGTGGGGGTGCCCCATCCTGTTGAAAAAACAGTTCGCCATCTAAAAGATTATCGTCTTCTTCGAGGATTTGAGTAATCATTGGGTCGATGTTATTTGTTATATTCTAACAGATCGAGGTACCTTTCGCCTTTTAAATTGTCAGGAATAAAAAACGGCCTGACAATGTGATCCCCTAAGATGCCAGCCCAAACATTTAAATTCTGAGGCCTTTGGGTATGAGTTTCCATGAACAAATGTGGATTGGTTTCACTCCAATAACTACAATTGTGCCTGTCTACCTCCCCATTTAACTGAAATGTCGATTCATCAGTAAAACACGTATTGTACAGTAGATTGGCATTACCGTTTAATTGTTCACTAAAAATCTCACAGAATTCAAGCCGACGCGCGACGATCGGGATCATCTTCATTTAATTCGTGTACCAATTTAAATTTATATGGATGACATTTGTAGGCCTTTACAATTCGATGAACACTGCTTCGTGATACACCGGAAGCCTCAGCTACTTTCCTGATGATTGAGTATTATCCATCTGCAAATGACCCAGAACTGCTACTTCGACTGCTTCATTCCTAATCAGTCGCTGAGGTTCATGCTTTTTGTTTCCTACAGAACCTGTTTCCATAAATTTTGTCAGTAATTGTAAAACATACTGAGAACCAACTCTTCTATCTGGGTGATTTCTATTGAATATGCGCTCCGTAGCTCTAGCACAATTATCGTTTTTAAAATAAATGCTGACAATTTCTATTCTCTCCTGAAGGGTATAAACCATTTTGAGAACTGACTCTGGTAAAATGTATCTCGATTTAAAATTGGTTACACTTAACCCAATGTAAATAATTACATAAAAAAATATAAATATAAATAATAGTAACATTAAATTGAAAAGATTAAAAAAAAAGAAAGAAAGAAAGTAAAACGTAAAAGTAATGAGTAGATTATCCCAAGAATTATGCAAACAGAAGAGAAAGAAAAGAAGAGAAAAGAAATATCAAGAATCAAAATAAGTTGCCAAGTAACTGCTGATCTAAAAGATATTTTTTTGAGTTTCTTTTTAAAATTAGGAACGGTATACTTTTTAAAATCTAGGTTTAGTTCATTGTATAAATAAATTGCGTTGTATGAAAATGATCTCTGAAACATGGAAGTGCTATGCATGCGGAATAAGTTTTTCTTTAAGGTAGAGGGGTGTTAAAGTTGTATATAAATTATGAACAAAAACCAAAATAAAATACTTAAATAAATTGTCCATATTTAACCATTGTATCTGATTAATTTTATTAGAGATCAAATTTTCTAAGATCAAAAACATATCGACAGGAAGTGTTTTGTACCTTTTGAATACGTTTCTTGTTGACCATATCAAGACAAGGATAGTAAACGATATAGCAATAACAAAAAATGGACAATACAAGACTCTCACAAAGTTTTTTCTTTAATTTGAAATTCAAAATTTTTTTTATTTGCATATACAGGGTGAGTCAGTTTTTTGTAGACAAACTTTAACAGGAGATAGAACACATGTTTTTAAAAAGAAAAGTTCCTATAAACATATGTAGTAGAACGCTTCGTTTCCGAGATACAGGGTGTTGAATATAATTTATTTTTCTCGAATTTTTTGAGTATATATTTGTATGTATTGTATTTGAGTATTGCTTGATATAACAAATATTTATTTTGACTACATTGAAAAGAGATAAAGAATAAGAGATTTCGGCTTTTTAGAATCCTTAACAAACCATATTTAGGTAGGTTTCGTTGAAAGAATTAAATATTTAGCCGATAATTGATAATAAAATAAATTACTTAATTTAGTACCACATCAAACACTAAAAATCAAAATAACTCGGAAACGCACAGGAATTTCGAAACAGAAGAAGGGACATTATTTTTGTTAAACTGTATGTGGATAATGAAAATAACAGTTTTTTTAAAAAATAGTCATTGGTGTAGAAGTTTTGTTTAAAAAAAGTTGAGCACCCCTTCCACTCCGCCACTGTGCAAATTTTTTAACATTCTTATCGCTTGTTTTATGCCCCTTAATTAATAGGTATTATCCACCAAACATGGAAAAAATCTAAGCATTCGTTTATAAGTTATAATGAAAATTCGATAAAAAAAAATTATATTCAACACCCTGTATCTCGGAAACAAAGCCTTCTATGACATATGTTTATAGGAACTTTTCTTTTTAAAAACATGTGTTCTATCTCCTGTTAAAGTTTGTCTATAAAAAACTGACTCACCCTGTAGAAATCTTAAGCGTAGATAAGTTTTCTGTATCAAATTATTTACATGTTTAGTAAAACGAAGATTAATATCAGACAAAAAGTCCTAAATTATAAATCATCAAAAATAAAATTATTTTCCTTGAGAACGAATCGATAAAAGTTAAAAAAAAAATACACAGTTAATTAGGGAACTGAAAGACCTTTCAAAAGATGTATCACTCGACCCCCCTTGCCATTTGAATTTTTTGAGAGGGTGGCCGTGTAGGGTCGACGTGTTTCACCAATTTTTTAAAAAAATTTTATCTCCAAAGTTATTCAGGGTGCCTACTTTTGGTTGGGACACCCTGTATATTACAGCATAATTCTAATTTCTCCGTCCCAGTATCAAAGCCGAAGTATTCCGTGATATGCTTGTTCTCGACATTTATCAGCTGAATTTCATGTTAATTTTCAACTTTGTCAGTTAGATTATTGGGTTTATTTATTTATTGAAATAGACCCATAAATAAAAATCCAGAGAGGTCATACCTGGAGATCATCGGGGTGGCCATTCAATGTATGTGACCGAACATTGTGTTCACAATGTGGTGTTCCATAAATTCGTCTGAGACGACTATGCTATTTAAAATATGTGGATGATTATTGGACCTGTCCATAATTATTTTACAAAATTGTAAACGCATTACATTATCATCATTTAATAGTTCTTGTAGGGGTGAAACTTTTCCAGAGGATATTTCAATTTAAATAATTAATCATAATGTGCAAAGACGTTCCAAAACTACTTCATGTAGGCATACCAATCGACAGCATCTTAAGGTAATTTTCTTTCAGATATAATTGTATTTATGTTCAATTCGTGAAAAGGCATTAAAAATGTTGATCATTAACGTATTTCGCATGCTGCTTCTAATAAGAACATGTAAAATGCAATATATCGATCGTTGCTTATACATAAACGTGTAGGGTAAGCTCGTTAGAAAAGAACTTAGCATTGCGTTTAGTACTTGTTAACTTTAGTACAAATTTACTGCACATCGTTTAATTTTATACACATACCTCCGCCATTTAAGCACGCGTGTTTTCCTGTTTTTCTTGAATTATAGTTCAAGTGTTGTGTAGTAAAAATTTAAATTTTTTAGAATGCAATTTTAATTCTTCGAAATGAAGAGTCGAGTATTGAGTGCACTCGATTCCAAAAACTGGTTACGAGAAATGAAAAACCTTAATTGGTTAAAATAGTAACATTTGGGGGGGGGGAGAGTACTGGAAATAAATCATTTTCGTTTTCATATCACGGATGATACCTCCAAAAATCAATGATTCCTAAATTTGCTTTGGTGAACAACACAGACGTCGTTTTCTACAAAACCCTTATGTTAACAATGTATCCTATTTCTACCTTTACGGTTTAGTGAACTATGACTAACTAACCAATAGATAGGAATGTATGGGATTGGCACTCTTTCACTATTTATATTATTTTGACACTTCTTAGTTTCCAAGCTTTCAAATGCATCCAGCTGTCTAGTATATGTTACATTGCTAATTAATATTAAATTGCTACTATCTATTTTATGGTTGTTCTCAAATGCTTGTTTCGTTTTCATATCACGGATGATACCTCCAAAAATCAATGATTCCTAAATTTGCTTTGGTGAACAACATAGACGTCGTTTTCTACAAAATACCAAAACACTATATACCGCTCTAGAGGCGCGTTTCGCCTACCAAATGGACATCATCGGAAGATAATTAAAACCCTTATGCTAACAATGTATCCTATTTCTACCTTTACGGTTTAGTGAACTATGACCAACTGACTCATAGAGCGGAATGTATGGGATTGGCACTCTGTCACTATTTATATTATTTTTATACTTCTTAGATTCCAAGGTTTCAAATGCATCCAGCAGTCTAGTATATGTTACATTGCTAATTAATATTAAATTGCTACTATCTATTTTATAGTTGTTCTCAAATGCATGTTTTGTTTTCATATCACGGATGATACCTCCAAAAATCAATGATTCCTAAATTTGCTTTGGTGAACAGCACAGACGTCATTTTCTACAAAACACCAAAACACTATATACTGCTCTAAAGCCGCGTTTCGCCTACCAAATGGACATCATCGGGAGATGATTAAAACCCTTATGCTAACAATGTATCCTATTTCTACCTTTACGGTTTAGTGAACTATGACCAACTAACTCATAGAGCGGAATGTATAGGATTGGCACTCTGTCACTATTTATATTATTTTTACTCGTCTTAAATTCTAAGCTTTCAAATGCATCCAGCTGTCTAGTATAATATGTTACATTGCTAATTAATATTAAATTGCTACTATTCATTTTATGATTGTTCTCAAATGCATGTTGGACAACAATAGATTTATCCAGTCGACCATATTTGAGATGAACCATATGCTCCTTGAATGTATCTTGAATTGATCATGTAATTTTCCCAACATACTTTTAATTATAGTCCTTACAGCTAATTTCGTTTGTTTCAACTTTGTCTTTTAGATTGCCTAAAAGTTGTTGTAGTTTATTTCCCGATGAATGAACCACTGTCATAACTATATATTTAAAAATTGTATCAATATTATTCAAGGATCGTAGAGAATCGAAAACAAATTTTTGATTTTTTTTCTTATCGTCTTATTTATATCAACATCCTGGCGGAATTTAGTACATTGCTGCTCTCCAATCATCCTGGACAATATACAACCATTCCCTCCGACATTTGCAAGATGCCGCAGTTGAGACTCGAACTAAGGAGAGATTGACACTGACTAGCCTTGTTCTGCCACTAGGGATGCTAGTATTGAACGAAAGTATCGATACTGGTATCATATGATATAACCATTTGGGGATATCGATACCTTTCGATACATAGGTGTAAAGTATCGATATTGCTAAATATTGACACTCGATATTTTCGATTTTATATGGGTGCCAAACAAAGCATGAAAATTTATAAAGTGGTGATTTAATTTTTTAATGCAATAAAATTTAGAAAAACTTTTGAGCCCCTTGGTACTAGATGGCTCTGAATTAAATGGTATTTTATCCACAGAGTAGTTCAACCGCTGTTAGTCCTAAAGGATCAGTGATTGATGTCGGATAATGTCACGATTAATGAAAGTTGAAGAATCGGTTTAATAAGTATGCTATCACTTTATAAACATGAACCACAAATAGAACCGGAAACTACTTCTAATTTTGTTGCTTTAACTTTTGTTGTGTGTATCATTTGTTTATCAATATCGTGATTTATAGTGCGGATTGGATTCGGCTTAGGTATCGAAAGTATCGATACCGTCCTTTCAATATCGATACCCACAGATAATATCGAGGTTCGGTATCAATGCCAAAATATCGATACTTTGAGCCGCAAATTTCGATACTTTAAGAGTATCGAAGAATCAGTAGCATCCCTAAGGAACCACACAACAATGCTCTAGGCTATGCTATCGTCTCTGTATTTTAAAAACGCCACTATGCATCCATGCCCTAGCCAGGATTCGAACTCGGAATCTCTTGGTCTCAAACTTAATGTATTAGCACTCAGCAACTGAGCGTGATTTTCTCTTTCATTTTGAAAGCTCGAGGAATTTCGAAGTATCGTTTTAAATTTACGTATTCTAATTATTTTATCAACTAAACTTACAGAATATCGATTCTTCACAGCTATATCCTTAATCAATGCATTTTCTTTTTCAAACATCTCCTTATTGGAGGGGAAACTTGATAGTCGCAGAACTAGAAAATTAAAATCACCATTTTGTGTAAAGCACAATGGCGAGAGTCCTTAAGTATATATCTTAAAGTACTGGTAACTTTTCTGTATGTCAAATTCTAACTTATTTTCGTTATTTCTATTTTGACACATCTGAAAATGGTAGCTGTCAACAGTTTTCAATTTCATATGTGAATTTAGCTGACGTGAAACAACTGTTTGACTTAGAAATAAGTTGTCAATATCAGTGATTTTTGCATCAATAATTGCAAAAATATCATCCACATACCTAAGCCAAACCCTGGAAAAATACTCAAATTTTTCTTTTGCTTCTGTTTCGAATCTGTTCATGAAGAGACTGGCAATGAATGGTGACGATTGTTCGAAGAAATTATCATAGATTCGAAAGCAATTTTTCATTGACTTGAATATATTCTTTAATTACATCTTGACTGAGATCGTTTGATTCGAATAAATCTTCAAGGTAGTTCACGGTGTGTGGTACCAGAACACTTGGACATGATTACTTCTAATTGTAAAATATCTTTTTTAAATATTTTTTTTGGTAATCAAGAAGAAAATTTATCATCCCATTTTCCTTGGTTTTCGAAAATTTAGATTTTTTTGTAAATGTTACAAATACGAAAAAACAAAAACAAAAAATTTTGGAGTTAACACACGGGCTAATATTCTCGTCTGCCTTTCAACATATTTAAATTTATTTTCATCGATAAACCGCCTTTCTCGATTTAATTGGTATGCGCTGAATTAGATTCCTGGTCTCTTCGTGTAACAATAACGTCCTTTGTCTGCCTCACCTCATTATAAAAGCACTTTTAAATCAAATGTGACGTTCACATCCAAATGCCTTTAATTTGTTTCAGCTATAAATGGTTTCAACATATTGATTTAAGTGTCTTCATGTAAAGATGAAAGGTTAAACTTGAGTTGTATATGTCTTAATTATCATATTAGCCTCGACTGAACAGTTATATAATGAAATTTCTATAAAGTATATATTTTAATGAGTAGTTATTGATTTTTTTTTTATAATATTATACTTTACATTTTTTATTTTGAAAATGGAGGTTTAACAACATTTTATACCGAGGTAAAATATTATTAAAGCTAGAATTTTTAAACTGAAAAAAAATTAACAAACCTTTTTGTGATTTATTTTGTGAAAGGAACCTTTAATCCTTTGGTATTTACAACAGAACTTGAAAACATGACAATTTTGTACATTTTAAATTATAATTCATGAGACCATTAGTACTGGTGGTTTGAGGGACGCTGGCGCTTGCTATGTAGACCACAGACGGGCTATATTATCGACCCCCAACTAAACTGTCCCTTCAGCTATTCACTATACTTGTTCCGTCTTCAAAACTTCTCGATCTTCTGATAAGTGTCTTGATCTCATTCCATAAAAGGGAAGTCACCTCCTCTCTCCTTAACTTTGAAGATGTCTAGCCTCAGTGCCCCGAACCCTACTGTATCACCTGCTTCCTTGTAATACCCAAAATAGGTTCAGATCCGAGACATGGTTTCTCGACTTTCTTGATCCCTGGAACCCCTGTTTATCTGAGAACCTACATAGGCCTTACCTCTTTATGCCTAGCTCTTCAAAAGAGTTTCAATAAGCCTGGTGATGGCAGCAGTGGAGTGTCCCCAAGGACCCACTCACAAAAACCTATCACTATTAATCTTATCACCTATCAAGAGAGTTCCCGCACTCCTAAACAAGGGCTTACCTCGCCCTAGAAGAAAACTGCTTTCAGAGCTGCTGGTGTCGAAACAATATATATATATATATATATATATATATATATATATATATATATATATATATATATATATATATATATATATATATATATATATATATATATATATATATATATATATATATATATATTTAGTCGGTGCTATTCTTGACTTCTTCTTTACTTGCCACTGAAAAGAAACTCTAGCTGAAAAAAGCGCACTTACTACAAACAAATACAATCATTTGTGATTTCCAGTCTAGAGAAAGTGAAGATAATATTTACCTAACGACATAAAAAAAGCTTTTTCTTTATTTTGTTAAATTGTCTTATATAAATTATTGTGAACTTTAAATAAATTTGAACTAAAAAGTATATATTGCATCATTTGAACAGTGCATTTGTTGCAAGTGTAATATCGTCAGCAAATACACAAAGAATGCTATCATATGTTGGTCTCTATCATTAATAAACAATAGAAACAGTAATGGTACCAGAACAGTGCCTTGTGGTACATTCAAAGTAATATCAAGTCAACTTCGCACCAAAATTTAATTTATTCTCTGCTATAAGGTATAAACATCAATGGTATACGAGGGATTTTTATATTCTCGGACTGGGAAGTTATATATTTTGATACTAATATCCTTTAAATTTCTTTTAATCACATATGCCTTGTAAACTTGCATGTCAATTTATAGAATCAGTAATGGTCCCAGAACACTGCCTTGTGGTACATTGAAAGTAATATCAAGTCAACTTCTCACCAAAATTTAATTTATTCTCTGCTATAAGGTATAAACATCAATGATATAGGAGGGACTTCTATATTCTCGGACTGGTTTAAATTTTGATACTATTTTCCATTAAATTTCTTTTAATACATATACTTTGAAAACTTGTATATCAATTTATAGAACAATTGCAACCTTATTAATTTCATTAACTCTCAGTTTGTGAGCATTGTTATTATTTAAAATAAATAAAACCAATGCAGTGCTTTTATAAAATTCCTTACAAAACAAGGAAAAACTCCAAAACCTATTCTTGAAGAAATGTTAATTTTGTACGGGAATAATTGTCCTTCCAGGTCAACTATTTACGAGATGTCAAAACTATTTAAATATGGTCGAGAATTATTGGATGAAGATCCCCGTCCAGGTCGCCCTGTTAACATGATCATTTCAGATGATATTGAAAAAGCCAAGTGTCTGGTACTTAAGGATGCAAGATTGAAGAAGCGGCAATTAGCAGCGTTATTAGGAGTTTCAGAAATCAAGGTTTTCAGAATTTTACATGACTACCTTGGAATGAAAAAATTTTTTGCTAGATGGATTCTGCGAATGCCTTTCGGGTAGAGACGTGTGAACAATTAGTAGCGCTTTATGGAGACGAACCCGATTTGATTATCAACCAATTTGTTAAGGAAGATGAAACGGAGGTTCATTATTATGATTCCGAATCAAAATAAGAGTTGATGCAGTGGCTTGTCAAAGGCTCTAGCCGTCCCAAGAAGTTTAAGGTCACTCCACCTGCAGGAAAAATAATGGCAACCTTTTTTTGGGACTGTCAGGGAATTTTGTAACTTGATATCTGAAGGTGATGTACAGTCACGGGAGATTATTATTCAAGATTAATGCATCTCCTCAGAGATTCTATTAAAGTGAAAAGACGCGGAAAACTGACGCGAGGCATTTTACTGCTCCACGACAATGCACCAGTGTACAAGACGTGTAAAAGCTGCTGTTGTTAATTATGGCTTGGAAAATATTGAACACCTGCCTTATAGTTCAGATTTAGCATCCAATGATTACTTCTTGTTTTTGATTTTCAAAAAAACCCTTAGTGGGGCAAAATTCAGGGACACTGACGAACTTATAGTAGCTGTTGAGGGCCATTTTGTGGACAAGCCAAATGAATAATGTTACAATGTAATAAACATGTCATCAAAACGGTGTAATACCTGGATTCAAGAGCAAGGGAATATGGAAAATTCATTTTTGTTGCTGCTCTAATATTTTGTTCTCATGCCCAGTCCAATAATATAAAAACGACCCATCGTATTTCTACTAGCCAACTGGTTTATTCGGTTTCCTTAAATATTCAATGCAAATTTACTTAAAAATGGAGGAGAATAACTGATGTATTAGTTGAATACTCTTTTATTTGTATCAATCGTCAGACCATCAATACAATAAGCGCAAATGATTATACTTCATTATCATACAACATAAATGAAAAAAATAAAAAAGCGCCAGCAAGAGAGTTAATACAGAGAGCTATAAAGTTTATTGGATGATGCGAGTCGTAAGCCGTGGAAAATGCATTAGAATGCCTCCATTTGAATTGGCAAGTTCGCCATTTTATTACGAGTTCCACTTTATATTTAAATTTCAGTAATCCAATATTCTGGCAATTTCATTTCTGCCTTCTACAAACACGTTGGAATAGAGTGGCTCAGCTTATGAGAGCATAACAGTGACTGCTTCTCATCTGGGTAAGAACGGGAAAAGTGGGGAAAATTGCTTTGCAGCAATGGAAATGTATTCACACGCCCATTTCCAACAGTATAAGTAGTTTTTTATTCAAACGCAGCGGGCCGGAGGTCGCCTTATTTGAATTCTGATATTGCCAAAGGTGGCTGTTAAATATTTCACGAAAGGGGACTTGCGAGTAGAAGGATTTCAACGAGGAATTTAAACGTATTTTTACCTTCAATTTAAACTTATTTTACTTATTTGACAACGAACAAGAGTAATAATTATTTCATATGACCAGAAATTTTACATTACGTAAACCTCAAAATTGTGTACACCTAATTACATTTTATATAAAATCTTGTTATAAGTATCATTGGCTATAATTAATATAAACTCTTTTTTTATTTAATAAATTATTCTTAAGAAAAATATTTGTTGGACTATTTGTCTATGCTTTGCACTGGATCAGAAAGAGCATTTTGAATTTTTAAAGGGTTCACTGGGTTCACCCATATCTCCCTTACTAGCTGAAATTTTTATGTCCGATTTTGAAAATGTACTCTTTAATACAAAAAACGTTTTAGTTGAAAACATATTTTTCTGGACCCGTTACGTATATGTGTTTTGCATTTGGAAAGGTACGGAAAGGCAGTTAAATAAATTCTTAGATCTTCTAAATTCACTTAATCAGAAAATTCAATTCACATTAGAAATGGAAAATGACAAAGGTTTAAACTTTTTAGACATTAATATAAAAAAATATCAATAATAGCTTAGAGTTTGACATTTATCGTAAACCTACTTGCACAGATACAATAATTCATAGTAAATCTAAACAATCATTGCAAATAAAAATGGCACCATTCCACAGCTACATACATCGTCTATTAACATTTAAAAAAGAAGTTAACGTAATCAAAGAAATTGTGAGAAACAATGGCTATAAAGAAAACCTAATAGATAAACTAATAAAAAACAAACAAAAGAAAAATTTAGGTAAACAGTTTTATGACGCTTCTTCTCAGGAATGCAATAAGAGATATAAATGTATTAATTATAGGTCTAAGATCAGCAATAGAGTTAGTAATAAACTGAATAAACTGGGATGTAGAAAAATTTCAGTAAATAAAAATAATTTAGGTAAAATGTTAATTAATAATAAAGACAAAACTGAAAAGCTACAAAAAACAGGAGTATATGAGTTAAAATGTAGTGACTGTGATGCTATATATATTGGACAAACTGGACGAAATGTAAAAAAGCAATTCGAGGAACACAGGAAATCTATTGTAAACAATGTATATAGTACGGGCATGTCAACACATTGTATAGAAAACAGTCATTTTATAGATTTAAATAATGTCAAATTACTCCATTCGGAGAAGAAAGGAAAGAGACTTGATCTATTAGAACAATTAGAAATAAGTAAGGCTGTTAAAATTAAGAAAAATTTAACGAATGAACAACAGATTTTTACCGGCCACCATATTTTAAATAAAATAATTTAGATTTAAAAAATAAAGTAATATTCAACTTATAAAAACATATTTTACAATAGTTTTATAGTAGGTACCAGATGTGGTTATATATAAGCAATGAACACAAATTTTACTGTTCAGTATTCCCTGTACTCTTGACAAAGGTCTAAAAAGCCGAAACACGTGTAGAGTTTCTAATAAAATATTTTTGAAACATTAAAAAGCAAATTTTTTCATATATTTAAAATATTTTAAAGATCCTTAAAAGAAATCCAAAGAGCTAATACCCAGAAAACATTTTGGTTTAATTTGACGTCGGGACTACCTAAATTAGGTATAATAAATTTATGTAATAAATAATAAATAGTAAAAACAAATAACAATTTTATACTCATTTGGTATCTTTCTCTATAAGTAGTAGCAACATTGTTGACAGTCATCTACAAAATTGAAAGTTCATAGTGAGAAAATAAATACATGTCGGTGATAAAAATAAATCCAATTTAATTGCGTAGTATCAGAAGTCCCCGGTTGTTGAAATTAATGCGCCGAAAATTTTTCCGTGTATACTAGCACCTGTACTTTGAAAAATAACCATGCGCCTCTAAAATATTCATTAATATAAAAAATTCTCCTTATCAAGTTAAAAAAATTATAATTATAGTAATTTAAAAACAAATTAAGTTCCCCTTCTTGGTAAAAGTTAAAATATAGAGTGGAATGAAAAATAATATTAACTGACAATTTTCTGCTAATTATTATTTACTAACTTTTACAAATCTTATCACAGATGTTTATTACATTAAGGTTTACCAGTTTCCTTACTTTGGATTCTTTAAATGTGCTGGCTACCCTGATGACGCAATGCAAGCAGAAACACGTGTCGGTAGATATTTTAAAGTTTTTTAAAGTGAGTGTCAACTGGTGAGTACCTTGTGTTTTATTTATTTTTGGTTTTACTAGACAGAATAGTTGAAATTAAAAATAACACTATTGAGTCAGTTGTACTGAACATAATGTGCATATTATCTTTTTTGTAATCCAAGTTTCAGCGTTTTGGCAAATAGTCGGGAAAATAATTTTTTAAAAAGATATATGTTATACTTATCTGTGATAAGATTTGTGAAAGTTAGTAAATAATAATTAGCAAAAAATTTTCAGTTAATATTATTTTTCATTCCACTTTATAATTATAGTTTGAGTATTTTTTAAACCTTTTAATCAGTTCGTTTCCATACAAACTCATTTTAAAAATTTCAGTTTCAAATCATACTATAACTGTGGTAAAAAAAATATGGCGTCTTACGGTAATTTGACGTTAACGTTAACTGCCTTAGAAAATGTAAGTCAGGTAGATAAGCTAGGTAGAATCTATCGACGTTGTCGACCTAATATTACTTTAAAGGAGCGTAATAAAAGCGACCAAATAGGTTGGTGTGTTGGTATAAATTACGTAGCATTTCAAACAAAATCACCTCGTTAGAATGTTTTACCATTATGACGATTTCAGTCACCAAACGGTAAATATGACTTAATTATACTACCTATTTCGACTTTAAGAGAAATTCACCTTTAAAGTAATTTGTGGCAGATTTCTTTAACGCTTTTTCCTTTGCTGCTAATTAAAAGCACTTTTAAGTAAAATAGTGTATAAGGTAGATTTATTGGTATTATTTACGTAAATTTAAATATACAGTAAAACTAATAGGTACATTTCTATGGGAAATGTATTTTTCCAGTCATAACTACCTCAATAAGTAAATTCGTCTAAAATAATACACCACCGTCGATGGTGGCGTATTATTTTTTTTAAGTAAATTGGCTATAATTAAAGCACTACCACATAATACTACCATAGCAGCGGTTTTCTCGTTGTCAGACATTCTTTAAATAATTTCAAACTAAACAAAAACCGTATCAGCTGTATAATTAGAGTAAATTGAACTTAAATCATTCGACATTCGTAGTATGTTCGACTCACTGGTCGGACCAGAGTATGATCGCGGTGGACTTTCGTTGCGTTCGTTGTCCCAGATGATCACTGGAAACACACAGACTCGGCTTGCGCTCGATTCGCCATATCTATGCGCACCTTTAGATAGAACGTAAATCGGTAGTTTTGTGTTATGGCTGTTTGGCTAGTGCTGTCGTTTATTGGTTTAGAGTGTTTTGCTCTATTTGTGTGTGTATATTCTTTTATGCAGATATTGTTTTGATTGACCTATATAAGTACTGTTACAGTCGTTGTAGTCTATCTTGTATATAGTGTTCATTTTCGATTTGTAAAAGAGGTTTAAGATTTGCAATTTTTTTTTTGTAATGTATGGTTTACGTTTAAATACGTTTGCAGTTTTTTCGGATACTCTCGGTATATATGGTTTGAAAACATACATTATTTGGTTGGGTGATTATTTTATTACTGGTTCATAAGAATGTTTAGAATAAGAATTTGCCTCTAGAACTTTTTTGACTTTTTTCGGGTTATTGGGTTTTTATTTTGGATGAAAATTTAAAATATATACCTATCTAATCGTGTAAGTACAAAATGAAATTTAACCATGTAAAACTGTGCGTTAAAAGTGTTTTATTTAAATTCTCTGATGACGATTTATTAAACCGAAATATTAGAAAAATTCAAAGAAATTACGTGCGTGTGTATCCCAAAAATTACAAGAAACGCTATTACAATATGTATAGAAACTCATTCTATCTAATGTCAGCTCAGGAATTGATTGGACATTTGTGTACTTACTAAATACAAAATTATACAGTGCGTTCATAATGAAAGAAATAAATTCAATATAATCTGAACGTGGTTTTGTAAAAAAACGCTCTGTCACGTCGATTTTCAAATTTGAATTGACACATTTTGAGACATACGGTACTATATATCGCTTCCGGTTGTTCTGGAAGTGACATCAACTTTGTTATTTTAAATTTAACACCTGGTATTTTTGTACGGATTTGTTGTATAGATGATAAAAAGACGTTTTCAAAAATGTAGTAAACAGGCTTTTTATTATAAACATTTTTTTATTATTTACAAAAAAACTTGAGATACTAACTTGCTGGATTAACTTTCTAAAAATGTTTCTATGTTCAATTTGTGGTAGTACAATGTATTTTTGAATTCCAATAACTATTTCTCGTTGGACATTGTGAATCATTTCCGGTGAAATTGGTCGGATTTCTTGACGTATTCTTTTCTTGACTTACATTAAGATTGTTAGGTCGATTCATAAAGATTTTGGCTTTTAAATATTCCCATAAGGAAAAATCTGAAGTGGTTATATCAGGTGACCTGTGCGGCCACTCAATAGGTCTACCAATCCATCTATTGGAGAAGGTTGCATCTAGAAATTGACGAACAGCGATTGCATAGTGTGGCGCCCCGTCTTATTGAAACCAAATCATAATCAAATCATTGGTACATCAGGGTCCTGTGGGTTGGGAAACAGAACAGCTAAAGCAGGAATAAGTTCCAATTGAAAAATTGTAAATAGCGTTCTTCTTTATTGTCCCAATAATTCGAATTTCGACAATTCCTGCCCATACATTAATTTTCTGAGGATATTTCTCTATTTATGTGACCACTGAAACAGAAAGTAGCCTCATCAGAAAGAGGAAAGTGTTGTATTAAATTTAAATTTTCATTGTGCATTCCATTTATTTGTTCGCAGAATTGATTTCTTCGATCAAATTCGTCATCTGACAATTCATGCACCAATTGTCTTTTATAGGGATGCTATTTAGCTGCTCGAAGAATTTTTAATACTAATCCCGTTACCAAATCATGGTTTTTTGAGAGTTCCCTAACCGTCACGTGGGGATTCTCTTAAACGTGGACGGTCAGGATGACTTTCATTAAATAAGGTACATACCTGCTCCTGAGTACGAACTCGTATCACCAAGGCCAATCATCAGAATCACCTAAAGTCGCTCTGTTTCTGTTAAATTCATTTTTGTGATAAATATACCGACACTTGAAATTACACACACCTGATACTGGGAACCTCAATTACTGTTAACAACTTTAAAAATCATGTTAGTGTAGGAAGTTAGCATTTCAAGTTTTTTTGTAAGTAATAAAAAAGTATTCATAATAAAAACCTGTTTACTACATCTTTGGAAATGTCTTTTTATCGTCTAGACAAATCCGTATAATAATACAGGGTGTTACATCTAAACTAACAAAATCGATGTCACTTCCGGAACAATCGGAAGTGATATTGTCTTGCCATTTGTCTCAAAATGTGCCAACTCAAATTTGAAAATCAATGAGTCCAAGCGTTTTTCGCAAAACCACGTTGTTCAGATTATATTGAATTTATTCCTTTCATTGTGAACGCACTGTATATTCAAAAATATATATAAACTTAGTCCCCAAAGAATTATTAGGTGGTCTCATTGGATGATTCTATTAACATTCTACGTATTTGTCATAAAAAATCTACGACGGTAGGAAATTTAAAAAATATTGTTGTTTTTGTTCAATCATACACCAAAATAATGGAACTTAGTATATTCAAAATCTTTCGGCGATATGTAAATTTTCAAAATACCCTGTAATAATGGCATGAACTTTTTAAATTTTAATAAATTTTATACCTCTTTACATTCAAATGTCAAGAATATTTTCGTTAATGCAACGAATCTGAAAACTCTCTCATCCAAGAATTGTGAGCTGGCGAGAAAATTCAAATAAACACATTTTAAACGTTTCAGCTTAGATCAGCAAGAATGTAACGCTCCCCCGAGTCGGTGACGGTGGTAAATCACGTTCTAAGTTCCAGATGTAAATCTCAACCCCATTTTATTTGCATGGAGGATGTGACGTATAAGTGATTGCCAATCTCCTTAGAGATACTATCAAAGTCCGGAAATCTATTGGCGAATGCTGATTACAAAATGTCTTCATTTAAATTTTAATACAATTTCACTTGAAAGGAAACGCCGCTGATACGTCAAGGCAATTATTGATGACCGTTGCGAGAAATAATGTTGGATTTGGAAATTGAACTGATCATTTATTAGGGAGAATCACGCAGAGGGATTCAGATGAATGTATTTACTATTGCGAAAAATAGGAAGTTAACCCTTTGGAAAATTTTTATGCTTTCAGAAATGGTACATACTGAAATCAATCACTTTCGGACACTATTAAATAAAAGTAATAAATTGTTTAAATAGTTACGATCTAAAATTACAATTAAAAGAAGCTGTGGTCCTGATGATTACTAATCATCATGTACGAGCAATTAAAATACAAAAATATAAAAACATTTTATTTATAAAATAGATTTTAGAAAAATATGGTTTAAACAATAAAAAAAATATTATTAGACCTACTACATTTTAATAAATATGAAACCAATAAAAACGTTAAATGCAACAACGTATACCAGGTTTTAACAATTATAAAAAAACCGTAGTACAACTCGATGTGTGGTGGAATTTGTATTAAAAGTAATTTTTGACGTTTCAATAAAGTCAAATTGGTGGAATGTCACTAATATTTTTTTTATACATTTCAAATTTTAAGAAGTGTCAGTCAAAATTCAAATTTTATGGTGTTGCCAAAATGTTTACAAAACTTTAATTTATAGCTTTATTTAAACAACTGAACACAATATTATAATGGGTTTGTATAACAGATCTGACTTATAATCTTTCATCACGAATATTTTTTTTTGTAAAGTTAGAAATAGAAATGTTGGGGCCTGGTAGACCCCGTTCCAGGGGACCGATTTTACTCATCAACGATCTCAATGTCTTCCTTGACCTCTAGAATGTGTGTACCAAATTTGAAAGCTTTATCTCGAAAACTGTAGCTGCTATCGCGAACCATACAGACACACACACGCGCGCACGCGCATGCCCAAGTAACAACTCTAAGATACTTTTGATTTATTTAGGTTTTAAAAGTGCTTTAACATGTTCAATAAAATGATAGTGGTTTTAAAATTACCTTAAGATAAACTAAAAGTTCTTAAAGACCACTGATTCTTATGCAAAAGGATTTAATGCACTCTTTAAATTAAAATAAAAAACTGTTTGCTCCTAATGCCCTATTGATCTTATACTAGTTTTATAATACTCTTGACATTGGCTATTTTAAAACTAATTTGCCTTTTTAAAGAATTAAATAGCAAGTTGGTTTTAAAACAATCCATTTTGGAACAAATAGTTTTAATGTAGTTTTATGGAGTATCCTTGATGTAGTCATTAAAACCCATTAAGAAAACTATTTTATCTTAAGCCTATATGCTCAATGAAATTCCACATTAAATCCTAAAACATAGTTTTTACTTTTTAAAGAGTAAATTAAGAATATTTTAAAGTTCAAAGGTTTTAATTTAGTCAATTTGATTAAAAGAAATGCCTGTTAGATTTTTTGATGACTTTATTAAAACTAATTCTACCCCCTCCATAATCGGAGAAAACACGCCATCTGCTCAATAAACTGATTGCTGATTTAGTGAACCAGTGCAGTACGTGTACCTACTTTATGCGTGAATGAAAATTAGAAGACATATTTAAAATGGAAAATATTAGTGACAAGTATTTTAAATTAAAACGAAGTCACTAAATCCAGCAATCATAAAACCAGCACAATTTTAAGGTTAGGATTTCATGCGCGCGCCAGATCCCTTTAAATCAATAAGGCCACGAGTTTGAACATATTAAAGCAACTCAGTTTTAAAAGGAAGTGTAAATAAATGTCTGGGAGAGTAATTGTACTTAAAGTGGTAAATAAAACGCTATTTTAAGTCTTGTAAAATTTAAAATGTTCTATTAACTTGCAATCAGTTTTTATCTAGACCACGCCATTTTTTATATAAGATACAGACCCGCCATGATGGATATTTTCAATAGCCAAAGAAAAAAAATATTTTTGAAATATATGCGCTTTCCATACTCTTAAATAACTGAAGGACGGTGTGTCCAAACATGCAATTTAATAAAAAAATGCATTTGGATGTTTAGATGCAAAATGAAAATTGACGATATTTTTAAAAAAATTTTTAGATAATAAAAAAAAACATTATATTGGTGGCGCTCGAGTTATGTAGAAGTATTTTATTATATTTTGTCAGAAAAGTGCCATCCGTTGGTAATTTTTACCAGAATAGTTTGCATTTGAATATTATTTTTGATCAGCTTTATATGCGTTACGTTTAAAATATTACCACTCTGCCCCATTAGAGACTTGCCGTTGTTTTAACTATTTCACGCATAAAGTTGTCCGACTTTAAAACAAAATAAAACCTTTTTTAGGATTAATTATAATGATTCTCAAGGCAATTTAGTCTGCTGCAATTTTATTTTAAATGCAAAACGTTTTAATACATAAATTTAAGGTTGCCTTGAAGAACTCTTTAAGAATATGAAATTAAAACTAAATGGTTTTTAATATAGTTTTAAAATTTAGTCTTCAAGACCCTTTTAGGATGGGCCCTTTTTGGATAGAAGCTGCTTTATGGTGATCCTAAGCTTGTCTTGAAGATCATTTGGTTTTATTCGAAGTTTTATTGTATAATTTTAAAGCGACCTTGGAGATCTTAATAAGAGCATTAGTGTTACCTGGGTGCGCACACGCACGCAACCAAATTATTATGGTTTCGAATTGAAGAAAATCAGTTGCAATTAATGTCAATCTAAAAACAAAATTTTACCAACCCCAAGTATTTTATACACAACTAGGTGTCATTATTAAGAAAGTAAATAATCTGTTTCAAAGATATATCCAATAACTCGTCTAAAGCTATTAGATTCAGTCAAAACATAGTAAGCATCTACCTAAAAAACGTTCTCATTAACCGTTCAGACGTCTGAAAATAGAGGGAGATTACAATTACTTAAAAAATATTAATCGCCTTCACATGTAAGCTCTAAGTAATTTCAAAACAACTAAAGTGCGCATTACCGGTTAACACCTATTTAGAGCACTTACCCAACATCCTCCCACTTTTAAAATCTGATAAACACCATTAACTGTCAATGATTTTAACCACTTAGTGTGTTTAAACCCTTAATTATTTCCAGTTTTTTTGTCACTTTTGATTGCATTTTTACTGTAATTAAGGTTTAGTAGTGCTTAAGTGGCGTCAAAATATGGCATGTGTTAAGTTGGTGCACCTGTATTTACTGACGTTTGTTTGGAAACGCCGGAAACACTGTTAATCCTCTGTATAAATACAATTTTCTCAGGCGGCGGCCTGATGCTGACAAATATTTAAAATGATCCCTGATTAAGGCTTTCAGTCAACAAATACCTTTCTTGTTACTTATTACACAGGATACTATTGGCCGTTTTGACAAATGTGTTTTAAAACAAAAGATGTTCCTTTTGTTTTTATTCAATCTTAAATAGGGCACACAAAATAATGTTTTATAAAAATAAGAATTAAATGACCCGCTGAAATTCGTTTACCCATCAAAGCCGTAATTGATAAAAATGTGACAGTTGTACAGGGTGATTTCTATTACTTTCTTACTCCAATTTTTTGGTTTATCTTTGGAAATAAATTAAAAATGTTTGTGACGTACCTTATAATATTTATTCCAAGGATTTCGAAAATTTCAACAAAAAAATCATTATTGAAAGTCAGATAAAAGTTGGAAAAAACAAAGCAATGTTTTTCAAATGTATATTTTTACAATTTTAAAAAAAAGATTTAAATTCTTTTTCCAAAAATATAACATAACATATATATTTACCTTCATATTTATGAAAATGCTGATATTTAATAAAATACTGACTGATAGTGACTCAGAAACACGTGTCGGCGGATTCATCCTTTTTTTGGCGGGCGTTACCCATGATCCTTTTGTTCCTCTGTTAATAATTTTGCATATTGTAAATTAAGAAATAATTAACTGTACGTAAAACTAACAATATTTTAATGTGCAGTTACTAACCTCACATAAATATGAAGTATTTGTAGGATTCCAATTTTCTCCTCGTACTTTGACGGCCTATTTCTTCCCTGTGGATACCGTGGGAACACTTTCATTTTAAAATCTTTTTCTGTCATTCTTGGTACAGTACACACCTCTACATCTCGATATTCTTACTAAGTAGCATCGCGCACTAATTAATATTACACAACTAAAACTGTGCGATTCTACTGTTATCTAAGTATTAAAATTTACACTGAATAACTTTTAAACACTAATTGTTACTGTTAAGAATATTCCATACCTTCAGACTACTTATTCAAAAGAAGCAACAACTCTCTAGTGCAAATTAAAATACACAGAAACTAAATGTAAACAAACCGTGAAATCGACAAATATGGACGTCGCGTACCATGTGACCATCCGAGCTAATGAAAAAGATGACATACCTATTGCCAGACTTTACTTAAGGGACTCTAGTAGGTAACAGATTTGTGCAAAAACTAACCATCAGTGTTTTCAATGCGTTAACCACCCTCTTGCTGACCCTAATAATGATTTATATGCTTGCGAATAATAATTTAAAATGGCGACGAAAATAGTATCCCTAAAACATTTTGGAAATAATATAAACAGCCAATTATTACCATACAAAGAGTTTTGAGGTACTGATATAAAGCTGGAGCAAAATAAAATTTAAATACTATTTTGGTATACTGGACATCAAAAACACATAATATAAATCTGTTGAGCCAACGTATGTAGTTCGAGATTCATAAATGTACAGTAAATGTGGCTATTTCTATTCCTTCCTTTGATTTTAAATCTCGTTATATTATCATCGGTATAAAAGTATTATATAAATAGACTGCCTATATAAGTAAGTTGTACACGGCCGTTGTCAATGGTGAGTGCCTATTTGACCCAATATTAAGTCAAATAAATAATACTATTAAAAAGAAAAAACAGTTTTTAAAGGGAAAAGCCAAAGGATATCGATCTTTCTTTAAAATAAATGGTTATAAATTTTAATGCAAGCAACCCAAATTTTCTATTTGAATTTTTGTTTGACGATTGTCTTGAAAAAATTTTGGTGTATGTGGATTTAAGATCTGCATGTTGATAATTTGCTCCACCTTGTTTAGTCCAAAACTTAGAAAAGTTTAAATTTTGGATATCCTCATTTTTTTAGTTACATTTTAGACACATTTTTAAAGAAATAAATTTAATGTTTAAGCAGATTTCCCATGTTTTCATCTGGAAAGTTACATTTGAAGTTTCTTAGGTGTCAACTGAGTTTTAGACATATCATTTATATAGATATATTGCATCGGCACCGAACTTGTAGAGTTTTTTGTATTTTTTTCGTTTTGTATAACTTTTTATACGAACTGCAACTTTTCGTAAGCGTCACCTACTGCTAGATGGCGCTGTCATGTTTAACTGTAAGACGGCATAAGATACGCATACTGTTATCCTACACTGTAGGAAATATGAAAAGATAAAAACAATTACACTGTATTCGTTTTCATTAAACGTGTTATTTTAAGGAAGAGAGATTCATAACTACAGCCGGCCCGTTTTAAGAAATTGACTGACGTCGCGTCGATGAGAGGCATAGTGAAACTTACCTCTTATACCATGTCCTTTAAGAATTATTTATGGTTATCAGCCGACACCTGCATCATTAATAAACCTTCCATAGTATACTCTGCTGATTGTGCAGCTAGGTGTATATATTTTATTTTTGGCACTTTCCATGTTTAAAATAACAATCTGTAAATTGTCTAGATAAATGAAGCAAAATACACGATTGACCATATATTTTGTTATTAATAATTGAAGCATGAGTGCTAAACATTTCTTAGGTTATAAAATAAAATAACCAAGTATAAAAAAAAACAAATAATTTTTTGGTGTCTCCAAATTATTAATTTTGTGTTTTGTTTGCCAGTTTTAAAATTTCTGTTAAAAAAATTAGTAGCGTAAATTAATCGTATTTTTGCTTAAAATACTTTTTCTCGATATTTTAGAAAACTTGTCGATACAGCACTTCTACTCACATGACGTAGTGCGGAAGTAAAATAGATCAAACTAAAAAAAATCGTTGGAAAAATATTTTCTTTTTCATATATAAACAAAATATCGATGCCATTTTTTCTAAAACAGTTTGTACATTTTTTTTGTAACATGAGGAAACACCTCGGAAAATGCAAAATGATTTACACATATATTAAGAATTTTTTATCATCGAGTAACCCCATTTAGGTTAACAATAATTAAGATTAGTGTAAATAACAAATTTGTATTTTGTATTTTACACAAATAAAGTTACTTACCTTTTAGGATCACGAGGAAAAGAAAAAAATGATTCTATATTGTTTTATTAACCGCTTCCCGAGTCACCGAAGTAACTCCAAGAAAATCCTAGGATTTTGTGTCGAGTAAAGAGAGATTAAGCCCTACAATTTATTGTGGAGTCCGAACCACATCTGCTTTTGACCTGCTTTTTTCTTTGCCGCTTCTATTACACCACATTAAGAAAGAAACAGAAAATAAGTAAAGTGTATAAATATGTACTAGAACTAATAAAAGTATTTATAACCTGGAACCCAGTAAACGTACGAAACAAAACGTCAGAAAAGCTTACACTTCCTAACAAAACGTACCTATCTCAGTATAGCCGCGCTTAGAGGTCACCGATTACTGTGCCTAGCGACAAGCCGAGATAATCTACTGGTCGCTGGATATCTGTTAAGCGTAGTTTTTGGCGAATGTCGTACGTTCGCCCTCTTTCTCTGCCCAGTAGACTGCATTGCATCGGACTAGCTTCATTCATTACCAGTAGTAGTAAATACAAAGCAGTGGTGTTTAATGTTT
Organism: Rhamnusium bicolor; assembly: GCA_029963845.1. Classification (NCBI taxonomy): domain Eukaryota; kingdom Metazoa; phylum Arthropoda; class Insecta; order Coleoptera; family Cerambycidae; genus Rhamnusium; species Rhamnusium bicolor. The sequence goes on along the minus strand of JANEYF010001271.1, from coordinate 779,753 downwards.
AATTAAAATTAGACGCCCCATTTAAACTTTTTTATATCTCTGTATCTTTATGATAAACAAAGATATCTGCAAAATGATTCAAACTTGGTTAATTATCATCTTTTGAAAATGCCGAAATGATGGTAAACCATTTCTAATAAAAAAAGAAGTGTCAATAATGTTGCATAATTACCAAGAAAATTAATTAAAACATCTTATCAAATAAACATTCTCAGTGCTACGGCGACGTCTACAGAACGAAATCTGTTTATGATTTAATTTAATAAGTTCTTTGTGAATTGTAACTTTTGTAATTGCGTTTTGCAGAGCGAAGGCAGCGAATGAATTTCCAGGGCTGACACAATAGTCGACTCGACTGGAGCATAATTCAGATTTGATATTAAAGACGTAATAACAAGGAATATAGCAATAAAGAACCGCCGGTTAGAATATGAAATTGTCGCTGGGTTTCGCCAACTTTAATTTCTTTCGCTATAATTCAACGACATTAAAATATCTCCCGACATTTTTACGACGCTGAAGAATTATTGGAGTAAATTACATTTCACATTTGAAATATTTAAATTTGAATTACTGAATTATATCCTTTTCTGCGAGATTTACAATTTTAGATATTCCAATGGGAAATTTTACTCGAGCCATTCGTCTCATTTTAAAACCATTTCACGTATAAATGGAAATTATAACAGCCCTAGGCTTATCTCCAAGCGACTTTATTTAATTTAAATTACATCTGAAGTGCTACTTCAGCAAGTTATATACAGAATGGCAATAAAATGTTATTAAGTCATTGCTTACATTGTCTTTGAAAGAAAATGAAAATTTTAACAATATTTGAATTGAGAAGTAAACAGTGTTCATTCCCTGGACACTATCTTTACCAACTTAAGGCACAAAAAGTGGATCATATATGAATTTTGATTTCAAATTTCAAATTAAAAAATTTTTATAAGTAACGTGTGACATCATACAGGTCTCAAATACCAACCGATAATATAGTGATGACACCTACTCAATTTACAAACGTAAGTTTAATAATTTTTTGTTGAAATTTTATTTTACTGATTATACATAACCTATAACGTAAACGTAAACGTTGCAACATCCCCCCGTCCAATTGCTGGCATAACACAATTAGCTGGGGGTTGTACTTATTGACCAGTCAGTTAGCAGGTCGCGAATAAGGGCCTAGATTGATTTGAGTTCTCACCAAAATATAGGCTGGGCGCCAGGACTTTTGCAAGTACCAAATAAAGTTTACTTTAAAAGGTAAAGATAACGTTAATCCTTGAATTCAGTTGGGAAGGAAGTAGAATAAAAGATATTATTAAATAAAAAGTATAATAAACTGGTATGAAGAAACGTACAATATTTACATTGGCTTAGATGGCCTCTTTTAGTTAAAAAATATAAGTGGTTGTGGTTGAAGACCAACAAAATAATCAAAAAAAAATTATATGACGTTATGAGAAATAAAAAACGTAACTTCAAATGGGTTAGTCCGAAGAATCCACCAACGGCTAAGCTCTAAATGGGTTCAGTGTCAGTTTGAATCACCACTGTCAGCACTGGAGTTACCCTTGAGACGAAATGCCAGTTGTATAAAATATCGTTTTCCTGTTCCACCCAGTATATAATGATCAGTTCGATCCACCAGTTATCCTCTTCTCTAGGTATTCACATAAAAAGGGGAGAGTTTTATGAGATCAGTACTATTGGCAAAACAAGGTAAAAAGCTGTGACGTTTGATTTGTCCAGCTACGTAGATAAAACATGAAAGTTAACACAAATTTACAGAGTAAATTGCAAACTAAACAAACTAGGATTGGTATCCCATAATATTTTAGGGAGTTGAAGACTTCCACTAACTTAAGTATCAATAAAGGTTAAGTTAAATAGAAAAAAAACTAGTCCAACAAATAAACTAGGTATAGCTATGATTATAAACAAGTGAAATAGGTATTCACTATATTTTAAGATCTTTTTTTACTAAACGAAGGTAATCTTCAAGAAAATAGAATTTAGAATGTCTGTATACAGACAGACAAATAGAAAGATAACGTAAATAAATACTTGATAAATATAAAACAGTATGATAATTGTCAAATTAAACGTAAAGTTAAGTTAAATGATTAATCGTTCCTCGTAGAGAGGTAATAATGAATTCTAGATAAAGTTAAATAAAGATATATAGCTTGACTATATGTTTACTGCAGATAATTAAAAGTTAATCAATTGCCAGATAACTAGGCAGGTATAAAGTATGTCTGCCAGAGAACTAGGCAAGGTTCCCCTAGAGCAGCGTTTCTAACTAGATACTAATATAAGTAAAGGATCAAGTAAAATAAGCACTCGATATTTTAATTTTAGAAAAACCTCACGCTGCAGAGGTTTAGTTGGTAAATATATGTACTGGTATAAAATGATCCACCACAAAACAAATGCACCACGTTAGGTAATTCTCACAAAGGTTATAAACAAATAGGTTTCTTCAACATACCAAACTCCAAAAATGTCACCAGTCACCACTCTTCACAGAGCTAGCAACGTAGCCAAGTGACATAAAACATTAACAGACAAAGACAAAGACAGAAAACAACTAACTAACTACGATACAAAATGGCGACATCCGTTGGCGGGTAAATCGAAGATTTGCAATAACCGAAAGTTAATTTAAATTAGCACACAAAATTATTACAATATCCGAGGGATATTAGATAAATTGCCAACAAGGTACGAAAAATCGATACTAATCGATATTAATGATGCTGTTCTACAGAACAACCAACGTGAACTGATTGATCACTGAAAATAAAATTTGCCCAAGGCGTAAATTAAGATAAATATGGTACAATATTATTATAAAAAATTACCTCAACGGTATGTCAAATCAGTATAGCAACTGTTTAAATAATGATGATCATAAAATTACACAATAATACCAGAAAACTTATAAATTTTACCAGACCGCTGAACTACAGGTGTTGTCTTCAAAACGCTACATTAGTAAGAGGGAAGTAGCACCGTACTGTTCTGCTACCTAAACTCGATTATAGTTAGGAAAGAGACAGACATTTGAGAGTACAGTATGAGCAATAAAGACAAATAGATATTTAGGCATTTTTTATAAGTGCAAAAATCTACCAAACCAATTGTTCCAGTAGAAATCAGTAGCGCCATCTGGACTAGAGTGGCAGAAATAATTCCTCACAGAAAACGACAAACTGGAATGAAATGGTTTGCAATTTCGTTACAACGTAAACTTAAACGTAAACGTAAACGTAAACAAACGTAAACGTAAACAAACATTAACATAAACAAACATAAACAAACATAAACATAAACAAACATAAACATAAACACCACAGAAATTATACCACCCTGGAATCGAAAACCAAAGCTGTACGGGCGAGGATTATACTGATGAAAAAACGCGGAGGCACAACCATTCCCACAAAATTGCCAACGTCGATGGCGGGATTCGTACCCACAGCTACCATAGAGAGAATATCTGGTCATGTTTGTCATTGCGCGCTCTAGCCAACTGCTCCACCTAGCATTGATAAATAATTATGTGAGAGATTAGTTCCTTTGAAGTGGCAATCATAACCCAAAGTATTTGAGGATTTTAACAGCAACAATTTACGTAAATTGAATACATGCATTTGTATAAATTCACGACATTTGTACCATCTAGTAAGAACTGAAGGAAGGAGGCCATCATAACTGACATCTAAAAGATAAAAACAATTAAAGGCAATGGGAACACCAGGTCGTGGAGGAATAACATAACAAAAGCAAACATGAAAATAACAATACATTTGAAACAAACGTATAAAAAAAATCACACAAAAAACAAACAGAAATAGCAAACTATTTATTCAAACAAAAACACAATGTCTGAGTACATAAAAATTTTGTTTTGTTTAGAGTAATTCATTTCTGTCTTTGGCATAGGATTTTGTGTTGAGTAACGAGCTTTATGTTATTGAGATGAAAGTACATGTACGATTTTTTTGTAAGACAAGACAGTGGGTAAATATAAAAAAAATTGTATATTTAATCTCATAAATTAAGAAAAGATGTTTCAGTTTACAGGGGCTTGCTAATAATATAAGTTTTAATATTAAAAATTTTAAGAACTGCTATATTTTATTGGCTTTATATAATAGATCTGATTTATAATCTTTCATTCATAATATTTTTTTTCGTAAAGTTAAAAATAAAAAAAATTGGGGTCCCGTAGGCCTATTCTCCTTCTCAGAGAACTTTTTTCTCTTTTTTTGGCTTCTAGAACATGTATACCAAATTTAAAACCCGTGTCTCGAAAACTGTGCTTGCTGTCACTATAGACAGAGACACAGACAATAAAAATATCAGACATTTTGAAGATATCAACTGACACGTAAATAACCTACTTTATTGAGACTAATTTTTTTCAATGCAATTTTTCGAAAAATACTACAATTTCATTGTAAGCACACTTAGGAGACAATGAATATAAAAGTATTACCTAAAACTTATTGAATTCAAAATAACTTAAATTTAGATCGAACAATGTAATATTATTACGAAACAAAGAAGGTTTAGTGCCCTATTCCCCAAAAAGAAACAATTATGCAGCTACGGACACGTGTTTCGGAGTTATTGCCACTCATCAGCGTAGCGTAGCTAAGGAATTGGATCTACGATGGGATAGATCAGGAACAAGAACTAAAATAAGGCTGGAAAGTACAGTACACAGTACTCAATTAATGCCTTCATGTTCCCATGTGCCATATTTGGGGCTTCGATGAGCACAGTCAACACACAGAGCTCTATGTGTACTGCTCATTTCCGCCTGGCACATACAAATAAAACAAGATAGATTTATTGGGGTTCAAAATAAAACAAAGAAGGTTTAGTGCCATATTCCCCAAAAAGAAACAATTATGCAGCTACGGACACGTGTTTCGGAGTTATTGCCCCTCATCAGCGTAGCGTAGCTAAGGAATTGGATCTACGATGGGATAGATCAGGAACAAGAACTAAAATAAGGCTGGAAAGTACAGTACACAGTACTCAATTAGTGTCTTCATGTTCCCAAGTGCCACATTTGGGGCCTCGATGAGCACAGTCAACACACAGAGCTCTATGTGTACTGCTCATTTCCACCTGGCACATACAAATAAAACAAGATAGATTTATTGGGGTTCCAAATAAAACAAAGAAGGTTTAGTGCCATATTCCCCAAAAAGAAACAATTATGCAGCTACGGACACGTGTTTCGGAGTTATTTCCCCTCATCAGCGTATCGTAGCTAAGGAATTGGATCTACGATGGGATAGATCAGGAACAAGAACTAAAATAAGGCTGGAAAGTACAGTACACAGTACTCTTCATGTTCCCATGTGCCCCAAATGTGGCACATGGGAACATGAAGACACTAATTGAGTACTGTGTACTGTACTTTTCAGCCTTATTTTAGTTCTTATTCCTGATCTATCCCATCGTAGATCCAATTCCTTAGCTACGCTATGCTGATGAGGGGCAATAACTCCGAAACACGTGTCCGTAGCTGCATAATTGTTTCTTTTTGGGGAATATGGCACTAAACCTTCTTTATTTTATTTTGAACCCCAATAAATCTATCTTGTATTATTACGAAAGCTTATGAAATTATCTTCAAATTGGTGTAAAAATATACAGGGAGTTCCATTTATGAATTTATCAATTTTTTAATAAATAGTTAATATCTTTACAACGATTCACTTTACATATAGAAAACATATATCATTTTATAACGAATTTAACAAGGAATCCAAGAATGCAATAATATACATGGTGTCACATTTGGAATAAACAGTTGATGTATGTTCAGGGAAAACGAAACATCCTGTACAGTTCGTAAAAATTTTAGGTTATGGCGCTTTATACTAACACTATTTAAAAACGATAGCAAATGTTAGCCTTACCATTATTTTTCTGTTAAAATTTCGACTTTTATCTCAGAATTTTAAATTTTTTATTGCTGACATGAAGGCATAGAAGGGCCATGCCTTCATAGTTTTTCGGTGAAACGCTCTTGAAAAATTTTAACAGAAAACTTTAATTAAACCGTTTTAGACACAATCGAATACCAGAACTAAAAACTTAAACACGTGCTCATAGAACTTCTGACTTTGAGTGGTAACTAATAGTTATTAGATAAAAAATCAATTTTTTTGGGGGGTCGCTGGCCACCTCAAAGGATAGCCACAAAAATTTGTTGCTTTCCACTTTACAAATGGCAACTTTACCCATACCTACCGTTTTGAAAATCCAAAAAAAGTTTTTTACTCCACCTTATTTAGAAACTTTAAAATTATGTGTTTTGACGCTTTTTATCATTTGGAATTTTGGAGGTAGATATCATAGTTAAGGTGGTGTTAATCGATTTTAATAATAGATAGTTTGAGAACTCACTAAGAGTGAAGTAAGACCCAGAATTTCGCAATTACAAACAGATTCTGACTTCGGGGGGACATCGAAATAGGTTTACATTCTGAACTTTAGTAGACTGATAGAATACACAGCCCCACAAAAAAAAAATAATTCTGACCTAGCAATGAGACGAGTATATCCTTATGTATTTTTGATTCCGAATCTGGGGTCAAAAAAAGTCGTACACCCCCAAAAAAAAATTTTAGAGCCAAAAAACACCCCCTGAATCGTTTTGTTTAATATTTTCGGGAGAAATTGAATGTATTACGATAAAAATAAAGATGCATTGCAGCGCTCACCCTATCGGTATGAAACGCACCCCCATATAGGGTGAGAACCACCCTCATCTGCCATCAAACCAATTGATAACGACAATGACTGAAAAACATCTAAAAATGTTTAAGTTTCGTTAGGTTTGCAATAAGCTGACGTAGAATTCACGTAATACCCCAAAACTACCCCTATATCGTTATGAAAAACAACCCTTAACTTCAATTACAGAAAAGAAAAAGGAAAAAAACATAAAATTTGATAACGATTTCATTATATGGATGTTCTTATTTGCAGAGATCCTTATGGCTAGGATATTAGCAGTCATTTGTCACCAATCTTAACACCATATGGGTATAAAACGCATCCCTGAAGGGGGTGAGAAGTACTCTTACGTTAGTAGCTTTTAATTCTTCTTTTTTTAATTTTTTTTTATGGTATCTTTTAACTTTATTTTCAAACGATCTTCTTACTGACTGTCGTTTGTGTTGTTCTTTCGTGTCTCTTTTCAGAGACCAACAACAGTAGTCTGCTATCATGTGTTCGTCCCATCTTCCTTGATATCGTTTTTCCATTTCATAACGCTATAGAGGTTGTTTTGGGGTATTACGTGAATTCTACGTCAGTTTATTGCAAACCTAACGAAACAAACATTTTTAAATGTTTTTCAGTCATTGTCGTTATCAATTGGTTTGGTGGCAGATGAGGGTGGTTCTTACCCTCTATGGGGGTGCGTTTCATACCGATAGGGTGAACGCTGTAACTTACCTTTATTTTTATCGTAATGCATTCAATTTTTCCCGAAAATATTAAACAAAACGATTGATTAAAATGATAACATCATTTTCAGATCGTTATCTCATACCCTATTCAGGGAGTGTTTTTTGGCTCTAAAATTTTTTTTTTGGGGGTGTACTACTTTTTTGTCCCCGGATTCGGAATCAGCGATCAAAAATACATAAAGATATACTCGTCTCGTCGCTAGGTCAGAAAAAAATTTTTTTTGTGGGGCTGTGATATCTATACTATAATACTAAAATAAAGTAATTTCAAATAGAAAATCTGCACGAAAGGTTGGGGGTAGAATTCCTGAAAAATATAATTCTCTTCCATTTTCAACAAAAGGCATTTCAATCTAAAATGGGGAAAAATTGTGAAAACTTGAAAACTACAAATAGAGAACTTATCTTAAGGGTGAAATTTATTTCCTTTGCGTCTTTCAGATTATCATTACATAACATCCCCCTCATCATCATTTCTTAATGGTGTTAATTTTTTATATTATAATTAAAATGTGTAACACATAAAAAAGATCCTGAAAATCCTCCTGGTAACATTCACATAATTGAAAAACAAACAGGGCGGTTAAGTTTAAATGTAAAGCGATTAAGGGCTTCCTCTTGTTTAAACACTCTTAGTCGAGGGGTGTGCACACTACTACCCTTGATATAATGTTACAAACGCCACCGATGAGGCTTATTTTTAACCAAATAAGGGGTCGAAATTGCCTACATTTAGGGGCGCTTAGCAGAGTCGGCAAATCAAATCTGGTTTATTTAATGTTTGTACATTTTTAAGGGTATGTTTGGTTATTTATCCACCAGTCAGGTGAACTAATAAAATTTTAATTCTGAAATAAATATTTGTTCTTGTTTCAGACACATTAGGAGAACACAAAATATATATACCTTTATTAAAGAAAAGGAATATATTGCAGCAAATATAACCTAATAAGATATTGAAGTATTTGAGCACGTTTACTGAAGTTGTAGTCGAATTATTCTCGAGTACATAAGAAATAATGTAGTGTGGATATCTCTTAATCGAAACATACTAGAGTATGTTTTTAATGGCATAATAAAAAGACATTACAATGTAAAATTATCCCAATAATTTTAAATCATTGATGATATAACAAAAAACAAAATAGCATAATGAAGAAACCAGGAGTTTATTATTTGACATATCCGGATCATAATGCCTTTTATGTGGGTCACACTCGTCATTCGTTTGAAATTAGATATGAAGAACATCTACTGCCTAGTCGGGTATTCCTTGTCCAAATTTAAGAATTTATGTATATACATATATACATATAAATACAAAATAGTTGTTGCAGATTTATTTTTAATTTAAGAAAATTTGATATCATTTCCAGCAAAATAGCGAACTAGGATGACTCAGGATAATAAATCTGTTTAAGTGCAATCTCTCTATATTTGTGTATCGTTTATTGATAAATTTCTCACTTCTTACCTCCGAAATTAATTACAATTTAGATATAATGTGCAGCATAATGTAAACTTAAGACATGTAAATAAACTTTTTTGTAACGCCATATCCTAAAATGACATTTATTGGACAGTTTCAATGAATCAAAACAATGTCATTATTGACACGTGAAAAATAAAGAAAAAAGTATGAAATAAAGAAATTTTATTTCACAGTGTGAAATAAAACTTTATACTCAACAGACAACAAATTAAAGTTCTTACGTCAAACATTTATTAATTATTAACAAATTTCATGAACAATTTTATTTCATAATTTAACAAAAACTTATATGAATAGTACTGTTACTAACATTATTTATATTTATTCCTGGAATTATAGGTTCAGATGTGCGAAAAATATTTGATTCATTTATATTAATATGGTGGTTGGTTTGATTTTCATCAACGACTACATCGGCAGGCAGTATTGTCTGAAAATATCTGTTTTGATATTTCCATTTTGTTCTGGATACTATCTTCTATATATCCCTCAACAACTGTTGAGGATTTTCATACCCCATGACGTTTTAAGGTAAGAATATCATCTCCAGAAGCAGCTAATAGTAATACCGAAGATCTCCTAAAGCTGTGGCCCGTATATTGCTCAGGATTAGATAAGTTAAGGTATTTAGTTGTAATACTTGGTATTTTTGAAAATGGATTAATACCAACTCGTTGGACCGTACATTTTTCTCTTCGATATTGAAGAAAAACCCCTCTCTGATTCACATGAGTAGGGCGAATAGCTGCATATTTATCATAAATATTTAGTGGATTTATTCCATTAACTGTCTCACCAATTACCGTAAAAGTTCTTTCAATGTGGGTCTTCGAATCAGGTACTTTAATAACCAGCATGCAGTATTTTCTCACAATGTCATCAATGGTCATATTGTAGAGTTCCTCTCGACGACAAGCGCCAGCCAAACGCATTGTTAATACAACTTTCAACATTAAAAACTTTTCGTCTGGTGCTTCTAGTAAAAAAGGTTCGACATCTGCTCTGTCAAAAACTTTAGATTTCTTAGCCCTATACCCAGTGGATTGTCTTTTCAAATAAATATAGTTTAAAAAAACTAAAAAACACGCTTTTAAAGCACATCAAACTAAAAAGTGAAAAATAATTATTAATATAAACTGAAAATAATAATGAACGAAAAATACTAGTATTATTGTGAAAAAAGCGTGGGGTGCTTTGTGCAATATTTTTCGTATATCGAGCACCCCACGCTTTTTTCACAATAATACTAGTATTTTTCGTTCATTATTATTTTCAGTTTATATAAATAATTATTTTTCACTTTTTTAGTTTGATGTGCTTTAAAAGCGTGTTTTTTAGTTTTTTAAACTATATTTATTTTTAACTTTTTAGTTTGATGTGCTATGAAAGCGTGTTTTTTTAGTTGTTTTAAACTATATTTATATTGCTTATTGATGCTGATATTATAACATATTACGATCCAACAGATATTTCTGAAAAAAAAAAAAAAATTTTTATTTCAGCCGTGAGGTTCGAACTCACGCCGGATGAGTCTGTCGTTTCGCGTCGAGTGCCTTAACCCACTCGACCACCGGGCTAATTAACAATTATAGAATCTACTGACATATTAAGCCTTTGCTTTCACGCAGGGATACGTGAGGAAAGGATTGGCGATCCTGAACAGGATAATGATATAAACTTATCAAATTATTGTATTGTTACCGGTTCTTAATAAGTGTACAAAGTTTCAATTAAATCTGTCCGTTTAAAGTGGGTTAAAATCGAGTCCAAAGAGTCGGTTACAAACAAACATACAAACAAGCAAACATACAAGTGAAGCTAATAAAAGCGTGTTAAAAAGCTTTTATTTTTTTGATAATTAGATACATCTATATTATTCTTTACATTCAAAACTGCTTTAAGCATCGAAAACTTGGACCAGAGACTTGAACATTTTAAAGTTTTTACTTTTTCAGATAGATAAGTCAAAAGAACAGACTCAGATATGTTACTCACAGTTTTCTGCTTACACCAGTGCATAAGTAAATCGTATTCTTCTTCGTACAATTTTATAGATTTCGCTAGTAATAAATCTAAAGTTACAGTAATTTCTTGCTCCCGATTTCCGGAGGAGTACCAGGAATAAAATCTTTCTCAATATCACTCATTTCATTCCAAATAATAATTTATTGTAAATTAGAATGTGTCAAATGCGACGTTTAAATCGTTCAATATTTTTTTTTTATTATTATTTGTTTCTATGGAAACAGCAATAGAATTTAATCATTACGACAACGTAACTTTGTCAATTTGCCGTATTTTTACAAAATTATACTGTTTTCTAATTTCGAATGACGATACAAAAAAATTTGTATATAACTCGAGACTAAAATGTGTTTTTTTTACTCATGTGGTTTATAGCACTCGCCTTCGGCTCGTACTATAAACGCCCCACTTTTGAAAAAAAACACCATTTTAGCCACTTGTATAAAATACTATTCATAATACTGATATGTTTCAAAGAAGTTTTAGTTATAACTTTGTTACTATATACAATGTATAATTGACGACGATTTTAAACAATTGTCAGTAAACAGTTTTTGAGAAAAGTCAAATTTCAATTTTTACACTCACAATAATGCATATGTTTGTTTCTATTGAATTGCAAAAACGGATTGTTTGTAAATTGATCTAATATACTATTATATAATTATATTTCATTAAACTGTAAATCTGTGTCTTTATTATTACAACAAATTAACATCATATAGAATACTACTTTACATCAACCTGTATTCATCCTCAATTAAGCAAATTTATTTTCAGCAGCTGAATTTTTATTATAATATGTATAAAATAATTGACAGCTTTCGATTTAAGGCCTCTCACCCTTTTTTCATTTATGTAACATTTAAAAGCTTTGAAAAATGATATCCCACATATTCATTGAGTGGTAAATTTATCTTAAAAATAAAAAATGTTTCAGATGAAGGTATATTCGTCGGATGGCGGCATGAGTGATATAAAATAGGGGTAAGGAAGAGTGTATAAACGGAAGTGAAGTCTCTAATCTTAAGTTTCCGGTCGATTAGCAACGTACACTAACCGCCATATTGGAGTTTGATTTAAGAACACTCATTTAGCCCCAACAAAGACGTTCAACTGTTCTATTATCTTTCTGACACGAACTTTATCATGTCGCCTATGAGTCTGGGGCAATTTTAACCAATATCGTACGTCAACTTATTGTACACTGAAGTGAAAAGCTCTATAATTTTTCACTTATCGTGAAAATATTAGGTCATACATGAAAGAGTTCGTAGTAAAAGCAATTTGCTTTATAGGGTTTTCAGCGGTGAATCATTAATTATTACAATAATTTAAAAACATTCACTTAAAATTGAGATGTTTGTGTTGATCAGAATATAAAATTCAGTAGTGTACGGTGCGGTACGGTATTGTTTAAGAATATTGCGAATATTGTCATGGACTACACCTACTAAATGTCCAGGTGGGGGCGGAGCAACATTTTGTGTATTACAAAAATATTATTTGTTTTGTTAGCATAGCCACAATATAGGTATCAGCATTCGTTGACTTGATGTTCTGCTTCCCCACTAGTAGTAGTATGTTGGAATAAGAACCTTGCAACAACATACATATGACTGCTATTTGTTTTGTGTATCCACTCGTATGTATTTAATATAGGTATGTATTGTTTCATGTGTTATACAATAAATTTATTCAATTTCATATAATATTTTATTTATGAGCTTCCATATGAACTTCTAAAAGGGTTTATGGGCCCAGAACCGTTCCAGTGAATATTGTTTATGAAATCTGAGGAATACATTGTATATAAATGAAAGTGCCATATATACGCTAAATAATGTCAAATAATTTACCGTCAATTGAAAAATTGAAAGGCCGTGAAAATTATCAAAATTTTCATAACTGGTCGTTGCATCGCCAGCGTTCTATGGATATTACCTAAATCTGGCGAGTAATCGCCAACACTGGCAACACTGCATTACGTACACCACTGACTCTCGCCGAAACTATGATTCCATGAATCGCAACTACGTCACTATTCGGTCGGTCGACTGAAAATCAGGGTTGTCTATAATAATAAACTCGACCGTGCGTGTAGGGTTGTCCACGTCAACCAACGAGATCGACCAATGAATCCACTAAACATATGAAATATATCGGAATTCACTCATTTGCGATTTGCTTTACAACAAAAAATCTTCCAATTTGCGACTTTCTGAAATTTTTTTTCGCAAAGCAATTCTGAAAGTAGCCCAATTTGTGACAAATCGTCCAATCTGGCCACTCTATGCGATACTGTTGTCTAGCTGGCTCTGCACGTTATTGTAGTCAATTGGTTCGGTAATTCTCGGGTGTATAATAGACTGTCGGTCAATATTCAACGGATAAAAGTAAATCGCGTATACTAATGACCGTGTTCGTTCCTTCATGGTTTTATCTGTATAGGAGTACACTTGTACAGTGTTTCCTAATTGTTTGTTCCCTTTACACATATCTCCTTTATCAGTGCCCGGCGATATCGGTGCTTTTACTAAATTATAAGAATTCTCCTATTGCTCAATTCACACTTATTTGCAACATTAAAAACGTCGGCGACTTTGATCCCTTTACCGCCGTCAAAGGTGCCACGTTATATATGCTGCAAATAGATTTGAAATAAACAACAGCAGTCTCGGATCAGTATGAAACCGTCAAAATTATTCGCTCAGCTGCTTCTTATACGCTAAGCTAACTGCATTCATAGTAATACTTAACTGGGAGAATATTTCTGACGATTTCAAACTAGTCCTAAACTGCTGTTGGAACAAACCTACTTTGTATCTGGATGATTGAAAAATTGCAAATTTATTTATGAAAGTTAATACAGCCACTTTTTAAAAATTATTTAGCACCGTAGTGGATTGGTTTCATTATAACACTCATCTACTTAAATGAAAACTACTCATTACATCTCAAAAGACGGGAGAAGGACTTGCCCCCTCTGTCTTCCTTGGTGACACCCATAGATATTTTCCCATATTTTAATATGGTTTTTGTTTTGAAAATTCATTTTCCTTAAAAAAATAAACCCAAAAGAGGTGAAGCCAACTTCTTACCATTTAATACACATAACAAAATTCAAAATAGAGCCGGTCAATACATACAGCAGCATAAGTTGCCTTTGTAAAAGATTTTAAACTTTAAAGTTTAAAAAAGGAAAAAATGCAATTACGGATATCGATGTTTTGAAATTACTGATCCTCATTAGGGCAACATAGTTTAAAGAATTGGAAATGGCATAGGATACAGATTAGAAACAATTAAACAATGGGTAGAAAGAACAGTACAATATTCATTTGCATTCTCGTGTCCATAGTAGGTACTAATTTATAGTTTCGATTGTTAGTCAACTTAGAGAGACTTATGTATACACTCGTCTCTATCTAGTGAGATTCTAGGAGGTTTAAGGTTCAAGTAAAAGTTGTTAATGTCATATTCCTTAAAAAAATAAACACTGTTTCGAAGTTATCGTGCCTCATCAGTATGAGCTTAGCAACTTTTCTTACTAGAGCCTCGTTTACATGCAGAAGTATTTATGAAAAACGCCTCTCTTTTTGCACAGCCAAATTCAATATTCATTCCATCAGATCTTCAATTTATAAACTTCACATAATTTCATTTAAAGCGCTTGAAAAATGTTTTAATTCATTGAATTAATTATTATGCCGCTATCTATAAATCTATAATGAATTAAATAAAATTGAGTATGAACATCCATTCATCCTTATGGTCAGTAATACCTTAGCAGAGCTGGAAAAGAGAATAATATAAATCTGCGGAATTTAATTCGCGCATGAGAAAAATATCAACCCAACAATATATATGTTAAGGAATACAATTTCCTGTTCTCATAGAGCTGGAATGGTCTCATAAAGTGTTCTAGTTACCGTCTGAGCGTCGTTTTCCAAATAGGTAAAAAACTACAGTGATAAATATCTGGTAAAGTTGTGTCCATTTAGCTTATTATTCCGATATCTTCATTCAATGTAAAGTGGGCTCGCTAGCACGCCGTACTAACAAGACAGTGCGAGGTGGCAGTCACTCAGACCATAACGAAGAGGCGGCACTACCGCCCAACCGGGCCGTGCTAAGCTCGTACTTCAGCACACAATGTGCCATTAACCACTCTTGCACTAGCCACCGGTACTGGTACTGTAGGCAGCCTCAAACTTACATCCACCGTAAACTTTCGGACGTGGTTCTACTAACAAGTTTTATAATAATCTCCACATATAAGTAAGTTATAGGAAATTACTATTTATTAACCCTTTGCCTAGGCATGCGGTGAACGTGAAAGGTTGTTTGGTAGTTGTATTTTACCGTAACTGATTCAATCAAATTTTATGGCTTTTGATACAGGCTCGATAAGAAAAACACATTCCTTTTATTTTAAGGTCTTAAAATTTTTTAGGATAACGAAATAGTACAAATTACAAGATGTTTTCTAAATAGTTTAGCTAATTATGATAATTTCAAATGTATACACATAGCAATGATCAATTGAGTTCTGATCAGGTCAGTGCGACAGTTAAATGTAACAACTTGTACTGTATATTTTAAACCAGCAGAGCAGTATTATAAAAATTATTTCCAAAACTCTAAATCTTTCCTTTTGGGGCTTCTGCAAATCTTCTTTTATTGCTTCAGGCAATTATTTATATTGTCTCCAATTATTATTTATGATTTCTGGCATTCTCTTTGGGTATTAAGCCATAGTTCTAAAAATTATTTAAAATTTTTTAAATAAATCTCTGCGCCAAAAGGATTAGCCAGAGTTTGGTTGTGAAAAAATGTTTTAGCCTATCCAAACAATTTCTAATACCTAGAAAAATTAACCTGAAAATGAAACTTGAATGTCAAATACTTTAGATTATAAAGGTTGATGTTTCGGAGTACTCTCCGATTTCGTTTTCAAAACTAATGGAAAATTTCTTTGGTAATAGATTGACTTTTATATCAATTTCAGACATGACAATTTTCTGTTTATATATTTCCATAGACACGTGGAATAATAGTCACATTATTTAGTAGAATTATGCAAAATTTTTGGAAATAAATTGTGTGGACTCATGTCAGGTAATATAACTGGCCATACAACTATTTCATCTAATTATAATTATTTGAAATAAAGATGGTTGTCGTGTGCATCCAAGCTTACCTCTGAGAAGTAACTAGTAGTGTCATTACTTCAAGCAGCATAAACTATGAAATTGAAACAACGGATAACTACAGATACACTTTTACAATAGGCAAATTCATTTTCAAGAAAATTGTTGAGTCGAACTAATTAATTGTTGCCTAGATTAATAATTTTGAGGATATCCAGTGTTGTTCAAACTGGTGTATTATGTAAAACGTCCGTTCACAGGCCAACATTTTTCAAACCCTGAGACCAGACTATACTTTTGCGAAGGTTTTTGGTGCATTGAATCTAAATCCGACCTCAGAATTGCTCCATCACATTAGATTTTCGAGATATCCTAACCTAAAAATGTAAAAAACACGGTTTCTAGTTATATTCGGAATTATATTACACCGCAAATTAATTTCTTTCGGCAAAACTCGTTACGGCATCTGAAAGTACTACTTTTCCTCTTCAAAATGCATTATGAATTTTTCAGATATTTTATTTCTTTTCGGAGAAATCGTCCGTTGAAATTAATTAGTTTGGCGTTTTCGTTACAACCATATCAAAAAAAGAAGTTTATCCGGTAGGCGAGAGGTGTAATTTATGACTTTTGGGACACTGAATCCAAATTCGTTGTTGGTTTAACCCCATCAGGTCATGGTTTGTCCTTAACCTTATGAAATTCACAATGGCGGATCCGATATGGCATGATGGGTCGGAATTCTGAAGTCTAAATTACTAAAATTACTATAAAACTCGATATTTGTTATATTTTTTCCCTCAAGTAAAGTAACGTTGATAAGTTTTTTTTGTATGAACGATCGCATATTACCACTCTCAGTCGAACCCAGAGTCATGAAACGAGGACGTGACGGTGTTGACTTCATTTTTCTTTTTTTATGATTTTATTATGAATTTTTTCTTACTCTTTAGAACTAATTAGAATGAAATTACTTAATTTTCTTATGAAAACGTTCGCACTTTATTTCAAATGATCGTTGGAGAGACTTACGTTTATGACTAGTAGATTTCTCTTCTCTTTTCAAAGACCAGCAATAGTCCGCCATCAATCTTTTATTCCACCTACCATGATAATGCTGCTCTTTTTCTTTGAAGTCCTGATGAAAACGTTCAAAGCAGACCTTGAACTGACCTTGAAAATCGATCTCAAGGTCAAGCATAAGGTCACCATTATTTAATCCCCTCAAAACGTAACAACTCTTTTCTGAAATATTTTTCGCTATCTTCCTTAGTTCTTGACATATTTGCTTGGAATAATTAGAACGGATCAGAAATGCTATGATGACTTCTACCGAAAGAACGGAGCATTATTTTTCGTAAAAAAGTTGTGTATTTTTGCTAGAAAAACATGATGCCGTCATAAAAAATATAGGTTCCCATTTTAAAAAATCAAAGTTGATCTTGAAATTATCTTCAAAATGATCTTCCAAGGTCATCACAATTATATCATTCTATTGCCCCTTCAACTTTTGTCTGATTTTTTTTTACTAAAAGTTGACATAAAAAATTAAGCAGCCTGGTACATTAAAATGAGACACCACATATGATAACAAATAAACAATGTTGCTACTAGAAAGATGATTTCTCCGAGAAGAAATAAGATATCTCAAAAATTCAAAATGCATTTTGATGGGAACGAGAAGTACTTTCATATCCCTCAACAAGTTTTGTGGTGAAAAATTAATTCGCGGTGTAATATAATCCCGAATATAGCGAAAAACGGTGTTTTTGTAATTTTAGATTAGGATATCTCAAAAATCTGATGTGATGGAGCAATTTTGAGGTCGAATTCGAATTTAGCGCACCAAAAACCCTTGGAAAAATATATTCTGGTCTCAAGGTCTGGTGTTTCGTTCAATTTTGTTGGCCTGTGATTGATGGATCTTTGAAATAACAGGATGTATATCTAAGAGAATGGAAACTCCTATTGCTCCTATTATATTGTTAGTAGATTATTAAAATCAATTAGCCAAAGGTCCTTTTGTTTTAATGGATCATTGTGGAGGTATATTTCATATATTTTATAATCAAAATTTAAGACAGATTTAATTCTAGATAACTTATTTCAAGGATACTAATGTTTTGATTATACCATGAGTTTTGGCTCTCTTTAAGGTTCTACCTATTACATCCTTATTTATTCGGAAGAATTTGACAATCTTATCTAAAACTCAAATAGTAGTTGCAATAAAATTATTCTATACGTACAGGGTGTTACTCGCGATTTCTCTGTAATTTTCAAGACAAATTCGTAGTTCGAAAACTTATGTCTTAGATTCCTCAGTTGTCATAGTTTGACTTCTGCCTACTACGATTTGGTGTTGGTATTAATTCTAACACAAACCACCTTGGCTACAATTAACTGCGATGCGCTGTATGGTAGGTATGAGGATAAAGTTAAAGAGCTATTAATATTTCGAAAGCGGTTAAAGATATCACAAAGTGGTTTAGTCATTCTTGATATATAATTGAAAGCTCTGTTGAATGCAACCAAAATACATTGCAAGATTCACAGTGTTTAGAAGAAAAATTCATTTCAAGCCAAACTGGAAATGATATGAAAAAACTAAATGTATGAAATATGTTCCAGCAATACCCTATGACAAAATATATAAATCCGTTATTTTCATTTTTTAAATCGGTGTTTCGGCCATAACTTTTTTTTGTTTGATGTTCAATTATTTCGTTCCTGATAGCATAGAATTACTCGGAAAAAATACAACACATTGGTAGGAATTTGTCTCAAAAAATTACCGACAAAGTCGCAAGTGACATCTTAACTCTTATACATGTTAGTGATGCTGAGTGCCACTAAGGTAAGAGGCTATGACAAAATAGGAAGAAGAAAATCACATAATTATTTTTCATGTAGAGAATGTTTGGAGGATATCGTTATCTAAAACGCACCATATTATTATTTTTCTCTCAAAATATAATTCATTTTATTTCATAAGGTTAAATATATTAAATGTACCTAAAATGCCCTTAAAATTTCGTATGTAGTATGACTAGAGTATTACACATTTCACAACGCATCTTTTAATGATGCTATATCTCCCCTTGTTCGTTCCTTTAATATAATATGTCTTTCGAGGTTCATATATTACAGCAAAGGTAATATTTTTTTAAAATTTTATTCCCTGAAGTAGCGATGAATATAAATATAAAATTCTTTAGGTATTCTAGAAGAGGTTCCAAGTTAAACGGTAAATTTCTACACTTGAAGTGGAATCTTCCTTGAAAAAAGTCTCATAACCATCAAAAAATAATAATTCCTTTTCCCCTTCGCTGGTCGCTATGGTTACGCCGTGCTGAAGCCTGCTTGATTGTTATTATTCGCTCCCCTCACTATCGCCTCTTCCCCAGCTCTCATACCTGCTTTATTGATTAAAATTCACACTTTTATTTTATAGAAATTATCACGTTTCCATTTTATTTGTCATTTTGATAATTACATTTTCCATTCTTTGACTTGACTGGCTTGAGCTCTAAATAAATACTAATGATTTATAAAACCTCAACAAATTTTTTCCTTGAATTTATTGATTTATCTCATTTGATGCATCGAAATACACTTAATTATTTACAACAAATTAGGTATTCTTATACAAAAACTTATCACAGATAATTATAGTATACATATATCTTTTTAAATTATTACTAGGGTAAATGCGCCCGTTGTCGGCCATTTGACTAAAATTTGAACATTAAATCTAATTTAAAATTATATGAAAATATAATTTTTTCATCCCAAAGAAGTTCATATTGTTTTTCGTAAAAACTAAGTCGGCGGATAGTCTTAATTTAGTTCTTTAATTTACAACAAAAATAATTATTTAAAATGTGCAGTTTTGCTAGTTCTCAGCTAGCTGGTAAGAATCGATTCTCGGCAATCGTTTAACCAATTTTCAGCCCTCTAGTAAAAGCTTTTATCTATTATTGTAATAATTATTTACTACATCATATGGGTGTAAAATTTGTTTTAATGTAAATAAAACATCAAATTAACAAAAATATGTAATAAATAAATATATAAAAGAACAGACTATTCATTTTTAAAAACAAGGAGAAAATAATAATTAAATCTCGAATAAAATAAATAATGTAGGTACATAGGTATTTATTCACAAAATTCACATTGGTAGTCAATGTGGCAGCCTCTTCATAGGGAATTCAAAAAATTCGGGTACATTTCAAATGGTGCCACCAATGACATAAATTGCAACCTATGTTTTTGTCTTCCTCATATTCAGTGTCGCTGTCAAGCAAAAATATTCAGTTGCAAGAAGGTGAAATTTTGATATCCTTTGACGTTTGTTCATTGTTTCCAAGTGTTCCGATACCACAGATCTTGAACTACCTTAAGGATCTACTCGAATTAAACAATCTCAGTCAAGATGTAGTAAAAGAATATCATAAACTCGCTAAACTTTGCATGAAACAAAATTGTTTTCGATTCAACGATAATTTCTTCGAACAACATGAAGGAACAACAATGGATAACTCTTTCTCACCATTCATTGCCAGTCTCTTCATGAACAGATTCGAGACGGAAGCAAAAGAAGAATACGAGTATTTCCTCAGGGTTTGGCTTAGATATGTGGATGATATTTTTGCAGTGTTCGATACAAAAGTCGCTGATATTGATAACTTTGTATCTAAATTAGACAGTCGTTTCGCGTCAGTTAAATCCACATATGAAACTGAAAACTATGGACAACTACCATTTTTAGATGTATTAATAATTAGAAATAGTGAAAATAAGTTAGAATTTGACATATACAGAAAAGATACCAATACTCTAAGATATATCCCTAAGGACTCTCACCATTGTGCTCAATACAAAATGGCGAGTTTTAGTTTTCTAGTCCATCGTCTATTAAGCTTTCCCCTCAATAAGGAGAGGCTTGAAAAGAAAAGGCATTAATTAAGGATATAGCTGCGAGCAATGGACATTCTGTAAGTTTAATTGATAAAATTATTAGGAAACGAAAGCTTAAAGAGTAGCTTCGAAATTTCTCGATCTTTCAAAATGAAAGAGAAAATCCGAAATCTTCGATTCACCCATGGTATTGGTAAGGTTTTTAATGATGTAGGTATGACAGTGGTTTATTCATCGGGAAACAAACTACAACATCTTTTAGGTAATCCAAAAGACAAAATTGAAACAAACGAAAAGTCGAGGATTTACGATATTAGCTGTAAGGACTGTAATCAAAAGTATGTTGGACAGACTAGATGATCAGTTCAAACTAGATTCAAAGAGCATATGGCCTATCTCAAATATGGTAGAACAGATAAGTCTAGTATAGCCCAACATGCGTTTGAGAACAACCATAAAATAGATATTAGCAATTTAAGATTAATTAGGAATGTAACAAATACTAGACAGCTGGATGCATTTGAAAGCTTGGAAATTATAAAATGTAAAAATAGTATGAATAGTGAGAGAGGGCATATCCCAAATAGCCCGCTTTATTGGTTAGTGGGTCACGGTTCGGACCGAACCGTGACGGTTCGGTGAACCGTGACAATAGTTTAGGTATAAATAGGGTAGATTGTTAGCATAAGTTTGGTTTTAATCATCTCCAGATGATGCCAACTTGGTTGGCGAAACGCACGTCGAGTGCAGTATATAGTGTTTTGGTGTTTCGTATAAAACGACGTCAGTGTTAATAATATTTATAGTACAGTTCTTTCATTAGCTTGCATCACAACACACACATCGAATTATAGAATTATTTCTCCATACATTAAATTCGATGAGTACGACAGACTCAATAACGTTATTTTTAATTAATTATAAGTACTCTGTTCAATAAAACCACAAATAAATAAAGCAAAAGTATTCACCAGTACAACAACCACTTCAAACTTTAAAACATTCACGAACACGTGTTTCTGCATCTCTGTGTCGTCAGCGTCAAAGCCTCGAAAGTAACTGGCAACCTTAGTAACCTTAATGTAATAAATATTAATGGCTAATGGCTGGAATTTCCTTTATATGATTTTAATTAGTCTGTACTCTGAAGATCAAAATTATATAATTTTGAAAATCAATTCACCCAATGTGAGAATAAAACTGTTTGCAAGGATGTCAAAACTTATCTTAAAACTTTTGAAAGAGGCATTTTTATTTTTCAAATATTATCCGTTTATTTAGACAAATTATGAAACAAAGAGTATGGACATGTCATGCGAGCAGGGTGGCCAATTCCTATATAATTGCATTTACGAATAACAAACACGAAATAGAAGGAGCTAATAAAATCATATTCATGTAGCATATTTTCCTCGGATATTGAGTTACACCCTCTGAACAATATAATAAATAAATCTGTAATATAATATGCACCCCCCAAGCATGGGAACGCTGCTGAGTCGTCCCCCGTCCATCGGATTATGTGGTTTACATGGATTAACCCTGGCTTTTTAACGTTGGCATATTGAATGTGTAAAAGATATTAAACGATTTGATTTATGCTGCGCGTGCCCACTATTAAAATGTTTGTGATGGAATCACGCTGTTTAACTTTCACACAGAGATGAAAATAATTATTGCCACTTCTTTATTAATGTTTTTTTTTCTGTCATTATTACCGTACTACATGACTAATCTTATAATCTTTATTATGTGAAAGCCAATATTTATTTTCTTATTATGTTTCATTAGGCTATTAATTAATTAGTGAACAAGGAAAAAATTAATGAATTTTAATTTTATGTAGGCTAAGAAATTACACTTGTCCTTTCCAAAAATATGCTTTTTTTCTGAACAAACCTATTTGCGTCAAGACAGCTGAAAATAATTTTGAAAAATGTGTTTTTAACCTGAAACTTAATTTCTAAAATTTTCAGTAATCCTTGAAGATATATCCTAAAATAAGGAATAGATTTCCAAAAACGTTATAACCACTTGTATACTGAATAAATTTAAAATTACCAAAACGATAATATTCTCATTTAAGGAACAAATTTTCTTTTAAAAATATACAAGAAAATGGTGACGAGAACCATTTAAATAGTTTCAAGTCATTAAGACCGCAAATAAAAATAGAGGTGGACGTATTACATAAAGTATACTTGCAACGCATAAAAATGGATATGAAAAGTAACCCAAATAAATTTTGGACCTAAGTAAATTCTAAAAGGAATGTTTCCTCTATCCCCTTAATTGTTACATAATATAATGGGGAAGATATTGACGATCCCCAATTAATGGTTAATAGTTCATTGAACCAAAATGTTAATACAATCGATACTCCAATTATTACTCAGGATGAAGTTAATAAGGCGATAAAGCAACTCAAACCAAACTATACTATGGGATCTGACTCGATATCTGCGTTTTTAATCAAGGATTATTCATCGTTTTTATTATTGCTCCTCTGACAGTTATATTTAATTTAATTATAAAAATGTCATGGTTTCCAGAGTTGTGGAAACTGTCTAGAATGTACCCGGATTATAAAAAAACAATAGGAATGACGTTAGGAATTACAGATCTATTACTGTCATCTGCAACTTTGCTAAATTAATAGAAATAATTTTATATACTCTTATCTACAATCATGTGCCTGGGTTGAATATGTGAACAGCATGGCTTTATGAAGGGTAGGTCCACGATGATGAATCCTGTGTGTAAACCTCAGTTCTTTAGTAATAAACTTGACCAACCAAGTTGATACACTGATTTTGCTAAAACTTTCGAATGACATGAACATGGAATTTTATTGAATAAATTGGATACTTTTGGACTATCTAACCCTCTTGTGCAGATTTTCTCTTCATACTTGAAAAACAGATCAGTCTCTTCAGTACCGTGGTTACAGTTCGAAGAAATTTGCAATGATCTGGGGTACCGCAAGGTTTGACGCTTGGACCTCTTCTTTTATCATGTTTATCAATGATACTGTATCAGATCTATCTGTACATTATTTTATTTATGCAGATGATCTTAAGGTACACTGTGAAGTAAATTCTTACGAAGAATGTGAACTCTTGCAAGATGCACTTAATAAAATAAATTCGTGGTGTACGCAAAATAACTTGCCACCAAATTCTCCTAAATGGAATGTTATGTCATTCCCAAGAAAAAATCTATTGCTTATGATTATAAATTGGGTGGTATATCACTAAGCAGACCTTACTCTATAAATGATCTTAGAGTAACTTTTGATCCTAAACTAACATTCATAAAATATATTGAAGTAAACACTTCATTTGCAATCAAATGTTTAGGTTTTGTCATTAGAAACTCAAAAGGGTTTTTAATCTGCGATTGTTATATAGGTCCTACGTTAGATCAAAATCCGAATATGTATCGATAGTCTGGAACCCAATTTACGTTATTCAAGTAACGACGTTTGAAAGAACACAAGATGATTGTTGAAATCTGCAGTGGTTAACAATTTAACCATATTTTGGACTGTCCAGATATTCTAAGGCATATCAACATACGGGTACCTAATTTTAGTGCGACAGCAATGTTTCTATTGTCCTACAGCTAATACCAATATTCTCAAAGCATCTCCTCTTTATCAAATGATCTCTAATTATGGTTACGTGGAGGGCAGGGTTGATATATACTTTTTAACTATTAAGCAACTGAAAAATGTTTACAGCTAGTCATTTACTACTATAATTATAAATGTTTCTGTAAAATATATGTGTAAGTATATTTTCACATAAATATTTTGCGTTGCAATTCCAATGTCACACAGTAGTATAACTCAAACTAGAAGGGCGTATATCAAATGAATCAATACAGAATATGGAATGCTCAGTGAATCTTAAAAATTTCTATCACACAATTATTACTAATATAAACGACAGTTTATTAGTTGTATGTAAGCATTTATATTATGCCATATAACAATGCGTACTGTAATCATTATAGACATTATTGTCCTGATTATACGCATAAGAATATACCATAATAACACTCAAAATCGATTTTTTGTTATCTTAACCCATAAGTAGGTATCGTCTTTGCAATAATCATCAATAGTTTTATTTTGTAATTGGCATAACTGTAATTTCGTTGTATAATCTTGAGCACGGTAGATGAAAGTAAAATAAACATAAATGTGTATTTAGCATTGGTCTGGAACAAAAATAGCAGAATATTCATAGCTAAAATAAACACGACCAACTCTCTCTCTCTCTCTTATATAAATTTGATTAGCATTACTCCATGCTCTTTGTACCAATTGGTTCGTCAAGTTGCTGTGATTTGTCCTGAATTTAAAAAATTAATATAACAACAAGTAAACAAATATGTAACTGCAGGTAACATTCAGGTCACTCAACTTCTTCCAAGCGTAGGTACCTAATTATTAGTAAACAACTACCAACAAATGCTAAACGCACTGAGTAATGTTTGTGCTCATGTTTGTATGGGTGTTTACTCCCAAACACACAACAGGAAACGGTGAGAGGGTATTTTATCTAAGCAGAGAGTTAATACACCATATTTGGCTGTAGACGTAACCCGAAAACAATATATTCCTAAATAGAGAACAGAGCCAGATCATTGTTGCTTCACTAGAAAAACGAACTCAGTCTAAGACAAATTAAACTATTTTTGAATGAAATATACTCTTGATGAGAACAAAATTTTCATATATCTATTCAATGGAAATCAGGACAATTTCCCTTCATTGTATCTTGTTCTTCTTCTTTTCTTTACTGTCTTATTTTTTCTTCTTTTCCTCCTTCTCCCATCTTTTTATTTTCTCCTTCCTCTTCTAGGTGACAACAATAATTCCATGTGCGAAAATCATAATCCAGTAGGTGTTGTCGTAAATTTGATATTAGAGAAAACAACAAACAATAATATCGAGATAGAGTTAGTGTATTTTTATTAAAAGTTAGTGTTGTATTGCATTTTTCTTTAATCAGTTCGATTATTATTATTATCATTATTATTGCATAATCCTGATAGAGTTTTAATTAATATTAAAGATCATAACTCTTTTAAATATATATTATACAATTTACTTGCCAAACTTCGACATGTTAATTGCGGGTGAACAACAATCGTTGTTGATAGAAAGAAATTTGGAAATTTTCAGAGAGGGCGCAGATATTTGGAATTCGAGTGGGTATTTTAGTAATCTGATATAAATTACTGTTAATTGCGAATACTTTAGCTTCTCTATCAATATTATTAGAATATATCGCTAACTTGATTTGTGGATACCTGAGGTCTCTTCTACGCATTAATAAAAGAGAAAACTCTGATTTTTATTTCACTAATGATATTACTGTTCAGTATTTGTCTCATTTATTAATCCTAATAACATTCTCAGTGTTATTTTTACTTACATAGTATCCGTCGTTAACATTAACAAGTAACAAGTGATAATGAGAAATAAAAATATTTTTACCATAAATTGTATAAATCTGTGACGTAGGATGCATGTGTTTGGTCAATAAAATTAATAAACGAAGTTAACATAAATTCCCAAATAAAATTATCTACTAAAATTTAATTATTATCATTTAACAACCAACATTTGTTGCAATAAACAAGTCATTATTAGTGTTAATTTATTAATAATAGTATCAATATCATAATCAGTAAAGAATTACTTAAAACTTGTTTTGTTGATAATTATTTTAATATTTACTAGCTACTGGGCAAACTGGTATTGGTTTATTCCAAGTTCATTAGCACCTTTGAATTTGTTTAGGTCTCGTGGATAAGTAATATGGTGTTAATTGGTCAGAGTGTGTTGTAACGCGTGCTTTTATTTATTTGTAAGCACAAGAATACTGTAATACGGAAAATTAGTTTCGTTTACGGGCTCTAGATAAATAATTTAAATTGATGCCTACACCAAACACAAAAATTAGAGCATTTAGGAGTATCGTGATAATTATAGGGTCACACTGCTTAGAATTACTTGTTAATAATTCAAGAATGCGTTGAATTCCTCGTGGTGTCTGTTCTTGATCAAAAACATATATCTGAAGGTCAAAAAAAGACGTACACCGAAATAGGCCGCTTTGATATTATATAAAAAATATTTTCACATGAAATATGTCTCAGATTTTAATTGTACAATTTCTTTCAGCTTTAAATCAACCATTATAAAAAATTAACTTTTAAAATAATTTTGTATATTTTAGATTTTGTATATATTGGAGTTATAGACGTTTAAAATAATTTAATATTCAGCTTTTTGCCATAAAGGAAAAACCAATTCATGGATTGACATTTTGTTTTTGTTATAAAGTAAGTAGTATTTTTTCTTCGTTATCTAGCTTTTCGTCGTTTCATGTATCATTGAAATTTCTCAATGCTTTTAGAACTTAAACTATTTTGGCTTCGTGGTCGTGTGGTAATAGCACTTGCTTCTCGCCCTGGAGTCCCGGGTTCAATCCTCGGTCGAGGAGGTGGGATTTTTTCTAAAGCAGAAATTAATCCTAGCATACTCAGATATTGGGTGTATGTCCATTGTCTCTAAATGTGTAGCCCTTTCTCACACAAGATACCTTGAGATACCTTCAGGGATACAGTGGGTTGTATTACCTGTTGTGTTTAATTTTAATTTAATTTAATTTTACGATAGAAATTCCTCATAAAATTTATATACAGGGTGTCCCCTAAGTATGCATCAATGTAGTTAATTCCTCGAGTCATTTTATGAAAAAAGTTTGTATGATGATATGTCTAAAAATGGACAGTGCTAAATTGCAAAATGTTGAAGGCTTTATGGAACAAAATTTTTTCGGATATTGATTCTCCACATGGAGATATTGAGAAAAAAAATCGTTACGCTTGTTGAATTTTGGATTAAAATTATTTTTCTAAAATGAACGGAAATTCAGAAAAAAGCTCACAACATGTAAATTTCGACATATATTTGTAGCTCAGCCCCCGTATCCACGTCACTGGTAATATTCTAAATATTCAATTCGCAAAATAGTTTTATTCTGACACTTAATAAAGAATACTGAATTTTATATCAGTATCTCAATGTGGGGAACCAATATTCCAAAAGAACTCCAAACGACCCCCTTTTTCTTTTCAACTTAAATGTAAAATGTGGTGGTTTAATAAAAACTTTCGTTACTAATAGATAGATTGTAATAATCCTCCAACTCAGTGGCCACCGAGATCTCCTGAACTATCTCTATAAGGTGTTTTATGGAAGTCAAGAATATTATTAAAACTAAAGTGAGTATAACATAGTAAAGAATCGTAAAGAATATTAATTAATATACAACATATTAATTAACAGATTTACTCACACTTGTCAAGAGATAACAGTTGAAATGATGCGAGAATTGTATATTACAAAAGAAGAAGAATAAAATAGGATATAAATTAACGATGATGCAGTTGAAAAGGTTTGATTAGTTCGAGCTTAAATTACTTTCTTTTATTATATAATTATTATTTATTTAGTTATGTTTATTTATTTCATCATTATTTAATATTTCGTTATTATTGAATGAACATTAATAATTTTGCTATTTTATTTAATAATTATGTTATTATTTATCAAAAAACGCAGACAAATTTTAATTGGGGTTGATCAAACAAATCAGAATTCGTTTGCATTATTTGCCGACAAAATTGGAATACACGAAAGATCGAAGACTTTGAAATTAGCTGTAAGGGCCGTAATCAAAAGTATGTTGGACTGACGGGAAGGCTAATTCAAACTAGATTTAAAGAGCATCTGGTGCATGTCGAAAATGGAAGTCCAATGTCGCCCTGCAAGTATTTATTTATAAAATGAGAAAACGGTATGAATGTAGAAAGAGAACTTATGTCAGATAATCCACTTAATCATATCCAGATGATGTCAACTTGGTTGACAAAACACATATTGATGTAGTAAGCAGAATCTTGGCGTTTCTGAAAAGGTTTTAGTCTTTTTCATTGTTAAAGGTTCTTCAAACATGGAAATAGATTCATTTAGCATTTTATTTGAAATTTGGATTTTATTTTGAATAGAATCCTGGTTACTGTAGATGACTGCCACCGCCAATGTCGTTTAAGCCCCAGAATCGGCCTACACTGTTGCAGAAGAGAGAAAGTAGCACGACCTGTCCCAAGCAACACATTTAGTAGTCTCTACGTAGTAACTACCATCAGTGGTACTTTAAAGGTTTTCGCAACTAACGACTGTTACGTAATGGGAACGATCTTTGTACCAAGTATTAACCAAAATGGGGAATAGTTATTACGTAGCAATTACTAATCCGGAACCGTCCCTGTTACGTGTTGACAACTAGATTATTACGTAAACGGAACGTAACCAAGTAGTAGAAATAACTATTTTTGTAACAGCTCTTTCAGCAAATTATATTTTGCTTTCTCTATCATTCAAATAGCAAAATATAATGTATTGTAATCGGACTTATCGAGTTGCGTTGAAGTCAATATGTCAAAGTTAAATTGATTAAATCAAATACAGATAATAAACAATAATGTTTTGCAGTTACTCCTGGGTGTGGAAATTAAAACGAGTACTTGTTTTCTGTAAAATGTTACTATGATACTTCGATAAAAAAGACGCGCCCTATAAAAAATAATTTTTTTCGAGTAAAAATATTTTTTCAAAAATTATGTGTACAATTTAAACTGCAACATTTTTTATGGAAAACTATTTTTTATTATATGTATTATAAAGTAATAATCTTCTATTCATAAAACATGTTTACAAATGACCACAATTAATAAAAAAAATTCTGAATTATATTTTTATCAAGATGGCGTCATCACTCATTAACAGAATAATGACGAATTTAATTTGAGTCACTATATAGTGACGTATATGGCAACAAAATATTTTTCACTTAATAGAGGTGACAAATACCAAAATTATTTCCCTTCAAAGTTACATTTACCATAAAGTAGCAGATACAACTAACGTAATAGTTGTAGTTAAAAAAGTGGTGATGGAAACTATAAGGGCACCTTCACACGAGACACCGAACACCGGACACCGGTGTTCGACACCGGTGGTTCATTCTAGCCGATCGTACAAATAAATGCATGTTTACACACGGACCACATGTATGGGACACTCGGTGTCCGACACGGAAACGGTGTCTCGGCTCCGCCACAATTTAAAACACAGACATTCGCCTTCTCCGCCTTTTTCTTATTAACAAGAGACCGAGCAAACTTAATGTGTCGTTGTCTAGTGCATCCATAATAAAGCTAAAATTCTTTTGGCACGACTATAGTACGTCCGAATTCTTCAGCGAATACTGGTGTCGGTGTCCAGTGTCTCGTGGAAAAGATCTCGACCACCGGTGTCGAACACCGGTGTCCAGTGGTCGGTGTCTCGTGTGTAGATGCCCTAACAATTTCATTGTGTAGATATGTTTACCAAGAAGTGCGACCAAACACGTCATCATCTCGGTAGCTTTAAACTGGCATTTACTACCCTGCTATGGAAAGGTTACTGTAAAGTTTTCTCTTATTGCAGCCATATTTATATATTGTTGTGTTGTTTTTTGTAAAACTGTGTACGACATTTATTTTTAGTATTACAAACATGACCTTCATGGTTCATGGACCTTACAACCCTAACTTATTTTTGAATTGGTAAAGATAATTTTATTGTTTGGTATCGGAAACATGCATGTACTAAACGTCAAACGTCAACTGTTCAACCCGGCGCTCCGCCACATACCTCAAACCTATATCCTATGTCTATGGGCTCCTCGCAATTTTAATAATTGCGGTTTACTTATTTGTGTGTATAGATAAATTTGTGTGTTTATTGTTATAGTGGTATTGGTGAATAGTGATCATATAAAAAGCTTTTATATGTCCAACGCTGGTTTCTTGTAAGGTAAGTTTGTTTAGAAAGAAACTATAATAGAAATTAAATAGCATAACGTATGTAGTTTGTGTGCTGCAATCAAAACGCTGTATAGGATTTCGTGGTGAAGGAGGAGAGCTTTACAACCAAGCAGTAAAACTTTCAGAAAAACTGTTAATTTTGTCAGGGTCATTTAGACAATTTTTCAATTTACAAATATATTTGTTTGTATACAGTGTGCCGAGACAAACTGTGTGTCCCACATTTGAATGGCCCAGGCTTTCATAATTTTATCATATGTATATTTTTACGTATTTGAGGTCTACCTTAAATAACCATCATGTTCTATGTGGGTTTAATGTCCTCAGTTTTTGAGACATATTTTAGTTTGTTTTTTAAATAATGTTGCATTTGCAGGCCTATATTTTTAAAGTGATATGTTTTTTTTTTTGCTAATTTTAAACAAAATTAGCTAAAATTCAAGTGGTGAGCTGTGAAATAATAGTAGACCAACTACATTAAAAACTAGTGACAGTAATAATGGCTAATCAATTTAAAAGAACGCCATAACCAAACAATTCCTGATACCATTATTATCAGAATTCTCAATTTCCGATTGAGACTATATTTACTAATCTTGGAGTTTTCAATAAAGTACGGCTGTTGTGTGGTACTTTTATCCCATTTGCGTTTAATAAGTGGATCAGGTCGTTCATAGAACCATGTGTCAATCTATGTACTACGCACCACTGTGTTAGTTGCTTCGAAGAGGAAATTTGCGAAATCATAGAATTGTCTTATAAATTTTTGGGTATAATGTTTAAATCAAGAGCGCCATCATCATCATCAACTGAATTCTTTACTTGAACATTTGTTGGTTCACATAGCATAGGTTCTTTATATCCCATTTTTCTAACCTGGTCATTCACATTTACCTATTTCGTGGAATAAGGAGCCGGCTCCGTATTTGCCAAAAAAATTGTTAAATTGTTAACATCATTTAACTGTAATTTTACTTTCTATAAAAAGTCTATGAATGCTGGAATTTTTTTTTTTTGTTATTTTACTACTCTGCATTAATTTAAAGTATTTTCAAGTTTAAAGTGAGAATTGGTAGTAATGCCGACTGCACAGCGTTACCAAAGCATCACTTCAAAGTAATGATAACTGAAAGTGTAATATTTAAAGTTCCTGTAACGTTGTCGGCAAATTTTCTGAAACTTTGTAACTGTGTAACTTATTAGTGATATATTGATAAAAAATAACGTAACTTCTACGAACGATGATACTTTAAAGTGATTTTCACTACTCTCCACTGGTTCAAAATGACTAGAAAATTACGTATACTTTGAAAACTTGGTAGAAATTAATAACAACTTTTAAGACATTTATTTCAACCCTTTCTTATTTGAAACCAATTGAATATGGCATCTAAGAACAGTAAAACAACAAAAAAGATTTTCCGGCATTCATCGATCCTTTGTAGAACATAAGTTATAGGTTAAGTGAAGTGAATAATATAACAACTTAATTGGTTGATGCGGAACCAACCCTTATTCGTTGAAACAGATAACTAGATAATCAGGTTAGAAAAATTCTCAGGAAAACTTGACATAGCAGTAAAGAACCAACAATTGTTGAAGTAAAGAATGTAATTGATTGCCATTGCTGGTTATTTACCCTTAAATTTTTATTAATTAAAATTTCACCGACTGAACAAATTCGCAAAATTCGGACAAACGAATAACTTGGGGAAATTACGAAATTCCGGATATGTGAAAGTGATGAGATGACAAAAAATATGGATAAATGTCAACTTTGGCCAATCGAGGTTTTCGACACAATGAATTTTGTTGGTATTCAAGGTAAATCCCCAAGTTACTCATTTGTTTGATTTTCGTTAATAACACGTCCACCTGTTGACGTTTAGTCAACCATTAATGTGTTGCTCATCCCAAACAATAAAATTATCGTTACCTAGATTGCATCAGCGAGTCTACCAACTTAAAAATGAGGGTTGTAAAGTAAATGGGAATTTTGTAGTAACCTTTTCGTAGCAGTGTAGAAGAATTACTTCATAGTAAATAAAACAAAGAAGTGTTTACCATCAAAAATTTTGCATTTTTGATTGTACACAATTTTTGATTTTTTTTTGAAAAAAAACTGTTCTTTTTACCCCTGCTTCCGAAAGTGACATTTTCTGTTATTTGTCAGTGTATTTTCTACTAGCGAAAATAGACGTTTATCTCCCTTCAGTCGGTTTCCAATAGCAACGGGAGACAATATACATTTACTCCTGTTGCTATTAAAGACAGGAGCCAATATTAACATGAAACCAAATAAAATATTATAGTCAATTTTTTATTTATCATTATGAACATTAATGGTACAGTTTGTTAGATTATTAAAACTAATGGCAATAGAAGATTTTGATGAACAGTTTAAAGTTGTTGTGTTAATATCAATGTCCTGATTTTCGCTCATTATTGTTGATAGTAATTATTTCTTCAATAAAAAACAGAAAAACTTATTTCCTATTTTTATTACTAGAGGACTTCCAGCCAAGTATATGAACAATTTGTCCTACGTTTCGTCCGAGTTTTCGGACTTTTTCAAGGTTAAAAGCTAAAAATAATTAAAAATAATGGTTTTACATAAGTCGTAAATTAGATTAGTGACAGAATGCATATCTAAAAAAAGTGTTTTCTTACCTAATATAAATTTCCTATTTTAATTTCACTGTATGGGTGGGTTTAATTTTGTTTTTCATCATTTTTTTTTATTCGATGGGTATGTGATGTACGTGTAGTTCGACGAGTTAGGCAGAGAATGGTCAGTATTTGGTGTGGTCGTTGATGTGTTTCTTTTTAAGAGTAGGTAATTATAACAGCTGAAGTATATTTATGGTCCGAGTGACAGAGTTATTGTAAACATTCACATGATATTGGATAATAATTTGGATAATATCATGTGAATGTTTACAATAACTCTGTCACTCGGACCATAAATATACTTCAGCTGTTATAATTACCTACTCTTAAAAAGAAACACATCAACGACCACACCAAATACTGACCATTCTCTGCCTAACTCGTCGAACTACACGTACATCACATACCCATCGAATAAAAAAAAAATGATGAAAAACAAAATTAAACCCACCCATACAGTGAAATTAAAATAGGAAATTTATATTAGGTAAGAAAACACTTTTTTTAGATATGCATTCTGTCACTAATCTAATTTACGACTTATGTAAAACCATTATTTTTAATTATTTTTAGCTTTTAACCTTGAAAAAGTCCGAAAACTCGGACGAAACGTAGGACAAATTGTTCATATACTTGGCTGGAAGTCCTCTAGTAATAAAAATAGGAAATAAGTTTTTCTGTTTTTTATTGAAGAAATAATTTCTACCTTAACAGCCAACAACTTGTGTAAAATATCATCTATTGTTGATAGTGATTCACAACCCTCAATAATAATTTGCTTGTCTTTATTTATATTTTCGCAAGTTGATACTGACTGTGATTTTTTACCTCCAGTAATAATTTGTTGAGCCACACTACACTTGTTTGAGATAGAATCTTCTAAATATCCTTCAGCAACTGCTGAGGACCTCCATCCCCCATGCCTCTTCAAACTTATAGTATCCCCTCCAGCTTCTACCAGAAGCGATGCGAATGTTCTTCTGAAACTGAGTCCAGTATAACTAGAAGGTTCCGGCAATTTAAGATACTCGGCAACTTTACGGGGTATTTGGGAAAATGTATTTTTTCCAACTGCTTGCACTGTACACATTCCTTTAATATAATTTACGAAACATCTGGAATGTGTTGTTTCTGCAGATCTTAATGCAAAATACTTCCCATATATGTCAATAACGTTATTTCCATTATCTTATTAGTTACAATAAAAGTACGTGCAATGTGCGTTTTTGTGTCTGGAATCGTAATAACTAAAATGTCGTTTTTATCTTGAATATTTTCGAGACGTAAATAGGTTTATTCGTCACACCGACAAATTGCTATAACTACAGCAACCTTAAATAAAACAAGATGTGTGCGAAAAGCTACTAATAAGTTAAAGAAAAATTAAGTTTACCTTCATGAACAAATATAATATATTTCGTCAGGGGCTTCTGAAATAAATTTATTTATATCTTCCCTACTGAAAGTTTTTGCTTTCTTCGGTTTATATCCAACAGCTTGCCTTTTTATAAAATTTATCAGTTTCTATTTCTTTATCTCGATATCTTCTCTTAAGAGAGGCGTAGTTCTTAGCATTGAATACTTTGCCGAAAGGGTCGACGATTTGTATTTTTTACTGGCAAATGAAAAATAAGCCAAAATGACATCATCGTTTATTTTTTTGACGTTGCTGGTTGTCATCCATTTTTTGAACGTATTATATTCGTTTTCCTATTCTAATCTCGATTTTGCTGGAAGAAGATTTAGTGTGGCAATTCTTGCTTCTTCTACAATAGCTTCAGGAATTTCAGTCACTATCCGAACTCATTTTCTTTTTCGTAATGCACTAACTCGCGTTGCAATAATAATTGTGCAGTATACAATTTTGTTTGACTATTACTTGCTACCATAGAAAGTGGAAACATTGACTAGCCTGCCCATGGTTTTTATATTTAAATATTTCTGATTTAAGCAAAATATAAGAAATAAAGCTTTATCATAAATAATGTGTGACCGAGTATGTGAAGGTGTCAAAAAAATTATATGTTCAACTCTGGAGTAAAGTATCATTTCCTCTCTTGGATGATTGCAGCAACTTTCATCCGCGGAAGGAAATGATACACTTTCCTCCCTAGGTAAACAAATAGCTATTCTAGAAGGCGCGTCTTTTTTATAGAAGTATCATGGTAACATTTTACAGAAAACAAGCAGTCGTTATGATTTCCACACTCATATCATGTTTGTTTCCTATATATCAGTCAATTAATTTAACTCAGTAAGTCCCATTGCAATACATTATATTTTGCTAATCTAACGAAAGAGGGGGCAAAATATAGTTTGCTCTCATACCACTAAAGAGCTGTTCCAAAAATTCTGGAGATCTCGAATAGTAATACGTAATAACTATTTCCAATTTTGGTTAATGCTTGGTAGACAGACCGTTCCCATTACCTAACAGTCGTTAGTTGCCGAAACCTTTAAAGTTCCACTTATGGTAGGCTACTACGTAAAGACTACTAAATGTGCTGCTTGGGAAGGTTTTCATTTCGTTAATTTTATAATCAAAATAAGTCAATAGCACATTTTCAGATACTATTTTAAATTTTTGAGCACTGCACAATCCTTTGAGCTCTTTATGAACGGATTTCTGTTGCCTAGTCAAAAGTGCAATTTCTACGCTCATACCCCAAAAGTGTAGAAATTGACTTTATGCCGTTTCAGATATTTCGTTAGACAAACACTCTTCATCGTTTTCTGCGAATCCATTTCTAATAAACACTTCTTTTAACTCTGATACTTTAATCTTCTACTTTTCAACAATTTTCAGGATAGATTTCTTTTAATGTTTGCTTATGTCCATTTTATTTATATCGTTAGGTACCTACTGGTAATCTGTTTAGAGGTCGGAGCATATCTGGTGCGGACTAATTTTATAACTATTCATAAATGTTAAAAATAGTGGTGATAATTCTATAATTTTTATTTCAATTTTTGTTATTGTTAACACAGTTTTCGAAAATATATCTCATTCTCGAATGCAAACAGTGGCGGTCGGTCCATGGAAGCAAGGGAAGCAGTGCTTCCCCTGGGATTATTATAAAAAAAACACATAAATAGAACCTAATTATTATTTATCACATATATTAATCATTAAAATTTACTTTTACCCAATTTCAATAGATACGGCCCTGCTTTTCAGCGGCTGATATAATGTTGCACGATAAAACCGTAACGATGACGCACTCGATTAATCCAGCCAACACGAACTCGCGCAACTTCGATATATGTAAGCAGAGACAACTGTCTCTGGTAAGTAGGTAACTTATTGAAATGCATCCCATCCCCACTTCATAATCTTGATATCTGAGCTATATAGCATCGTAATACGTTTTATTTTATACATTTTAATCTCGATTTTAATATCGATTTTAATATTATACTTAATATTAATCTTCCTAGTATTATTCTCAGCTTTTGTGCTATATTTGTAAAAACTTTTTTGGTGTTTCTAAACCTGTGGTGCGGCGACAAGTGATTTTTAAAACGTTGAATATTAGTGCGCTTGTACGCAGATTTAGAATTACTTATTAAATTTGGAAGCTGGTTGTAGCACTGTGGAAAATATTATTTGCGTTTGTGTGGTGTGCAATTTGTTGAAAAGGGGATTTTCAACATACTCGTTTCAAGATAAACTGGATATTATTAGAAATGGGAAACCAACACCTGATTTAAAATTCTTAAAAACGAAAGTTAAATCATGCTATAGGTACTTTAATATTGAAGTGTACAGTGCTAATCAGTGATTAAGGGGTTGTGAAAATTTGTGTAAATTGTTTTGTTGGCCATGTGTACTGTTCACAAATGAAAAAGGTGTTTGGAATAAAAATGACTTTTCAGATTTAAACAACATTCACAAAGTGACAAAAAGGCATGGTAAGTGTGAAACTCATTTGGGAGCGGTACTAAAAGAATAAACATTTGGAAAATCACGAATTGAGGCATTCATTAGATCAGCAGTTGAAAGAAAGTGTTAAAAGGACTTATTGATTGTGTTTGTTTTCTCGGCGAAAATAAACTTAGTTTTAGAGGTCATACTGAATCTCGAAGCGTTGCTAATAGGGGCAATTTTATCAATTTAGTTGATTTATTAGCAAAATACGATACAATTTTAAGTAACCATCTGGAACACTCCACGATATTTCGCGGTACATCAAATCATATTCAAAATGATTTGATTCAGTCGATAAGCAATATTGTTTTAGAAAAGATCAACAACCGATATTACGAATATTAGTCAGCTGTCAATCGTAGTGCGGTA
The DNA here is from genome assembly GCA_029963845.1 of Rhamnusium bicolor. Classification (NCBI taxonomy): domain Eukaryota; kingdom Metazoa; phylum Arthropoda; class Insecta; order Coleoptera; family Cerambycidae; genus Rhamnusium; species Rhamnusium bicolor. Next base: position 741,725 of record JANEYF010001271.1, on the reverse strand, counting down.
CATAAATCCAAATGGGAAATTCCAAGAGCGCTTTTTAGGATTTTTAGACGTAGCAACGCCATGAACGGCCGCAGCTTTATATACTATAGTTTGTCAGATAGTCGATGATCTACAGTGTGGTGCCAAACTTATCGCCCAAAGTTATGATGGACCCGCTGTAATGGCTGGTGAATTGGGGGGCCTGCAGGCCAAAGGAAAAGAGACTTTTCAGAATGCAATATTTGTACATTGTTTTGCGCATCGATTAAATTTAGTTCTAGCTCAATCTGCAGCGTGTCTTAAAGAGTGCAAAGTGTTTTTTTTCAAGTATTAGTGGAATGGCTGCCTTTTTTTCAAAATCATCAAAACGGACACGAGAATAAAAACTTTTTCAAGAAATTTAACCAGTGAAGAGCGGCTTTCAAAATTGTCCCTGTTAACAATAGAAAGTGACTTTGTGAAGATGTCCAAAAATTCAAACTTTTATGACGAAGTTATTTCCGACATCGCAAAAAAAGAGAGGCGGATTAAACTACATTGTAAATAGGTAGGTATGTGCATGTTAACTACTTAACAAACTCTCTATTTCGCTGCGGGTTCAATCCTCGCCACCGGCGCTGGCAATGTCAGTGGATATGGTTGTGTGTCTGCGTTTTTTCCATAAGTGTAACCCTCGCCCGTGCAGCTTCGGCTTTGGAATCGGGGGTTGTCTAATTTTTTGTGGTTTTTATGTTTTATGTTTATTGAGGAGTGGCGGTCCTACAAGTGTACTTTTTCTAGATATCATAACTTTGCAGCTTTCGACATTTGTTTTAAAATGAGTATACGGAAGCCACGTCCCTTTTCTTAAAATAATTTTTGCCACGCTTCGCTCGGGGCCTCGCGCTACCCATCACTCTATATCACAAATTGCTTCCCCTGTATCAAAACTCACTGCACGCCCCTGAATGCAAAAGTAGCATTTCACATTCTTTTTTTCAATTTCAGTGTAAATTCTAATTTACAAATTTTAATCACTTTATCAATGAAAATGCTTCCTCTTTTTATTGATGATACACAAAGTTTTTTTCGCGCTGTACTTCAAAATTTGCATTAAAAGCCCTGTAATATTATTTATTACTGTCATTTTAATTTTATGCTTATTATGCAGCAATTTCAATTGTTGTATTAATTTTAAAAATTGGGACCGTGCATTACAATAAACAATTTGTTGTAATGATTTAGTGTACAAGGCTGTATTTTAAATTTTTTACAAGAAGTTATATAGGTATACCCGTAATGTATATTGGTGTATAATAAAATAAAGTATATATTCATAACTAAATGATATACGACTAATTTAAATGAAATGTTTGTAATTTTAATTTAATGAATAGCAATGCAAATCATGAATGTTTATAGCACCGTTAAGGCACACACAGGAAGGGCACAATGAACAATACACAGGGTGTATTAAGTCGCTGTAGGCGTAGTCAGTTAAACATTATATTAACATTACACGTGACTTCTCCGATGATTGATCATTATACTTTATGAAAATAATAAAGATTACAGCCTCATATCTTTTATGCAAATAGAACTATGAAATTATGCTCGGGGCCGTTATGTGTTATTGCTAATTTGCATTTATTGGAAAATGACTTAATATTGTTATAGACGTAATAAAACTGAGGGTGAGGATATTAATTCTGATGAATATCTGGCCGCCAAGTTAATGGTTACGTTCAACAATCGATAGTAAAAGTCAGATAGAAACTTGTAAGATGCTCCATTGTGAATTTAAAATGCCCTGTAAAAATTGAAATGTATACTACATAAAGAAACAAATAATAATAAATACTAAAAATTATACCTAAATAAGGTACAATGTCGTAAACATCTCACCTTATTTAATTGAAGCTTAAATGAAGTTGCCACACACAATTCTTGGTGATTTATAAATATGTATCATACAAAGACAATTGATTAAGCTTTAATTACAATTGCCCACTAGTAAAAGATGTTTACCAGATGAATGTAAATCCTTCTTGAAGCCGCAGTGTAGTGTTATTTATTACAATGCAATTGACACTGGTAGATGGAGTTACCAGCGACTCATTGATACTCTACTTTCACGTACAGACTTATAATTAAAACTGCAAATCGTTTCTGTGTATCGTAATCATAAAATACAGATGTACTTACTGTCGCCGGCATTCACCATGACCGCGAAACTCTTTCTCCAGTCCAGTCTATTATTAGCTTTCGAGTTGTGTATACGTTAAGTCACTTGGGCGTAATGCGTATTGTTCTTGTGTCTTTATTTTATTTGTTGTACTGTATTGTTGATATTAATTTAATAATAAAGCATGGCAGACGTACGCAGGGGTAGAAAACGGCTGTTTGCTGACAAAGTGAATAAATTCATAGGTGAATTTCCGGATTTATTCTATTATGGTGCTAAAATAATTTGTAAACTGTGCGAGAAAGTTTTGATGTACTGGGATAAGCGTGATTGCGGACTTCACGTAAATAGTGTACACCATAAAAATAAAAAAAATGGCGTGCCTTCGACAACACAGTTTATGTTTGATTTACTATTAGTGCTGATTGCCTGTGATGTTCTGCTGCACATACTCGATAAACAACCATTTCGAGAGTTCTGGGATAAATACAATGCCCAGGTGAAGTTACCAGGTCGCACAATGTTATGTAACTATCTACCAACTGTACACGTAGACATGGTAGATGAAATGTGAATTAAAAAATACACGGCTGTGGTTATCTGCTGATGAGACAACAGATTGTAAAAAAATCTATTTTAAATGTTATAGTACGCGTACTGGATCCTCTTAAACCGACAGTTCCACTGTTACTAGCTAGCAAAAGACTAAGTCAGTGTACTAACGAAACAATTACCAGGGTGGTGCTGGAGACGTTAGAAAAATTTGAACTGTCAAAAAGTCAAGTGTTGATGTTTGTGACTGATGACGCCGTGACAATGCGTTCGGTAGGCCGTTCCTTGCAAGAACAAAGTTATACGTTTATATATGTTACGTGGAAAGTGCATGCTCTATATCTTGTGGCAGAAACTATTCGAAAAGGTTTTCCAGAGGTGGATGCATTAATAGCAAGTACAAAAAAAAGTGTTTGTTAAATCTCCTAAACGTCTCCGTGCATTTCATAGCAAGTGTCCCGGTATTCTTGAATCACCATAGCTGATTCTTATACGTTGGGGAACATGGTTGCAGGCAGCTTTTTATTATGCTGAATATTTCCAACAAATAAAAGCTGTGATACTACAGTTCAATCCAGATGATGATGCAGCTATTAAGGAAAGTCAGACAAAATTCGAGGATATTTCCGTTGAAACAGCTTTAACAAATATTGCGAAGAATTATAAACCATTACATAAAGGCATAAAGAAATTAGAAAACAGTGCGTTGTCGTTAGCGGAGTCACTGCAAATAGTGGACGAAGTAAATCTACTGCTACACGATATAGATGACGCAACAAATGAGCGCGTTAAAGAAAAGTTCGCAAGTGTGTTAAATAAAGACACCGGTTTTACCAAATTGAGACAAATATTTGTGATGGTGCAGCCCCAGATCCGTTAAGTGCGTTCAAAAACTATTTTACGTATGCGTGTATTACATAAGTAGATGTCGAACGGTCGTTTTCAGAATATAAGAATATATTTTCACCAAAGCGAATATCACTCATGGAGACAACCATAGAAACATATCTGATGCTGCAAAATGGCTACACATCTTCTCCAGTTTGTGATAAGCAAGCTAGTTCATCAAGCCAGTTAAGAGGGTCAGTTTTACATACATTGTTATAAATTGTAACAGTTTATTGTTTCTCGTATTAGTTAATTTCGCGTACGCCACTGTCCCTCGGAACATTTTTGACAGACCTACTTATAATTTTAACATTTTCTATGTTGTCGTGGCATATACATACTTCCCATTGAAGAAGGAAAAAAACAGAAACCGGTCTTCAAATGGCATACGCTGCGGACTCAAGAAGAATTTCCATTCATTTGCTAAAAATCTATAACTAGTGGGTAATCCCAATTAAAGCTTAATCAATTCACTTTATATCCCTTTGTGCGATACAAATTTATAAATTACCAAGAAGTGTGTGTGGCAACTTCATTTAGTCTTTACTTAAATAAAGCGAGATGTTTGTGTATGACTTTGTAACTTATTTAGGTATTATTTTTAATATTTATTACTATTTGTAAATTAATTTTACCCTCTTTGTTGGAATATTTGATATTTTAATTTTTATTATACCTTTATTAATGGAGATCGCTTTGTGGTAGCATTTTCTAATTTATAACATTGCGATTGACACTAGTAGATGGAGTTTCCATCGACTCATTGGTACTCTACTTTCACGTAGAGACTTATGATTCTGAAATCCTCTTTATTGTCGTGGCGTATACCTACTTCGCACTGAAGAAGGCAAAAATCAGAAACTGGTCTGAGAATGGCATACGTTGAAGCTTCAAGAAGCATTGCAGTTAAAATGTAATCACTTCTCTTTGTGTGATACAAATTTATAAATCACCAAGAAATGTGTGTGGCAACTTCATTTAATAATAAATTAAATAAATTGAGAGGTTTACGACTTTATACCTTATTAAGGTATTATTTTTAATATTTATTACTATTCGTAAATTACTTTTACCCTCTCTGTTGGAATACTTTGGCAGTTTAATTTTTATTATACTTTTATTAGTAAACAAGTAATATTACTCAAGACAATTGACATATTATTATCTCTCATTCCAGACGAATTCAATAACTTATTTATAATTAAAATTTCTAAGCTATTATGAACTGAACTTCAGAATACAATACGAATTGAAGTTGAAAAAAGTGTTTTTCGAGGTATCGTACTTGACCCTCTTTTGTTTGTAAGTTATTTAAACGATTTATTTCAACATAAGTCCAAATGATGTTATAATTCGTGAATAAGGAGTTAGGAATATTTCAGTTATTTAATTACATGTTTGGAGAAACTTGAGAGATCGATTTTTATATCAACTACCTGATAATAAATCTAAAATGTCCTCACTTTCTTTCTGATTTATATCCATAACAAAGTAGGGCTCATTCTTGGGCACATTTAATATACCTTTCAAAATTGATTCAAGATCGGCTTTGACATTATTCACAATATAGATTATGGTATATGTTCTTATGACCGTATTGATAAATAATATTAATTAACTGAATCATATCTCCTACACATCCTCAACATTTTTTTCTGGAAACTCATCATAAGTTCTTCATGCCTAAATCTATAATTGTGCAAAATTCGTCAACTTTTCATCAGATTTTGCCTTAAAATATCAAATAAAAGTGAAGATCAGGTACACGAGAATATCAAAACTCAAAATGATTAAAAGCTTTTCAATACTTTTCAAGACTTTTCAAGACTTTATTACTAGGCGAAAGAGCATATCTGACTAACATTCCCCGTTCCACAATACACAAACTGGTGAAAGAAGGTGCCCTCCTCAGAAAACAAAGATCCGACGCCGGTCAATCGAAAACTCTGGACCCATCGTTAGCAAAACTTTTAGGAACTTTAATTTACAACGCGTATTAGAAAAATGAGATCCCAACTATTGACGTGGTAAACAGAAAATTGAAAGAAATAGATTATCATCTAAAATATACCAAAAGAACTTTAGGAACTTGGCTGAGAAAAATTGGATTTAAATATCAAACTATTAATAAACGCATGGCGATTATGGAAAGTAGACGAATAGTGGATTGGCGAACTTCGTATCTAGAAGAGATAAAAGAACTCAGAAGGGAAACTAGTCCAATTTATTCTCTAGATGAAACCTGGTATGATACTCATGACACCTTAGAAAAAGAATGGATGATGTATCTAGGAAATGTCAACCAATCTCATTGCCCTCTAATAAAGGGACTCGGTAGTATTACACAGTGGATCAATTGAGGGATGGGTTGATAATGCATTGAAACTGTGCGGAAAAAAGATGGAAGACTGTAACGTAGATCACCACAAGAACATGGAGGGAGAAATATTTGAGGAATGGTTTGAAAATACACTAATTCCAAAATTAAAACTGAATAGCATTATTGTTCTTGACAATGCGAAGTACCATTCGAGACAACTGTATAAAATTCCTAGCAAGACTTCTACTAAGCTGGAGTTACAATTTTTTTTAACGGAACCTGATCTTTATTATGAAGAAAAATATAATAAAGGACAACTTTTGGAAATTCTGCAAATGAAAAATTATGAGTAGAAGTATATTATAGATAATGTAGCGGAGATATATGGCCACAAAGTGTTGAGAATGCCGCCCTATTTCTGTATTTTCAACCCGATTGATTATACTATAGTGGTCCTCTAAAACTGTTTGATATAATAAAAACAATGTCCTGATAGACCCCAGGATGACAAGCGTGCGTCCTTGTTTTTTTCCCTCGCCTGTTTTTAAATATATTTTTTTTTCTCTTTCTTTTTGTATAGGTTAGACGTAGGTAGAACTCTATATCACCATGTTGTGTCTGGCTGTATGGCTAATGGCCCAATGCCAAAAAAAAAACCCGATTGAATTAATTTGGTGTAAATTGAAGGAAAACGTCAGAAAAGCAAATATTCTTCCGAAATTCAATAAATAAAGTCATAGAGTTAGTTCAAATGAAGTGTCGAAAATTAACAAGGAAGATTGGGAAAAGAATTTAAAAAAGTAATTACAATTGAGGATGATTATTTAAAATTGCCAAATTTCATATAAATAGTGGAAATAAATTTATTGTAAATTTGAACGAGGAATAGTGGTTCATCTCAAAATGAAGAAGAGGGTGAGAAGGGCGAGGATTCAGAGGAAGAAGCAATGTGAGGCGAGGTAAAGTGAAGTGATGTGAAGTGAAGAAGTGAATTTTGTGATATCAACTGCATTATTTAATTCCATTTTTGTGCTTTCTTTGTTCAGTGCTTGAGACACATTTTTTTTCAGGATGTTATTATTTATTAATGTTATTATTTTTTTTCATTTTGACAAAAATATGTCTTTCTGTTTTTATTATAATAATAACTTTACTATTAGAATTTATTTTTAGTTCATTTATAGAGAAAAATATTTGTTTCTGTTATTATTTTGAGGGTATATTTTTTGTTTTTATTTTGTTTTTATGTTTTTCAAGCTTTCTTGTTAGTTTTTAAATAATCTCTTTATTCTATACTAATATTCCATACCCATCTTTTCCTGGCAAGAACTGCTCGCAGTTCTTGCTGGGTAGTAACAATTTATATTAAGCAAACTTGATTATTGTAACTGCTGTGTATGTAGTCAATACGTTAAATTCAATACTTTTTATTTCACGTTAATACTTTTTGTACAATTGTTAAATTGTTGCTAGCTAAACTAATCACAAAAACTTACATTGAAAAAGTAAACAAGCGAAGAATACAGTTAAATCCGGCTCTGCGTTTCGTAGCGTCTTACTCCGGACGTACCGGCACAATATCTGTTTCGTAAACTATAACAAGTAAATCTGTCCAATGCTTCGCGCTTATCAAATTTGACACTCTTTACACCGCTATCCAGCAAGTTTTCTTAAATTAATTGATAAATTCAAATCACTTGTGGTATTTTCACAGAATGTATTCAAGAAAATCAATGATAATTTTTAATAATTTCACATTTTCAAAATCAGCTAAATAAAACATTAAAAATATCTCCAAAATCTGTAACATTGTGTCTATAAAATTAACACTATTAGCGACAGCTGAAGCTTGACACTTTCTACGCGGGGAGTGGTTTTTATAAAATAATTTAATAAACACGACTATAAAAAAAATATGAACGTAGTTGCTGTTTATTTTCAACATTAACATAAAACTTGTCATTTCGAAATTAATATGTTTTTCTTGAAGTCATAAGAGATTTACAATAAAGTTATTTTAATGGCAGACTATTGATTACCTTTTAATTTGTTTTATTAATGTTATAATTTCACGTCAAACATTCATATGTAAAACACATTTTAATATAAAATGAAATATAGCGTTTGAAAATCTACATTGACATTTACAAGTTAATCGGCATTTTGAGCTGGTAACAAACGATCTGATGAAAAATTAAGCCATGTAACAACTCATTCATTCATGGGTTTTATAAATTGCGCTCATTACTTCATATAACCACGGTGGGCAGGTCAGAAACACGAGCCTCTTTTTACCAAAATGGATACATCATATTTCAAGGTCTCCAGTTTGTCTTAAACATTCTCAAAGCATTAGTAATGTGAAGAAAGACCACTTGAAACTAATTTTACACATTTGCATTAAGTAAGTTGTAAATTATGTCAATATATAGCGTGTCGCAAAAATAACTCATAAATTCACAAAAATTATTAAAAGAGATTTGTCTGAAAGACACTAGTAGACGTCAAGTCTCGTCTTAATTTTTGTTATGTCTTTAAGTATATCTTTGTAGGCCTTACTCTTTATATACATTAAATGTAAAGTTACAAAAAAAATTGAGGTGGGGTTAGGTCTGGTGATCTTGCAGGCCACTCCATAAATTATGGAATTTATAAAGCATTGTATTTTTTATACTACGTGTTCTCCAGAGTTGTTGAACATTTTTTATTTTAAGTAAATTACATAATATTAGGAAACTATGTTACTAAGATTTTTTTGATAGCCATACAAAAATACAATATACAAAATATTGCTACGTTTCACTATGTCTAGAGTCTCCCTATACTCCTAACTTTTCAACAAATTAAGTAATCGGATCCGGACAAAGTTGCGGTTGAATCAAATTGAATTTTTTGATGTTAAACTGGTTTCTTACAATTTAGATGGCGCCAGCGGAATTACCAATTCAAAATTTGTAAGGGGGTAAGGTTGCACCTCATTAATTAAACATCACAGGTAATACAACCCCCTGTATCCCTGAAGGTACCTTGTGTGGGAGAGAGCTACACATTTAAAGACAATGGACACACACACACCCAATGTCCGAGTATCCTAGAATTAATTTTTGGTTTAGAAGAATCCTAGCACCTCAACCGATTGAACTCGGGACTCCAGGGTGAGAGGCAAGTATCCTTACCACTCGACCACGAGGCCACATTTAAAATATATTTCAATTTTCTACACACTTGTTTAAAAATGAAAGTCCAATTATTCGTTTTACAGTTATTAGCATTATTATTATTAATAAAAAGTATCATTGTAATGAAACAAAATATATGTTGAGGGAATTATCAAAAATGTTGTTGAAAATGACCATCTTTAAATCATTAAATAATTGTTAGTAGAGATATATTAGAGAGATAATTTGGGTGCTTTTTTACAAGTCATAACATAACGAGCTGAAAGAAATTCTTTCTATTGGTTTCGAGTTATTGTCCGAAGCACTCACTGATCTTATTTCAAAAGTAAATGATAATTAATTTTAAACAAATGAGAAAATAAAATTTGAAATTACTATATGGTTTGCAATGATACTAAAAAAAGAACTTTTATTCATATTTAATGTTCTTAAACTAATCATAATTGCAAAAGTGTAAACACTGAATAAAAAAATCACCATAACATTCGTCAATAAATTAGAAATTGGAAGAATATATTATAAATCTCCTGACACACAGTGTGGAATGTGTCACTGATGATGAATGCACATTCGATAGAGGATAATTATCCTCTATCGCAAATGCAAAACGTTCTCTAGTTGAGTAATGAACACTTTGGATTTGAGATAACTCCACAAAAAGAAGTCCAAGGGTGTCAAATCAGGTTGTTAAGGTGATTTCTAACTGGCCTGAAATAAATGGTGGGGATCCATCCTACTGGAGAGTGATTTCAATCTCTGGAAATTTTTCGACATTATTTTGGGTCATTTTAAGCTCTATGACATTCTCCAGCACATCCAGGTATAAGAGCCCAGTCAAGTTTTCCTCAACAAAAAATGATCCTATGATATGATCGGCCAAAATGCTCGTCCAGACATTTAATATCTGAGGAAATTGTATGTGACTCTCCCTATACTAGTGTGGATTCTAATCGCTCCAACATCTCACATTATGTTTGTTTACATTCCGTTTCTAGCAGAGATGAACACTTGTGATTAAAGTAAATGCCCTTCAGGTAATTAGGATGTCGGATAGTTCTTTCAATCTTGATCTCACAGAACTCCATTCTTCTGCAATATGAGTTTCGTAGAATTCATCACAATATAAATTTTCTTATCCTCAAAAAAGTGATGGTTTGCCAGTGCCTTTTTCAACGTGGACAGAACGCGTTCTTAAGTATTTCGTAATGAGCTCTGTCAAATATTTCCCACAGATAGGACGTTCAAGAGGTCTCCTCTCATTGAAGATCTGTTCTGCCACAATAAGACCTCTGGCATGCAAAGAAGATGGCCATTGCGTCAATTTTATCCTTAGGGCTATGAACCATTTTGCATCAAATACAAAATTTCAGAAAGGATCAAACACCACTAAGTAAACTGGCTAGAAAAACAAACAACTAACAATAAACTCACAACAAACTGTGGTACAACCTCGATAATTCGGACAGATATCCTTCCAAGGAGTGCCGAGTTAGCGAGGTATCTGGATTAGCAAAATTATTACTTTCATGTGTGTTCTGTTCGGCATAGAAAATACTATAAAACAGGTATTATGACATATGATATTATTACATATTTCTTATGTAGTTATACATATTTATAAGAGAAAATACATTACATACATATATGTATAATTGAGCTGAAAAATTCAACGTGTAATTAACTGTACGTAAAGCTTATTTCAAAATTTATACTGAATAAGACTTACAGGAAACAACTACTCAGCGGCCAAATGGACCGACCTGCATTGAATTAAACCTGCAAGTCTTGTTTGGTAGCTAAGATCATTTATTATTTCCTCACTAGACAGACCGATCTCAAACTTGTTATGTTCTCGTCAGTATGCCATAAGTAATGGGAAAAGACAAATAATAATAGCAAACCAAGCTAGCCCCAAGCAGCCCAAGCAAGCCAGACATAGTGAGTGATAACTGTATCCCTCTGGTGGTCAGTGTTACTACCTGTCAGACATCATTGATGTTTTAGTGACTGATAGCGACCTGCAAAGCAAATACCAAGAGTTGTGACCTGCTTTGCAGTCTATGTCTAGTAAGGAATTGACAAATCATTTTAGCTACCAAACAAGACTTGCATTTTCAATTCAATGCAGGTCGGGGCTTTTGTCCACTGAGTAGTTGTTTCCTGTAAGTCTTATTCAGTATATAGTTTAGTCCACCTGGATTAGAGGTCACAGCTCTTGGTATCTGCTTTGCAGGTCGCTATCAGTCAGTAAGACATCAATGATGTCTCATAGGTGGTAGCACTAACCACCAGAGGGATACATATATCACTCACTATGTCTATTTCAAACTAATTTGCAACATATCGGCTTCTTTGACGGTGGTAAAGGGTTCAAAGAATCCGACTATTTTTATGTTGCAAATAAGTTTGAAATGAACTTTATATAATTATACTATACTGGTTAAAAAAATATATTACGTTAAGTGATCCGGAGAATTGAGGTATTCGTATCAACGTGTGTCCGGTGTCCGGATTATCGAAGCCATACTGTATTGCAAACTACACAGCTGGCTATTGGAACGGATATTTGATAAATGGACAAAAAAGGTAAAATTGACTTCATTATATACAAATACGTGTGTAGCAGGTCACAATGTTTACATTATCTAAGATAAAGTAATAAATTTAAGTATAATGATATATGTAAATACGTACAAAACTGACATCTATATAATTATTATAGCAGAAATGTTGTATAAAATGACAATTTACAGACAACAAATTTTTGAAAAGAGAAGAAAAAATTACCAGACGGTTTTATAAGTATACCATAACAATGCTATGTCTTAATATTTATAACGAATGTTTTTACATGCGATACAATAAATTTGAAAGAAATCATGATACTGATAATGTGTCATCAAATGCCGGTCCATTTTAATGCAGTCTAGCAAGCAGCGACTAATAGGTTATATCAGCTTGTCGCTAGGCACAGTAGTCGGTGGCCTCTAGGCGCGGCTATTCTGAGATTATTCCCCAAAGCAGTCAGGAAGTGTAAGCTTATGTATCGCTTTGTTTCGTACGTTTATTGCATTCAAGGTTTTAAATACTTTTATTAGATTTACTGTGCGTGTAGTGCGTATTTATATACTTCATTTATTTGTTGGTTAGCTTTTAATGCGGTGTAATAGAAGTAGCTGTGATATCTTTTGATATCTTTTTGGTGATTATTGGAACACTTCTAGCATTAACAAAAGTATATTTCTATATGTTCAATTAGTAATCAATAATTGCCTCATTTGAGGCCTCAGCATAATTGCAACGAATATTTTATAAATATAATAAATAACTTAACCTAGACAATTTACATAAATTTAAACTAATCAACCAATTTCTTTGAACCATTGGAACACACGCTTGTGTGCTACTTATTAATAAACTATTATATTTCTTTACATCTCAAAAAAAGCAGGTCACGTTTGTTGTTACTTACAATTATATTGTGCGTATGCAAATATTACGTTATTGGATGTAGTCATATTCAAAATACGCCATACTATTTATATCCTGATGTATAAACTTAGCAGAAGATACTATAGAAGGTTTATTAATGAGGCAAGTGTACGCTGACAACAATAAACAACTGTTAATGGGCATGATATCGTACAGTAAGTCTTTATTAGATGCACCAGGCCCCCTCAATGACGCCAGTCAATTTTTTAAAATGAGCCGGCCTTAACATACTAACGCTTATATCTAGAAGAAAGATAACTGGATTTTCATTTTACAAAAAGAAGTGTATAGAAAAATGAAATACCTTTGAAATGAGGTGCAACATGACTCCCCTTGCAAATAAAAAAATTGAAGTTGATTGTTAGGAGGACGGATACCATACTTTAGACGGGCACTGTATACGATGCCATCTGGGATACAAACTTTTAAAATATAATATGTGCTAAATCAGACGAAACTGTTAATAAGTAGAGTTGGCAAAAATGCGCCGCAGGACATAGACGTACGCACCATAATAAGAAGTAAGAAAAGAAATTAACTAGTAATAAAAGCAATAAACTATTACAATTTATGACAATGTATGCACAACTTACCCTCTTAAGTAGCTTGGTTATCACAAACTAGAAAAGATGTGTAAAAACTTTGCAGCATCATGTATATTTCTATGGTTGTCTCCGAGAGTAATGTTCGACATGGTGAAAAAATATGCTTATATTTTGAGAACGACCGTTCGACATCTATTGATGTAATACAAGCATACTTAAAATAGTCTTTGAACTCACTTAACGGATCTGCAGATGCACCATCAGTATAATCACAAATTTGTCTTAATTTGGTAAAATCGGTGTCTGGCTTTAACACACGTGCGAGCTTTTCTCCAACAAGCTCATTTTTTTGCGTCACCTATACCGGGTGTAACAGGATCATGGTACACCTCCCTTTTTCTCCTTTAGTTTTGAAGATAATTAGGAATATCTTATACACATAATAAGCAGCACTTTTTGACAATAAAAGTAATTTTTTTTTCACTTCTGGTTTCGCCGGAAGTGACACTAACTTCCGATTTTTAAATAGAACACCCTGTACATTATTGCATTTTTGAATTCTGCATAATTTTCTGAATCCAACGATACCAAAAAAGTGATATTTCAAACGTCAATATATTTTATAATATAATTTTTAGTTTTCCATTAAAGTATGCCATGATGGTTCCAATTAAATTAGGTGATTTATGAGCAAATAAAGTTCATCAAAGTGATTTTTGGGGAAAAACTCATTTTTTTAAATGGAACCATAATGCTACTGTGGTACCATTTATTAGTACTATTAATCGCTGGCGGTTCTTCTATAGGGTCATTTGGTCAATGACCTCCCACATACAAATAAAAAAAATAGAGCTATTCATTTTCTGAAGTTTAAAAATATATAATATATATATTTTTAATATTCTTAAAAAAGATATTAAAGTTTATAGTTTATTCTATGCACAATACTATTCAAATATCTAGATCATTATATTATTCATTTATAGAATTTAAAAATCTTGGGTCAATCCACAACGTGTCCTCAAAGCTAGCTACGGACCGAATTTACAACGAATTAGAGTGAAATAGACTTATGCGCGAATCGTCAGAAGCAAAAAAGACAGAAAACACTGGCGGGGACAATGTCCCTGACGACCCTGACATGGTAACGCACGAAGTTTAGTAGAGCAGTCGCCAGTCAGCAGTCTTAATGCTGACTAGGTACGCGTTGGTGGGTAAATTCTGTCGCGTTGTTTTTAATGTTTTTATTTATGAACATTTAATTAGTAAATCTCTACTTGTCGTGAAATTAAGTAAAACAGTGTTTTTGGTGTTTACTATTAAATATGAGTGTTGTACAAAATATATTAAAACTGAAAGATGGACATAACTTGGGTTATGATGACCGAGTGAAATTCGAAGATGGTGGCCGTCCAAAACCTAATATGACGATAAAGCAAACATCTCTTGATGAGAAAAAAGAAGTTAATAGGTATTTTTAATTAAAAAAAGTTATCCGTCAGCAAATTTTATTCATTGTTACGCTCATCAACTAAATTTAATTTTACAAAAAGCATCAAGTCAGGATAAAAGTATAAAATTTTTATTTGCTAATTTACATAGCTTTTCTTCATTCTTTGGAAAATCACCAAAAAGAACAGCCGTGTTAGATAATGTTGTTAAGGTGAGACTACCTAAAGCGGCTCCAATACGATGGAATTTTAATACAAAGTGCATAGAGGCTGTTTATACCTATCGAACAGAATTATTAGATTGTTTAGAAAAAATCATTGATAATAAATCAGAAAACAACACTCCAAACGAAGCTATTGGTTTAAGAAACTACTTACAAAATGAACATTTTCTTTACTGGTTAAATTTTTTTCATTTAGTTATGCCTCATTGTGATATATTGTTCAATCAATTACAAAAATGTAATATCGATGTCATAACAGTAAATAAGTGTATTGGCGTTTTTAATAGTAAAATTGAAGACATCAGAAATAAAATTTTGAATAACTATTTGGAGGAGACATCCATGCAGTCTGCCCAGAGATGTAAAACGGAAGAATCAAAAAGGAGAAT
Organism: Rhamnusium bicolor; assembly: GCA_029963845.1. Taxonomy (NCBI): domain Eukaryota; kingdom Metazoa; phylum Arthropoda; class Insecta; order Coleoptera; family Cerambycidae; genus Rhamnusium; species Rhamnusium bicolor. The sequence goes on along the minus strand of JANEYF010001271.1, from coordinate 726,542 downwards.
TTCATTAGAAGTTTGTGATATAATTACATCTGAGATCAAAAACAGGTTTGGCTTCAGTAATCATTTAGCAGTGTTTCAGTTTTTTCACGCAGATCGATTTAAAGATTATAAAAAAAGCTTTCCTCAAGATATGTTTAAATTAGTTAAAACGGAGTATCCAGTCATAAATCATTTGAAACTTAAAACTGAATTAGAAGTATTATATAGCTGAGAAGATTTTTCCAATAGTGAAGGTGCAGTTGCTTTGTTACAGCTTTTTATTAACAATAATTTGTGCAATACTTTTTCTGAAAGTGTCAAACTGTTAAAAATCTTGTGTACTCTCCCTATGACTACCGTCGAAAGTGAACGTTGTTTTTCCACCTTAAAAAGAATAAAGACATTCTTAAGAAATACCATGGGTCAGGAAAGGTTATCTTCTTTAGCTATGCTTACCATAGAAAGGGCATTAATAAAGAAGATAAAAGACTATAATGAAAAAGTAATTGACCACTTTGCATCTCAAAAAGACCGGAGGAGCGACTTGGAATTTAAATCACTTTAAAAGATAGGTAATACAGTAAACTTTTCTAATTGACCTCCCCATCTCTTGACCCACGAACCGGCGTTGCTATTAATAAGGAATTTATTCATATGTCTTATCAAAATGTGCGATAAATACAAACAAAATTACAGCGTATTTCGCTACTTGGCACCGCCTATGATTTGCGGATCGAAATGCCAACTCTATTAATAAGTATTCGTAATCTCCTGCTGGGTAGACTAAGGACAATTTATTTTCAAAAAAAATTTCACTTCCTCGCTTATGATCAATATATGTACATACTTGAACACTACAAAAATGTTTATAAAATGTATTAATTAAGAGCCCTTAGTAATATATAACGCTCTCACTTCCTTCTTTTAAGATCCTTGTTCCTCTAAACCAAATGTATATTTGCGCTTGACTGAGGCATATATTATAATTAATTTCCCAATGCTTTTATAAACATTTTTTTCTTGTACAAGGAGCAAAGATGTGGAATTCATTATCAAATCATGCTCCCGTAAGTCTTATTGCCCTCGTACCTTTATTATCAGAGACTAGTTATCTTCTCCAAACTGACATTTCTAAAATAACTATAATAGAAAAATTTGCTAATATTTTTTACTAGACATGCGACTATCCTCCATATTTGGTTGAATATTTGCGTTACCGTTTTTTTTTTTCGTTAATTAATCTTAATTTTTTTTTCAATATGAAACAGCTTTTATATTTACTGACCAGTTATTGAATTTGATAAAACACTGCCGGATATTCACATTAAATTTTATCTACCAACATGGTTTCATTTAAAAGAAAAAGCATATAAATTTTCAATTAACTTTGACCGATTGAAAATAAAAAGGCACAGAACTATATAGATGGGTGTTATCATCTACATATAACTGAAATATGTCCCAGTCATAATTCAATTAAATCGAAACGCTTGAAATAAAAAGTGAAAAATGTAAATACATTATTCTGTATAGAAATGAAATCAACTGGCTGCCAGACATCCTATTTAAAATCGCGTCAAATAACAACAAAAAAGGATTGAATAAAAAAAACATACACGTGTTAACATGACAGGCCTGCCATCATATCTCCAATAAAAACCCTAAAAATAACCAGCGCTAACTGAAAGCCATCTCTGTTCGGAAATTACAGCCGCTTGAAACCAAAAACCGTTCTCCGCTTATCTTCAACCCAACAAAAGATACTCGATTTAGCACCAATCTGAATCACTCGGTATAAATTACAAAATGCACCCTCACTTATTTGTGTCGCCTTATCTAAATGCGATCATAGCTGGCCACGTGCCGATTAGCCGGCTTACGCAACAATAGACTTGTTTTGTTTAAATAAATGATTGATGACCGTCTTTGTGAGGACACAGGAAACTGGTCTAATTCCATCTAGGATACGTAGGCAGGTGAAGATTTGTCGATGGATTTGTTAAACTTAATTTACACGTTTACTCGAGATGTAATTTGTGACAAATATATTTAGTAGTTCTATAAGTGGTAACAACTGAAATAAACAAAAGGAAACAAAATATGCATATTGACCCAAATTCTACTGAATGAACAAAGAACAGGAGACAAAGTAAAGAGCGGTAATCAATCAGTGAATGAGCTAACGAAAATAAACAAGGATAATGAATGGAAATATATTTTTGATGAGCCGAATTCGGGTCGCGCTTTTTTTATTTTTGTTAATTGATGAATGAGTCGTTCATCAATGGACACTGTTTATAAGCAATATCCTGTTTTCTTTTTTGATTGTGAAAGACAGAATTCTGAAATATCCTCTGCTTTAATATCTTGTTTTCTTGAAAATGAGAAAGCATTTATAATTCATTCCTCCCTTGATTTTTATGTTTATGCTTGTTTGAGTATTACATAATCAGTTGTAAAATGGTATCGATTTTTCTTATTTGTTGAAAAACTAATATTCTATTTTCCTGAGAACGCATTTACTTAGTTCCCCTTTTTCATTTTACTTCCTCACCCCTCAAAGTGAGGAAGGTATGTATTCGCGAAAAATATATGGCAAATTTTTATTGTATTTCTGGATGAATCTCGACGAATTATGACGATACACAAAGTTTCAGACAAAAAATTTTCTGTCTGTGTGTCTGTCTGTCTGGTTCGCGATAGCAGCTACAGTTTTTGAGATAAAGCTTTCAAATTTGGTACACACATTCTAGAGGTCAAAGAAGAGATTGAGTCCGTTGATGAGCATAATCGGTTCTTAAAATTTGAAATGTCAAAAAAAATATTGGTGATATTTTTAAAACGTCAATTTGAAATGTCAATTTGTTTTGACATTTCAAATTTTAAAATATTAGTGACATTCCACCAATGTGACTTTTTTGAAACGTTAATTTGAAATGTCAAAAAAATATTAGTGACATTCCACCAATGCGTCTTTTTTGAAACGTCAAAAATTACTTTTATTACAAACTGCACCACACATCGACTTTTTTAAGCGTCAAAATATGATTTTTTTGAAACGTCAAAAATTACTTTTATTATAAACTCCACCACACGTCGAGTTTTACTACGGTGAGGAAGTTCTGATCCCCAAATAATTGGCAGCTGTTTTTTAAGATTATATTTATGTTAAGTATTACATAATTAATTGTGAAATTGTATAGTTTTATTAAAGTGCATACAAATTTTATGTTACCAACAATTCGTATATTTTAATGTAAGCCTATTAAACTTTGGCAATTATTAAATCTGTTTTAATAATTTCTACCTAGAAAATGTTTAAATTACTAACTGAACTTCCTGGAATATCATTGTGTCTGAGGACGATGTCCTATTGGAGCAACGTCACCAGCCACGATATCTCCGGGTGGTGAACGTTACGTTATCTAGTTCATGCATCAATTAATTATGAGTGCTTGTTTCGTAAAATTATTTAGTAGTCTCTAAACTGCAATATTTATGCAGAGATAATATATTATAAACAACTACTGAAACATTCCCACATAGGGAAATTTATAACGTGAATTTTATTTAATATTAAAATGTTAATACCGTACTACATGATTCAAACATATAATAATAATAAGATTTAATAATAAGATTTATTTGCAGTTATATACAATTACAAAATAGAAAATGAAAGATAAAAATAATAATAAAAAAATGTATATATCTAGTATACAACCACAAAAGAGACTGGAAACAACATGGTCATTTAGACCTGCTGATCAGAGTTCCAGGCTCGGGAAAAATAAAACATTTTTGAACTTAAATATAAAATATTGTCCGTAGAGTGAGACAAAAATAAATATATAAACAAAAACAGAAAGTTAATTATAACATTTAAAGTGATTATTAAAACAAAAAGAATATAATATGTATACATGTACATGAAGGAGCACTTATTATTACGTGTTTCTTTTTATAGTGTCCACTAAGAGTTCAAGAAATGATGCTTTAATTTCAATTTAAATTGGCCTATCGATAATTTTTTTAAATGAGAAGGTATGTTATTTTATAAATTATATATGTTATATGTAAAAAGATCTACGCAATATTGCAGTTTTATGAGACCCTTAAATCTCAAATTTAAGGCATGTACGTCAATGCGAAATCTTATTTTGTTGTAGAGATATGGTGGGCATTTGTTTATTATGATACGATGGTAAAGTACTAACGAATGGTAATTGCGCCTTGTAGCCATATTCAGCCATTTTGTTTATTTAAGCTTATGTGAGACACGTTCATATTTACGTATACCATAAATAAATCTTAAACATGACTTCTAACCTTTTTTCAATGCGATTTTTATCTATATTATCTAAGCAGGGACCATAAAGTGTATCACAATAGTTGAAATGACTTAATACGCTTTTTGCAAACACTTTGAGACATGTTCTTTAAAACGTAGATCTGTGTCCAATTCTACTCCTAAATTTTTGGAAACCTTAGAAGGTAATTTTGTATCATTTATTGTTACATTAATAATTTGTTCAACAGATACACATGATTTGCCAAAAACAAGAACTGATGATTTGTTAGGATTTATGTTTAAATTATGTTTCTTCAATTTTTTTAGTTCAGTATTTAGAATTAAAGTGTTCTGCAAATTAGTAAAATCAAAATGTATGTATAACTGAGTGTCATCCGCATAGCAATGAATATTTACATTTTTCAAATTAGAACCTAGGTTACAATTATAGCTACTAAACAGCAATGGCCCCAGTATAGAGCCTTGAGGTACACCACATAAAATATTCCTAAAATTGGAAGTCCCTTTGGACATTTCTACAAATTGTAACCTACCAAATAAATAGTTTTTTATCACATCAACAGCGTTATGTGAAAATTCAATGAAATGCAAAATTGCTAATAATATATCGTACCTGATGGTGTCAAAGGCCCTAGAATAATCTAACAATATCGTTTTTTTCTGATCGATCTCGAATATAACATCAGTTATATTAAGTAACGCTGTTGTACAACTATACCCACTACGAAAACCTGACTGGTGACTGCGTAAAATATAATACTTTTCAAGATGTGTTCGGATTAGAAAATTCATAATTTGTTCTAGAACCTTTGACAAAACAGGGAGAATACTTATTGGACGCAGATCATTAAAACTATTTACATCATTCTTTTTAGGTAAAGGTACCACACGAGAAATTTTCCAACAATTAGGAAACACGTTATGTTCTAAACAATAGTTAATGATGTTAGTAAAAAATGGTAAAATGTACGGACAACATATGAGTAACATATCAATGTTAATTTCATCTGAATCTGCAGCTTTGGATTTTATTTCTAACAAATATTTATAAACAGTATTTTCAGATATGATCTCAAATTTAAACAACAAATTGAAATTACATTTTAAATTATTATGGTAAAATTGTAAAAGATCATTATCGTCAACAACATTCGCATGTGCATTTTGAAGAAAGATATCATTAATATCATTTGGCTTGTTTAACTGTTCTGGAATTTGAATATTTTCAGATTTGTTGTAAACATCTAATTCTTTTAATTTTTCCACAAAACTTTACTTGAATTAATATTGCCAACATTATGTGACCACCCTTTTTTTCTCATTTCTTATAGCAGTATTAGTTTGATTACGTAGACATTTATAGTAGTTCCAATGAGATCTATAATTGGATATCTTATATCTGTTAAAGGCTTTGTCCCGTAAAGCAATTAATAATTTAATATTTTCTGTTAACCATTGTGGATTTATTTTTCTAATTACGACCTCTTTGACCGGTGCAATTGTATCATATAATATTAAAAGTAATTTATTAAAGTAACCAACTTTTTCATTAATATCATGTATATAATAAATTTCATGAAAAGGAGTAAGCAGTAGCAACTCTTGTAGCAGTTCCATATCAATACGCTTAAGGTTTCTAAATCTAACTGGTTTTTCTTTTTTAACATGTTTTTCATTTCTAAAAGAACAAAAGACAAGAGAATGATTCGACTGCCTTGAGGCATATCAACAGTACGTCATGTATACTCCATATTATTTAATATTAAAATAACATTAATTAATGTAGAAGTGTCTCTGGTAACACGTGTAGGATAATTAATTACTTGTTTCAAATTATAAAATTCAATCGATTCGTTAAAAAGTACTGTTTTGCGTTCGTTCAGATCAAGTAAATTAATGTTTATGTCACCACCACATATCATATATCGGTGTTAAATCAGATAAAGAATCCTCAAACAATTTCAGAAAATCTAACCAATTTTTGTTCGGTGGCCTATATAAAGTACCAATAATATAAGTATTATTCAATAAAGTTACACTTACCCAAAGTTGCTCTAGAGTTTCTTGACAACTCTTTTTTTACCACAAAATACTTCAAACTAGACCTCAAGTAAAATCCCACTCCACCACCTGCTGTATTTCTATTATTACCGATAAAATTATAACCATCTATTTGTACAACGGTACAAGGAATGCAATCAGATAAGCGATCCCTCACTTTATTTGCCAATATCTCGAAAACGGAGAAGGGGGAAAAATTAAAAAAATTATGTGTTCATTATGTGCCTATTGTAAATCACTCACTGAAATTATGGTACCTTAGGTTAAAACTTTACGAAGATTCTCACACATCGGTACGATGCACTAGTAATATGAACTCTGGCGGTTCTTCTATAGGTATAGAGCTATTCATTTTCTGAAGTTTAAAAATATATAATATATATATTTTTAATTTTCTTAAAAAATATATTAAAGTTTCTAGTTCATTTTATTCACAATACTATTCAAATATCTAGATTTCAGGATTTCGTATCCCCGCCGAGCACCGAGCCTCTACATTCATATTCATTACATTATTCATTTAAGAATTTAAAAATCTTGGGTCAGTACACAACTTGTCCTCAAAGCTAGCTACGGACTGAATTTACAACGAATTAAAGTGAAATAGACTTATGCGCGAATCGTCAGAAAACAACAGAGACAGAAAACACTGGCGGGGACAATGTCCCTGACACATTTTACGGAAACTGTAACGCACGAAGTTCACTAAGTTCAGTAGAGCAGTGAGCAGTCTTAATGCTGACTAGGTACGCGTTGGTCGGTAAATTCTGTCGCGTGGTTTTTAATGTTTTTATTTGTGAACATTTTATTAGTAAATCTCTACTTGTCGTGAAATTAAGTAAAACAGTGTTTTTGGTGTTTACTATTAAATATGAATATAGTACAAAATATATTAAAACTGAAACATGGACATAAGTTGGGTTATGAATAAAGTACAAGTAGTTTTTCTGTTTAGATACGTTTTAGACGGTGTTGTATGTGAGAGATTTTGGAAATTTATTCAGCCTCAAGAAACGACATCACAGCATTTGATAGACGTAATTTTAAAAGAGTTAAAATGTTTGAAAATTAATGAAAGTCCTGAAAAATTGATAGCACAAAGTTACGATGGAGCATCACTAATGGGTGGTGCATTTGGAGGTGTACAAGCCAAAATTAAAAAAAGTTATCCTTCAGCAAATTTTATTCATTGTTACGCTCATCAACTAAATTTAATTTTACAAAAAGCATCAAGTCAGGATAAAAGCATAAAAATTTCTTTTTGCTAATTTATATAGCTTTTCTTCATTCTTTGGAAAATCGCCAAAAAGAACAGCCATGTTAGATAATGTTGTTAAGATGAGATTACCTAAAGCGGCTCCAACACGATGGAATTTTAATACAAAGTGGATAGAGACTGTTTATATCTATCGAACAGAATTATTATTAGATTGTTTAGAAAAAATCATTGATAATAAATCAGAAAACAACACTCTAAACCAAGCTATTGGTTTAAAAAACTACTTACAAAATGAACATTTTCTTTACTGGTTAAATTTTCTTCATTTAGTTATGCCTCATTGTGATATATTGTTCAATCAATTACAAAAATGTAATATCAATGTCATAACAGTAAATAAGTGTATTGGCGCTTTTAATAGTAAAATTGAAGACATCAAAAATAAAATTTTGAATAACTATTTGGAAGAGACATCCATGCAGTCTGCCCAGAGATGTAAAACGGAAGAATCAAAAAGGAGTATTTCATTAGAAGTTTGTGATATTATTACATCTGAGATCAAAAACAGGTTTGGCTTCAGTAATCATTTAGCAGTGTCTCAGTTATTTCACGCAGATCGATTTAAAGATTATAAAAAAAGCTTTCCTCAACATATGCTTAAATTAGTTAAAACGGAGTATCCAGTCATAAATCATTTGAAACTTAAAACTGAATTAGAAGTATTATATAGCCGAGAAGATTTTTCCAATAGTGAAGGTGCAGTTGCTTTTTACAGCTTTTTATTAACAATAATTTGTGCAATACTTTTTCTGAAAGTGTCAAACTCTTAAAAATCTTGTGTACTCTCCCTATGACACCGTCGAAAGTGAACGTTGTTTTTCCACCTTAAGAAGAATAAAGACATTTTTAAGAAATACCATGGGTCAGGAAAAGGTTAGCTTCTTTAGCTATGTTTACCATAGAAAGGACATTAATAAAGAAGATAAAAGACTTTAATGAAAAAGTAATTGACCATTTTGCATCTCAAAAAGACCGGAGGATCGACTTGGAATTTAAATCACTTTAAAAGGTAGGTAATACAGTAAACTTTTCTAATTGACTTCCCTATCTCTTTTTTAGAAGAATTGATCATTATAATTACTTCACACAAATCACAATTAACATTACTTGTTTACATTTAACAACAAACATGCTTTGCCTGCTTTTTGCATTAGAACTAGGATCTTGTGTCGTCACCGACCAGCGTAATAGACTAATTCAAACTTTAATGCTGAATACGTTTTGTAAAAGAAAAATAAAAGAAATCTTTTACACGCTGTTTTTTGTATTAAGTAAAAATTTCAAAAATGCCAAAATTATATTCTGTGCATGGGGCCCATTTCTATTGGAAATTCTGCAAACCGCAAGATTAATATCCTTCCTTATTCCATAGATATAAGAAATTACAAACGGTGATGCGAGACAAACAGTCAGCACACGTGACCTGTTTTGAAATATAATGAGCATTTAAAACCATGACATTTTTCATAACTCTCCCTTGTTCGGCTAAACAGACAAATACTATTAGGTAGTCACCCAAAGTAAATTATCATCTTTTGTTGTGGCTACCAGAAAAAATATTCAAGATTTAGAAAGAGATATGTTTAAATTACCATAAAATATACGCACCGTATATTGAAATTGAAAATTCCCAATACTTAGTAAACCTACCGACAAAACAAATAATTTAAATAAATTCACTTAAAGAATTTTGTCTTGGCTAAATTTATGGTAGATGGCTAGAAATATTTCCGTAACAAATCAGAAAAAATATTTACAAGATTATCCATATCCACTGTTAAATATAAATAAAAAATACCTTAATAGATTTATCTGCGGTGCATAGTTCGAATTTCAGGGATTATACGGTGAGAGGTCAATATGTGAAAGCTAAAGAATAACCAGACAGCTCCACGGATTCCTCACATTCTAAGGTTAGCACGAAGATCTTTAACTTTGTGTTGTCTTTAATAAATACTGAATGTCATTGACAAATAACTGAACATACAAGTGCCTTGGCTACGTCTCATTTACTTTATTATACCAGCCTATGATGGCAACGGACCTGAATTTATTAATATATCATAGCCTGGCTACGGTTCCGGTCATATACAGTATGCAATGACTTAATTAAGAGCCGTGTAAGAAATGGTTAGGAAATGTAGAGCCCACTGAGTTGGACAGCAACATGAAAAAATTAGGCTTAGTTTCCAGTGACTCGAAAGTGGTAAAAATAATTATGGTCTTAGTGTTGGGAGTAGTAAGTAAGGCGACATCGTTTTGACTTTCAGTTTAAAAGTGTCATTTTGAATGTATCTATTTTATTATTATAATAAATCGATTTAATGTCTATATTGGTCATTATTTTTGTTACCTTAAAATGAGGGACGCATTAAAACAAATATAGTGAAAAATGTTCTTAGTGTACATTCAGATGAGCAACTGGCTAACTACTGCAACTGTAATAAAAATAAATATCCATTTAAAATTGTATGCAGCCTGTTCTGGTATAAAAACAAATTGCATAGCAAAAAAAATCAAAATCCAATTTCCTGACATTGTTATTCACGCTAGCGTTCAGGGGTGTGTCTGCAAACTAAGAATGGCCGTTGAGCAGTTAGCAGCGAGCCATATTACTCCAAATAGGGGTTGATAGGGTGATAATAGAGACGTTCAGGTCAAATTTAGCGTGAGTGTGATACTTTAAAACTGCTTTACTAATTCTCTTCACCATCAAACTTGCGATCAACAAAAGTGTTATCTGTAGTCTTTCAAATTATCGTTGCTTTTTATATGCTTACTAAAGTGAGTTTGTGTTCATTTTTTATACTACGGTTTTATTGGAAATCGATCAGTTCCTATTATATTTTCATCCTTTCTGAATTCTTACATCTTCTTAAACATACTGACGACCAAAATTAATGCACCACCCGAAATTTACCATGATTTTGAATTTGTTCTTTTTGTGTTCTAAATAGTTTGTCCAATTTTAATGATTTTTGTTTTGTTTTGTATGTTAACTCTTGTGGAATGTAGGGCCTTACTCATTTTAAGTAATTTCAGAGTTAATTTTAATTACAATAAAATAAAACAAATTTTTGGAACTTATTTGGATAATAAGCTGTGCTAGGATAACCACATAAATGAATTATGACAAAAACTGAATAAATCTTATTTTGCAATTTGCATTAAACCAACTCAAATCTACAATACCTGTTTGTTTTTCTTTGGCCTATTGCCATCTATCAGTTACGAAGATATTATGAACAAAAACTGACAAATCAACTGGTACATAAATAAATTATCTAATCTCAGCCAGTCAAATTTGTTTATTTTAGAGAAAGCATGATCATGTTTTTTAGACCATAAATCTACAGCAGCTATTTCGTATTTTTTTGAAGTCAACTTTGAGTTATTTTATTAACGTAAGGTGAGATTGTGTGAGAAAAACCAAGACTTTTTATACCATCCCTGTCATATACCATGACTTCTCACATGGGCATATTCGTCGAGAATTTAAAAAAGTAACAATAAAATATTTATTGGGATTTATTTAAAATTGTTTTGCTAAAAATAATTGAATATTGTATTTAAATCGATGTTTATGTTATCACCAGCTGTATTTATACTTTTTACATCGAACATAGAGGTACATTTTATATCATCTACATAAGACAATATATTTGTGTAGTTTACATGGTTAAACATATCTGCAGCATAAATTAAGAATAGAACTGATCCCAAAGCAGTCTCTTGGGGCACACCTGATTTGATCGGCAGTATATGTGGATCGTTGTGTTTCATATTGACTATTAAGATTCTATTAGGTAAATACGATTTAATAAAATTTATCACTATATTACTAAAACTACAATATGTTAACTTGAAGTAACATAATGCATGTTTTAAGGTGTCGAACGTCTTTGAGAAATCGAATAATATCAAAGCAGTTAGTAGTCATATCTTCATCTAAGGAGTTGAAAATAATATCAGAAATATTTGCGGATAGAGTTGTAACCATTTCGCAAACTATATTTTAAATTTGATGTATTTTTATTTTCTAATTACACTATCATATAATTGTAACAGAATTACTTCTTCTAGCATTTTTAATAATGTTAAAATTATAGGTAATAGGTTTAAGATTGGAATATTCATGAAGTTCAGTTATTTTAGGTACCAAAAGTTTTATAAAAGAAAGTTTTAATTTTTCTGAAAAATGTCTGACCTCCATACAAGAATTAATTATATTATGTAATAATATGATTGCCAATTACAGGAGAACAACATATTAGTGCTAATTCCGCCACAACCTCTTGAATTTGACTTGAGACTATCGCAAATATTTTTTATCTCCTCAACGAGATTAAACTGATAATGTAAATTTTTATCAAATTTATTTGAGATATAATTGTTTACAGGGGCTGGACGACTATTAGGAGGACTGAAAACTGATGAAAGATAATTACATCTAGTAAATCATTAGGGATATTATAATTTTTGTTTGATACTTAATGTACGCTTTCCAAAGTTCTTTGTTAGAGAAACCGTTTTCATATTAAGCCAAATGTGCAACCTTTTCACGTCTAATCAAACTGGCTGTTTCTAGTGTATTAGATCATGTGCATATGTTATTCGATTTTTTGTATTTTTAAGGGATTTTTTCTGTCAATCCTGTCCATTGAGCATAGTGTTTGGTGATCCGTGATGTAATGTATGGTGTGTGTTTATCAAATAACATTAATACATTTTCTGTCAAACATGTTATTTTGTCTTCTATACTATCGAATTAAAATATTTCATCCCAGAGTATATGGGTAAGGAACAGAAATTTTACGAGTTATTAAAAAAAATTACTCGCTGTGAAACAAATTAAGGGCCGAGCATATATATATATATATATATATATATATATATATATATATATATATATATATATATATATATATATATATATATATATATATATATATATATATATATATATATATATATATATATATATATATATATATATATATATATATATATATATATATATATATATATATATATATATATATATATATATATATATATATATATATATATATATATATATATATATATATATATATATATATATATATATATATATATATATATATATATATATATATATATATATATATATATATATATATATATATATATATATATATATATATATATATATTAGTCTTCCTTCTGGTTGTACTTTCTAAAATTAATATCTTGTAATCTGGCGAAGTAACAACGAAGCGGATTGATAGCGCACGTCACACCTAACCGAAGCGCTGATGGAAATATGATTACGTCATATTCGAATATTATACGGCCAATAACTCAACGAGTGCTCAATTATTTCCCAGGACTGTTGGACAATATGCACTTCATCATTGTTGCCCCGGGTTGTTATAGTCTCGTCGTGTCTTAGATCCATTCTACTGTCTCCAGCGGCCTGAGAGGAGTTATGTCTTGGCCGTGTCTCAGACACAAAGTCGCGTATTTTATTTATTCCTGTGGATGCCGCCCGCCCGCCATATTGCCCGCTTCTCTTTTGATACATCTCAATTCAGAACAACGATGTGTGGGACTCTGCCCGGTGAGGTGCACGAACAGATGAACGATTATGATGGTTTGTAACGGCAATACTTGTTACCTACATCGAGGCGATGCTTTCGAGACTCGTAAACAATAGTTCTGAAATGTAAATGTGATATACGAAGAGAAATGGGGATAAGCACCTGCAGCAACGAGTAATAGATAAAGAGATGGTTATTTATTCATACACAATTCGTCGGCCAGAAATTACAGCATCTTTTAGATGATTTACCGTGGTTCAATTGCCTGTAACATTACAATTACAGAAATTTAACGATCTTGGGATTGCAATCTTTTCATCTCGATATATGTGCAGAAAATGGATGTGCATTAGTGTATTTTTAGCTCAGACGAATTGACGAACAACACATATAGTCAAATAGAAACAAAATACAAGTCTAAATTTCCAAAATTAATGAATCCTTGTTACTTAAATATGATCGAACGATAATGTTTTTTAGTTATTTGAATGAAACGAATAATAAACCGAATATATGTAAGAAAAGTAAACTAAAATTTGTAAGCAAATTTATTAGTATTTCTGTTGAAAGTATTAATTTGTTACTAGCACAGGGAAAACACTTATTTATATGTACCCATACAGTATGCTCCTAAATGTATGAAATAAATTAATTATTCCATAAACAAATTCGTTTTGAGAACAATTCTCAAATCGGTAGATTTTTATTTTTAAATGCGCAACTTTTGACATACCTGTCGAATTCTTGACGTCATCTGTATTAAAGTTGTGACCTCATTGATGTTTCTTTAAATGGCAGAATGGGTTATGTGATACCTATTTTGTAAGGTCTTTTAATTATCTATTAAACAATGTCAATTTTTGCAAAAAATATGGTAATATGGTAAATGTGATAAAATGCAAAACTCTTTATTAAAATAAACGCAACAGTGACGAAAGCCGGCCTTGAATATAACAATATTTGTTCTTTTAGTTTTTGCTAATTGTTGTCACATTCATTGTTTTCAAGTGTACATCAACAGCTTTTCAAATTAATATTAAAATATGGTTAACAGAAAGACAGAATAGGGTGTTTGACACTATGAAAAATAAATTATTAAATTATGTGAATACGATAATTTTCGAATAAGAAATCTGAAATTATCGGTTTTTACCCACAAAAACACAAGGTTGATTTATTGTCTCAACTTTAAAATTGCAATTTTTTAGTGTGTGAACGACATGTCATAAAACGATACCCGCCATAATGGTTTTTAAAGTGACGTCACTCTTGTAGTAAGCAAAACTTACGGTTATCTTATCGTGACTGCTTTATGAATATTTGGACTGATTTCGTGTTGTTATTTCAAGTTTATAATAATCAAGGAGGGCGGTTTTTTAACAGCGGACAGTATGATTTTGCCAAGAATTGAAACAATAATGGTGGCTAAATTCCTTGTGACTAATCCAGGTTTGTTTTCTGCCAAATTTAGGAACATTAAAACATCTGTGTGAGTATACAATATTTGTTTACTTCTAATTTTAAAGCTAACTAGGTACTTACGTTTATAAAAGTGTGTATAATATAGGTAATTAGAATATTCTTTGTTAAACAATCTTCAACATAACCTTAAAATTACAAACATGACAGATATGTGAAAGACTTTACTTGATTACATTAGTTATAAAGTTCAAAGGTACTGAAAGTATAAGACAGAATAATACTTACATCACACTGAACCTCACAAAAATACAATAGGCTTTTACTCGATAATAATTTCGAGTCTCTCCTGGCACGTTGTAACCAAGTCTTTCTCATTTTAATATCATTTGGCAGTTTTATAAACAACCTTGTGGTGTCTTTACACTTGTACACCTGCAGTTCGGCACCAAACACCACGTATAACGATGGGAACTCGTTATTTTATAATATAAATAAAATAAAACGATACCGATCGTTGCTTGCCCTTGTTTGTTTACTACAAGAATGACGTCACAGTTGATAGTGACATGGCGGGTCGCGTTTTCGCATCAATTTATATATTTGAAATTTTGAATGCTATTTTATCCTATAAAGCGATTTCATTTAAGCGAAATAAAAATTCCTGTGGATTAATAGTACGATATGAACATTTTAAGACAATTTAAAAATAAGATTCGAAGAGCCTATTGAATTCTTCTATGATAAGATGAGAACTAAACAAGAAGTTTGTGTTTTTTTTAAAGTACCCAAATCGAGAACCAACTGATCAGCCAACAGTGCATAAAACTGAAAAAAAATTAAAGACACAATATTACAGACCTTGTTAAGAGTGGGGGACAAAATTCTCAGATGATAAGAGGTTGGGTATTTTACTTCATTTCAAGAGAATCCTCATACTAGCTCAAGGCAAGCAGGTTTAGATAATGATGCGCATTATACCACCCTTCTTAGAGTACTAAAAAAAGAAAAATGGCATCCTTATATATTCACTTTAGTGTAGGAACTGCTAGAAGATGACTTCCATCAAAGAATTCAATTCCGTGAAATCATGATGGACAAAAGTGTCTGGGAACCCATGTTCGAATAAATTTTTCAGACGAGACTACGTTTCTCCTCAACGGTCATGTAAATCGTATTTCACTTCATTTAAAGAGAATCCTCATACTAGCTCAAGGCAAGCAGGTTTAGATAATGATACGAATTGTACCACCCTTCTTAGAGTACTAAAAAGAAAAATGGCATCCTTACATATTCACTTTAGTGTAGGAACTGCTAGAAGATGACTTCCATCAAAGAATTCAATTCCGTGAAATCATGATGGACAAAAGTGTCTGGGAACCCATGTTCGAATAATTTTTTCAGACGAGACTACGTTTTTCCTCAACGGTCATGTAAATCGTCAGACTGATATAAAGTAACTGAAAATCTCCATTAGATGCAAGTGCATCACACCCAGTGCCCACAAAATGTCAATATTTGGGTGGGATTTATCAGTAATATAATTATTATAGAACCATCCTTTTTTGAAGATACCATAATATAATTCGGTATTTACAATTTTTACAAGAATGTCTGCTGTCAACGTTGACTCGGTTATTTCCGAATAATGAAAGTTCACATCGTCCTAGAAAGGATTTCTGGTATCAACAAATTGGGGCACCACCTTATTTTGCGATTGCGGTACGTCATTAAGTACTTAGATGAAGTTTTTCAAGATCGGTGGATAGGTCAAAGAGGAACCATTGAATAACTACCTAGGTCTCCAGATTTGTGACCTCAGGATTGTTTTTTATGGAGATATTTAAACTTTATTTTAATAGACTAAACGATTTAGGATCTTTAAAAAATGTATCAGAATGGAAATTTTTAAAATTACTCCGGAAGTGATGGACAAAATTCAAAAATAATAATGTATTCGTTTCTCTCACTATCCTTGCTGAAGGTCCGCAGTTTGAATGTTTAGTTATAATCCCTTAATTTTTTTTTTCATTTAATTAAGATAATTTTTTCTAGTTAAATTACTTTGGAAAAGAAAAGTATCGGTTTTTTGTTTAGTTTTTTACAATAAATATATTTATTTTTATTGTTAATTTGGTTCTTTGAATGTATAATATGATCATACACTATTTTTGGACATCATGATATTATTTATCATTTTTTTTTTGATTTTTTTTTATTATCCTTATTACACGTAACTTTAATTAATTGTGTAACAGAAAGCCTCTAAGAAAATGTTCAAATTTACAGTTTATTTCAAACTTATATACAACACAAAAAACGTCGGCTTCTTTGATTCCTTTACCTCCGTCAAAGAAGCCGCCGTTTCTTATGTTGCAAATAATTACTTCCTCACCCTTCAAAGTGAGGAAGTTATGTATTTGTGAAAAATTTTGAAAATTTTTATTGCATTTCTGGACGAATCTCGACGAATTATGACGATACACAAAATTTCAGACAGAAACAATTTTCTGTTTGTGGGTCTGTCTGTCTGGTTCGCGATAGCAGCTACAGTGGTCCCAATTTTTGAAACGTCAAAAAATGTGACTTTTTGATTCGTCAAAGTGACTTTTTTGAAACGTCAAAAAATGTGACTTTTTTGAAACGTCAATAATTTATTTTATTATAAACTCAACCACACGTCAAGTTTTACTACGGTGAGGATGTTCTGATCCCCAAGTAATTGGAGCGGTTTTTTAAAGTACACGTATTTTTAGGATGGAGATGACATTTTTTTACTTAACAAGTTTTTTGTCCACCCCGTTTGAAATAATTGAAAATTGATATGGTTCGATATAGAATTAAACGACATTTCAAAAGAGGTATCACATGTTATATGATACTATTAAAAAAAAAATCGTCGTCACAAGTTTGATACATATGACGTCATGAATTCGGCATGTCAAAAAATACGTATTAAAAATAAAAACCGACCTGCATGAGGATTGTTCTCAAAAACAGTTTGTTTATGAAATAATTAATTTATTCCATACTTTAGTTAACTTTATTTCTGCTACACTTTTCAGGATACTAAAGTTTTGATTTCGTTAGCAACGTAGAAAAACATTTCTATATTATGTATGCCTGTCCAGAGCCTAGTCATATACTAAACTAATGTCCTACTGTGTTTATATGATTACAGTTTATTATTAATGACACCTGTATCTGATTTATACATGAAAACAATTTGTAAAAACTTGTTTTAATAAATGTTGTCAAGAATCTTAGTCGGTCAGAAAATTGATAACTTTTTTCTGTAACTACATAAGCACAATCTCAATTGATACGTTTGATCTGAACTGATCTAAGAGTTTCTTTGATGTTATTTTGATATATTAAAAACATTTTATTACTTAATATTATGAGTTATTTACGCTGGGAAAAATATTCTTGAGAAATGTTGTTCAGAATTGAAATGTCACTGTACAAAGTACCGGACAAGTCGACCTATTAGTATACATAAAAAAATAAACAAAATTGATGCGAGAAATGTTTTTAACATAAAAAAAACCGCTGCCAATTATTTGGGGATCAGAACTTCCTCACCGTTGTAAAACTCGACGTGTGATAGAGTTTATAATAAAAGTAATTTTTGACGTTTCAAAAAAGTCACATTATTTGACGTTTCAAAAAGTCACATTTTGACGTTACAAAAAAAGTCACTTTGACGTTTCAAAAAAGTCAAATTTTTTTGACGTTTTGAAACAGTCACATTTTGACGTTTCAAGAAAGTCACATTGGTGGAATGTCACTAATATTCTTTTTTTAAACATTGGGACCGATTTTGTTCATCAACGAACTCAATCTCTTCCTTGACCTGTGTGTGAATGTGTGTACCAAATTTGAAAACTTTATCTCAAAAACTGTAGCTGCTATCGCGAACCAGACAGACAGAAACACAGACAGAACATTTTTTGTCTGAAATTTTGTGTATCGTCATAATTCGTCGAGATTCGTCTAGAAATGTAATAAAAATTTAAAAAAAAATTTTCACGTATACATGACTTCCTCACTTTGAGGGGTGAGGAAGTAATATGTAGGTACCAGCTTCGTTCACAGTAAAATCATCAAGTTACTTAGTTTACCAGCACTTGTACATAAAGAGTATATTTGCCTTACCAGTATCAAGTTTCTTTTAGCACTTATTACTGTAACTAATTAAGTGTCATCGCAAGTAACAATTTTTTTTCTAACGACTTATTTACATTACCGTTCTGGCGGATTTTAGCACATTGCTATTTCACCACTCTACGAGGATAGACACACAAACAGCAACCATTCTCTGCGACATTTATCAGTTACTGCAGTTGAGATTCAAACTCAGGAGAGATAAACAGCTGTGTTCTGCTAGACAACAACGCTCTAGCCAACTGTACTACCGTCTCGGTATTTTAAAAACGATAACCCTGTAAAATCACTAAGCCACTGAATGGTCATTCTGACCTGCAAATCCTACTTGATCTGAAGCGGAACATAAAATCTTAAATTCGTTGGGGTAATCTAATATGATGATTTAGGTGTATCAATTAAATAGAGTTTTGGCAATTTTTGTTGTATTACAGTTTTTGTAGTTATTGTAACATTTACTATTAATCCGTTGATTGTCAATAAACGATTAATCATAATTTTAGTAAAGTTCATATTTATTAGAACAAAAATGCATTGCCAAATTTTTCTATAGCGTTTCCAAAAATTGGCAAAAAATGGCTAGGTCGATGTTTTGCTAATATAGTTAATAAAATATCGCTACCAATTTAGAGATCAAAACCTCTTAAAGATTGTCAAATTGATCGCAACACTTCCGTTGTCAAAGTTTATAAGAAGTTTCAAGTTAGAGCTTTATTTAATCATTTGGACCAAGTATTTTATTGGCTTTATAATAGATCTGATTTGTATGCCTTCGTCATGAACAGTTTTTTCTACATTTAAAAAATATGGGGTCTTGTTGACCCCTTACCAGAAGACCTATTTTGCTCGTCATCTTTTCCTTTGGCTGACATGTGTTTCTATAATTTGAAAGCCTTTTCTGAAAATCCGTGGCTGCTGTTGCGATACACATTGAAACACAGACACATTTTTTGCTAAAATCACGTTTTTTTGGCATTGTTCGTTAAAATTTGTCTATAAATGTAATATTTTTTTTTTAATTTTCGCGAATGCTTACCTTCGTCAACTGAGATATGATGAAGCAAGCTGCCAATGAAAAATAAATAAAGCCACTAGTTTACTAATTTTGCTTTCTGTCAGATATTTATTAATACGTTCTCTCGATTTTTATAAATGTGAAACAATTGTATCAAAATATATTGAAACCAGCTTGATAAATCAGTCTATATCCGTGTGTGACGATAAAAGTAGTAAATCATTATTATCACAAATGTGTTTATTCGAGTGCGTTACACCGACTTGACACCGAAAAATCGAAAATAAAAGGCGTTATAACACTATCAGTTCCAGCTCGTTATCACGCAGCCTAGCGTTGACGCACCCCAGGTTCATGATTTTATTCCACATTGGTAATGTGTGGATATAAATATAGATCAGGGTCTTACTTCCACTTCGTATACAATAAAGTTGTAAAAATTTATGACAGCTGATGCTCAATTTGTAGCTGTAATAGTTTAAATTTCAAAAACGATGTTGGTCTTAAAGAAATTTCATAATTATTTATTTATTTTACATATACATGCCCAACAGCATTTACATTCCATTTATAAGGGCGGAAATAGAGTATATGATGTACACATATATATATCACACTCGATATCACATGAAATTAACAGTACAAATTAAGTTGATTAATATACAGGGTGAGGCAATAGTGCATCGGACCTCGATATCTCGAGTTCTACTATAGCTAGAAATTTTTTAAAAAATTGCAAGTAAACTAGATAAAGTCTATAACTGGAAATTATTTTCAAACGTACAGGGCGAGCCAAGACGAAACTACAGGACCAAGTGCCTTTTTTTTAAATGGAATTCTATGTATATCTCTACATTTTTTGAAGGCTCTTTCTAGGCTCTATTCATTCCTGTATTATTATTGGCTATCTCCCAACCACTTTGATGTAATGAATTTTTTTTGTAGAAATAATGCCATCTGCAGATGGATATTAAAAAAAATCACCACAGTCACAATTATGGGTTTTAAGAAAAACTAATCTGAATACCAGTTATGAGATATCTAATTAATGTTTTTGAATCATTTTCGTTTCCTAAAAATGTACAGGGTGGCCAAAAATTAGTATTCAATTAAGAACATTTTAAATTGAATTTTCTCAATTTTTTCAAATGGAACACCCTGTATATTTTTCAACGATGTGATGTAAAAATGAATAACGAACATTTTTTGCAAGTACTTCCCTATGGCTAATTGCAACCATTTTCGTTTTATAAATAAATAAGTGTTTATTTTTCAATTAAGAACTTTTTAAATTGAATTTTCTCCATTTTATCAAATGAAACACCCTGTATATTTTTCGACGATGTGATGTAGAAATGAAAAACGAACATTTTTTGTAAGTACTTCCCTATGGCTAATTGCAACCATTTTCATTTTATAAATAAATAAGTGTCAAATTCAAGAATAAACTTAAAAAAAGAGGTTCCCTCAAATAATTCATTAGAAAAATTTATAATAGGTGTTCGACGTGTTGCCCATTTTGATTGACACACGTCTTTATGCAATTTTGAAATGAGGCCATTTAGTGGGACCAATTCCATTGAAATGAGTAAATAGTATTTAACCAGTCCTTTACTGTAATGTTTTTTTGTACATTTTTTTTGTTGTTTTCGTTATTCGACAAGCAATAAAACCTCAGTTTGATATAAATTGTCGTGTACAAAGGAGCATTTATCACACTTATCGGTCGTTAGTTACAATTTGTATTGAATTTAAAATATTTGGAATTTTACAATATGAATTTTAATAAAGCGGAACTTGTAGACATGACTTTTGTTTTGGGCGAGTCAGACAGAAATTGTTTACTTGCCAATAGAATTTATCACCAACTTTATCCTGAAAGAAGGCTTCCTGATGTTAGCAGCTTCCAAAACGTTCTCGATAGATTTCTGGAAACTGGAAATGTCGAATATAAAAAAAAGTGAAAGAATAAAACGTGTTGTGAACGAAGAAAATGAGTTTTCTGTGGTGCTGGTAACGGTTGAGAATCCCCATGTTAGTCAAAGAGAAGTGACCTCATTAGTAGGAATAAGTAGACGGTCTGTGGGTCGAATCTTCAAAACAAATAAGTTGCATGCATATCATATTCAAATGCACCAGGAATTATCTGATGACGATTTTTAAAAGCGCCTACAATTTTGTAATTGGGCCAGAGGTAAAATGCAAGTTGATGTCAACTTCTTCAATAATGTTTTATTCACTGATGAGGCAACTTTTCATAAAAATGGATTTGTTAATAGGCACAATTTCCATTATTATGCTTCGGAAAATCCTCACTTTTTTATGCAAGTTGTTAACCAACACAGATGGTCTATAAACGTTTGGGGAGGAATTATTGGAGAACATGTAATAGGGCTACCTTTCTTGGTACATTGACTGGAGCTATTTATCTTCATTTTTTGGAAAACTATCTGCCACAATTATTGGTAAATCTCCTTGGAAGAATTCGAAATAGGATGTGGTTTCAGCAAGATGGTGCTCCACCACATTATTTAAATGCAGTTAGAGACCACTTAAATAATACCTACCCTCATCAATGGATTGGGAGAAATGGACCCACTAAATGGCCTGCTAGATCCCCAGATCTTACAAAAATGGATTTCTTTTTATGGGGATACGTGAAGGAAATTGTTTATAGAGACACACCAACAACAGTACAAAATATGAAGGAAAGAATAATAACTGCCTTTAGATCTATCACACCGGCAGTTTTAGGAACAGTGGGAACCTCATATCAAAAGCGCATAGAGATGTGTGTCAATCAAAATGGCCAACATGTGGAACATTTATTATAATTTTTTCTACTGAGTTATTTGAAGAAACCTCTTTTTTTTAAGTTTATTTTTGAATGTTGTAATTATTGCTCAATAAAACGAAAATGGTTGCAATTGCCATAGGGAAGTACTTGCAAAAAATGTTCGTTTTTCATTTTTACATCAAATCGTTGAAAAATATACAGGGTGTTCCGTTTGAAAAAAATTGAGAAAATTCAATTTAAAAAAGTTCTTAATTGAATACTAATTTTTGGCCACCCTGTACATTTTTAGGAAACGAAAATGATTCAGAAACATTAATTAGATGTCTTGTAACTGGTATTCACATAAGTTTTTCTTAAAACCCATAATTGTGCCTGTGGTGATTTTTTTAATATCCATCTGCAGATGGCATTATTTCAACAAAAAAAATTCATTACATGAAAGTGATTGGGAGATAATGTTAAAATTACTACTATGCGATTCGAATTTATTGAGTCCTCACTTTAAGTGCCTACGATTATGCTGTTTACTATGGTGTGCCAAAATTTTAGGAAAATAGGTTTTACAGTTTTTGAAATATTGAATGATAATGTAAAAGATGTACCGAATTTCGGTGTCATTTTCGAAATAACGATATTTGCGAATTAATTTCTCAAGAACAAACTGACAAAACTACTTGAAATTTTCATGAGTTATAAAATGGATCTTTCTGTAAACTTATCGTCCTTTACAGAAAGAAACGACTTTTAGTTATTCAGTTATTAAGAAAATTGTTGCTAATTGATATTTTCATTATTTTTAATAATATAATTAAATTATTCTCACGTAAGATAACAGTTGCAAAACAAATAGGGTTTCTATGAATAAATTATAGTTTTATCAAAAATTAACGAAATACTACAAAAAAAAACAATCGGAGTAGGAGAAACTCGACCGGTTTTGCTTATTTATTTATTTTATCAAATAACTTAGCCTTTCCGTTACACACTGATTTTCCAGACATTGAAACTTATTTGCTGTAAAAAAATTTTACTTATAAATTGCTTCGTTTAAGATATATAGTGATGTCATAAAATATTTTCTAAATTTTCTGTTTTAATTTTTTTTTTAAATTTTTCCACATAGTGTGAAAATAAACATGTTTTTATCTACACTCCAAATTTGGTAACCCTCCAGTGGTGACGTAACATATTAGAACACGAGTGGTGACGTCGGTCTGGGGGACCGATAACACTATATTGACATTTGGCGGGAGTATTTGTACATGTATTAATTCATTTTTATATATTTTTATACTATATAATATATAAAGTTTTGTTTAAACTATTTTATGATGGAAATACGAATACAAAGTTAAAGTCTCCGATAAAGTCTAACATTTTATTATTCGTGTATTATCAAAATGTAATGGATTATAACCTAAATAATTCAACCAAGAAGAATTCCAAAGAAAGAAACAGAATACATCAAAATAGTATATACCTACTCGTAGATAGAATAGATAATATTAAGTATATCATTTACTGTAAACATCATAATTTTGCTAATCGTCATGTGTCATGTGTTTTTGGAAGCAATCGTCACAAACCATCGTACTATGTTCTAGGCAAACAAACTTTTTAAAGCATTTACAGAAATAACGAGTTTTCGTATTCTTCTTGGAACTGCAGAAAAAACATCGACCTGGGCTCAGTATCAATATGGCAAATTTCACAAATGCGACTGCGCATTGTGCGAGGAATATATTCTGAATAGGCGCGTGCTTTCAGGTGGTTCTTCATCAGTACAAAAGATAAACTTTCAAGGAAGTGCCGACGCAAAGTTTTGTCTTCGGGATTGTTTCCGTGAAACATTATTTCCGAATTTATTGCTGAAATGTTAAGAAGGCTATAAAAAATAACCATGGGCCATCGTCGTGCATTGCGGGCACAATTGTAATTTGCACATAGTTGATCCACAGTATCGATTCCTCCTTTTGTACAATTGTAATCCATTACAATTTCTGGCTTCCCAGTGACTTCACTTATAGAATCATCGTCATGCATAGTGGAAATGAAAAGCACATTTTTTCCTTTTTTTCGGTATGTACGACACAAGAGTGCAGTTATCTCTGTAGGCAAACATGCTTGTAGCAACAGGACGGTTCTTCCCGTTTACAAATTCTGGTGGCAATGCTCGTTTGTTTTTTCTAATTGTACCCACCGTTGTGATTTTCTGTGACAGTAATAACTCGGCAAGTTCCAGGCTTGTAAAAAACTTGTCAGTAGTCAGATTTCGACCTGTTCCTCTAATTGGCTGACATAACCTATCTACAAGTGCAAGCGCGCTGTTGCTGACAGAAAATGGTCCCTCTGGTTGTGTTCCTAAATATACTTCTAAATTGGCCGTATAGTACATCTTGGCATCACTTAGGGCATAAATCTTGATCCCGTATTTGTTCGGCTTACTTGGTATGTATTGCCGAAATGCACATCGACCTCTAAAGCCTTCGAGTTTCTCATCAACGGTGACATAATGCGACGTACTGTACTTTTTCTTACAGTTTTCTACAATGCTTTCAAATAAAATTCTGCAAGGTGCAAGTTTGTCCGCAGACTGCCTTTCAGCACGTGTGGCCATGTTGTCAAATCTAAGATATCTTAACAAAATCCTGAACCTTAGGCAAGACATTATAAGCATAAATATTTCAGGAACCGTGCCATTTGTCTTGAACAAATCCTCAGCATTCAAGTGGTTACATTTTTTGACACCACTGAGTAATAAAATGCCCAATAAAGCCTGGATCTCAATTTTATTTGTAGGACGTGTATAAGTCTCTCGACCATAATAATCTGATGCACTAGCTAAATACTTATTTGTGTTTTCGATTATTAAATCTAATACCCCATCATCAAAAAACAAATTAAAAATCTCAAGTGGATCCTCGATACCTTGCGCGGGTCCTTTGACACCAGGCACTTGAGTCACTATATTTTTTTGCGCCTCGTCTTACTATCTTCCGCAAAGGATGTTTTCTCCAGATAGTAGTCCCGTCTTTACCAATAAAGATTAATCTATCTTCTCTGTGAGAGTCTAGTTGAGTTGCAACATCTTCAAATTCCTGCTCCGTATCTGTACTTTCTTCACGCTCTTCGACATTATCTTCCTCACCTTCTTCTTCGTTGTCATCATAATTATTATCGTTCTCATCACTCTCATCAGATAGACATTCTTCCAAAAGATGCTGGAGTTTTTGCTGCTCTGCTTCGTAGCTCATTATTTCTTGGAAATTTCCCTTAAAAGTATTATTTATTTTATTCTCTACTGATACTATTTAATTTTTAATAATACAATTTTTTTTGCTGCCACTTACTTGCTGAAAACACGAAATTTTTCAGAATAAAGTTTTATCCTACAGTAGAACACAAAAGGTGACGTCGGTCTGAGGCACCGAAACGGCTAGTAGTTAGAAAACGTATTACCTCTTCCCTTCTTTGACTTACACTGCTGCATCCTAATGCAATAATATTAAGCTAGCAAAGAGCATCGGTTAATACGTCACGTGATTGCGCCAATATTGAGAAACTAAATCTGAGTCGGTGTGAGAGACCGCACGTCACCACAAGAAAATTGTTGCTGATTGATATTTTCATTATTTTTAATAATATAATTAAAATATTCTCACGTAAGATAAGAGTTGCACAACAAATAGGGTTTCTATGAATAAATTATAGTTTGATCAAAAATTAACGAAATACCACAAGAAAAA
This sequence comes from Rhamnusium bicolor, assembly GCA_029963845.1. NCBI lineage: Eukaryota > Metazoa > Arthropoda > Insecta > Coleoptera > Cerambycidae > Rhamnusium > Rhamnusium bicolor. The sequence goes on along the minus strand of JANEYF010001271.1, from coordinate 700,185 downwards.
CATAATCGGAGTAGGAGAAACTCGACCGTTTTCGCTTATTTATTTATTTTATCAAATAACTTAGCCTTTCCGTTACACACTGATTCTCCAGACATTAAAACTTATTTGTTGAAAAAAAGTTTACTTACAAATTGCTTCGTTTAAGATATACAGTGATGTCACAAAATATTTTTAAATTTTTCTGTTATACTTTTTTTTTTAAATTTTTCCACATAGTGTAAAAATAAACATATGTTTTTATCTACACTCCAAATTTGGTTCGATATCTCAATAATTCATGTAGTTATATGTAATTAAACATTAGCGTGTCCAGAGATTGTATAACAAAAAAGGGCACATATTTAGATATAATAATGCGAAACTTAAGTAAGTTTAAAAAATAAAATGTTAAAGCTATTACAGAGTATTAACATAATATCCAAACAATAAAACCTAATTTTTCAAAAATTTTAAACCGTTAGTTTTTTTTGTAATTCGCACTCAAAGTGAGAGCTCAATACATTTGATTCGCATAATAGTCAAAATAATTAAATTTATACATGCCAAGTATGGGTGGTTATTGTTAAATAATGGACCCCGGTCTAACATGAATTGTAATTCTGCAAATGTGTCCCTATTGCCTTATTGTACTCGCATCATTAAATCGTACCCTAATAGGCCGTAATATCACATTTCCATTCATTCGATTTACATCACACGCTCTCAGGATGTTTGTTTTATGATCTTTCACTAAATTTTTCATAAACTCACAAAAGATTGAATGCTCATAAATATCTCGTTTGGTATGTCATCATTTTTCATTACGCCTTAAATACGAAATATTTCACAGTGAATGCCGAAATTAGGATAACCGTAAAATAGAAGTTCATAGCTAAATTAGTATTTTCTCCTTTCATAGACGAGATAAATATTTAGGACATATAAAGAAAAACAAATAAGTATAAAAACTCAGGAGACGCATTTGATATAAAAGATATTGGTCCAAATAGAGAGTATATGAGCTTTTTATTGGAGGATAATAAGGATGAAACGTTATAAGGCGGTCGCGGGTAGTTATCTTTTTTTCAGTGGCGGAGGAAAATATTTTCCGGGGATCTGTTATTTCGTCTACATATAAAGACACGTGTTTTCTACAAGGACAGTGCTGTGTTGCATGACAGATCCTGTATCTCCTTAGACGTTTAGAAATTGTCTTCCCAGATATCTGGATCTTTATCACTGGTTGTTGTATCTTTTGATAAACAACTCATGGATATTTCCTTCTCTGCTCCTCAGATCCTGCAAGTAAGATTAACTTACACGTTGTAATAGACACATATAATAATAATAATAATAATAATAATGTCTTTATTAAAGTAATTGTAAATATAATTTTACAATTAGCAATACAAGGCGAAGTCTAGCCACGGCTACTCCAATTAACCTTATCACTTATCATAGAGATATATACATAAAAGTAAAATAGAAATAAGCAAGTGATATTGAATATAACAAATATAAGAGGATAATATAAAATCTAAATTAATACACCAACTAAACTTGAGACAAAAGTTGAAACAAAAGAGAACCATACAGTAGACGATAGGTTGTTCATTATGAAGATGTTCTTATTCGAACAGTTAAGATGTTAAAAAAAGATTTTTCACTTTTCTTCGAAAACTATTTACGGGTAGTGTTTTATGTTGATCATCAACAAAGTTATAAATTTTGACAGCGTTATAGCAGAAAGATCTCTGAAATATGGTTGTTTGGAATTTAGGTAATGTCCAATTTTTGGACATGTCTTACATTTACATTATGAAGATTGTATCTAAAATTTAGTTTATCACGGAGATACGATGGCGTGGAAGAGAGAAGTAGACGATGAATAAATATTAACATAGAATATTTGAACAGATTTTTAATATTGTGTCATTTAAGTTCTTTGATTCTGTTAGAAACATGGTCATACTTTCTTAAACGAAAGACATACCGACAACAACTATTCTGAACTTTTTGCAATCGATACAAATTTAGTTTGTCTAAGCATGGAATGTAACATATATTACAATAGTTTAATATTGGTAAAACTGGTGACTCACAAAGTTTTTTACGTAGTTTGTAGTTTATTAAGCTAATATTACAGTAAAGTAATTTTAATGCAACATTTTTTTATCAATTGCGTAACATGATCAGAGAAACGCATGCTATCGTCGAATATTAAACCTAAATTTTTTACCTTACTCATTATTTTCAAAGGTTCATTATTTATGTTCAGGATTAAATTTGATTTTACGAAGGCCCTAACTTTTTTGAGAAAAGGAAATAATCGAGCATTTAGATGGATTAAGCTTTAAATTATTTCCTTTTGAATAGTTTATAATAGAACGAAGATCTGCATTTATGCTATTACAAGCTATATTGATAGATTTGGGATCAAATGAATAGAGAAGTTGGGTGTCGTCAGCATACCCTTGCATTTTTGTTGAATTGACACATTTAAATAAATCTGCTGTATATAGTAAAAAAGAGAACTGGACCCAACACTGATCCTTGAGGAACACCAGATGTGATGGTGGAAATATTTGAAAAAGAATCCCCAAGAACTATTCTTTGAGTCCGAGAATCTAACTATGTCCTAAAGAGATTAGCTGAAATGTTGTCAAATCTATATTTTAATTTAGCACAAAGGAGCCTGTGATCCAAAGTGTCAAAGGCTTTATGAATGAATGTGAATATGACCTAAGGAGTAACAGATATAGCGCATGTGTTTAGTCTTAGCACAGACAGCATCGACATCAAGTAGAGAGACTCAGTTCATCTTAGTCACTTGCGTGAGGATCCGTAACTCGATAGCCCACCCCGTGTCGTTAACGTACTTGTTTAGAAGGACTCGTTATTAGATGTATTGTCTATTTCATTAGGTTTTTATTAAATTTCAGAAGCCATCTTATAGCAGAGACTGTCGTAGGTTCTTTTATAAGCAACTTCAACTGTAATGTTCTAGAATCTCGGACTTTCAATCTATTCAACTGTGCTATGGTCCAGGTCCTTATCTCTGTATGAACAGACTTTTTCGCAAACCGATAACTGCTTCATTGCTAGCTCAGTTCGTAAAACGATCTACTCCCTTATAATGTTAGTAGATCTAGGTATGTAAATATGTTTGTTTATAAACGTTCTGATGGTGGCAACCATATAGTTAATCCGTACAATACGATCGAAATGTGCTTTAAAAGTCAAGTCACTTTAATACTTCTTATTTAAATAAAACCACTTTTTATCCGTTACCCTTGTGTATTGTATTATTGCTTAAGTTTATTCATGATTAACCAATTGTAAAGAAAGTGATTTCTAGTAACAATTTAGTACCAAATATACAAAATTGTTGATTGCTGTTTGCTCCTTTATTTACAAAACATATTAAAGATAGATCCATAGAATCCATAGAATTTGTGATTTTTCTAAAGAAAAAATCATGACTGTTACAGAAATTAAAGACCAAATCAATAAATATTGTACGATGTACGAAGAAAATCTGTGTCAATGACTTACGTAACACCTATTTTTTATATATTTCCCATTTAAACTTAATTTTTTAATCATTTATTTAACGTCGCATTGTCCTATTTCCGCTACCAGGGCCAATCATCAACATCAGAAGACAAACTGGATATTCTATCGAATCTTCACATTGTCATAGAAATATTTAACGTGCATTTAACATTTCTTTCCAAAGATGATAATAATATGAGACAAGATGAAACAATTAAAGAGGTGGGTGGATAATTAAAAAATTGCTAATAGTATACCCGAATTTCATAAACAATTGTCATACGTATATTTTGTAAAAATATGTAAATAAAATCATTTAATAGTTGCAGTGATTAATTCTTTCAAGGAGAATCAGTAGTCCTCAAGGTTGTACGACGTTCTGCAACCCCCTAGAACCGCCTCTGCGTATCCCCCGGCGTGCCAGGATTACACGATGACAGTGCCATATTGGCCTTGCGATGCGATGCCTTCTCATTCACACCTCCCTGCGGCGAACCACCCAACTGAGACTTCCGGAAAAACCCGGGCCACTCGGATATTGGAAATGCGATATTTATTAGATTTTTACCAGCACGAATTTCCTACACTGGAATATCACCAGGCAGCCATAAGAGATTTTTGTTCCATTATCCTGTCAGGCGTTATTAATTTCTTGGAGTTGTTGATGTGGAAATATAAATTTTTACCCGATATTTCCTCACATAAGGTACGATGCGTAAAAGAATAATAAACCGGAAACATCCGGTTACTCTGAGGGAAGTATAAAGATAATTAGAAATTTTCAGTTGAATTTGCATTTGGATACTGTAGAATATATAAATATATTACGTATACAACTTATTGATATATTTGAAAGCGTAGGATTCAGTGGTGTTATGTTAAAATTGTTGAAAACACTAAAATCAATAATATAATTAGCGACTACAAACTTATAGAATATGGAGTACCGCAAGGGACACTATTAGGTCCCATATTATTTGCTATTTATATAGAGGACATACCGACTCTAAATTGCTTGGGTACAATCATCTTGGAAATACAAAAAAATGGAATACTGACAATGATTGGCTTCAGAGACAGGTTGCACACTCAGCAGGAGATAGTAAATTTATTTAACATATCCTTAACATTCACCAATTTCCCAAACTATTGTTAACCGATTGAATCTAAATTTAGGGAATATGTACACGGCAGACATTTACCTAAATCTTGACCAGCATCGATAAATGAAAATTTTCAGGTCAATGTGTTGCTGTCAATTTAAAACAATTCTCACTCTACAGAGTTAGAGAATTATCAAAAAATTTTGATGTGGCAAAATCTGCTGTAGCAGAAATAAATCATAAGGAAAATAATCGTCTGTCCAAAGTCACTCGATAAATGAGTTAAATGAGATTTTGATCACTGGATTCAGTTTTGCGAGGAGATATTACAGATGTACAACAGAAATACGGATATTGTTAAAAACATACCTTTTCCAACGAGTCGACTTTCTGTTTAAGTGGCATTTTCAACAGACAAAATTGCAGATACTGGTTACAGTAAAATCCATATTGTACGATGAAAGTACACACACAACGTTCCCAGAGGGTGAATGTATTGAAAGGTTTTTTAAATAAATAATATGGACTACATTCTTTATAAATTATATGGATATCATTTGAATTATAAGTTAAATTCCAAATTCGAATAAAATAATTTTACCAAACCTTATTTTACTAGCTATTTAGTGCGCCGCTACTGTGCGGGAGAAAAAAGTAGTTTACGAAGAAGTTCGGTCGCGCGCACTGAGAGACAAGTGTGATTTTTAGCGGGAAAAGGCGAACACTGGAGAGACACGGCAGTGGAAAGTCGTTGTTAAGCATGAGATAACTTTGTGAGTAAGGTGTACGAAAGGCGATGTTGATTTATGGAAATGCTGATATGGTTGGAGTGTTGTATGACCCAGGCAGTACAGTCGACTCAGGAGGAATGAGTAAGAATGTTTCATTATATTAGCGTCTCGACGAGAAAAGAGATATGTAAATTCTGAGAATTTAACTTCGAACCCCTAGGTACCTAGGCACTACCCATTAACTTGTGGTCAGACTTAAGTGCATCGCGAGTGAACAATAAATTGTTGACATGAATTTCTAAAAAATTTAAAAATTCATCTCGTGCCTTTGACTAATTTCGATTAATGTATTTCACCATTATTTGTGTTTGATTATCATTGTCTATTTAAATAGCTACCCATTTTTTCATCTTATAATGGTAACATGTTGTTTTAAGTTGAAAAAAAATACTATATGTTAAACTTAAAAGATGGTGGCGCCCAATAATAAATAAATTAATTGATTTTATATTTTTTTTGTACCATTTGGATTGGCGATTGCCAAGGTCATACATAATGACCTTATTCTTGATTTATTTTGTTATAAGTTTGATTTGATTTATCTGGTTAATCGCTTTGCTTCCCCGACCCGAGAGTAGAGTCGTAAACATTGCTAATTATGAATAAATGTATTTTGTCTAAATTTTGTTTCATTTGATTTAATTCCCAATGATATGATGACAAATGTTATAGTATGGTGTGGTGTTGTAATGGTGACAGATTTGTGGATCCTTATTTCTTTAAAAACACTCTGCTTGGTGAAATTTGCTTACATTTTCTTCAGGCTCCGTGGTCTAGAGGTAACGTACTTGCCTCGAAACTTCGGGGTCCCGGGTTCGATTCCCGGTCGAGGAACTGGGAGTTTTCTGTGAGAGAGATTAATCGTAGTATACTCAGATATTGGGTGTGTGTCCATTGTCTCTAAATGTGTAGTCCTCGCCCACACAAGGTCATTCCAGACCTTCAGGGATAAAGGTGGTTGTAATTTCATGTGATGTTATTATTATTATTTTCTTCAGGAGTTACTTCCTGTCATGGCAATCCTGTTTCCATGCAAAGAAGATCCTGATATTCCCCATAACAATATATTTTCAACAAGACAATGCTTTTCCATTACATGACGCGTGTTAGAAATTACTTATGTTACTTTCACTAACAGGTAGATACGATGAAGAGGGAGTTCCAAATGGTCAGCTAGATCGCCGGACCTAACTCGGTTGGACTATTTCCTATAGGGGTAATTAAAACGTAAATTTTACATTAATAGACCAGTAAATTGAGAAGATTTCGAAGAGAGAATTCGACAAGAAGGCCGTTAAATAAGCCCTAACGGCATTTCTAATATTCAAAGGGAGTTTTTTAGTCGATTACAACCTTGTCAGAATATAAACAGAATAATTTATAATCAATAAATGCCTTCAGTTAATAATAATAATTCTACTATCCTTTCCTTTACATGGATCTTTCGAATTTTACACTGTCAAATATTAAGTCAAACATTAATACAAATTTTCAAATTTATAAATATCTATTTCATCAAATAATAATAATTATCATCCCTTCCTTTTCTCAGAATCCTCGAATATTACGACGTTATCCGCCTATTACGCTGTTAAACGTTAAATAACACGTTAATACAATCCTGGATCTATGCAGACTGCGCAAGACCTTATTATATCCCTTCCTTATCCCTGTGGAGTTCATAACGACCGCAAAACTAATATACCAATTACGGCCCTAGTGGGATAACCGACCCTCACTGCTAGCCAGGGCGATAACTGCCATTATCTGCTCTGGCTTGGATTCAGTTAGCGAACAATATCATTGTCAACATCCTCTATCAAATTACTGGGAGTTTAAGACTGTGTTCAGCTTTGTTCTCAACAAGCGGGGCATTTTTCAAGACAGAAAATTCGCAATGTTCCGTTAATTAAATTTTATTAGTATGACCTTATGAATACTCTGACCAACGTTTAGGGTGCTTTAATTTAATATTAAAAAATATGGAACAAATTATTAAATTGCATATTCCCGCAGGAGAGATTAGATAAACTAATTGACTTGGTTATGTATAATATCTAAAAAAAGAAGATAAAAAGATGGATATAATAATGGATATGATGGTTTCTTTGACCTACATATACTGATTTGAACAAAAAATTCAACACTAGGAATTCGTTGAGAAATTTTGTTGACATTTCCAGAAATGTTTCATTTCATTATAACTAAGAAATTATTAAAATTTAAACAAAACATTACAACGTCTTCTGGCCTTTGTTGTACTTTTTTATTTTAAAGTACTGATTATTTTATAGTGTTTTTGTAAATTCTGTAGAGTAGGGCAACAAATTTGTCGGCTATATATCAAAGTGAAAGAGCATTTATTTAAATACAGGGGGCACAAGCAAAATATAAAATCTCTACACGTGTTTCAAGCAATTTGTATACACCCGTCTCTTTCGTTTGAGTGACCAGGCCTCCTTGTATAAAAATAAAAACCTTGTCGGAAATTGCTGCAGTAGATCATATAATTAAAATAGTTCATAACGTATACGAGACGAATGTTAAGACGGTTGGGCAACTTAGCGACCCTTCTTGAGAACAGGTAGAAAAAATTTAATTGCATAAACCCGAGTGAAGCGGTGCAATCAGGGGCGTAACGTAACGTTGGACATAGTATAGATAGATCTGAAAATGAGTTTGTTTTTTAAAATTGTATATATGTTATCTAGATACATGTATGCATTAAACATTTTGAAACATTTAAAAGCTTTATTTAACTAAAATTTGAATTACTGTAATTAGTAATCAGGGCAGAATAATTAAATTTAGTTCTCTAAAATATATACCTGCAATTGAAAACATTTTAGAATATAGGTTGCTTTATTTAGCCAATAACAATTTAAAGATATAAAACTGTTATTAAAATTGTTATTGCCCAGCAAAGACCACGGGGAGGTAAAAGCATTCCTTGCCAGGAGGGGAATGGGTAGAGGGAGATATTAGTATAGGTAGGACAGTTAGTAAAATCAGTAATAAACTCAGAATGAAAAAATAACGCACCAAAACAATGTAAACTTAACTACACACAATTCACGAACAGAATACTTACTAATAATACACTATATAGCATATATGTAACACACATTAAAAAAAAACACTTGAACACTTAAGTTGTGGACGAAGAAGAAAGATATTCATTGTTTTTACTTGGGTGTTGAAATACAATTTCTTATAAGGAATAATTCATTTGTGAATTTTTTTAATTAGAACTTTTATCAATACCTATATTTGTAAATAATAAATAAAGTATTGTTTAATGTTTATAAAATTCAGATCATATAAATAGATGTATTTAATTACAACATAACTTCCCCTAATGATTGTTTTTCATACCTAAAATGAAATGTATCGATTTATGAGTTCATAGTTAATCAAATTATTTCATCTTTATTATTGTATTATTTCCTATGCGTGCACGCCATTGAATCCGCATTCCTTTACTCTACAGAATTTACGAAAATACTGTAGTGCCTTTTTTATTGAAAATTGAGAAATTTGGATCAGTTTAATTCATCATTTGAGATTTAAATATTTTTGAAACGCCTAGAATCAGTATGAGAGAAGCCGGACTTTCTTTAAGGGTGATTATGAGTTGTGTGGGTCTTAATGTAGCAATGTTATTAAGATATTGGTCAAGGTGGTCTGAGGAAGGCCGAAGCAACGCGGATACCGACACCATAGAACAACTATGCAAGATGGCCACCTACGGGAAGAATGACACCTACGAACTTTGGCCCTACGAGATAGGTTATCCATGACGCGAGCTGTGAGAAATCAGAGAATAGAATTTTTTAGAAAAATTTTTTAAGTCAAACCAGTAAATACCGTATCCCATTGATATACTAACAATATATAAAGAATATGTCTCAAAAAAGTAATAGAAGACAACAGTTTGGTTTTGACCGAGTAATGCTATTGGCACTATTTGTTTGGTGCTTATAAATGTCCTGCAGTGGCGGTCGGTCCATGGAAGCAAGGGAAGCAGTGCTTCCCCTGGGATTATTAAAAAAAAAAACACATAAATAGAACCTAATTATTATTTATCACATATATTAATCATTAAAATTTACTTTTACCCAATTTCAATAGACACGGCCCTGCTTTTCAGCAGCTGAGATAATGTTGTACGCTAAAAGCGGAACGATGACGCACTCGATTAATCGAGCCAACACGAACTCGCGCGACTTCGATATATGTAAGCAGAGACAACTGTCTCTGATGTAAGTAGGTAACTTCTTGAAATGCATCCCATCCCCACTTCATAATCTTGATATCTGAGCTGTATAGCATCGTAATACGTTTTATTTTATAGATTTTAATCTCGATTTTAATATCGATTTTAATATTATACTTAATATTAATCTTCCTAGTATTATTATCAGCTTTTGTGCTATATTTGTAAAAACTTTTTTTGGTGTTTCTAAACCTGTGGTGCGGCGACAAGTGATTTTTAAAACGTTGAATGTTAGTGCGCGTGTAAGCAGATTTAGAATTACTTATTAAATATGGAAGCTGGTTCTAGCACTGTGGAAAATATTATTTGCGTTTGTGTGGTGTGCAATTTGTTGAATAGGGGATTTTCAACATATTCGTTTCAAGATAAACTAGATATTATTAGAAATGGGAAACCAACACCTGATTTAAAATTCTTAAAAACGAAAGTTAAATCATGCTATAGGTACTTTAATATTGAAGTGTACAGTGTTGATCAGTGGTAAACGGGTTGTGACAATTTGTGTAAATTGTTTTGTTGGCCATATGTACTGTTCACAAATGAAAAAGGTGTTTGGAATAAAAATGGCTTTTCAGATTTAAACAACATTCACAAAGTGACAAAAAGGCATGGTAAGTGTGAAACTCATTTGGGAGCGGTACTAAAAGAATAAACATTTGGAAAATCACGAATTGAGCATTCATTAGATCAGCAGTTGAAAGAAAGTGTTAAAAGGACTTATTGATATTGTTTGTTTTCTCGGCGAAAATGAACTTAGTTTTAGAGGTCATACTGAATCTCGAAGCGTTGCTAATAGGGGCAATTTTATCAATTTAGTTGATTTATTAGCAAAATACGATACAATTTTAAGTAACCATCTGGAACACTCCACGATATTTCGCGGTACATCAAATCATATTCAAAATGATTTGATTCAGTCGATAAGCAATACTGTTTTAGAAAAGATCAAGCAAGAAATAAAAAAGCTCCTTGTATTGCAGTTATGTTAGATGAAACAACCGATATTACGAATGTTAGTCAGTTGTCAATCGTAGTACGATACATAAATCCAAATGGGAAAGGCCAAGAGCGCTTTTTAGGATTTTTAGACGTAACAAATATACTATAGTTTGTCAGATAGTCGATGATCTACAGTGTGGTGCTAAACTTATCGCCCAAAGTTATGATGGGGCCGCTGTAATGGCTGGTGAATTGGGGGGCCTGCAGGCCAAAGTAAAAGAGACTTTTCAGAATGCAATATTTGTACATTGTTTTGCGCATCGATTAAATTTAGTTCTAGTTCAATCTGCAGCGTGTCTTAAAGAGTGCAAAGTGTTTTTGCAAGTATTAGTGGAATGGCTGCCTTTTTTTCAAAATCACCAAAACGGACACGAGAATAAAAACTTTTTCAAGAAATTCAACCAGTGAAGAGCGGCTTTCAAAATTGTCCCTGTTGACAATAGAAAGTGACTTTGTGAAGGAGATGTCCACAAATTCAAACTTTTACGACGAAGTTATTTCCGACATCGCAAAAAAGGAGAGGCGGATTAAACTACATTGTAAATAGGTAGGTATGTGCATGTTAACTACTTAACTAGCTGGCTCAATTTATAGTTGGCTAGAGAGTGCACGATGGCTAGTGTGACTGAACAAACTCTCTATTTCGCTGCGGGTTCAATCCTCGCCACCGGCGCTGGCAATGTCGGTGGATATGGTTGTGTGTCTGCGTTTTTTTCATAAGTGTAACCCTCGCCCGTGCAGCTTCGGCTTTGGAATCGGGGGTTGTCTAATTTTTGTGGTGTTTTTATGTTTTATGTTTATTGCGGAGTGGCGGTCCTACAAGTGTACTTTTTTCTAGATATCATAACTTTGCAGCTTTCGACATCTGCTTTAAAATGAGTATACGGAAGCTACGTCCCTTTTCTTAAAATAATTTTTGCCTCGCTTCGCTCGGGGCCTCGCGCTACCCATCACTCTATATCACAAACTGCTTCCCCTGTATCAAAACTCACCGCACGCCCCTGATGTCCAGTGATATGATTCTGTCACACAATATATTCATGACATAACATGTGTAATGTTGAATAAATTCAAAAGGTAGTTTGTTTTTCGAATCTATAAAAATGGTTTTATTGATAAAATCTCTGGCTTTTGGATGTAGATCTAACTAAAACTTTGAGGTATAAATAATAAGATATTTTTAGAAGAAATGAACACATGGATATAAAATTTGTTACTTTAAATCTTATAAATATTGATTGTCAGCGCCCGGTGATGTTAATGTGACAAAATTACACAATCAGATGGACATAATTTGTAAATTGGTGTGTCTCAGGGATCTATCCTTAGACTCCATTTATTTTTACTGTTGTTGAAGATTTGCGTGCGTAAGTATAAGTACCTGTAGCATATTCCAATTCACCATCTAATACAGTTTTAAAAAATATATGATTCTGACTGAATAGTTATATTTAAAAAGAATTTTTTCATCCTCATGTAGTAGAAAAATTCTCTATCGGGTATTTTCTAAGAGTGCTACAAAATATTTAGATGTATTTTAATAAAATTTAGTGCAGTTGAGAGCGACCTTTCAAGTTGTAAACGATAAATTTCGAGGTGGTTTTTCATCAAATTCAATAATTAGGTTACTGGGTATATCTAGAGTAAAATGAAAAATAGCAACGCTGACAAAATTTTTTGCTAATTATCCTTGATTGTAAAAACCAGTCTTACACTATACAAATTAAAAACGAGGTATAATTAAAGAATCTTTTTATCTGAAATAAAATTGCAGAAGAATTAAATCATAAAGGATAAAACAGGAGCTCTTACTGAATCTGTTCATTAAATATTGCATAGTAACTCCCCTGAAAATAATAAAATAAAGATAATTATATGTAATTTATATCGTTAGATTTAGTCTCAAATTTATATTCAACAGAAAAGAAATTAAATAGAGGAATCAAATCATCAAAAATCATTAACTCTAGCCACATACTGACATTTTTATTTTTAATTTTCATTCAACTCTTGGTATTGTCTAACACAAAGCAAATCCTTATCTCTCAAGCAAAATTTATTTGCGACTTTTGAAACACCGAAATCCCAAAATAATTTCTCGTTATTGACTAACAAAGAAAAATAATTCTTATCTATATGTCAGTCAAGAGCATAAAGCGAGGATTATAATGCATCAATTGTTAAGCTACAACAAACAAAATTGATCTAAATGTGCGATCTAAACATGATCGTCCCCTAAGTGAGGGTTGCAACGTTCAATTATTGGCCTTATCGCCCCTTTTTGACGCCCGTATCTCAGGACCGCCTTTTCATTTAAAACTTGTATACTGTATAATACCCTTAATACATGTCTCTCACTAACAACCTATAATTCCAAATTTAAACTTACTCATCCGGAAATAACGGGACTCCCTCGAAGCTCGAAACAATTGAACATAACGTTGACACAAGTTGCTAGATCGGACAAGAGATGTTGACTCGTAACAAAAATAGTTGGTGGAACTTTTAATTCGATTTCACATTTCATTTAGTAAGGTAATAGTGATGTTAACTTGTACCAGTGATGATTAATAATGGATTTGGGAAAGAGGAATTGATTTTACTTTTATCGTTTCTCTAGACAGTTAGCTAGCCATCGAATGCAAGATACTTCAGAAATTCTTGATACCAAACGACTAAAAGAAGTTTAATAATTGTTTTTTTTAATAACAATAAATAATTAAACTCTACAGAATCCAATGCCGAAGCTGAGCGGGGGGTTTCACTTCTGAAAGGACGGGGACACACAACCATTCTCACCGACATTGCCAGTGCCGATGGCGGGATTAGAACCCTAGCTACGATGGAGAGATTATGTAGTCACATTTACTATCGCACACTCTAGCTAGGGGTACCAGCAAGCCGGTAATAGTTTTGAATATTTTGTTTGATTCACATTTTGAGTTACACAAGTTTGAGAATTTATTTAAGAGTTTCGTATGAAAGTTATGAGATGCTTTAAAGTATTAATTGACATTCAAGCCAGGATGAGACCGGCGGATAACCGAGCAAATGTCCGGTGGGCTGGTGCCATATTTTCATGTATATTAGCCCTGTAAGTCTTAGTTTTATATCTTGAAAATTCTGGAAACCACCATGGCGTGTCTATAGTACTTTTTACTATTTGTCAATTCATATAACTACAGATCGCATCTCAGATAGTTATTCCAGTGACGAGCAACTCTCGTACAACTAATGAAATGAGTGAAATGGACAATGGTACACGATTTTTTTAGGAATTAATTTGTAATCTCCTCTCATATTATTTTATTATATATTATTAATTGTTCATGCATGTATGATACAATATGTTTTATTTTGTAATTTTCTTTATGTGATTTCGTAATGTCTAAAGTTGATAAAGTCAATTTATTATAAACATTCACTTGAAAAGGACTGGAGGTATAGGGAGCTGTAACACTAAACTAAAACACACACACAAACACACATAAGCATTTTTCACTAGCAGTTGCCTACAAGAATAAAGGTATATTACTGATATCTGTTCAAACTACGACTTCCCACACTAGGGATCCTGGCCTTTGCACGGGGGTCCTAGTATAAACAAATCATTAATAAATGTATGTATAATTCGCTTAACTATAAGTTTACGAAGTCACTCTATTTACAAACAACAATTTAGGAACCAGAAGGGCATTAAGTAAGGAGCTGAAATCCCTACCGCTGAGTAAACCTTAACAAAGAACCAATCAAATGTCATTACAGAATTTAGATATCTCCAGTCGTTCACGAATTATAAGAAAAAATATAGTGTGACGTCACCGCCAAATTATGCGTGTAAAAATATAACTTTTGTTTCTGTCGTACGTTTTCCGATAAAACTAGTTTACGTATTGACATTTTAAAAATAAATAAAAATCACTTTATCATGTATAAATACCTATTATTTTGTTTGGGAATGTGTCGGTAGGTGTTTACAATATAATATTGTCCATATAAGAGCCGTTGTATTACCTGTGGTGGTGTTTATTTAATAATGTTTTTTGCTAAAAGTTCAGCGTGCATCTAATTTTGGACGTTACAAAAATCACTTGTCAAAGGTACAAGGTAAGATATTGTCTATTTTGTATTGTCTATATTCTACAATTACAAAGAAATGATGTGATAGTAATTGTCATAATTAATAATAACTTTCAATCAAAACTTTGGATATTAGAGCCTAAATTTGAATTTTCTCATCTCAAGTTGATATAAATGCAAAAACATTAAGGAGCAAATTTATGAATCTAACAATTATTACCTTGATAATAGCTTTGTGGCAGTTTTCTAAAATGTTAAATTGCAGTTATTAAGTGATGACATGACAATGAGTGAGAGAAGTGAACAGCCGGGAAAGAGCACGAGATAACGGCGACAAAGGCGAACCATAATTGGTTTGTTTTAATTTACGTGATGGTAGGGAAAACAATTAACCTGGCCTTTATAGTTTTAATTACTTCATTTTCGTGGCTATCTCTACTCTCTGCGAAATAGAGCCGGGTTCACGCAGCCTAAATGTCCTCGGGACATTTTTAATGCGAATGTTTCAAATATAGAAATATACGGGATACGTAAAGAATTCATTACATTTTTATTGTTTCAGTGAAAAATAATGTCAAATTTATGAGATCCTCTTGGCCGGTTTTGTAAAAAAAAAATGTATGTCAAAAAAAATATGTATAGGTTTTCTTGTCAAAGGAAAGATATTCACATTTAAAAACATAAACTATGCATTTAATAATTGTAGTATATATTTTAACTGCCTATAGTAAACTCGACCAGTGGAATGCCCTTCGGGCTATCGTCTGTGTATTATTATACGATTTTTTTAGCGTCTTAACTACTATTCTATTGTAATCTGCTTTAGAACGAGAATATTAAATGCAGAAAATCTGGAAAACTCACTTTATACGTATTTTTCAGAAAATGGATTTCTAGATTAGCGTTTATAAGAGAAAGTTATCTAAAAAAAACATGAGATGTAACCAGGACATGATTTTGTATTAATCGTTTTAGGTAAAATTTGAATATAAAATGGAATGTCCAAATTTTGTACAAACAGCCGGTCTTAATTTGGGCACACTGACACACTTAAATTTCCCCTAGAGTGGGTTGGAACCTTTGATGTGAAGAAGACACTGACGTAGTTTTCCACAAAATAATAAAACACTATATATTGCACTCGACGCGCGTTTCGCCAACTAAGTTGGCATCATCTGGAGATGATTAAAACTAAACTTATGCTAACAATCTACCCTATTTATACCTTAACCTACTAATCAAAAAAGCGGGCTATTTGGGATAGGCCCTCTGTCACTGGTCATACTATTTTTACACTTTATGATTTCCAAGCTTTCAAATGCATCCAGCTGTCTGATATTTGTTATATTCCTAATTAATCTTAAATTGCTAATATCTATTTTATGGTTGTTCTCAAACGCATGTTGGGCAACACTAGGCTTATCTGTTCTACCATATTTGAGATGGGCCATATGCTCTTTGAATCTAGTTTGAAATGATCGTCTAGTCTGTCCAACATATTTTTGAATACAATCCTTACAGCTAATTTCGTAATTCCCCGACTTTTCGTTTGTTTCAATTTTGTCTTTTGGATTGCCTAAAAGTTGTTGTAGTTTGCTTCCCGATGAATGAACCACTGTCATATCTACATCTCTAAAAATCTTACCAATACCACGGGTGAATCAAGGATCGAATTGAATCGATACAAATTTTGAATTTTCTTTTTCATTTTTAATGGTCGAGGAATTTCGAAGCGACTTTAAACTTTCGTTTCCTAATTATTTTATCAATTAAACTTACAGAATATCCATTATTCGCAACTATATTCTTAATCAATGCCATTTCTTTTTCAAACGATGGACTAGAAAATTAAAACCCGCCATTTTGTGGTGGGCATAATGGTGAGAGTCCTTAGGGATATGTCTTAAAGTACTTAAGGTACCTTTTCTGTATATGTAAAATTTTAACTTATTTTCACTATTTTTAATTATTAATACATCTAAAAATGATAGTTGTCCAGAGTTTTAAATTTGATATGTGGATTTAACTGACACAAACGTATGTTTAATTTGGAAACAAAGTTGTCAATATCAACAACTTCTGTATCAAACATTGCATAAGTATCATCCACTACCTAAGCCAAACTCTAGGGAAATACTCGAATTCTTCTTTTGCTTCCGTTTCAAATCTGTTCATGAAAATACTAGCAATGAATGGTGACAAAGAGTTACCTATTGCTGTTCCTTCATGTTGTTCGAAGAAATTATCGTTGAATCGAAAACAATTTTGATTCATGCAAAGTTTCAGTTGAAGATATTCTTTTACTACATCTTGACTGAGATTGTTTAATTCGAGTAGATCCTTAAGGTAGTCCAAGGTCTGTGGTATCGGGACACTTGGACACAATGAACAAACGTCAAAGGATATCAAAATTTCACCTTCTTGTAACTAAATATTTTTCACCTTATTAACGAAATCATTCGATTTAATCACAGAGAAACTAGATGGTGCAATATGTTAATTTTCGAAATCTTCTGTTAACAATTTTGATAGGTGGTAAGTCGACGATTCGATTGCTGAAACGATAGGACGTACCGACTTTCCTGGTTTATGTATCTTAGGCAAGCAGTACAATCCAAATACACTTGGGTTAGATACATGCAGCCTCCTAATTAAAGCTGGAGTAATAAGGTTGTTGCAGGATTTAAGTACATTTCTTACTTCAATAATCATTTTTGGTAATGAATTTCTAGAAAGTTTTTTATAAGAACCATTACTAATCAGATTGTCTACCCTTTCATAATAGTCCTCTTTATCTAAAATAACAACCTTATTGACCTTATCGGCTTTTAAATAAAAACAATCTTTTTCACGCAACTGTTTGATATTTTTTCTGTCTTTTGTAGATTTTGATTTTCTATTTACTTTAGTGACAATATTTGTCGAGATTTGATTTCTGCAAGCTTCTCTGATAAATCCTTTAGAGGAATTCCGTGTAATGTACAACATTTTTCTATGAAAGTTTGAATAAAAAAAAACTAATAAAAATTGATTTTTTACAAAAAATTCAGATTTTACATTTAAAACATCCTCATGCAAAATCAAATTAAGAAGATACATGAAATTTGATGATACCATGGTGACAAACCATATGTTTTAAATAACTCTCAGTTTTGTATTTTCCTCATCGCAAATTTTACCTAGTGCATCTTACTAAAATGTAACTAAAATGTAACTAAAATAGCAGAAAGCGTGATATGTGATTTAGAAAGTCTTCCTTCGAAAATAGAAGAAGCTGCGACCAGTGTCGTGTCAACGTTGTTATCAGGAATATCAAGACTGAAGTATCAAAAATACTAGCGGTTCGTTAAATGGTGTGATGAGAACAAAGTGGAAGCTCAAACTAATGAGGAAGTTTCGCTTTAATAATTTGTCGAAAAACTACCGATCTTCCGACGTTTGAGCTTTCTGTACAATGCTGAAGGCAATGTTTTTTCTGAAAAAAAAAAAATGTGGTAAATAATCAATGCAATCAACATTTCTAATGGAGTTGAAAATATTTACAAAAGATGAGATTGAGAGGTTCCTGAAAGAATCTGATGATGAAAAATTTTTTCTTATTAAGGTAAGATATGCTTAAAATATTTCTCTGTTCATCCATAAATGTATATTACTTGAAAAGAAAAGAGTCTAAAATCTTAGTCTAATCAGAATTCTTTGTTTTTTTTTTTACTTTGGTAAAAAACTACATAATATAAAAGTAACAAACTAAATAAAAGTGACATGACTTGGCATAAAAACTAAATTTATAGGGTCTTCATATAATTTGTAATTTATAATTTTTAAATTTATAAAGTCTTCATATAATTTTAACACTAATAATAATTTTAATACTAATATTCATTCCTGTATTGATAATTGGAATTGCTGGAGCATACTGATAATAAGATCTTATTAAATTGCTTTTAGAAAATGTCAAGGATGAAGAGCTGGTTTTTGATATAGAAATACCAAACACCAAAACCAAAACTTCCCGAGAATTTCTTATAAAATCTGGTGGCATCCAAGGAGTTACTATAATGGAAATAATTCGAAAGTAGTTGACATTACGTCCTCAGCATGCCGATCATGGATGAATTTTCGTTGAATGTACGAAAGGGTTCTGTATAAAAAAGTCTGTTGCTATCAATACGCTTGGCAGTATGTAAAAGATCATTACTACATTTTTGACCTTCTCATCCTGAAGTGTACACTGAGCACTGCTTCATACATTCTGCTGCATCCATGCTTGCAGATTCAGAAGCACACCTTTTAGTAGAAAGGAGAAAACCAAGTTTTATTCAACGTTTCGTGTATTTTGATGCATGCCCAGAACTAATTTAAACTTTGATTTTCTTCTTTTTGCCGATCTTACCCCTACTAATTTAAAAAATATAAATTTTAATAAGGTCACATCAGAAATCTTTATTTTCAGAAATAAATCTCTAACTCTGGCTACAAATAATAACAGAATCACAGAGAAACTTTGCAATTGCTCTGTATCTTATATTCTATAAGTGTAATATCTTATTTGCTGAATAAAGATATTATTATTATTATTATTATTCCTTCATTCGTTTTGGCAATCATAGGAATGTACGAATTACACGATGAAAATATTTACACTGACATTTATATTACTTTGGGGTGTAGAAAACAAAGATATGTTTATCCAACATAAACTTTATTACTTGTTGCATATTTTTTAAAAATCTCATAATTGTTTGTTTTAATTTACGTATGGTTAAAAAAATATTATTTAGGTGCTTAGTAAAAACTTCCACATTTTTGATACATTATGTTCCACCCTTTATTTACTGCAGTTTAGGTAAGATTACTGTTTATTTCAGCTCATCCAAGGGGTTAAATGTTGATTTCATCCTGCAATATATTTATTTTTACTTTCTTACATCTAATATGGGGAAGTTACTAATCGTGATTTTTTTTCGACCTCTAGATTTTCATTGATATATACATTTTGAACCCTCCTGAATCCATTCTGACTATTTTACGAATGATGTCTGTCGGTTAGTGTATGTGTGTGGCCACGATAACTCAAAAAGTACTAATGGGGGACTTTCCAAATTTGGCAATTAAGATGTTCAACAATATTTTAGGTGCCACATTAAATTTGGTGAATATGGTACCGAGAGAAGACACATAATGCATGAAAGATGAAAAAAGGTACAATTTCGGGAACAAAAATTAAAAAAAATTATTGCATTTCTGGACGAATCTCGACTAATTGTAATGAAAAAACATAACTTTATAAAAAAATCTGTCTGCATACCTGTAGTATCGTGATAGCAGTCATAGTTTTTGAGATAAAGCTGTCAAATTGTGTGCACATGTTCCAAAGGCCAAACACAATGATAAATCCGGTGATGAGCAAAATTGGCCAGGTGAAGGAGGTCCACGGGCCCCAAACTTTTTTGTATTTGTCTTCCCAAAAAAAAAAATTTATTCTTGATAAAAGAATATAAATCATATCTACTATATCACGCTAATAAAATACATTTTCTAACTACTTAAATAAAGCTGATATAAACTGATATTTTGTACAAATTTGAAGTCATAAAATGGGGTTAGGATAAATTTAGCAGTTTGTCATTTGAAATGTCTAATTTAGTTACAAAAATGTCAATGTCAGTCAGAAGGATTTATTGAAATATATAACATGAATTTATTATTGACAGTAACGAACGACGCTGAAATTTATTATTCAAGAATTTGTGCAGAATTAAATAAAATGATTTTTTTTAGCTCAGGATAACATATACTGGTATAAGAAAGTTATGGCTGGTCACATCAGATATATTTTTTTTAATATGAAATTTTCAAAAAGCGTAATAACTGTTTTGTTGAAGTAGATGCCTTTACCTGCTAATATGACAGTTTTTGCAATAAATCTTATTATTTCCTGCATTTACTACGAAGCTTCTTAATGTATTATATCATTCAGTCTATAGTGCCACTGAATAGAGATAACCGAAAATATACATTTAAGTAAAATAATTCCAAAGAATATAAAACATTCCCAAATTTACTTACAATTAAATAATTATTAATTTTAATATTGGCACCTCCGCCAGTTTTCATGTTAAAATTTTAACGATGTGATTGATTTATAATTAATGTAAAAAATATCTGGAAACATAGTTTATTTTTATAAAAATTTAAAAACGGATTTATATAACATTCTAGGAAAAACACCAAATCATATCGTATCCTGGAAATAATTACAAAATTTGTTTATAAATTGGAAACTGAGTGTTCTTACACCCTTTGTGACTGATAATACTGATATCTTAGTCAAATTTAATTTTTAATTGCACATTTCACTATTACTTGATCATTTTCCTTTACAACGAACTTGGTATGGAATAATAGATAATTACCGACCTATTTTTGCTTAGTCAAATTCTTTTAAAATGTGTGCTGATCCAATAATTAGAAATCAATTGTCAGTTTGGTTTTCGATCCAAGTTCTTTATAACTTAAGCTGTGGAGCGAGTGGTGGGTTACATAGTACGCCAATGCTTTAAACGATAAGCGCAGCTTGTTTACTGACTGCCGACTCCCAGGTTCAAATCCCGGCTTTGACCCTGACAAAGTCAAAGGCAATGGTTATGTCCACGCGTTTTTTTAACTCCTGCCCAAACAGCTCCTGCATTGGATTTAGAGGTTGTCTAAATTATTTGGTGTTTATATTGTGTTATATTATTTTTGTTACTTTATTCATCCTTACAATTAGGGGTGGACGATAATGAAATTAAGTTATCGATTTTCAATATACAAAAAGTATCGATAATATCGATATATTGATAATATCGATGTTATTGATGATGATCGGTATTATCGATAATATCGACATTTTCGATAATAATCGATAATATCAATATTTTCGATATATCGATAATATAGATATTATCGATAATATCGATTATTATTGATATCGGTATGACCGATACTATCGATAACATCAATATTATCAATATCAGTGTCGATAATACCTATGAATATTGTCGATACTATTGATATAATCGACATTCTCAATAATATCAATATAGCAATAACTTTGATATATCAATAATATCCATAACAGTAAAGAATTAGTCGATATTTTGTTATTTTGTTATTAGAATCTTTAATAAATTAAAACCTTCTCAAACTTTAGGAAGTTGCAATGATAGAGGTAAAATAAATTAGAGCTTTTATATTCAACACGAATTTATTTTAAATAATAAAATATAAGAAACGAAAATAAAAACAAATTTAAATAAAATCACATTGAAATTTCACATCCCTCAGGAAGCGGTACCACTGGTATCTAAAAATAATATTGACCTATGTTGTTCATAAAATGGTAGCTCTTTGTGTAACATTCATGAATTAACAATTAAAAATCTGAGTCAAAAGTTCAGTACCTACTGAAATCTTGACTCACGATAGATTGCGTATCTTGTTAATTTCTTCAATCAACGCTAGAACTCAGAAGTTGGCCATGAACCTTAAATTTGATTTCGCAGGCATGTAGTCCCCAAAAAATAGAACATATGACATTTAAACACAATTGGTCGACGGCGCATATTACGCGAGATATACTGAAGTTACCTCCTTTTAATTAGGTTAGGTTAGGTTAGATTATTGTGAGTGAGTGAGCCTTCTTATAGTAGACAGCCTGTATTTATTTACATTTTAAGAAAAAAATTCAAAAATCGTTTGAAGAAGATTTGATGTATTTAAACAGTGGATGGAAGAATTTATCAATCCATCGATGATATCAATATTATGGCTATTATCGGTATATCGATAAAATTTCGTCGATCGATAATATCGATAATTTTTCCAGCCCTAGAGATATTACCGATGTTTTCGATATTATTGGTATTATCGATATTATCGCTAATATCGATGTTATCTGTATTATAGATTTATCGATATATGGATAAAATTTTGCCGAACGGTAATACTGATATTTTTGATATATCGATAAATTGTCCCGACCCTACTTACAACTGCGTGTTTTTTGCTGACGATACAACTCTAATTTCAATTTACTTAAACTTGAAAATTGCTGGAAGAAACTACCAATATACAGTTTGTCGCAAATAAACTCTTAAACTCAACAGTGATAAATCACGGAAAATTATTTTATCTTTAAATCAGGACATTGTTGCAGAAGAAAGTGTTAAGTTGCTAGCAGTTTAATTGTTCGACAATTTGAACTGGTTGACCGCATCAGTTCATAAATTATGAACATAAAGTTATGAAAGTAATTAATTTAATAATTAAAACGTAATATATTACAAGTACGGTTTTTGAAACAAGCAATATTCACCAAATTGCATCGACTGAGAGACAGAACGCCGCGCCGATAGATATTTTTGGATCATTCAAAAATATCACGCTTTACGAGATCGTTCAATAACATTACTTTTTTATAGTACATTAAATAAATTACATGTTAAACTTTCAGATGATTTTACTTTTACCTTTAACTAAATCCAATTTGAGAATGGAATAAGCAAATATCATATTTTTCAAAATACGTTTCACGATATTCTTATTTAATTCATTATTTCTGAGTATAATTATAAAATATAATTTAATTTCTAAACAATTTCTCGCTAATTACACTTATGTGAACAACAAACATGACATAATATAATGTTTCATTTAACAATAATAAGATAATTGTCCAAATTGTAAAGTATGTATAAATACATGAAAATTAGTTTAAAATGATGTAATAGGATGCGTCATAGAAAATATATTAATAAATTAACACTTGATTTTAGGTAATAGAATATAAACAAGGGACATACCAATATTTATAAAGACAAGTAAAAAAGGGAACTACTCGGTTTTAGAAATATTGGTGATTAGTGATTACTTATGAAGAGAAAACAGTAAACTTGTATCATTACGTACGAGTTTTGATTCTAATATATATTTTACTATTGAACTGTGATTAATAGTTGACGCATGAAAAATGGCATATATTTTTGGTTCATTATATGCAAAGTACTCTGATCAATGAACCTGAAAAATTTAACGTTATTGACAATCAATTCTCCGTTAGTAAGGTTGAAAAGTTTCTAAAGAAACAGTCCACAATAAGGACTTAAATGTAACCCAATACTAACTTGAATGCTTCTGTCTTGTTTCAAAGAGTATACAGGGTGTCCCAGTTTTAAACCGACAAACTGTAACTATTGATAGAAAATACGAGTTTGAGAAAAAAAGTTTCTATGAATCAATGCCCGCAAGCGCTTTATAACCGAGATACAGGGTATTAATTTTTTTTATAATGTTTTAACTTTACATCTTCGAGAGAATGGGTACTATCGACTCCCTGTTTGGCACTGTTTATAAAACTATCTGACCTAATAGAGATAGTGAATAAAATCATAACTCTATTAACCAGCGGCGTAAAGAGGAGTAAACAGGAATTCCTTTTTAATTAGAACATCGACGCCAATGCATTTTCGTTAAATTCATATTCAATTTTATATAAGAAAGGACTCTGGTATAAACTTCGTATATAGTTTGTTACGTTTTGAGCAAAAAATTTATTACTATTTGGATGCCTCCACAAGCTACCGAGAGAAACAAAATATTTTATTCGAAAAAGATATGAAAAAGCAAAGTTACTTAAATTATTCACTAAATTAGTCAATGACGAAAGGACACTGACTTATGTTCTTATGTTAGTAGTTGTCATTAACTTGGTGACAGATGATAAAAAAATAAGACACTTAAACTTTGTTGTTTGATAGCTTTTCGAATAAAACATTTTGATTTATCAAGAGTTTCCCTCGGTAGCTTGTGGATGCATCCAAATAATAATGACATTCTTGTTCAATATGTAACAACTTACGAAGTTTTTACAAGAGTACTTTTTTATGTAAAATTGAATAAGTAACCGAAAAATATGGGATAACTTAACGAAAATGCATTAGCGTTGATGTTCTATTTAAAAAAAGGGTCTAAATTTATCCTTCTGTACGTCGTTGAATTTATGATTTCATTCACCATTTCTATTAGGCCGCTCTACCTAAGATATTTGAGACTTCCATGTTTCTCATTTGAAATAAATAACTGTTTCATAAGCAAAG
Organism: Rhamnusium bicolor; assembly: GCA_029963845.1. Taxonomy (NCBI): domain Eukaryota; kingdom Metazoa; phylum Arthropoda; class Insecta; order Coleoptera; family Cerambycidae; genus Rhamnusium; species Rhamnusium bicolor. The sequence goes on along the minus strand of JANEYF010001271.1, from coordinate 675,263 downwards.
TTAATAGTACCACCAGAAATTGGAATTCTAAAAAGGGCATTCATATAAAGGCTGCACTGTGTCAGGATTGGGACAGTACCTTGTGGGACACCACATAACTGTTAGTTCATATGAATACAGATGCTTTAGGTATATAAGACAACTTTTTGAGAGGTTCTAAGCTGTACCTCGACGAGCTATATTTTCCAGCATCTTTAATTACTCACAAAGGCTTACAATCAAACGTATAGATCAGACGAACGAAGATACACGGTGACAGATGATCAACATTCAAGGAATCATATTTTTTTCTGTCTGATTAATGCCATCTTATACTAATCTAACTTTCATAAACTCGTATTGTTTGCCCGATAGTACTTTATGCATTTTATGTAAAATGTTCGTTGCTAGACAAATTCAGTAGGTTAATTATAACAATTTTGAAGTGCGTTATCAATGCACAAATTTTCATTCATTTTGGTGCTTTGAGCACTTTTTTTGTTTTAGTCGATATATAGAAAGTTTAACTCTGATTTCTAAGTGGCTAAACTTTAGTTTATTGAGCTTAAACATTCCAAAAACTAAGTTCCTAACATTCACCTTATTAGCTACCGATCAACCTACTGCACATACATAATAATACATGTTTACAACAAATAAATTGTAGTTGTCCCAAAATTGGGAAAACTAGTACCATCAAATATTTAGGAGTTATGCTTGACCATCATCTAAGATGGGACGAGCATGTTACTTACGTCACAAAAAAAATTAGACAACTTACGCATAAATTCTTTACTTTAAGGGATATATTAGATAGGAAAAATCTGATGACTATATATAAATCGCTAGTAGAATCACTGATTAGATATTGTATTATTATCTGGGGGGGTTACGTAATAATATAATGAATGTTCTGCAAACAGCGCAAAATAGTATTCTAAAGATAATTTTAAAGAAAAAAAAACTCTACTCCTCTACACAATTATATAAAGAAGCTGACGTATTCAACATAAGAAATCTCTTTGCTTATCACTGTTTATTACACATGTATGACAAGAACCCCTCACCAGCCCATTCTAGATATGAAACCAGGTTTACAGAAAATAGGTCTATAGGATTGCCATTAGTCAAAAAAAGCCATACACAAAGATTTGTCTACTATCTCGGACCAAAGTTATACAATATTTTACCGCTGTATCTAAAAACCATAGGCAAGTTTAGTAAATACAAAATTGAAATAAAAAAATTTATTACCCAAAATCATGATTCTATAAAGAATATCCTGCATTAAATGGAAAACTCGACCATAATAAGTTTAATATCTTCGAACTAAGTTGAAATAATATAAGACATTTATCTTCCCAATCATAGTATATTAGTATTATAGTACGTACTCACTGCCGTGTGTTTCTGGTACAAATCCTCTGTCTCGTTTTGTCAACAATTATTAGTTAGAATAGTTTCCTATCTCTCTCTGTTCATTTCTATTTCAATATAAAAAACTATACAATTAATTTACTGATCAACCAGGAAAACACGAAATTCACAAAACAAGCATTTTGTGCTTAGGTGATTTCATCTCGGCCTGGTGATGCTGATTTACATGTGTTACTTACTATTATATGTATTGTATATTGTAATTCTAATATATTTTAGGTTATAGTCTACCACAAAGTGTAATAACATTGTACTATTCTACTATTCTACCTAATAAATTAAATTGAAATTGAAAAATTGAATATCGATTTACTTGCTGAATTACATCGAATTCATAAATATTGTCTTTGGCAGTTGTTGATTTTCTTTCTGAGATTTTATCTATATTAATAAAATATTCTGAAAACGAATATTCTTGAAATTACAAAAAAACAAAATTACGTTAATTTCTACGTGTTTCTACATTATGCGTAATATGCCAAATTTATTTTAGTTAAATCGGTACTATCTGGCGAACTTTTATCCTTGTGTAAATGCCATCTATTTCACGGCTACTTCACGACGTAATTATATCTTTTAAAAGAACCAGAACGTACAGCAAAATTAGCCCATCTAATTTAAATTAATGCAATAAGACGCATCTAGTGAAGTACAGAAATAAACTTATCCATTACATTACGTATAATATGAAATAAATGGAGCAAAATGCAATTCGTCTGGTGTAAATCGGCCTTGTTATCTCTCGGGCAATTTACCATTTCTGTATTCTGATTATGCCTCTATATAATGACTACACCATTGTTAGGGGCGGCCATTTTAATTTCTAGTAAAAACAACATGGCGCCCTCGCGAGGCAATTAAAACAGATGATAGGCGATAATGGCGTTAATTAATTCAGCCTTTCTCTGTCGGGAGCTAATGTGCAAATTAAACTGTTACACAGACCGGGGCTCGTACACAATTACTATTCTCACTGCACCAGCTAGCTATGTAGTTAGCTGGTTAGAGCGAGTTTGCCAGATCTATGTAATCTCCATAATCGTTTTCTGTTTAATTGTGATATTTACAGGATGGGTGGAAACGTTGATTAACTTCATCATGCAGCAAATTGGATGGAAGCGTTAATTAAATTATTATATGCGTAATATTTTTTTGATATACTCATTAGAGTATCATCCGACATCAGAAAATTTTCAAAATTGTTTGTAGTTTATATTTTTTTATAATGGACATAAATTTTCCAATATTTAGAGGTACTAAAAATAAATAAACTAAGTAATAAAAGGAGCACCAAAGTGGTTTTACAATATGCAACAAAAATGGAATGAATTCATTTCCTCAGTTGGTGTTGCTACAAAGTTAGGGAAAAACCTCGAACAGGTCGATATTTAATTAGTATTGCACATCGGTTCAAACAGATAAGTTAAGAATAACGTAATCATAGTTTGTGTGATGACATCATCGAGGTTATTTAAATATAACCATATACAGGGTGTCCCAAAAGTCGCACACCATCTTGATTGTATGTTCTCTAGGGATGTAATAGAGTGCTGGAATAATGTTTCAAAAATTCTTTTTATTCCACTTAAGAAACTGTAAGAAATTTAAAGCTAGATAAAAGGCAACGCTGTTTAATAAATACTTGACACATTTTAACAGTAAAGCGCAAATCTTTATTACAATAAATGTTAAAAAATCTGCACCTTGACATACGTTGACTTTTCTAGCACACGCTAGAGAATTTTAGAGAGTAACAACAAAAATCAAGTTTTGTATTACCCATTATTTTGTTCGAGTTTATCAAAGTTTTAGCATTGGCCTCCACGGTTACCCAACATAACCCCCATTGGATTTCTTCTTATGATTGCATTTGAAAAACATTTTTTATCGAACAACACCTACTGTGACTGCTAAAATGCTCCAACGTGTACAAAATCATCGTCTAGGTGCAAATGCGTAGAATTTTGAACATTCATTATAATAAAGTACCTATTGCTTATTATTGTTGTAGAGGATTTATTAAACAGTGTTGCATATTTTCTACTTTTAAATTATCTATAGTTCCTTAGTGTAGGACAAATAATTTCTTAAACATTTTTCCAGTATTCTGTTACGTCCCTAGAAAACTTACCTTCAATGTGGTGCGCGACTTTTGGGACACCTTGCAAAATAATTGATTAAAGTATTATAATTGATACAACTGTTTGAAAATCTTCAGACAGATTTTATTTCATAATATTTTTTTATGTCAAATTCAGTTTCCAATCGTTATTTGTTTTCGACTAATGACATCATCGAAATTTGTTTAAATGGTAACCTGTATTTTTTTTTTGATTTTGATAGATCCCCTAATTGTCAAAATGACAGCATGAAAATTTTGACATTTTAAATAAGAAAATTTACGTGCAAGAGGCAACTGAAAATTAGAAAACCTGAATTTTATTATTAATAAGAAATAAATCAAAACCACTATTGGCAAGAAAATAAAATTGTTGAATTAAGTGTTCGACCTATCGGTCGTTTTCTTAAGAACAGGTAAGCTTTTTACAAATTCTTGAACATTTTGAATGACTTCTTGGCTAATTTTGCTCTCTATATTCTTTAATTCGATTTTCGAAATTCTTTAAATTTTGTGGTCTGTTGACATAAACTTTTGACTTTTAACAACCTCATAAAAAATAATCAAGCGGTGTAAGATCTGGATACTTTGTGGGTCGTTTTATCTCCTGCTAATTCACCTTAGAGGAAAGCAGTTCTCAAAAAAATTGCGAACAGGAAAGTGAACGGCTCCGGCGCCTTACTGATACCAGAGAATATTATCTGGAGGGTCAGGAACAGTCTTGCTCGAGAACGTTTCTTCAAGTGCAGAATTCATTCAAAGAAGAAAGGACATAATATTTTATTGCCGACTATTCCTGCTCACACATTTAATTTATGCGGATTTTGAGTATATGCCTCAATCATTCAATGAGGATTTTCCCTCCCTAATACCGGCAACTTCGTCTGTTCACTAAGCGATATAGACAATGTTAGAAAACAATATTTGGCAGTAGAAACGTAGATAAGCTCCTGCACGAGTTGATTTTTTCTAAGGATGACGTTTTTCTTTCTTCAGTGCAGGTGGTACTGTTTGATGACTAATTTCATTTTCTATTGAAACTTGCCGAGAAGTATTAGAAGGATTCTTTATATACTTAACAAAATATCAATCTTTTTATGTTCACTAACTTCTGAACAGACAAGTATTGGAATATCTTTAACATGTCCAGTTTCTCGAAATTTACACTCAATTTTGCTGATTGGATTGTATGATAAGTCGATCTGGGTATTTTGCATTAAACAAATTGCTTACCTCTTGCTGAGTTCTAAACGTATCCCAAAATCCTGCAAAAATTTAAATTTCTATCCGTTGTGTTAATGTTGAATGTGCCATTTAATTAAATTTCAACAAAATTTAGTAAAACTAGTACGTTGAATAGTATTTGGTATAAAGCTGACTCTTTCTTATATGTTTGATTTATACTTACTTGATATGTAAAAACATAAGGCACTTCGAATAAAAAATCTTATCAGTTTATTTGATTAGTAACAAAGCATTTATTTGACATACCTTAGTTTAATAATTTTTTAGGTTTTGTAATTATGTCCTCCAACATCATTATCGGACCTCCTACGAAATAATGCATTTCATGAAAGATATTATCAGACAATCTTTCATTTCGTATTCTACATTCAATTATTCAACAATTACAGTAGCTCAAACCAAAACGGGCCTCATCTAAGAGCAAAACATTGACCAATACTTTTTACCAATAATTTATGTTAAACTTTAGTGAAGCTCTTGGATTGCCTATAAGAAGTTTTGTTACCTATATAATCCTTGACACAATACTAAACTCTTTTAGCTACTTCATAGTAATTTGTAGCGTTAATCATTGATAATTTTAATCAATATTGTTATGAAATTATACTATAACGATCTAAACTTATAAAGTTGCAAGATATTCTCCAAGGTTCCATTCTGGGTGCTCTTATGTTTTGTAAATTTCTAAACGATATTACCACTAACTCAGGTGTGAGTATTTATATCCAGCAGTGGCAGCTGGTGGATTTGGGTTATACAATATCTCAGTATTGGAGCATCGAACCCAAGCAATATTTTAAGGCACGACTGTCAGTACCGATTGAGTTTTGCAAAAAAAAAAATTGAAAAAAAAATTGGAGAAAAAGAAGTTACAAAAATGCTCAGTCTCCCAGATTCCTTCTAGACCATTAGTAAAATCTTTGCAAACTATTTTTTTTCGTAATCAGAAGGAAAATTTATCAACCCGTTTTTTTTTTGGTTTTCGAAAATTTTAATTGACACTTTGAAATTTAAGTTCTTCATCGTGTAAATTTCAAAATGCCATAACTTTACAAAAAATCAAAATTTTCGAAAACCAAAAAAAAAACTTTTTTCTCAAATTTTTTTTCAATTTTTTTTTTCTGCAAAACTCCTTCAATCAGTACTGATAGTCGTGCCTGGTACAACCTAAATCCATCAGTCGCCACTGATATCCAGATAATCTAAAGATATTCTATTGATTCAATAGAATGTTCTCTCGACTCCAGGAAAATTTGGACTTGTCACGATGACAACCATTTACTAGTTTATCGCAGCAAGTGTGATATAGTCATTAACTGTAAAAATTACACGTGAATTAAAATAAAGGAACACACCACGTAAATTATTAGACATCTCCAAATTCTCAAGCAGAAGGAGACACTTGAAACGCATGGATACACATCCGTTCCTTCTGGCGGTATTGCAATCTAGGCAAGTTGGACCATTGGACCATGATTTTGCTACCTGATCTTTTGATAAGTCAACTTGACATTACTTTTGATCCAACGCTATGTTTCAGTTGTATTGGGAAGTATATACCAATTGTAGGCTAAGTGGAGCCATTAACTTCTAGTAATTTACCAATGGACAAATTTTACAAATGGTCCTTAAATTTATGTTTTTAGTTGTCCTATCAAGGTTGTTATTTAACTGTTTTTGTTTGTTCCTTATTATTCCCTCACCCCTCAAAGTGAGGAAGGTATGTATTCGTGAAAAAAATTTTGAAAATTTTTATTACATATCTGGACGAATTTCGATGAATTATGACGATGCACAAAATTTTAGACAAAAAAAATTTTCTGTCTGTCTGTCTGGTTCGCGATAGCAGCTACAGTTTTTGAGATAAAGCATGCAAATTTTTCTTGACATTCCAAATTTTAAAATATTAGTGACATTCTACCAACGTCAAATATTACTTTTATTACAAACTCCACCACACATCGAGTTTTTTTGAAACGTCAAAATACGATTTTTTTGAAACGTCAAAAAATTTGACTTTTTTGAAACGTCAAAAATTACTTTTATTATACACTGAGAGAATGATTTAGTTGGGAGAAATAAATTTTATTTCAACCAAATAAATGATTTCTTTGTATTTGGCGAACTAAACATTTAATTGGGAGAATTAAGGCATTTATTTGATTAAAAGCCGAATATTTAATATCATCAATTAAATCAAAATACTTATTTGTAAGAAATATTTGTTTCTGAACACTAAATATTTATTTGTGAACATTAAACATTTGTTTCTGAACATTAAATATTTGTTTCTGAGCATTAAATATTTATTTCTCAGGAATAAGACTTTTTACAGAAAATTCCGTGGATTTATTCTTGATGAATACATTAATTTCAGGAAAATTAATTCCGTTTTTAATTTATTTATAGTGAACAAATATTTATTTCTCAAAAACAATGAAAATTTCTTATACTCATTAATATTAAATAAATTGTTAATTTTTGTTAATAACGCTGTTTAATTTATTTATAATAAAAAAACTATTTCTCCTCGCACCTGCTTTGAGTATCCACCATCTTATAAATTATTTAAAGAATTTGTTAAATAAATCTCTGCGCCAAAAGGATTAGTCATAGGTTGGTTTTTTGGAGAAAAAAACAATCTGAACAATCCTTTTGCTACGCATGGTTTGTTTAAAAAAATATGTAAACAATTTATATAGAATAGCGACTTAATACCTAAAGAAGGTTCGAAGACAAATTATACGGATACAACAAATAAATAAATATAGAAAATTAAAAATATTTCTATTCAAAAAAAAATATATAAAAATTTTTACTTACCTGGTTTATATTTGATTTATATTAAAAAATGTATGCCTCACGATTTGTCTACAGTACGATGTACTAAAAAATCAATTTTGCTAAAAATTATAGTAGATATTTTTTTATTTTTTTCACAAGTTGTAAAGCATATTGTCGGTCCACTGCCAAAACAAAGAATGTGCATTTTTCTAATTTCTCAGAAGAAGGGAAATAAAGTTGAATTTGTTGTTAAATATCCAAAGGTAATTTATTTATAGGTATAAGTTTCCTAGTATTAAAATATTTCAAAAATATTCAATATTCGCATTTGCGGTTTTGGCACTGCAGACTGAAAAAAATATATTATTTTCCAACAGAAAAGTCGAAACCGGCAAATTTGCACATTCGATGTTTTGTCATTAAGGCAACGTTATGGTAGGTATATATTTGCGAAATTAAAATGTATTTTATATTAAAAACATGTATGCTTCACGAGTTGTTTATAATAAAACATATTCTAAAAAATGATAGGGTAGATATCATATAATTTTTTATATAATTTTGCGTAGATGTAGGTACATACATAATATATCACTATCAGTATAATCAATTACTCTCATGAAATATAACTTCATAATATCTCCATAGACACGATGACGTTAAAACATATCTATTATGTTAATTCTTCTTCCATAGGTGTTAAGGTATTCATGTTTAATAAAGTTCTAATTTTTTTTAACTAATGTGTCTTATTAGAATTAGTTAAACCTCAAATTTATTATATATAAATCTGGATTTCCGTGTCAAATTTTAAGAGAAATTTCAGGGAAATTGTAAATATCAGGAAATGCAGCAATTATAACCGCTTATACCGAGTAAAAGTTTTGCATTGAATTGATGCGAGGATATAATTTATAAAATAAAACGTAAACGAACAAGAAACAATAATACAATGAAAATTACTGCAAAATATCTTATAGACTGTATGGTAATAATAATATAAAATAATACAGTCGTTAAATAACACCTAGTTAAAAAGATAATCTATTTATTTTTATGCAAGAAAGTAATAAAAAAGAACATTCTCAACCGATATATTTGAGTACAGATTTTCCTTTTATTCTTTTCTTATTTTGACTGTAATTTGCTTTACTGGAACTTTTCAATAATACCAAATAGTGAGTTTATTATTAATTTAGAAATAATAGTAGGAAGTTCAAATAAAGATTAATTTTCAATTTTCTTTACCCCTTGTTTATTGTAATTTTTAATTGTTGTGTCAGGTTAAGGATACAGACAAACAAATGTCTGTGTTAAAGGTAAACAAAATTAAATATATGAAAAATATTTACACATATTTATTAAGAAAAATAAATCTCTGAACAAATTTTCACAACTAAACAGTTTTTGGCTAGGTTAGGTACTTTAATATGCTATGATAAACAAATTACCACGTACAAACATTAAAAACTTACATTTAAAAGTTTCTTTGAGGCTTTCCAGCCTCAATTTTCTTCTAATAAACTATATATCAACCGAAAAGGACACAACACTTAACACAAAGCTTATAATAAGAGAAAAACGGAACAATGGCGTCTTGTTGAATCTTGTCTAATGCGCTACCGCGGTTTCGCCGGTAGAGGGCCAACATTTAGTTCTCAGAAACAAATTTATTAATGAGGAATAAATATTTCTTATTAGAATTAAATATTTATTTCCGCTATTAGGGTATAAACTTTAATAGTAAATATTTCTTTCTATGAAATAAATATAATGATGTAATAAATGTGGCAGATACAAATGTGTTATTCATGAGTACATTTATTTCTTATAAATAATTATTTAATTACAGAAAATAAATACCAAGACAATTCCTGAAATAAATCATTTAGTTTTGTCAATTAATCCAATCTTCGAAATATGCTTATTATAACAAAATTATGAAAAATATTTATTTGTCTGAATTAAATTTAATGCAGAATAATAAATATTTATTAAATTGAAAAAACTAAGGCTTCTTAGTGATTTCAAGCCAGATATTTCCCTCAGTGTAAACTCCACCACACGTCGAGTTTTACTACGGTGAGGAAGTTCTGATCCCCAAATAATTGGCAGCGTTTTTTTAATTGCATTTGTTAAATTTCTAATTATTTAATTTTGGTAATTTACAAGACATGTAATTATTACAACATTTGTATTATAATATTTGTGATTGTAAACTTTTTATGTAATCATGTTGTAATTCTGTCAGCTAGTCTATGCCTAAATAAAGAAGTCGTAGGCTAATTTTTGTTAGTGTTTGTAGGTTCCATATAAGTACCGTAGCTAGTTATCAATGAATGCCAATGAACCAAAATAGCAAGTCACTTAAAAGAATTATAAATTACAAATTCACTAATCACACACCATAATTAGTTATACCAACTACTTTGTCGGCAACAGATTATTTCACGACTGGATACCGTAGAGATTCCACTTTCGGAATTTGACGATGTCGTGATCAAAACACTCCGACGTTTCGCGCACATGGGCAGCTTCACCAGGGGATGATTCATTCTAAACATACGCGCAGAAAGAGATATTATAGTTTAGTAGTTAACCGCTTGACTGAATTTTCCTTCGGTGTATACACTAGACCTCACAGAGCTCAATGTCCGGTTATTATTAGAAAACAAAGATAATTAACAATTAGCCACAAGATATCTTTACAGCGATGTAGCGAACTGTTAACTGCTGGGAGTGATTAAGTTTAATGGTTACTACTTTCACATAAAAGCATAAACACAACATACGCGACATAAGACTAGGAATGCTATTATGTCTTGAGTTAAAAGTGAGAAACAATAAAATTATCATTTTGAATTTTGGTGCAAACATTATATGTACCTACCTACATAAAATGTTCTAAATGAAATCCCTTATTTGTAAATTAAATTGATTCAGTTTTAATTCATATAATAATAATAATAATACACCACATGAAATTACAACCCCCTTTATCCCTGAAGGTCTGAAACGACCTTGTGTGGGAGAGGGCTACATATTTAAAGACAATGGACGCACACCCAATATCCGAGTATACTATGATTAATCTCTCTCGCAGAAAAATCCCAGTTCCTCGACCGGGAATCGAACCCGGGACTCCGAGGTTTCGAGGCAAATACGTTACCTCTAGACCACGGAGCCATATTAAGCTTTATCTTTAAGCTATGTAAACATTTCGAAAACTAGGATGACAGATTTTTTTTTGAGGAACCTATATATGTAAACACAAAGACCAATGACGTTGAAATAAAATTAATACATAAGAAAGAATTGTTATTGTAGAGAATTTGAAACATTGTATTTTATTGCTCAGTAGCAGTGAGGAGTGACCTAAATCTAGGGAATTTTTTCCTAGATATAGGTTGGTTTTTCAAATATGGAAATAGCGGGTCTTTTAAAATTTTAGAGAATTATCCGTATTTTTCTCTTACCTTCATTTCTGTCTAAAATGGAAGATATGTTGAAATTTGCAATGTAAATAATTTTTTGTCTAATATTAATACATATCTTTATTATTAGACAGCGGAAATAGTACTAGTCACAAAAATTAAGGGATATTAAAAAAGTTCCAAATTTTAGGGTGATTTTCAACAAGAGATAACTCGGCGAAAAATGGTCGTACAGAAAATAAAAAAAAAAGGAAATTGTAGCTTTAAGTATCTAGTTTTCATGCCTGGACTGTAAAATTTTTTTTGCAATGGTGTTTTTCACATAATTATCCGAAAATCAACAAAAAAAGAATTTTTCCAAATTTTCTCTCGTCTTTAAAATGGTCTGTGGACTTCAAAAAATTTTTTTTTCATCATGCCACCATAAAGCTCTTCTAGACAATTTAACTAGCTTTAATTTTCTCTCTGAAAGAGCTCTGTATGATGATTTGCCGCGGAGTTATCGTTGATCAAAGCAAAAAAGTCCATTGTCAACTTTGACAATCGATTACTCGGGAACTAATGATCGTACAGAAAATGGAGGTAGGGTTTTGGAAATTGCAAAATATTCTCTATAAGACACAATTAGTGGTGATTGATAAAAAAAATTTTTTTGAAGCGATGATGTTGGCTGAAAAAAAGTTGAAAATTTGCGAATTTAAGGATATTTGGACAATTTGGTATAACTTTGGATATAGTGAATTAACGAAGGATATCGCTGGTAACTTTTTAACCTCAAAGTGTCCCTAAAATACCCTCAAAGTTGCAAAGCGCTGCGATTTTTTTTTCTTAGTGCCCCGAAGGTTTAAATTGATCGTTTCGGCCAAAAATCATCTTAGCAAGCAATTTTTTGATTTTTTATGCATATTTTCGACTTCAATATCGTTTTTTGGCAAAAATCCTTATTTTTTTGCTCAAAAACATGACTCGTTCGAAAAAATAAAAAAAAAAATTTCAGAAAAAAAATTTTTTTTTGTTGAAAATCACCATAAAATTTGGAACTTTTTTAATATCCCTTAATTTTTGTGACTATGTATTTATCAATTTTCAAGGCCGACAATTATATCAAAAATCCTATTTCTTAGAGTCTCTATATAAATGAATTAACTGTTATATCATTGATACGTATGCATTTATTTATATACCTGTAATATATGCAACCAATATTGAGGCAGGAAGTCGTGTATAATATCATAAGTAACTATTAAACCTTAAAAACTTGCACTTAAACCCAAATCTCTTATCCTTAAACCTAAAAATCTTACACTTTTATGATCATTAGGAACTGACTTGTTGCCTATTAGCCCAGATTATTACATATTTTTGCTTATTATGGAAGTTTAGGGCCTGAGTTTTCTCATTATTGAAATGGGTACAGTTGTAACGGAACCATTTGTTTAATTTGTGTAGTATAGTATTACATTTGATTTTTAATGATTCTTCATTCTGTTCAGAAAACGACTGATGTATTATCAGTGTATAAGATAAAATGTGTTGAAGTTGACATTACAACAATATCATTCATAAAAAGCAGAACAGCACAGGGCCTAGAATTGAGCCTTGCGGTACACCTCTGCTGGCATCTACATGGGTTCTATGAATTAATTGATCCACTGTAAGAGTTTCATATTTGTCTTCGCCTTTGAAAAGAAAACTCTTAACCCAGTCCAACGGTATGCCTCTTATAACATAAATATACAGTTTTGCGAGCAATTTCCCATGATTGACAGTCGAATCCACTGTTGAGATCACAAAATTCCCCAACAGAGTAGTCGCCTGCCTCAATATAATTAATTACTTCTGCATGAAATGAATGGACGTTAGTTATTGTGGATTTATCAGAGGGAAATCTATGTTGAGTACTTGAAATTATATTATTATTGTACAAGAAGCTTAATATTCAAGAAGCAGTATTCAATAATTGTTTAAATCTTGTAGGAATAGTTATGGGTAATTTAGGTCTTGAGTGTCTTCTTTTTATGTATCGAAATAACTTTATTAATTATTAAATGTTCAGAAAATGTCCCCGTTGAAAATGAAAAATTTATCAGATAAACTAATGGTGGAGCTAATAAAAGTTGCAGCATTCCTTTCAGTAAAAAAACATATCACAATTAGGTACCTTACACTTCTGAGTGATGAGAAACAAAATTTATCTTTTAAAAACTTTGGCCTATTTATAAACATTCAATTGTTTTTCTTTCTCCACATGCTGATTTCCTTGCTGGGAAATAGCTTTAACTTCATCAAACTTTCTAACTTCTTCATACACTTTATCTTCTTCTCACTCTTCTCACTTGAACTAAAGAATCCTATTTTTACCCAATTTTGAACTGGCAAATATTCTAAATATTTCCAGGTGACAAAATTTCTGGCTATCTATTTCATTACAGACAATTATACAGAAGAAGCCCTCACTGGGAAACCAAATGCAATCCCCTATCTTTTAGTTCCGGAGCAATCATTCCATAGAACTGCAGGTCCTAAGCTTGTCCAGTGTGCAATCAAAAGGTTAAATAAATGACAAATCACGGGAATTGTATTTATGTCGCCAAAGATTTTGTCAGCAGTAAAAGCACAAGAGCTTTTTTTTATCTGATAAATTTCTCTTTGTAACGAAATAATTTTGCCAATCAGTAATTTTATAAGAAAAACTGACATAATAAAATCGTGAGACCACAGGTCGAGCGATTTTGTCAAATGTCAGTTTTTCGAGCAAAATTACTGATTGGTAAAATTTTGAGTTAAAAAGAAATTTATCCATAAAAGAAAAGCTCGAGTGTCTTTTGGCAAGATAAATTAACGACAGAATATGTGAACGAACAACAACAACAATTATCTTTATTTATACAATTATTTAAAGGAACAGTTATTAAAAATACAGTTGTCATAAATTGTTTGGTTTGGTGTACTTATTTCAATCTCTTCTCTAGTTTCCACACATGTCGAATATTCGTTTTGACTTGTGTTATTCGAGGCTCGTAAGTTACTAACAAGATTTTCGTGATGTTCAGGGTCAATTTGGAGGTAGGGTTTAATTGATGATGATGATGAGTGTCCGGTTATCTTTATAAGTTGTTGGTCACTTACCCCTGCTTTGGCTAAATGGGAAACTGTACTGGCACGGTTTGAATGATTCGTAATTTTATTATTTGTGATGTCCAGTCCAATTTTAGCTGCAGAATTTTTGGTCCAAGTAGATATCGTATTAATTTCCAATGGAACATTTTTATACCAACCTTTAGAATTTGTGTTTTTCCAAAAGGGATTTGGAGTTAAAAGAAGTCATTCAGATGTTATGTATTTGTTTCTTTTTCCTAGCAGTAATTTTAACAATGTAACGGGACAAATATTTTTATCCGTGTCATTTTTTCTCATCCATTTGCTGTCTGCCAATTTTTTAGACCCCCCTTGTGCCGTCTTTGAAAATATTGAATTGTATTCAATTCTCCCTGTTGGAGTTCCATCTTGATTTTTTTCCTCATTAAAATGGTAAATTTTACAGTTTACTGCTTCTCCTCCTCTCCAAGCTAATTCATAAGAAGCTATATGAAAGAATCTCTTTTGTAATCCCTCTGGTTCGTCTATATTCCACAATTTTGCCATCTTAAGTATATCTTTTTTGTCTATTGCTACAGAACATGCCTTTCTTTTTTCTGGAATAGCTTGTAATTCCTTTCGTTTACTGTTCCTTGCATCACGTGCTTCTTTAAAAGTTATGTCGGTAAAAGGATCAAATTTAATATTGTACTCACTGAAATATTTTTCTTGAATCATCTTCGCAGTTGAATTCCAAATTGTTTTAACTGCATATTCTTTGCAATCTTCTCCACTTTTCTTTCTCATATTATAAGCCCAATCCTTTAACATATCTGCTATATTTTGTAATGGAGTTATTTTTGACAGTTCGTAATTTCGGATTTGACAAAACTCCATACATTGTCTCCATATTGACGATTTCGTATTTTTTGTGAATTGCGGAATTGATTTTTCTATGTTTTTTTGCAATTTGTTCAGTCGAAATTTTCCCAAAGCGACTCATATTGTACAGTATAGTTTCAACAATACTTAAAAATTATAGCTGACAGGACAGATTTTAAAGTGACGTGCGACTACTAGATGTATTCTGATTTTTGAGGAACAAGCATTTTTATCGGTGATAAAAAACGATGCACCTTTTATATCGCTGTCAAAGTGACAAAAATGTGCTGTCAGATAGAATTTTTTATATAGGAGTTAATTTATCGATTTTAAACAATTTCCTGCACAAAATGGCTGAGCTCAATTATCCAGTAACCGTATTAAAGCATCCTGTCTACGCATCCTTTCAGCATCTTTAATCTTGATATTCCAGTGTCCAGTGTGAGAACTGACACTTTAAGCAGACGATTTCACTAGTTGCAAGATCGTGGTGCAACACCCATGTCATTAGGCATCTGCAGTACAACTCTCAACTAACTGAGAAATATGTGAAATACAACGTGGAGTTAAATGTTAAAAAATCAAGTTTTCTTAATCCGAAGTGTGAGAATGCAAACACCTACTAGTCGTATAAGTTTCGTCGAAATAACTATCCAA
Source organism: Rhamnusium bicolor (assembly GCA_029963845.1). NCBI lineage: Eukaryota > Metazoa > Arthropoda > Insecta > Coleoptera > Cerambycidae > Rhamnusium > Rhamnusium bicolor. The sequence goes on along the minus strand of JANEYF010001271.1, from coordinate 659,648 downwards.
CAGTGAGTTATATAAATTAATTCGAGATAAATTTGGGGGATGATAAATTTTTCTTTCAAGTTTTTTTTTATATCAACTGCGACTAGCACTTTCTAATACTTATATGCTCGGAAGTGTCATAGCATTTTATATGGTATTATTGATTAAAAAATGTTCACTGTAATGTATCAATGAGAAATATGTATAGTTTATACGAAGTCAATTGAAATTGGTCATTGTTAAAGCACAGGACTGTGCGCACTTAACTTGATATTTTGTCCTATGTATTTAGCAATGGTATCGAGAATCAAATGGTAGTTGAAATTGTGCAGGTGAGTCCGAGACTGGCAATGTAATCAGCCTGAACGAACCATCTACGACTGCACGTGTTTTAAAGACAATAAAACGGACAGGCCCACTAGTATAAAAAAAACTCATTAAATCGTTTCTCCGCAATTACGGAAACTTGTGAGATGTGCCGGCATTGGCTATGTTTTGAGGACGATGGGCGACGATTGGCTGGGATCAGGATATTCGTCAATCCGGTTGGTCGGTGGGTGTTTGAGTTTATATCAGTCAGGAGTCAACGTGGACTCGGATGTTACCTATTTATTTATTACATTTGTCCAGTGCAGTGCAGAAATACCTATTATAATATCAAGGTGGTTCGGTTTATACTTAGTGTTCATATTGGTAAAGATTTATTACTACATAAAAGGTATTTAAGATATTGTATTAGGTATTTACTAATTTACCATGGCTTTCTGGAGACCATTTGAAACAGAAGATAATATAATAACGCCCGAAAATCCCGAAATAGTTGAGCCTGTTATTGTCGAGGAAGACGAAATAAATTTAGAGTTTCAAAATAAAGATTTACACGTACAAAGTCAACGCATTATTTTAAATATATATGAACGTTTAAAAAGCGAAAATCGTGAAAAATGTGAGAAAGAAATAATAGAACGTATTAGCGAATTAAGTAAAATATCAAATTCAACAATTTATCGTGTAATTAAAAAAGGAGATGTTATAGATCACGGTACAAATAGGAAACGGAAAAATATGAAATTAAAAAATATTGATGATGCTACCAAAGATGTAATACGGCGTATAATTTATAATATGTATGAAAAAAATATAGTTCCTACGTTAAAAATGATTCGAGAAAAATTAAGCGATTATCCTGATTATAATTATAGTTCTTTAGATACACTACGAAATGTTTTATTAGAATGCGGTTTTAAACATAAAAAACTTGACAGTCGTATGGTAATTATGGAATCACGACGTATAGTAGCACTTCGGGTAGATTATTTGGAAAAAATCAGAGAATATCGTAAACTAAACAGGCATATAGTGTATCTAGATGCGCCGATTATAATTCAACCTGGTAATGATTCCTCTTCAGAAAGTGAAGATTCGGACGCGTCAACTTTTAGCCTTTAACTTTTTTTAATATACATATATTTTCAGAACAAAATATTTAGATATTATATTAGGTATGAAGTTTACTTTTTTATTGTTACATTTCTTGGAATATATTTTATTTAGTTGACAAGAAATTTTAATTTAAGTTACTTTATTCTAGTATTTTAATTTTGTTTTTATTTATGTTTTATCTAAACAAATAGGTATTTATTTTTGTGGTACTAATTCTTTGCTTTGGTTAAGAAACTTACATTTTTATTTTTATTTTAGAAGAAACTTTTATTTTATTTTTTACTATATAACATCCTTGCCCCTCGCTAATCTAACCTGTCCCATTCCCTCATCCTGGCAAGGATATGTTCATACCTTCTCGTTGGTCCTTGCAGAGCAATAACATATTTCAATATAGTATGGGTTAACTTTAAAACTAAACCCAATAAATTTAAATATTTAGACTTTATATCTAAAACTGATATAATATTTCAAAAATATTTTATTGGCGAAATGAACAAAAATAGCCTATCTAATAAACAAAAAATAATAAAAATTAATACAATTTTCAAACAAGTATAACATTTTCTTATGACAAGCATTTCTATTTACCTCCGCCCATGTACAATAAAGAGATGCCGACGGTTTTTGCAGGCTTTTAGTTTTTATACGATTTCAATTGACTTCCTACAAACTATAATATACCCTATAAAATATTTCGTATAACGTACCAATCGTTTTTTGCTGTGCTGTAGTAGTGTTGGTAGATGCAATGCCTTATTTTGCTCGTTTACCGCCACTGTTTAAATAACAAAATTTATTTATAAGATAGTTCATTTTATGTACTATTCTGGTATTAGGAGTAATTAGCTTAGAATTCGCTATTGTTTGCAAACCCTTATAAAGAAGCTACTGCCGTAATTACGCCTGTAATTGCTAGATGGCGTTAGGCGAAGATTAGCTATTGTTTTACAATTCCACTCAGAAGATTAATGAAGGTGCAATTGTTGGTCGTTTGTTTCCGTAAATAGGCCGACTTATGTTGCATTTTGTCCGCTTACTTAATGGTGCCCGTCATTTATTATAATTACAAATGCACGCCATTTATTATTTTATAATTAAATAGCGAGTGGGAAATGATCGAAAACATGTATAATAATTCACATTAAGTAATACCTGTTAATTAAGCTTATCATTAGTTTAATAGTTCAGTGTGATGAGTGGAATTATTTTTTTTGTTTTCGCACAATTGTAGATCACTATAAAGCCTATGTTTTGGTGTTAACAGACTTCCTGGTTATAAATATATCTAAAAATTGCGCACTATACTGGGCGACTATTTCGCTAAGCAATTTAGCATCCCCCAGAGCTGATCAAAATTTCAGTTCAAGGACCCAAACATTTTAAAGATTCCTACTGGGATATCAGTTTAAGATGGAAGCGACATTGTGGACAAATTATGAAGATAATAATCCTAACCTCAATTAAGTTCTATATTATAGCTGGCTTAATACGGAACTATACTACGTCACAAATTTTACAGGAGAAGATAAAAAACTTATTTTTAATCATTTATTTAACGTCGGCATATTTCCGCTACCAGAGCCAATCACCGACGCCAGGAGACGAGCTACCCGCAACCTGAAAATGTTGCCGAATCTCTTCTCTGTCGAAGAGTAGGGATTTTTCACTTGCCTAACATTTAATATACAAGCGACCAACTGCTTTACGTCCCTTCCGAAGGATGGTATATACCTACACAACCCTCGCCTAAGATTGCATAGCTGCTTCGTATACGATGATATACAAACTGCTAGAAGACGGGACGAGGTCGCCGAGTTTCTGTCACAATTACGACAAGGCTTTGTTTGTGTCTGTGGAATACCTGTTTTTTGATTTCTCCCTAGCTGGGTTATTATTTTTTCTATTAAGTTGGGCGCCACGTGAATTGCTGCCAAGAAAATAATTTTTGTTTTGTTGCCGTGGTATTTGATCGTAGGAATGAAATTTTCTCAAGGTCGATTTTGTTTATACAGAGAGGTAAGCTGGCCTGTTCTTCGTTGAATTTATGTGTGTCTTTGGCTATGCTAGCAGAGCTGAGTAAGGCTTCAGCAACTCCTCTTCGTTGGTCCTGGCTTGAGGGACTTGTCTCTACCTCAGACATTGTAGCTGAAGGATTTAATCAAGCGGCTTAAGATTTCTATTTAATTATTAGGGCTTAAAAAAATTTGCAAAGGGGGTTCCTGGCAATTTGACTTTTTATTAGCCTGAAAATGATTTTATGGAATGCTGAAAATATTTTTTTCAGTCAACTTTTATGTAAAAATAAAATTAAAATATCTTTTTACTTCTCTGAAAATGCTATTAGAACTATGAAATTAATTTTTTTCAAAGCCGCCAAAAAATAATTTGAACAGAGGGTTCCTTACAAAATTGAATTTTACTAGTGAGATCAGGTGATAAATACTGTCGAAGATGTACTTCTGGTTCTCTGCGGTGAATATTTTAAAATTACTTTATAAGTGGTGGACGCCGTCTTCGTGTCTTGGATACCAAAAAAATAACCCAGCCTTGTGCGTGGAGAAATTTCTTAGTGCCTATTTAAAGACTTCTGGGACCGTGTGAGGTCTATATTACCTGTGAAACGGTCAACAAGGGACTGTCCTAAGGGCTTTAGATCAGTTGGTGTTTAATAATAAGGTTCACACCCGGTTTTAAGTTAATTTCTTTGCGATCACGGAGTGATGTCTGTGGTATATGAAAGCCAAAAAGGAATTATTTCACTTAAAAATTGAATTCAATACCACGATGCTTGCTCTTCGGTGTCAAGTGGTAGAATTGACTTAACTTGTCTGAAATTTTATATTTATAGGGGTTGCGTCGACATCTATTGCGATGTTAACATGATGTCATGTTTTTGAAAGTGCGTAGTAAAAATAGAACTACCCTGCTCGAAAGCTCAGATATGCCAAAAGCTCCCGATATGGCTGGCTGGTCCGCGTCCCACATGTGATATATAGTTTGAAAGAGAGAAAAAAATCCTTTTTTAAGTAAACCATAGCCAACTATGTTTCCCATTTAAAAAAATACAACTTTATGCCGTAACTCGAAATTGCAACTGTTTTTTTTTATTTTTCTCGACATCACTGTATTATACAGGAATTGCCTTGAGAATGTAAAAGTTGTTTTTTCATAGCTTTACAAACAACTAAAACAAATGTTTGCATAAATTCATAGAAATTACGCACAACTTAATATATTAATTATTAAAGTCATGTACCACAAAATGTAAAATAATAATTTTGTCTAACTACCAATTCGGGTCCTGATATCGTCAGCAAACGTAATTATATAAAAGAGTGGAAAGTTGTTTTTGGGCTGATTTGTTCCAGGACTATGAACTGAACAGTAATTACAGTATTTTTTGTAATACAATAAAACAATCATAAAGTATGGTTATGTTCGATACCTATTAGAAACATCACACTAAAAAAGAGGTCGTATTTCTTCTATACAAATCCCAACTGTCAAAAAAAAAAATTAAATAACAGATTATGGTTAAATTTGAAACAGAAAACATTATGAAAAATTATTTAAGAAAATCCAGAATTTTGCATCGAAAATATTTGTGACCCTACGGATGATGGACGGACAGACAGATAATACAAACTTACACTTTTGTGGTAAAACTTTTTCATTGAAACCTTCAATGTAAAAATGTACACCCTTGTAAGTTTTGTTTAATTCGTATAGAAAGTAAAATTCTAAATAGCATTTTATCTGCCTTACGTCCATATATTCCAATAATACGTATTGCATTTAATTAAATGTCAATCACGTGGGATTATTTCTAAATTGTACCGATTGATTGCAGAAGCTATTGACCACTGACCCCCTTAATTACAATTATCAATAACGATTTTACGAGCTTCACTTTAATTTGACAGATAATGTTTTACCGCCAAAGAACGGGATAATACCACCGAAAGTAATAAAAAATAGACCCATTAAATAGCTGTTAACAAAATTTTGGAAGGATGATAATTTTTATTATCCGTAAAATGTATGGGTTAACGATGTGATTAAAAAGCTATAAAAACATATAATTTTAAAGATAACGATGACACCAGAGAAATAGTGCATATTACAGGGAACGTATCAATCAGTACCCTCCTTCAGTGGTGTCATGCCCCGATGTCTGCATTTGGTTTTGAAGATCATTAATTAACCATACAAAGTCTAATTAGGCAAAAGTCGTTAGCAATCAGGCATAAAAAGTTAATTTTTTGTTATTTTGTTGCTATTATCAATTACAGATTTATAATTCTCTTTATGAATTTCAAAGAACACAGTTGCGTTAGTATATTTTGGAATTCCTATTAGTAAATACATGAAAAGTAAAAAACAACTGAACAAGATGCCTCAGAAAATTTTGTACAAAAAAGTATCATACTTGAGAACGTTCCTCGATCATTTGCGGCTAAAATCTTCGGAGAGGTCAACCTTATTTTTAAACGGGAAACTTTTCTAATAGTTGTAAATTTTTTACTCCCACCCCTTTCCCCAGTAATGTCATCGCCATTTTCTTCAATTTTTTTGAGGGATCCTAATTCTCCTTAAAATTCTGCATAAAGCAATATGCGGTTATAAGATGTTCATTTTAAGTAGTTAGCGCCATTACTGGTATTTATGAAAAAAAAACTGATTTATAAAAAAATTTAAAACAAAAATTCTAGATAGCAGCCTCCCCAGAATCCACACTACATGTTGGAGACCCATGCCCAATAACCATAAAATTTGAATGTTTGGTTTTGCACAAGTTAAAAACGGTGTTAATTAGTGATAAAGCTCGTAAAAATATTAGCGATGGCTCATTGGATTCGGAATGACGCACGTCCAGAGAAATGCATAAAAATTGTTTACCAGCACATAAAAAATTTCAAAAAGTTATTAATAAATTAAGATAAAAAAAGGCATTTAGTATTTCGCAAATCATTCAAAAACTATTAACAATTAAGAAATTTAAAAAAAAAAGATTCTTAAAGAGATTTCCGATGAAAAACTCCTAACTCCCGGAACTGTACTTCCATTATTAATAAAATTTAATGGTGAAAATAGTGCTCCGCGCAACGAGCGCGACGCTGCCGCAGACCTCAGAATCCGATCTTAGCAACAAAAATAATTTTTTTTTAGCTATAAAATATTAATTAAAAAATTTCAAAAAATTATCGGATCATCTAGATATCCCAAGGAACAATATCCACTTAAAAAAATTTTTTTCGTCCATTTTTCATAAAATGCACTTATTGTTAATTAACAAATTTTTTTTGGATTTCACATTTATGTTTATAATCAGATAAATGTTAAACTAAAGACGTGAAAAGTATAACCGATGCTGGATACATTGTGACAAGTATACTTTATGAAATAATCACATCATGATATTATTAATTGTTATAATTCATTAGTTATTAATCTTTTACGTTAACAAAAAACTAATAAACAATAAAAAAAGGTGAAAAAATTCTTTTTATCAATATTTGTTATTATCACTGTTTTTGTATATCAAAACACTATTAGATTTTATAATTTTTAAATTTTTAGTGGTATTTGTTTAAAAAAATGTTATAAACAAACTACTTATTTTTAAACTAACAATTGCAGCTCCTTGAGTTATAAGCTAATGTAACTTTCTATAATGCATAGAAAGAAAAAGTATAGAAAAATATTAAAAATTGATACAAAAAAAAAATATAAAAAATCATATATAACAGAATACGAATTTGAAGAATATTAATAAAAATACGTTTACAGTTTAAACTATAAGAGATATGGATATGATCAAAAGCTTATTCGGTAGATATTTAATCAGTGAACAAAATTGTCTTGAAGGTCTATTACTGTATCTGCAATATTTAATAAGCTATAAGTTATAAAAGATTCGAAAATGACAAAGAAACCTTAATTTTTTATAAACAAATGCGTATAACAGCTGATTAACAATAGTTACAAACTAAGTGGTTAACTCATTTTAAAGATTAATTAATCCTTAATAAAAACGACTTGAATATCCATTGTCGTATCTCTAATAGTTTAAAAGATATAGAGGTTAATAACTTAACAAAAGAAGGAGGCACTTTAATTTCTGTAGAGTAGCAAAATTGAAAATTCTATAAAAAATCGAAAAATTTTTTTTTGTATTGGTTAAATATATGGTTGTTTTTAGTATTTTTTTTTTCTATAAAAAAAAATTATTAATACATTCGACCATTGTTTATTACAAATTATTTGTTAAATAAACAAATAAATTTTAAGCGAAAAAAAATATTTTTTTTACTTTGTAGAAAATTGCAATTAATAAATTTAGAAAAAAAAATGTTGTTAATCTATTATTTAAATAATGAAGAAAGTTAAAAAATGATTAACAATAAAAAAAATGTTCTAAGAAAAAAAATTTTTTTTGTTATTCCACTAATAATTTGGCAAAAATTTTTTTATAAAATATGCTACTAATCCATTTGTTTATAACATTTTTTTAAACAAATAGCACTAAAAATTTAAAAATTATAAAATCTAATAGTATTTTGATATACAAAAACAGTGATAATAACAAATATTGATAAAAAAAGAAATTTTCACCTTTTTTTTATCGTTTATTAGTTTTTTGTTAACGTAAAAGATTAATAACTAATGAACTATACTAATTAAAAATATCGTGATGTGATTATTTCATAAAGTATACTTGTCACAATGTATCCGGCATCGGTTATAATTTTCACGTCTTGAGTTTAACAATTATCTGATTATAAACATAAACTCCAAAAAAATTTGTTAATTAACAATAAGCGCATTTTATGAAAAATGGATAAAAAAAATTTTTTTAGTGGATAATGTTCCTTGGGATGTCTAGATGATCCGATAATTTTTTGAAATTTTTTAATTAATATTTTATAGCTAAAAACAATTTTTCTTGTTGCTACGGTCGGATTCTGAGGTCTGTGGTAGCGCGGAGCACTATTCTCACCATTAAATTAAAATTATTAATAATGGAGGTACAGTTCCAGGAGTTAGGACTTTTTTTATTGGAAATTTCGTCCTCTTTAAGAACCTTTTTTTTTAATTTCTTAATTAATAGTTTCTGAATTATTTGAGAAAAACTAAATGCCTTTTTTTATCTTAATTTGTTAATAACTTTTGCAATTTTTTGTTTGCTGGTAAACAATTTTAGGATCCTTTTGAATTGAAGAAACAGTAATAGGTGAAAAATATTTGGAACTACTCAGAGACCTTCTCGTTCCTGCTCTAATCGTGCCAAATTACGACGACCCCGATGTTCCCAATAATGCTTTATGTTTCCTTGTTATTGTTCGGGCTTAGCTAACCGACAGTTTTCCCGGTCGCTGGATTGGGAGGCCAAGGGCAATTGAATGGCATGCACGGGCACCTGAACTCACGCATTTAGATTATTTTTCTGGGGTTATCTTCACAGTGATATCTACTTTAACAGACCAAATTCCATTTCCAAATTTCAAATTCCAAATTTTGGTTGATCTGAAACAAATTAAAAAATGCAGTTACAAATATAAAAGAATAATTTGTGAGTAACGTTTTAATAAACCCACTATATATTCTCTTATGTATAACATACATATATTCTTTGATGAAATCTTCATTCACAGCTGACACCATCCGATGGTGGCGTTTACCAGGTGAGCTAAGATATTCCACAACTTTATTTCATTATAAAGACATAATTATTTTTAAAAATAAGAAACAACCAGAGAAATTAAGTATCCCTATACCAAGAAACAAAGATGTTTATCGATAAGAACAAATTCAGAAAAAGTAGCAAATCATAATTTATCAACACACTTAAAAGTTTTAAAATATTTAACCACAATTTAATTAATAAAATAATTTACAATCTCGTAAAACCTCAACGCCGAAATTTCCACGAAATACGTAATAAAAATAATTCGTATTCCTTAATCATGTTTGTGTGTAGCCTGTTGGTATAACCGGGGGGTCCCAGGGGCACCACAGGGGTCCAATTACGGGCCCATTCTATACTCTAGGGAAGGCGAACCCCTGCCAAGCAGCTGGCCCTCAATATGTATACTCAATATCCTATTATTTTCAACTTAACACTTGCCTATATCGGTTCGCATATTCTAATATGAATTAATTAAATCTTATTATGATTTATTGCCTTCTTTGTATGCAGCGGATTTATTGATTTTAGTTTATAAATACATTATTTGTTGTAATTAATTTTATGTCGTAATTTTTATCCCTGAAGGCGTCATTTTACAATTAATTAAAAATTCATTAGACTATATTTTTAATAATAATTACCATTCGTAAAAAAATATAAATATGAATTATGGAGTGATTATTGCTATAATCAAGTTAATAATATATATTTTTTTGTTTATATTAGTAAAGAAATATTCAGGCAATTATTACAGAATAAATATAATTTTAAAAGTAATAATAATTAATTAACTGTTTTGTAGGAATCTTAATATGTTTCTAATGGCCACTTTGTAATATCTTATATAAGCATGTCTGAGAAGACAAAATTGTTTATGACATAACAATATGCTTTAATTGGCTTATAAATGAAGTAGTAGTAGTAGTAGTAATAGCTACTTATTTTAGTGGCGAGTAGGCTTTTTACCTAGGGACCTACAGTTTGACGTGTACTCCGAACCACAGTCCTCGACTGTCCACTAACCCACCGCCTGGGCCTACACCGCTGGCAGAGTGGCAACATTCTGAGTAGGTCTCTCCGACCCTTCATCGATTTCGTAACTTTATTGTTCGTGTTAGAAGGGATTTCTGATGCAGTGCCATATGTGAGTTTTCTAGCATGCGTATAAGTCATTCGTCATTGTATACGCGCAACTTTTGCAGGGCAGTCTCCGTGAAAATAACGATAACCAACACAATATGGTGATATTTTAAAGACGTAAGTGAATTCACGACAGTTACGTCACGAACAGTTCCAAAAACTTCATTTTGGATTGAGTCGAAAATTTGCAGCGAAGTCGTAGTTGTAGATTTGCGTACGTGAAACTAGATAAATTTTATTTGTATTTTACATAGATACATTTTTTTAGACAGTAGATTTCATTATTTTAGATGAATTAAATGCATAACCGCATAGCTTGAATTATACACCGATTGGAAGTCGTTAATACATATATGAAGAAAAACAAAGTTGACGATGAGATGACTCCTTGTGGCACACCAAAATTGTTAAGGAAAAAACGCTTTATATTATCACCATTTTTTACTAAAATCGTCATTTTTCCTCGGAACTTTGCCTAGTACATTTTTAATATCGTTTAATTAATCATTTGTCAAAAACATGGTTTTGAATGTATGTTCAGAAGTAGACATTTACAACTTTGACTAGATCTTTCATCAAAGATCAGTTAAACAGATGTTTAAGATATCATATCCCTTCCTTCTTAGAAATGTATAACAAACTAATTATACACTCGTAAAAAAAACAGTACCAATCTGTAAAAACAAAAAAATATACTAATCCCCAATATTTAAATTAACCTAACACTGCTCATAAATTTTCGTATTGAGTGTATCGACTAACAATTCATATTTAAATTCTGAAAGTGAGCTGTCAAATCAAACAAAATTGATATGTTGCCGCTATTGATCACTGGTTCTGTTCAATAAAATTGATTGCTCATAATACAATCGTTTATATCTTTGTGTAATATACGAAGGCCTTAGGATTAATATTATTATTGATTGTATGTGTTTATTACATTCATTTCAGTAATTATTATTGACTTCATATCTGTTCGAATCAGCAGTGCACAACGATAACATCAATTAATGTATCAATATATTCATTTGCTTTTAAATGGAAGCTTAATTTAATGCGTTATCCTGATTTCTGATACAGTATTAATCATTTAATTTTAATATAGGGGAAATACAATATGTATAAATTAATTGAATTAAATAAGAAAAAAATACACAGCTGTACACTCACACAAAGAAGTAGTAGAAGAAAAAAAGTACTCACTTTTCTTCAGACAAAGAGAGTTGTTGGTAATTATTTATACCCAATGGTTTAAATAACGATGTGATATGAAGCCATTGATCACAACCGAATAGTTAAAACCTGGGTTGAAACTTTAGAATGGTACCTACCTATTGTTCTTGTCTATAGTGTAAGAAAGTAATTTGTCCATTTGTGTGTCATTATCACATACACTTATTTCCAGAAAATTGAGATTTTCAACCACATATGCTTCGATAAACTAATTAAACCAACAAAAGCTGATCGTATTACTGAAAAATAGGCCTTTGTGGCCTTAATTTTCCGTCAAAGGAACACCGCATTGCTACATAGTATATGAAGCTCTTTATAGCATGTTAAAGCGACTTACAGCCTGCTAGACCAATATTACTATTAGACGAATTTAGATATAGATATAGATCCTCAATATGTCACCAATATGGAGTTTGGATGCTCTATTCGCTACTAATATATTGAGCACCAAGCTGCTTATTAGGTCTCAATTAATTCATTAATTGAGTATATGGCAAATGCAATGTTATTAGGATGTTTCAAATGTAACAATACTGTAATATTGCAATGTTCAGGTTATTGATATGTTACCATATAGCATTACTACAATGTTGTGATCAACGTTACTACATGTTTCAAGGCAACATTAATTTTGATGTTAAATATGCAACGTCACTATTTTGTTGCAACGTAACTGCATTGTTGCAATGTAGCACTACTGTGGTATTGTAAATGCAACTGCGATTGCATTTACAATAACTCTAATTCTGCTAAAAATCAGCTTGAAAAAGCTTGACCATTTTGAATATGTAAAAATTTTATCCAGTTGCATATTTTTAAATTATTTTATCATTTACCTTCTTTTATTGAGGAGTTTGGGGGTCAAGATGTTTTAAATTCTGTTCATGTAACGGAATAACAACTAATTTTAATTATTTTATAACTGCAAAAGTTTTCAGAATGCTGAATAATTTTCATGTTGACAAATGTGTCAAGTTTCAATATTGCCTTTATGGACCAAGATTCTCGTTTAAATGTTGGCATTTGGTATTTTAAAACCAGTCATCGCTGTGTAGAACATAACACTGGTAGCTACTGTGCTCCTTATCTTGATTTGAATTAGTAAAAATCTCAAGCGTTAATTAAAATTTATCAAAATTCTAATCAATGTCACAATACAAACCATTACTTTTAATACTTTTTACTTGATGTTTGGCATATTTATAACTCATTATTTTTATAAGTTGTAACATAAAGTAATTTATATTATAATATTCCAAGAAATAGTTGTAAATATTCAAATGAGATACGTTAAATTAAATACATAATATTTAGTAAACATTTTTTATTTATAATAAGAAATTTCTACAGCTGACAGCTGACACATATAAAACTTAAAAGCATATGTTTTTATATTAAAACAAACATTTTTTTATTAAGAATGAATAAATAGTTATCATAAAAGTGTCAAAGAATACCAGTGGCAAAGTGATAAATATAGAAATTACATAGATAAGAAGTTCTGCGAAATTAAAGCGTATGAAAAATCTTTATTATTTCACACATTTTGAAAGGAACGACTAAATAAATTCGGTGTATCTTCAGAACTATTTAAAATACCTACCGACTTGTTTTTTTTTGTTTGAAAGCAAATACGTGAGCACTTTTCACTATATTATCTTAATTTCGTAAAACATTATTTTTTGTAAATAGCTTACGAATGTGGCTGTTTTCGTTCAATAGCGTTGAGTCTTCACTTAGCTATAAACTTTTCATTTGTAGAAATTAATAAGTATCGTTGGATTTTTTTTGCCATTATTCGTATATACCGTTACGTGTTTGTCATCCACACCAACACCTCACATCGTGGATTTGTTGATTAAAAATCCAGGTAATACTTACTGTGGCGTAACAATACTTTTAAACAAAATTAATACTGAATTCTATTACTTATTGTTTTATGTTCCTCACGGGTCGGTTTTGAGGCCATTTATTGTTTGTCATGAATATGAATGCCCGGGTTTACCATATGATCGAGTATTATTAATGTCATAGCATTAAAAAAACTTGAATGAGCTGAAACAGAGCATAATTAGGGACTTTGTGTTACAGAAAAATATAACACACAAAACTCTATGCCTAAATTTTAACATATGAAACTATTATCTCCTCTAAACTGCTAACTCTCTAGGATTCAAATACATGTTTTGATACTCGTAATCTCATGACGTAAAGGTCTCGTCTGCCCTAATTTTAAATTTTGCAAATGATTTTTTTTGTTCTTGGTTTAAAACATGTTTATTGTGCTTGAATTATAGGACAGCTCTTTAATATTTTTCTGAGGTACTAACTAGAGAGCGATTATGAAATATGTGTTATCCAAATTTTATGGAATATGTGTTACCCAAATTTTAGAACGAACTTTATAGACAAGCTACAAAGGAATATATTTTAAAGAAATCAAGTTCTAACTTCACTCATACATATTTTAACATGTCTAAAAATTCATTAAAGTTGTTTGTGTTGTCATTACTTGCAATTTGTCAATCGTGTGTTAATATTTGTAACTTTGTTTTTGTCTACCTAATCATTATTATTCACTTCATTATTAGCTATTGCCTTATATGTGTCATGCAATTATTAACCTTTACTTGTTAAAAACTAACAAACTTTTTTCCGTTACAGTTACCATATGAAACAAGTTATTTATATGCTATATAAAGAAAAGTATCTGGTCTCTCTTGAACTTCCTCTCAACCATGTTTTAAATTTTTCATGTATTTATTATTCCTATCACATTAATAATTTTTGCACTATAATTATTGTATTTGATAGATTATTTAAACAATTTTGAATTTTTACGTAACGTCATTTTAAATTTACCTTACCAGAGATCATTATAAAAAATTTTAGAAACACATTTCTCTAGAAATACAAATTATTTCTAACAGGTTAGGCCAAATTTTAGTGACAATTTCTACACATAATGAGTTGAGGTCAATTTTATCTACCAGTGTCAATCGTAATGGAATGTAAATTAAAAATGTAATATAAATGGGGAAAATCTTCAATTAAGAATATTCCGACGTACCTACTTGGGTATTATTTTTACTGTTTATTACTATTTGGTAAATTAATCTAAAAATGATTGCTGTTTTGGCAATTAATCTGACGAAATAACAATTTTTTTTTTTTCGGTTTCCCGATGCCGGTCAGTCCTCCCGTGGCCTCCGACGCCTCACGGGAGTCGCGCCGGCGCATCAACTACAGCCACTCCCCACATCCCGCAGCGTTAGTGACTGTAGATACCAGACTCGTGCGCCCTAAGCAGACGGAGATAACCCAGAATAACCGCCTTCTGCATTTGGCCCGCCAGCCACTCGGCTGATTTTTGGCAGGCCGGTATGATCTTCAGTTCCGAGAGCAGCGTAGGCTTTATCCATCCGAGTACACCGATTATAAGGACGACCATTTTTACCGAGTAGCCTGGGTACAGCACTTGGAGCTCGTACCGGAGATCGCGATATTTGGTCCGTTTCTCCTCCTCCTTCAAGGTGATGTTTTTCTCCGCAGGTGCCGAGTACTCGATGACATACATCACCTTGAGCTGATGGTCGAGGAGGACTATGTCAGGCTTGTTCGCTTGGATTAGCCTGATAGTCGGGAACGAGTAGTTCCAGTAAATCCGGCATTTCTCGTTCTCGGCAACGGACTCAATATCTCCAGGGACGTAAGGCAGCACTGGTGTCTGGTCTACCCCGTACGAGTGCCTTAGATGGTAGTATAGCACTCGTAAAGCCGCGTTATGTCGGTGGATGTAGGCCGAAATCGCATATATGGGGCATGCAGAAAGTAAGTGCATGAGCGATTTCGGCGCCTGATGGCAGGTCCTGTAGTTGATATCAGGAACCTCTACACGCCACACGCGGCTACGGTAGACCATGGTGTTGAAAACACCATCCTGGTAGGCCATAATGAATCCCTCGGTTTCTGACTTAAGCCCGGCTGACCTTAGAAAGGCGAATGTCAGCCTGGTCAATAAACCCATTGTTTCTATGTTCTTATAGAAGACGCCATGCTGGGGTTTATCGACATGCTGCCGAAACAGATTTTCCGTTTCGGCAGCTCTGATTCGAGCTTTCAGACGATTTGGCTGAAGTTCGGTGACTGACTCAACATTAGCACCTCGCCGGCCTCCTCGCCCGATGTCAAATGCGAGACCGAGTTCATCTGCGGCTCTTTTTGCTGCCTTGAACAATCCTGCTCCCACTCCTACAGTTTCGTGATGTTTTACGAACCGCAAGAGAGGATCTGAGCTCCTGAGGATGTTATATGCCATACTCAGAATTACTCTGCCATGCGTACACTCCAGGCTCAAAAATCCTGGGCACCCCCGTTGACGTGGGAGGTACACACGAGGAACGGACGATCTAGGATGAATACTTCTGTGAATATTCATCATCTTGCGGGTATCTCTGTCTAATTGACGCAGCTCATCTACCCTCCACTTTACTACTCCGAAGGAGTAGAGCAGAACCGGAACGGCAAGCATATTAGTTGCAGACACCTTGTTCTTCCCCGAAAGTTCGGAAGACCAAATCTTTCGGAGGCGGTGTCTGTACTTGCCGCGGAGAGAATCTTTTTATTTGTGATACATCCTGAATGTGCCTTTGTTGCACAGCCAGGATGTATAGGTCTCTCCGGCGTCCAGATGTCTTAGGATGCTTCCGTCTGCGAGCTGCGCATCTTCAGGGAATTCCCCGCATTGACGAAATAACGGTTTTCCGATGCCGGTCAGTCCTCCCCGTGGCCTCCAACGCCTCACGGGAGTAGCGCCGGCGCATTAACTACAGCCACTCCCCTCATCCCGCAGGGTTAGTGACTGTAGATACCAGAATCGTGTGCCCTAAGCAGACGGAGAGAACCCAGAATGACCGCCTTCTGCATTTGGTCTGCCAGCCACTCGGCTGATTTTTGGCAGGCCGGTATGATCTTCAGTTCCGAGAGTAGCGTAGGCTTTATCCCTCCGAGTACACCGATTATAAGGACGACCATTTTTAACGAATAGCCTGGGTACAGCACTTGGAGCTCGTACCGGAGATCTCGATATTTGGTCCGTTTCTCCTCCTCCTTCAAGGTGATGTTTTTCTCTGCAGGTGCCGAGAACTCGATGACATACATCACCTTGAGTTGATGGTCGAGGAGGACTATGTCAGGCTTATTGGCTTGGATTAGCCTGACAGTCGGGAACGAGTAGTTCCAGTAAATCCGGCATTTCTCGTTCTCGACAACGGACTCAATATCTCCGGGGGACATAAGGCAGCACTGGTGTCTGGTCTACCCCGTACGAGTGCCTTAGATGGTAGTATAGCACTCGTAACGCCGCGTTATGCCGGTGGATGTAGGCCGAAATCGCATATATGGGGCATGCAGATAGTAAGTGCATGAGCGATTCCGGCGCCTGATGGCAGGTCCTGCAGTTGATATCAGGAACCTCTACACGCCACACGCGGCTACGGTAGACCAAGGTGTTGATAACACCATCTTGACAGGCCATAATGAATCCCTCGGTCTCCGACTTAAGCCCTGCTGACCTTAGAATCAATTAACGTTGAATTGCATATAAAATTTGACCACCTTCGCGACATAGCTTATCTCCTAATACTGACAAAATTATAATGTGGTTTATTTCTAAAACAAGCCACATTTATTATAACAATTATTAATATCAACTCCTAATCATCATTAAAGCACTGATAATGTAAAGAAATTATTTTTTTGTGCACCGATTAAGTCATTAGATTTTTTAAATTCTTTTTAATTAAAAATAAATGTAAAATGCGTGGTTTTCCATGGTCATTATCAGTTAATTATATTTTTATCGCCCTGTGTGGCCATATCCTTTTTTGTTTCTCTAATCTTTTGAACCCTAAGTTTTATTATGACTTATGACGACTGACTAAATGCATTTTTCGCTACAAAAAATCTGTCTTTATTATGTTTTTCCGTTGCATCTAGATAACTGGAGCTCTTAAAAAAAATTCTTTACAATTCTTAACTACCCGTGACTAAAAATGTTCCCCTTAATTAACCCGGGACAAAAATCTACTAACTTTTATTGCTGTTAATTTGGCTATTCCCAAAATATCAGCAACCGCATGTTTTAAATTATATGAACAGTTTCCTTTCCTTTTTTTCAACATCAGATTTAGCAGATACGCTGGTGATTTATTGCTTGCAATTAAAACTCAGAATAAATAGAATAAAAATATAATACCTACCAGTTATATAGAATAAAATTTAACATGCTGGCAAATACTGTTTATTGATCTAAATTAATTAAATCCGTGTAGTATTTTAATTTAGTAATTAATTATTGTTAGTAAGCTAATTAGCTGCGTAAAGTATTTTTTTCCTAGTGTTTCTTGGGTCTGCAAACCTGAGCTATTAAAATTTGAGATTATTCGTATATAGTTGGTGTGTTGAAACCATTTTCTATCAATAAAATTGGTATTGTTTATTTAGAATACAACAGTTGCAAAGAATGATAATAATAATAAATGATAATATTAATATTTTTACTTGCTAGGCATAAAAACAGAATATTGTATGGAATTAGTCAGTGAATGGAGTAGATACAATAAATATAGTTTAAAAAAACTAAAAAACACGCTTTTAAAGCACATCAAACTAAAAAGTGAAAAATAATTATTAATATAAACTGAAAACAATAATGAACGGAAAATACTAGTATTATTGTGAAAAAAGCGTGGGTTGCTCGATATACGAAAAAATATGGCACAAAGCGCCCCACGCTTTTTTCACAATAATACTAGTATTTTTCGTTCATTATTGTTTTCAGTTTATATTAATAACTATTTTTCACTTTTTAGTTTGATGTGCTTTAAAAGCGTGTTTTTTTAGTTTTTTTTAAACTATATTTATTTTTCACTTTTTAGTTTGATGTGCTATGAAAGCGTGTTTTGTAGTTTTTTTAAACTATATTTATATTGCTTATTGATGCTGATATTATAACATATTACGATCCAACAGATATTTCTGAAAAAAAAAATATTTTTTATTTCAGCCATGGGATTTGAACTCACGCCCGAGGAGTCCGTCGTTTCGCGTCGACTAAGACTTGCCCGCTCGGCCAACGACCGAACTGAGAATCACGGAATATACTTACAATATTAAGCCTCTTGCTCTCACGCAGAGGATACGTGAGGAAAGGACTGGCGATCCTGATCAGGATAATGATATAAACTTATCAAATTATTGTATTGTTACCGGTTCTTCGTAAGTGTACAAAGTTTCAATTAAATCTGTCCGTTTAAAGTGGGTCAAAATCGAGTCCAAAGAGTCGGTTACAAACAAACAAACAAACAAACAAACATACAAGTGAAGCTAATAAAAGCGTGTTAAAAATGAACCCGTATGCTAAATATAAAAAATTAAAATTGCAAAAATAAAATAATTTGAAAATAATTAAAAATAATTTGCGTAACTTCACATCAACCAATCTCAGTAACAATAATTTTTAAATATCGCATACTGCCAATAGGTCAAAACATTAACTTATAAAATATATAATAAGTAAAGTATCCAAGAAATTGGAATTGAAAATTTTCAATCTATCATTGCGAATTTTCACAAATTGATATGTGAAAGTTTTGAACTTATCCATCTGTATATTTTTCCTCTTATTCCATATTTACTGTAAGTGTTGATATTATGGTGTGATAATTATAAACCTTAAATTCTGAATAAAAATAAATATTAGCATACTTTCATAATGATATTGATTATAAAAAGAGAAAAAATATATAAGTAATTAATTCATAATTAGATAATTACTTACAGGACTGAGGACCATGAGCCAAGGGCCAAGGATCACGGATCAGGGGCCAAGGACAAAGGACCAAAGACCAAGGACCAAGAACCATAGACCAAGGACCAAGCACCAATTTCCAAGGAACAGCGACTAAGAACCAAGGATTAAGAACTAAAAATGGAATAAAATGTAGACCTAGACATTGTACATTAATTGCATTGCTTGTTTTATTGAAGTGTTTACTTTTTATTAAGTGGTTCTCAATTATGTCTTAGTATCCACAGCGAACGACATTTTGGTTGACAATAATAGACCATTTATAAAAATAATGAATAAGGAAGGTGCAAGATCAGATCCTTGAGCTACACCGCATTCAGTATGTAGGTTATCTGACTTGAAAACATTGATTTAAAATTTGATTCCTTTGAAAAAGTTATAAATTAATCTAGTTATACATGTTAACTCAGATACCATAGATATACAATTTAGTAAGTTAATACTATCTTAGGTTTAGTGATACACATTTATTTTTATCATTTAAATTTCTATGAAGACATATAAAAGAAATTAACAATTGCCGATTTTGCTGACTAACCTTTCTGCAAACTTAATTGAAAAGAAGAAAATTTTTAAATTGTATAAAATTATAATTATTAAAGACATTATCTAAATTTTTTGATAAAATTATAAAATAGTCATAGGCACTCGGCAACACTCTAACGCAGTTTCAAATGCGTTTAAACTAGTTGATCTATTAAAAGTAAATAAATAAAAATTTAAAGGACATTACACACCCACTCTTCCCATGCTTTTTTAGATTTTTTTTTCAACCCTCGCTATCACCTGTCTTTCCATTTCAATTCAACCCACGATAGGTACTCCAAAGTCAAAATTTCAATTCTCACATACAACTGGTTGTAAGTTAATAAGAAATCCATTGTGGGGTAGAGTTTACTTCATCATTTTACAATAGAAAGGTGTTCAAGGATAAATGATCAGTTCACAGTTGAAAGTTGCCTTTGTTACAAATGCCTTTTGTCCTGACACTTGATACTTGGCACACTCTCTCGTTCCCATATTACGGTCGCTGATTTATAAATCTATTAAAATTACATCTATCAAACTATTAATATTCTGATATTCTTCCAATTTTTTTTATTTATTCAATACTTACAGTTAAAGTTACTAATTTAATTCTAATGTTTTATACATATCAGATACAAGAGAAAAAATTACAGTCTTCACCAAATAAAGACAAAGAGGCAATACAGTTTTGTAATATAGAAAAAAGTAATCAATAAGATACTGCTACAAGATGGACCATTTAAAAGAGGATACTGAATCACAATTCCAAATCGACAGATACGGCATTTTCTCCAAGGAATTAATCTACAAACAGAAAAACCATTGAATGTCTAATAAAAAAGTTCTAGCAAAAAACAAATTTTTTTTCGAAAATTGTCATTAAAAGTTGATTTTACATGATATTTATTAAATGTCAAAACGACAGTTTTTTTTTCTAAAGAACGTAATAGTTATTTACGTAACCAGTTATGAAAAGACTAATTTTATTTGACGAATGTAATATTTGTAAATTACATGAGGTCAAGTAAAATTACTTTTCATAACGTGTTAAGTACAAAATTTTATCTAATCCCGCTTTAAAATAGGAAAAAAATGGCAATTTATTTTGAATACTATTTTTCGGTTCCAAACATAGGTACGCTTGCAGTCGTACAAATAAATTTTGTTTATCGCTTTACCTGAACGTTACTATAGATTGACATTTGTATAAACAAACCTCAGTTGCTAATCTGCTGAATTTTTTGAAGCAAATTTAATTGAAAATGGTTGATTCAGATATGGATATTCCATCTGATATAGAAGAATCGGCTAATTTAGCAGTAAATTCAATAATACCTGGTAAATCAAAAGGCAGGTATGAAGAAGCATATAAGAAATTTGAAAATTGGTGTCAACAAAAAGGAGTAAAAATGTTTGTGACAAGGTTCTCTTAGCGTACTTCGAAACGATGAAAAACTATAAAGCATCTACAATATGGACTACCTACTCAATGTTAAAGGCAGAATTAAATGTCAAAAGAAACATTGACAGCAAAAAATATACCATATTAACAGCATTTTTGAAGAGAAAATCTATAGGTTTTCACGCTAAAAAATCTATCATTTTGACAAGAGAGAACTTTGAAAATTTTATTAGAAATACTGATGACGGGAAGTTTTTATTTGCAAAGGTTTGATTTACTGTCACTTTGATATTTTATAGTTTTTAATTTCTTGATTATTTTAGGTAGCAATGAGTTATAGGTGTTGCCGGTGCTTGTAGAAAAGCGGAATTGTGTGACATGCGTATCAGAGATGTTGTGGATAAAGAATTTTTTTTTAAATTACTATTCCAAACACAAAATCAAATGTGGTCACAAATAGCAATATTTCTAGATACAGAAAAAATTTAGTAGAAATTGTTCGAAAATATGTCAATCTGCGTTTACAAAATACAAAGCATGACCGTTTTTTTGTTCAATACAATAATAACAAATGTGGAGTACAACCTAAAGGTATAAATACATTTGGATGTTTACCAAAATTAATTGCAAAACATCTTGGTTTACCAAATGCCGACGGTTATACTGGACATTGCTTCCGGCGGTCATCCGCATCTTTGCTCGCAGATTCAGGAGCTGACATATTAAAAATGAAGCAGCATGTGAGCTGGAAATCCAATACCGCAGTAGAAGGCTACGTCGAAAATTCTTTAGCCAACAAGAAAAGAATTGCAAATAATATACTAGGAGAACATTTTGAGGTAGCTGTTTCAAGAGAAGTAAATCAATCAGGTTCGGTGTATAATTTACATCCATCTACAAAAATCAATGAAATTATAGATGATAGAATCAGTATAGCAGTTTATTTGTTATTATCAACAAAAACATAAATTTTAACAATCAATCATTAATAATCAGTTTAATTAACAATCAATTTAACAGTTAATCATTTCCTTTATCGTTTAAATTTAAAGTTGTAATTGTTTACTAAAGCTTGTTTGTTGCGTTGGTATCGTTACTGACGCGCCAAAGAATATTTGATATTAAAATATGTGCTGCAAATTGTCGATGACATACATGTCAAATAACTTAGTTGTAAATGTCAATATTTTTGGAAAAAATGTTTTTTTGATACTCGATTTAAAATTCTTTTTGCATTCTCGAATGATTTTTTTTGGTCGCTATCGCTCGCAAAAAATCTTTCATTCTCGAATGCAAAAATGGCATTTCGCAATTAGCATAAAAATAACTATTTGTATACATTTACTCACAATTATGATATTAAGTTCTTATTGACGCTATCTAATTAAATTTCACTAAAATTTTGATATAAATTTTATTTTAAAGGCTGTTATTGATATATTATGTTTTATATTACGTTTTCAATGTTTTAAAATTTCAAATTCTAACTATTACTAGTTGTATTGTGTCTAACTGGTACTGATTGTGTAAAATGTATTATATTGCTGGATTGGAAGAATTATTAGACACTGGAAATAAATATTACTGAATTGGAATCGAAAAAATTTTAGACAATGAAAATAAAATATACAGGTTGTCAAGAATTTTAATTGATAAAGGTGAATTTTATCACAATATAGGTGAAAATTAGATTGCGTCTATAAGGACTTATTGCCATGATATTTTAAGCTAAAATAAACAAAGTTAAAAATTGTTTTTATCCATAAATTTTGTTTGGCACTTCATTGCATTTCTGTTTATAGGTTTAAATTTTTTGGAAGAAATGTCGTATTTGTGTTGTTTGAATTTTTAGTCGAACGTGTGTCCTCTTAAACGGCCCACCCTGTATATTTTGAAGTACTTATTGAATTTTTATTATTTTTGTCATTTTCTTTTAAAGATTAATCAAAAAGCCTGGAAAGAAAAACGTTACTAAAGTGCATTCTGTATATATCTTCATTTTTCAAAAAAAAAATTAACCGAAATCTGTTAAGCACAGACCATGGCAGAAGTAAGTTTTTTTTTGTATATACAGATTGAGTCAGAGTACTAGCAACACGACTAGCGGTATGCGCAGTTTACAGTTTCCCGTTCGTTGCCAGCATGATTGGGCGTACGCAGCACGAATGTCGATGCAATCGACATACCATTAAATCTGCTAGTCTGTGGTCTCGTTGTCTGCTTCTCTCAAGCTGGTATGCATAATTGTTCTTTGGCGACTCATCGGAGAACGACGGAAAACGACTATGCATACTAATCTCAGTGCTTTGGCAAACGATCTGACTCTAATGTACAATCGTTAACTTTCGTTCTACTTCGCATTCAGCCAGGCGGCCACTCGTAGTTTACCATAATTTTTATCATGTTCCTAATGGTACGGTTTGTATTGTATTTTACACTGTACTAATGACGTCCAGGGCACACCTGGTGTATTCACTCTTAAGAGAGAATACGGCTAAATTAATGATCTAATGAACGATATACGTTCTCCATCAAAACGTTTAGCTTTTGAACTAACAAATTTCATTTCCCCTTCTATCAAAGTATTGTACTTAATTCATGTTTATAAATGTACGAATCTTTGAAAGAATCCAAAACCATTCAGCGGATTATTATTATCATTCATTACCTTGTCATTTTGTCATATGATTATTTATCTCCCCATTCCGAAAAAAATATATTGGATTTTTTTTGAAAATGATACAGGATGCAGGATGATCCTGAAGTACATCGAGAAAATCGAAAGATGATTTCTGAACATAAAACCCATAAGCTCAAATGAAGTTTGGTCCTTGTTTCATTTCAGAGATACAGCGTGTTGATTTTTCAAAAAAAAAAAAAGGATTTTCCTTAATATATCTAAAATACGTGAAGATTTTTGTACTTAAAGAGACTTATTGTGGCTCTAAAAGTTTCTTTTAAATTTAACAGGGCATTGAGGTGAGCTTTTTTGCTTATGTTTTCCCCAAAAAAGTGATATATCATTGAGGTTTCCTCAAAATTCGGAAAATCGTATTAGGTATATTTTAGCAAAAACATTTACAAATGAAAATTGTAATCATTATATAATAATAATAATAACGTTTATTTACGATGTAAGCATTAACAATAAAAACAGGGCTTTCTTAAAACAATTACAATATGTAAATAAACAGAGTATCTCATGAAGGCAAAACCTTGTTTGTAACAACGCCAAAAGTTAACGTACAATATATATTTAAAAAACTGAACATAGTGATTCCTAACTAAATTTCTAACTGAAGATATACTAAGCAATTAGAAAAGAGAGCACTGAAAAAATGGATAAGACGCAGGTGGCATATGAAATGTTAAGGTGTTTGTAATATGTAAGTATTTTTAGTAAGTACCGTTGAGTGTATAATTAATTTAATGAGCTATTTAATATAAATTATTTTTCAAAATAAGTTAAGGATTTCATTCCTCGGTTTCGGAGTGACATACAGGTTAAGTTTTTTTTTAAACGAGTAAATAAATGATTGTTGGTTTTTTAGGTATTGAGGTAAGCTGTTATATAATTTAGGTCCTAAATGCTTGAAACTTCTCTGCCCAATGGTCTTGTGCATCCTAGGAGTTACATAGAAATTGATTCTGTTCCGCGTCTGATGTGAATGTGTAGGTGTAATAAGTGTGTTTTTGTTTTTATACTGAATAATATTAGCCGCTACAAAATAGAGTGGCCTCAGGTCTAATAATTTCGATTATGTAAATAAATATTCAATGGGGTATGTTATTTCTTTACACAATATGATTTTTAGGAATCTTTTCTGTATAATTTCTAAACCATTCATGTAACTTTTAGCAGCTCTACCCCACCCTATTATTCCATATTGTAGATGACTTTGAACTAAGGAATAATATATAATTCACAGTTCCCTGCCATCTAACATATTTCTTAGAAATTTGAATTTATACAGCACAAATCTGAGTTTTTCCGAGACATACTTAATATGAGCGTCCCAATGTAAATGTTTGTCTATAACTACACCTACATATTTTATTTTATCTGTAGCCTGGATACAGTATTCTTTGCCTTCGTTGTGAATAGTGATATGGTTAAGTGATGACGCAGTTTTCTTATTGTTTGTGAATGCTACATAAAATGTCCTTTTCCAGTTTGAGGTAAGGAATTTAAAATCGAACTAGTCTTTAATATTGTCTAAATCATTTTCCGCTTTTTGTTTTAATTCTTGCCAAGTTTCCTCTCTGTAAAAAATAGCAGTGTCGTCAGCATAGCTAATTATATCCCCACTACTCTGAAGTGCGAGCAAGCCATTAATGTATTTCGTGAATAAAATGGGACCTAGTATGATACCTTGAGGAACACCATAATCAACAGATTTGAAATCACTTGGAACGTTATTTATTTCGACATATTGTTGGCGTTCAGTTAAAAAATAAATATGATAAAAGCGGTATGGATACAGGCCTCCGTTTTTTTTTGTTAAATATATTTACTGAACTCAAATTTATAAAAAAATCTGTGTCCATAAAGATGCAGGCATGAATGTACTACTTAGATTTTGCTTAATTTAACTAGCATAACAGAGAAACTGTTTGTATCTTATAGTAACAATGGCAAATTTATAATCTATATTACTTACTCTTTCATCTAAGTATTGACGTAAAATTATCAAATTCCCGATTGTGATGAAAATAGACGTTTTGAGGCCTAAAAAGAGAAAATTTTTCCGAATTGACATACCATCTGTACGCCTGGGCTTAACGTGAAAATCTGAAACTTTGCATATAAGATGGGAGATCCAAGGTAAAAAGTAACGAGCATAGTCGAGAAGTTATACTTTCATTAGTAAAACCATAGACTAAATTTACACAGATAGTTCCATCTCATGTTAAAATAATCGCTTTCAAATATGGAACCCGAAATTTGCATTTTTTCTATGATAAAACCTTGTTTGTGCTTACTACCAGGATTCAACATAAACAAGATAAAATAGTAAAGTTAAATTCACGTAATTTTCAAATGAAACAAAATACTTTAGTGGTATTGCTTTTTTATTTTTGTTATAACTTTTCTAGTAATACTTATTTCTAAACAAAATGTGAGCTAGTAAACCTAACTGGGACATATTACTTCCCTACATTTTTACAATAATTATAAATAATTTACACATATTATACAATACTATATACATATTTGTACAAAATATTTACAAAATTTCCACAACAAAAAATAAATGCCGTTATAATTTATTACATATTTTTAATAATATTTTAATGAATATTATTTCAAATAGTGAGTGACCTCAATATAAATTTTTGATAACCCACAATAATTTATTAAAGTTTTGATAAAGAAAATTAATTTGTCTTAAAATCGAAATGAAAACAAACACATTTATTACTAAAATAAATAATAATAGGAACTTACAATTACCTCATAGCTAAATTTATACATAGTTTACAAAACGTATTTTAATTAAATATTGATAAGATTAAAAATAATTAAATTAAATATGCTGAAATTAGATTTGACGTATGTCACTACTAATTAATAATTCTTCACAATCTTAATTAATACTTAAATGACTTGCCTCTTATTAATAATCATCGACTGAAGATATGTTGTATTAACCAATGCTTCAGTCATTTTTTGTAATAGTACAAAGTGGGCCAAAAAAATTACACCCCCAGTTTCTCGCATACATTTTTTTTGTTCATTATTCGATTTTTTTTGTATTTGGCTTAAATCAAAGCTGAGATCTTGCATATATAGTTAGGCATACAACCTGTTATTCTGCTGGTTTATTAAGGGTAGCCGATTATGAAATATCTTTTCGTCGGTAAACCATATTTTACCTACCTGGTGCGAAATATTTTGAAAAATTCCGGACTACTCAACATCCTTTTCCTCCTATCATTTTAGCAACTTCACCAGGTTTAGATCAGTCAGATTTTTAATTTTTTTTTGAAAATCTAAGCACGGATACTTACTGAAATCAGCTTTTTTGCCAGATTTATTAATCAAATTAGGTGAAATTTATCACACGAATTGAGCCAGCCTGTATTCAGACTCAAACCTGTCCCTTTTTCTACTTGCTGCTCTTTTAGATCTAAAAGTTCTAGTTGCGACACTCACACATTCTAACTCATCAGAATCTGGATTGACCATGTCACTGTCCAGTTTCGAAAAAATTAAAATAAAAAATAATTCACCTGAAATAGAATCGATTTCTCGTAAACATATTTGCTGGGTCAGTACACCAGGGAGCCAAGCGGAAGAGGAAAGATAAAATAAATAGTTTTCAAAATTGTCGAGAAAACACTTCGGATAAAACTATTTTAGAAAATATTTACTTAAGTAGACACTGAGGAAATGAAGAAACTGACAGAATTTCTTAAACAACTATAAAGTCGCGCAAAAAGGCACATATCCATCAAAGTACATACTTCAGGTAACAAAATGGTGCATGTGAATTTTTGATAGGTAACGGAACGACAAGAAACGGTAAGTTGATAGCTTGCAGTTTTAAGAACAATCATACAAATTGACAATCATATCATTTATAAGAAGTAAATTGGAGTATGGCTGTATTATTTGGTTTCCCATTTATTAAAATTCATTGTCACGCATTGAATCAGTTCAACGCAAATGTCTGAAATTTATGTTTTTCAAATGTAATGGATCTTATCCTCCCCGAGGTACAGACAACAATATACTGCTTAATATGTTTGACCTTAAATCTCTCAGATTCAGAAGAGATGTTGTCGTTTTATCCTTTCTTTATAAATTAATTAGTCACAATGTTGATTGTTCATTTCATTTAAGTAAACTAAACCTATCAGTCCCCAGATTAGAATCCCGTCAAAGCAACCTCTTTTACTGCGATGCTCCTCGTACAAACCTTATGATAAAGTCACCAATCTTTAATATGTGTAAAACTTTTAACACCATTTCATCTTTATGTGATGTCAACTATGATAGTTTAGCTAAAATAATTCATATATATGAAGAAAACTGTGCTTATTAAATTAGATTATTTCATAACACTATAATATATTTTACTTTTATGTATGAGTTTTCTTGTAAACTCTTAATGCAATGTTAATGACTATGTGTATTGCAAATTTGTGCATTTTATATCACAGTATACTTAGTTTTAAGCTTTTCCTGTAATTGGGTGCTTTAACCTGTAGGAAATAAATTACTTATTATTATTTTTTTTTTTTTTTTCGGTTTCCCGATGCCGGTCAGTCCTCCCGTGGCCTCCGACGCCTCACGGGAGTCGCGCCGGCGCAACAACTACAGCCACTCCCCACATCCCGCAGGGTTAGTGACTGTAGATACCAGAATCGTGTGCCCTAAGCAGACGGAGAGAACCCAGAATGACCGCCTTCTGCATTTGACCTGCCAGCCACTCGGCTGGTTTTCGGCAGGCCGGTATGATCTTCAGTTCCGAGAGCAGCGTAGGCTTTATCCCTCCGAGTACACCGATAGTAAGGACGACCATTTTGACCGAGTAGCCTGGGTACAGCACTTGGAGCTCGTACCGGAGATCGCGATATTTGGTTCGTTTCTCCTCCTCCTTCAAGGTGATGTTTTTCTCCGCAGGTGCCGAGAACTCGATAACATACATCACCTTGAGTTGATGGTCGAGGAGGACTATGTCAGGCTTGTTGGCTTGGATTAGCCTGACAGTCGGGAACGAGTAGTTCCAGTAAATCCGGCATTTCTCGTTCTCGACAACGGACTCAATATCTCCGGGGACGTAAGGCAGCACTGGTGTCTGGTCTACCCCGTACGAGTGCCTTAGATGGTAGTATAGTACTCGTAAGGCCGCGTTATGTCGGTGGATGTAGGCCGAAATCGCATATATGGGGCATGCAGAAAGTAAATGCATGAGCGATTCCGGCGCCTGATGGCAGGTCCTGCAGTTGATATCAGGAACCTCTACACGCCACACGCGACTACGGTAGACCAAGGTGTTGATAACACCATCTTGGCAGGCCATAATGAATCCCTCGGTCTCCGACTTAAGCCCTGCTGACCTTAGAAAGGCGAAGGTCAGCCTGGTCGATAAACCCAGTGTTTCTATGTTCTTATAGAAGACACCATGCTGGGGTTTATCGACGTGCTGCCGAAACAGATTTTCCTGTTCGGCAGCTCTTATTCGGGCTTTCAGATGATTTGGCTGAAGTTCGGTGACTGACTCAACATCAGCACCTCGCTGGCCTCCTCGCCTGATGTCAAATGCGAGACCGAGTTCATCTGCGGCTCTTTTTGCTGCCTTAAATAATCCTGCTCCCACTCCTACAGTTTCGTGATGTTTTACGAACCGCAAGAGGGGACCTGAGCTCCTGAGTATGTTACATGCCATACTCAGTACTACTCTGCCATGCGTACACTCCAGGCTCAAGAGTCCTCGGCCCCCCGTTGACGTGGGAGGTACACACGAGGAACGGACGATCTAGGATGAATACTTCTGTGAATATTCATCATCTTGCGGGTATCTCTGTCTAATTGACGCAGCTCATCTACCCTCCACTTTACTACTCCGAAGGAGTACAGCAGAATCGGAACGGCAAGCATATTAGTTGCAGACACCTTGTTCTTCCCCGAAAGTTCGGAAGACCAAATCTTTCGGAGGCGGTGTCTGTACTTGCCGCGGAGAGATTCCTTTATTTGTGTTACATCCTGGATGTGCCTTTGTTGCACACCCAGGTATGTATAGGTCTCTCCGGCATCCAGATGTCTTAGGATGCTTCCGTCTGCGAGCTGCGCATCTTCAGGAAATTCCCCGCATCGTCCTCTCTTGAGGTGGACGACTGCACATTTGTCCAACCCGAACTCCATACCAATTGCCCGCGTATATTCTTCGACCACCCTAAGAGCGTTTTGTAATTCGCGCTCTCCGGAGGCATAAAGTTTAAGGTCATCCATATAAAATAGATGGGTGACCTTATGCCTCCGGTCGCTATTATTATTATTATTATTATTATTATTAATATATCGTCAAGAGGCAAGCTTCTTAGGAAATTTGAAGACGACTCAACACAGATATTATTATGTTAATTTCCAAAGAATTAGCACAGAGTTTCATTTATTTCCGTATACTACTGTTCAAGCTTGGCGGAGCAATGATAATTAACTATAAAAAATTTTTTTGCCAACTACCTGTCGGCAGTATCAACAATTGTTAAAGAGAATATAAATTACTTTGGTAATTAAACAAGCTTAACCTTGCCTAAACCTAGTGGAAAATGACTCAATCAAACTCTTTTACAACCCTTTTAATTAATTCTCATAAAAATATCTTATATGTATAAAGTCTCAACATTATTTTCATAACCCGTAAATTGGAAGATAATTAATTTTACTTCTTTCGCAGGCATCTGACTTTATGGAATATAAATAATATTTATAATTGAGTTTGCAACGTGTATATTTTCTTCTGTTTTTGCTTGGCAAACTTAATAGGTGGTTGTCAGTTGTGTACGCTGAATTACATGTGAAAAACGAACAGAAAAATGCTCAAGAAAAGTAATTACATGACACATGTGCCCAACAAAATTTCAAACAAGCTTTTAAGTTAGAAAAATAAAATAGTAAATCTTTCAAAACCGACAACAAATAGCTCCTAAATGAACGTTAAATGGTACTAACTTTACAGACAATTAAAATTATATATACAGGACCGCAAAAATAGATAAAAGAATTTTGTTTGCCTTTTAGTCACTAACATATTTATTGCAATTTAAATTAATGACATAGTAGGAAGATCTATAAAAAAATAAAAAGTTTTTTGGACACAAGAGTAATAATATATTCAGTTTTTTAAATTGAGTTCAAGCTGTTTATATAAAATTATGTAGCGGCAACATCTCATGTTTTTATTGTTTTAGTATTGCTAGTAAGAGACAATTAGATAAATTTACTTGTGAAAAAATTAAATTTAGATTAAAAAGGAATTCTCAGTAATTGACGGTATAAAAAACTGCTAGTGACACGGCTAAACTCTATGTTATAAGTAATTATTTAATGGAAAATAGAAATATCTCTTTTAAATGTTTGTTTAATCATGCCAAATAAATCACAGATGGTTGAGCGGACATTTAAAAAATGATTTTTTGTACATCACATTGTTAATAATGAATTGATGCTTCATGATACTTCAACATGACACTGTTAAGTTCTACCCTCACTGGTTTTTAGGTTATGCCATTTTTTAAAATTAGCCTTATGCGCAATTTAAAAAGTCAGGGTACCTACCGGATGTATACCGCCCTAGATTTTACTCATTATTGAACTGAAAAAAATTTGTTGCCGCCCTATTTTTTGACGCATCTGAAGTTCGTTAATTGTTTTCCGCTCTAATTTTGTTTTCCATTTTTTTTCATAGAGAAATGAGCCAAGTACTTTTACTTTACTGTTATGACTAAAGCTATAAAGGAAAATTTTGTACAGATGCAAAAAAAAACAGAGGAATATGAAGAAGGTCCTGTATTCAGGGATTTCGTATCATGTGATACTTATGAGAAACCATAGTCTGATTATGTATTAAAAGCCTATTTGGTGTATATAAGAGTATTAAACTCTCTAACCGAAAAAGTTGTAATAAAAAATCTGTGGATATAATTTACAAAGTTCGGAAACGAGGGCATCCAGCAAAAAATTTTTTTTTGCTTCCTGTCCTTAATGCAAAAATGATAAAAACTCTCATATCACCTATGATATTTCTATAAAAATCAGCCATTTACTACACTACCAATGAGCAGTTTTAACATTCATCATTACCAGAAGATTTCATTTAATATATTGGCAATAACAAAGATTTGAAGACACCAAACTTAATGAACACAACGGTTATATTCTCATTAAATATATTAGTCAATGAGAAAGAAATTGCTTGATACAAAGAATTAACAGAATTAAAAAGAATCATCTTACTTATGGACAAAACATCCACGCCAACATCCTCTAATTACACAGCCCCACAAAAAAAAAATTCTGACTTAGCAACGAGACGAGTATATCCTTATGTATTTTTGATCGCTGATTCCGAATCAGGGGTCAAAAAAAGTCGTACACCCCCAAAAAAAATTTTAGAGCCAAAAAACACTTCCTGAATAGGGTATATATGAGATAACGCTGTGAAAATGATGTTATCATTTTAATCAATCGTTTTGTTTAATATTTTCGGGAAAAATTGAATGTATTACGATAAAAATAAAGGTAAATTACAGCGTTCACCCTATCGGTATGAAACGCACCCCCATAGAGGGTGAGAACCATCCTCATCTGCCACCAAACCAATTGATGACTGAAAAATCTTCATTTTCTTGATTCTCATCTTGATTATTTCCCGGAAAATTTAGGTGACTATAGTGAAGAACAAGGGGAACGTTTCCACCAGGACATAGCCGAAATGGAAAAACGATATCAAGGAAGATGGGACAAGCACATGATAGCAGACTACTGTTGGTCTCTGAAAACAGACACGAAAAAACAACACAAACGCCAGTCAGTAAGAAGATCGTTTAAAAATAAAGTTAAAAGATACCATAAAAAAAAAGATTAAAAAAAAGAAGAATTAAAAGCTACTAACGTAAGAGTACTTCTCACCCCCTTCGGGATGCGTTTTATACCCAAATGGTGTTAAGATTGGTGACAAATGACTGCTAATATCCTAGCCATAAGGATCTCTGCAAATAAGAACATCCATATAATGAAATCGTTATAAAATTTTATGTTTTTTCCTTTCTTTTTTCTGTAATTGAAGTTAAGGGTTGTTTTCCATAACGATATAGGGGTAGTTTTGGGGTATTACGTGAATTCTACGTCAGTTTATTGCAAACCTAATGAAACTTAAACATTTTTAGATGTTTTTCAGTCATTGTCGTTATCAATTGGTTTGATGGCAGATGAGGGTGGTTCTCACCCTCTATGGGGGTGCGTTTCATACCGATAGGGTGAACGCTGCAATTCACCTTTATATTTATCGTAATACATTCAATTTTTCCCGAAAATATTAAACAAAACGATTCAGGGGGTGTTTTTGGCTCTAAAATTATTTTTTGGGGGTGTCCGACTTTTTTTGACCCCGGATTCGGAATCAGGGGTCAAAAATATATAAGGATACACTCGTCTCATTGCTAGGTCAGAAATTTTTTTTTTGTGGGGCTGTGTTATACATTGAACTTCCTAAAGTCAAGATTACAAATTAGTTCTTAATAATAACACCACATATAGTATAATCCCGTGTATCCCTAAACTAACATTGTGTGGGAAGGGGTTCACATTTAGAGAAAAGGGATACACACTCAACATTCCTGTATAGTGGAAGTAAACTCAGTTAATGTCATTGACATGACCAGAAATCGAACCAGGAACTTTTTGGTGAGGGCCCAACTACGTTGCCTCTTGATCACATAGGTCATGAATTTAGAAGACGCTTAGTATCTTGATATGATACCAAAACTTAAATACTTTAAACAAACAACAAATCATTGGACTTGATTATTGCCAACACGGTTGTGATCCTCTGAAGATTAATAATACTAATTAGTTTAGGAAGACTGTCACGATATCAAAGAAATATAGTGTGAGTTAAAACATCTCCTTGTGGGACACCAAAATTGGTAGATAGATTTGCTGGCTAGGCTTAATCGACATAAGGTAAAGCGACTGAATTTTCGACATTCACAAGCCTAATAAGTGGCTGATCGGCAATATATTCGATTAAAAAGTTTAGTAACGCAATCGTTATAAAAATTTTATTTGTTTGTACTCACAGTTGCACGCGATGCTTGACGCTATTAATATAAACTATATTATATTGAAAAAAGAATATTTTTAATTGCAATTCGTAATCATGGAAACTACCCATAATTACTTACAACAAATTTAGTTGTAAGAATTATCGTTTTCCCATTTACGCATGTATTTGTCGATAATACAAAAAAATTACCACATTATAAGACAAGTCATTAAAGAAATAAAAATAATTGAAATAATGTTTATTAATAAATAATAAGCAAATAATATAATTTAATTTATTTCTCGTCAGCCGAGTGTTAAGTATTAATTATTATGGGTGTAAAGATCACATTATATCAAAGATAATGTATTATTGTATGAGGTCATTCTCTATCTTAACTTTTGTTATAAAATAATTTAATCTACAGTTTATAGAAACCATTGGAAATAAAATTATCATTAAAGTGCAATGCCGACAAAAACAACTTTAATATTTCATAAATACAGTTTTCTAGTGTAATTAATTTGGCACATTTTATGTAGTAATACATTTTTTTATAACTAATAAAATAAATAAGATCTACGTTTATAAAATTCATCACAAGTTTAAATTAAGAAATGTTGATATCCAAGTAGGGAAACAAATCATGAATGGTATACAACGTGCCCCACATATCAATAAAACATTTCAAATCATTTGATAATAATTAAAAACGCCAGGAAGTAATTGTATGGACAAAAATATGCAGTAATTTACGCTTTTCATGATTTTGCAGAATATAAAACAACGTTGGACGGTTGATTCTTGAAATATGCGAATACTATCTGAAATAACTCAACAATAAAGGATGTAAGAAAGTAAAAGTACATCTTTCTTATTTGAAGCGACGTTAACACGCCCTCGTTGCCAGGATTGCCAACATAAAACTTAATATAGCTGTTAAAATTTTTCAATTGATGAAAACGAAAAAATTAAAACAAATGATTCATCTTGAACATTATATGGATTTAAAATACAAAATAACGGCCAATACTGGTGCGTATTTTTTGTTTTATTAACATTTTTAAATTAAACACCACCTGTATCCCTCACTGTACCTTGTATGAGAGAGGGCTACACATTTAGAGACAATGTACACACATCCAATGTCTAAGTGTGCTAGGATTAATTTCTGGTTTAGATAAACCCTAGCTCCTCGACCGGAAGTCGAATCTGGGATTCCAGGGTGAGCGGTAAGTGTCCTTACCACTCGACCACGAAGCCATGTGGTGTTATTTTATGAAACTAAAGTTCTACTAACGCCATTTAAGAGAACAAAATAAAAAAATATTATTCTTACTACTTTTGCAAAGTACGAAACATAATTTTTTTTAACTACTTTCTCCGTTATTTATCACGATGTGTATTGAATTATAATAGATATAACATGTAGATTATTTACAGTACTAATGACACAACATTTTTTAATTAAAACTATTAGGTATGTTAGTAAAACCAAAAGCAAATAAAATGAAGGTGGTCACCAATTTATCTACACATGTTTCTGCATTAATGCGCCATCAGTATGGCACTAATAAGGCAATAAACGTAACTGAGAGTAACACCGATGTAATAAATGTCAATAGTTTCAGAGAACAGAACAATTAAAATTGTATTAAATATAAATTGTATGTTTTTATTAAATTTCAAATCGTTCTAGTACAAACTAAATTTTCAGTACCTTTATTAGAACATAATCTAATAAAAAAACATTCCTTTCATTCTTTATTAAAACCAGTAGGAGCAGATTATTTATGAAATACTGATATTCAATTTTTTCAGGGAGAGTCATATCTTGCTGCAAATTCATATTCAGCTTATTATTCTGCATATCTTTACCAATTTATTGCACCTTTAAACTTTTAACATTTGAAGGGGATGAAATTGTACAACGAAACATGGGACGCTGTATTTTGTTCATATCAAAACGGCCAGTGTGTCATCAAGGTGTTTCTTATTATATTTTAGGTGAACATTCAAAGCCACAACATACCGTGGTTACAAAATGAAATAACAACAGATGGAATAATTTTGATAACAGCATTTGCTCGTCAAATCTGTATGAATATTATATGTAATGCATATCTAGGGCCACAGCCATCTAAAGTTGTAGCCGAAAATCAAGTTCTTTTCCCAAAAATCTCAAAATGACTAAAAGCAAAAGGTGGGAAGTTAGTTGTAGTTACCCCCCAAAGAAAAGCGTTTTTGGACAAAAAGAGTAAAAAAATTCTTATAAATTATTTATATATTTTTTGAGAAAAGAATAACATATATGAGCACAGAAACAGCCTCAGCATAAACTTTATGTAAAAGAGAAACAGAGTAATGGTTATTCACTGGTTTGCCAGCTTACTCATTCATTAGTTTAAACCCTATTATCAATCAAGTTTTTCTAAATAGACGTAGCAGACGAAAGTTAATTGCAATTGTTTAGATGAACAGAATTTGCTCTCAATAGTATTCCGTTTAATCTGACACACTCAGTATATTGCTGAGGGAAAAATTTTTAGTAAGCCCTTTTATAAAATAATGTTTAATTAACCTTGTATGCCAAAAGTGACCTTAAGCCTATTTTTAAACAAATACAACACACTGGCGCACACTTACTTTAAGTCATAACTAATTAAAAAATATATCTGGACTAGATTATCATAATTGATAGAAACAAAACGGGCAATTCCAATCTTGTCTACATTCGATAAATATTATTTACGTACCCTTGAATCATTAAATTACTGAAAATATTTACAATGGGATACCAACACAATATTGCATTTAAAAACCATAACACACTTACACCCACACACCTAATTCGCGATTAAAATCAGTTCATCACCCCTATTTAGGACATATGAGGGCTAGGAGATCGAATACTACCCTGTGGAGAAGTGAGGTGTGGTGGAGGCTGCTGTGGAATGAGGCCGAGGGGGCCCATAGGGGGTCGCGCCCCCAGTAGAGACGCTAAAGGGTGTGCTCCTGGGGAAAAATATCCCTGCAGGGCTGGATGTGGATACAGAGCGTGTGGATGACGAGACAAGGAGGCCATTTTCAGTTTTTCTAGTTCTGCTTCTTGAAGGCGCTTGGCTTTAGCTCGTCGGTTTTGGAACCATATTTTCACCTGCAACGAAAAGAGAACGTATTTAAATATTTTTTTTACTGAAATATTCGTATGTAGAAAACTTGGTCCGTTGCTAAATAACGTTTGACAGTTAACAGGGAGAATCGATTTTAAAAGAGGACATTTTTATTTAACATTTAAATCTAAAATTAACTTAAACTGCTGCAAAAAACTTTTGTTTGTATGTTCTTGCACCAGTTTAGGTACTTTCAGAAGACAAAAGTAAGGAAACACATTATTATCAAAACAACTACTCCTTGTAGCTAATATTAGGAATTACAAACAATTTTGAATTTATTACTTGTTTCTTTCCTCAGATCAATTAATACTGATTAAAACTTTTAACCATCTCCCGATGATGCTAACTTAGTTGGCACGTCGAGTATAATAACGACTATTTTAGTCTTTGCAAAAACTATTTCTGTATTAGTAAATGAGCTTTAACTTTTCCATTTAATTGCATATTATTATGTTTTTATAATATTTTTCCATTTCATTACTTATTTTTATGCCATACAAATAGCTGCAAAGTAGAA
Organism: Rhamnusium bicolor; assembly: GCA_029963845.1. Lineage (NCBI taxonomy): Eukaryota > Metazoa > Arthropoda > Insecta > Coleoptera > Cerambycidae > Rhamnusium > Rhamnusium bicolor. The sequence continues at coordinate 621,891 of JANEYF010001271.1, read as the reverse complement.
AGTTGTTGATCTATTTCAGCTTATACAGGGTGATTGACAACTAAGGTACTAAACTTTAGTGGGATAGGTAAATGAAAAACAATAAATGTAACTTTTTGCCTACTTAATATGAAAGGTAATCACGTTTCAATGCAAATAACTCAAAAAGATCACCACGCCAACTTCTCTAAATTTTATTTTTGTACCAAACGATACGCAATTGAAATAAAAATTACGAGTCCCAGGTTTTTTTAGATAACCGTGTATTAACAAAGGAAATAAATGTATTCCAATACTTTTTTTAATTTAAAATGTCAAAATAAATATAACAAATAAATCTTCATATTTTAAACTGTGTAATTTAAATATTTATATAAATAATATGTTCGTGTTTACCAGCCACCTAAGAAGTGTCGAAAGAATGAAAGAGGATATGTTTCGGACTAGGGGTAACTGTCAGTTTTTGTATTGTAACTGGAGGAAATCATTTCTTAAGTGTAAACATTTTTCTTTTTGGTGTCAATATTTTTTATTCTCATTATTTCTTTGCTATTTCTACTAAGAATACTATTATTTAATTCAATGCAATTCTTGTTTCTAGATTGAGTAGTTGTTTTTATAGTTTGATAAAATATATTGGAAGTGTTGTGTAATTTATTATCTACCTAGGACTTTTATATTAGCGCATTCAGATAAGAGGGATAGTATAAAACATAAAACTATAGGTCTTTATTATTGTTATCAATGTTATTATGTTAGGTTTGAAAGGATGCTTATACAATATCCAGGCTACTCGGTAAAATTGTCGTCCTTATAATCGGTGTACTCAGAGGGATAAAACCTACGCTACTCTCGGAACTGAAGATCATACCGGCCTGCTAAAAGGCAGTCGAGTGGCTGGCAGGCCAAATGCAGAAGGCGGTCATTCTGGGTTCTCTCCGTCTGCTTAGGGCACACGATTCTGGTATCTACAGTCACTGACCCTGCGGAACGTGGGGAGTAGCTGTAGTTGATGCGCGGGCGCGACTCACGTGAGGCGTCGGAGGCCACGGGAGGACTGTCCAGCGCCGAGAAACCGAAATAATAATAATAATAATAAAAAGCTTAAGTTAGAGACCGAGGGATTCATTACGGCCTGCCAAAATGGTGTTTTCAGAACAGACCGTAGCCGCGTGTGGCGTGTAGAGGTTCCTGATATCAACTGCAGAACCTACCATCAGGCGCCGGAATCGCTCATGCACTTACTATCTGCATGCCCCATATACGATTTCGGCCTACATCCACCGACATAACGGGGCATTACGAGTGCTATACTACCATCTAAGGCACTCGTACGGGGTAGACCAGACACCAGTACTGTCTTACGTCCCGGAGATATTGAGTCCTTTGTCGAAAACGAGAAATGCCGGATTTACTGGAACTACTCGTTCCCGACGGTCAGGTTAATTCAAGTCAACAAGACTGACATAGTGAGGCATCGGAGGCCATAGGAGGACTGTCCGGCATCGGATATTCCGAAAAAAAAATAGTAATAGTAATAATAGTAATAATAATATGCTTTATTTGCCCAACAGGTAACACCCAATTACAGGACAATTTAAATTACTCTTCAATACTACGAAATATTTTATAATATTCTTTATATTATAAATAAAGGTAAGTACAATAGATGTTATTAAAAGAACTGAAAATTAAATTTAAAAAAAATAGTGTGATAGTAATAGTTAAGAAAAACAAAATAACAACTAATTATTGAAAACAATAAAATAATGTAGAAAAGTTTGCTTAGCATATTTTACCAGCTGATTATGTGTGCAAAGGTTTATATCACAATGTTGACTTAATTTGTTAAAATAATGGCACATACAATGTATTGGTGATTTTAGCAACATATTGGTATTGGCTCGTCTAGTGTAAAATGTGGGATTTTGTCGAGAATACATTCTTGGAGTGAAAAAATTAATTTGTGAAAGAATTTGAGGACAGTCAATTTTATTATGTAATAATTTGTATAGAAAAAGTAGCATAGGACAAATTCGCCGGTACTCTAAACTTTAAAAATGGAATGTGCTTAGAAGATAATTGTTATTTATACCAGAATATATTCCTGTGTCTCTAAGTGATAAAAATTTTAAAAATTTTCTTTGAACTTGCTCTAACGCGCCTTTGTTCACTAGCAGTCAACTAATGCTCAATACATTAAAATTACAATTCCTCTTCTTCCAAACTATAACATTTATTTTCAAAATGATTAATAACATTTTACCGGAATATCTCACACAACAATTGTTGCCTGTACTAGTTTGTAAATATTATTTTTATATCTATTATTTTTTTTATGTACATACTATCTATGGATAATGAATATCTTATCTTATCTTAATTATTATGTTCTTACCTGCGTTTCAGTCAACCGCAACGAACTAGAAAATTCAGCTCTTTCTGCTATACTAAGATACTGTTTATCCCTAAATTTTTTCTCTAATGCTAGAAGTTGTTGTGTGGTGAACGGCGTTCTAGGTTTCCTATTCGGTTTGTGTTTCCTTAAATTACATTTTAACTTAGGAGGTTCGCCGTTAGAGTCAACTGAAACAAGAAATATGAAATAACGAAACAGTTCTCAGACTTGTACATCAAATAATAATAATAATAATAATAATAATCGATTCTGGCAAAGTCGAAGGGTTTGGTTGTGTGTATCTGCGTTTTTTTCAACTGTATAACCCCTGTCCGAGCAGCTTCGAATTTGGTTTGGGGGTTGTCTAATTTATGTGGTGTGTAATATTTATTTACTTAATAGAGAGAGAGATACAATCTTTTTTTAAATATACAGGGATTTGAAAATAAATTACTACTAGTGAGTAAACATTTGTTTTGAGACATTGACAAGGATATACATATAATATAGTGTAATCAGTCATAGAATACTAACATAACGTAGCCTAATCATAAGTTTTAAATAGAAATATAAATATAGTCAATATAAAAATAAAAATAATTTCATTTGTTGTACAATTAACGTCCAACTTTGATCGTTTAATATAAGTGATAATACAGTATAAGGTAAGTATTATATTTTAAAATATACATACATACATACAATATAAGATTTTATGTATTTTATAAAAGTAAATATATAATTATGCGGAGTAATTAATAACTATAGATATAGAACGATATAAAAATAAAATTATACATAATATACGCTAAAACGTAGTACATGAACCACTGGTTTTTTCATATCAATGGGGACTCGGACTAAGTAAAGTATTAGAACCATATAACCAAAGTGATAAGAGTGATGCCATATATTTAGGACGGATAATGTTGGAAAAATAAAAACATTTATTTGCGTTATATTATCAGTGGTTACTATTTTTCATGTCAATAATATTTTGTATAGTTTCTCTGGTGTTACCCAGTACAAAGGTCTTCAATTTCTGTTTAAATAGATGTATTTTGGTTATATTTTCTATTTATTTTGGTATTGTATTATAGACTTTTGTTGCTAGAAATTTATACGACCTTTGTTCAGTTGATTTTGACATAAATGGAACAATATATCGGTTTCTTTGTCGAGTGCTGTACGCGTGATTGGGTAAGTTAGTTTGGCTTTTTGTACAGTACTATTTTATATTTATATTAAAGTAGTATAATTGTCTAATGTCGAACACTTTTGCCTCCTTATATAAGAGTTCGGATGAATACTTTGGCACTTTAGACAGAATCAGTTTCAAAAATCTTTTTTGTAGAACTTCTAGAAGAGACAATTCGTTTATGTAAATTGAAACATTATTGGACCTAGGACTGTACCTTGTGGCACTCCATATTCTATTAGCAATGGATCACTTAGTATATCGTTTACTCTTACACACTGATGTCTATTTGTAATTAAACAGTTAAACAGTTTTAGGCCGTTATTTCTGATGCCAATGTTTTCTAGTGATTGTAAGAGTTAATCATGGCTGACCATGTCAAATGCTTTTGATAAATTTAAAAATACATATAAACTATATTTTCCATCATTCAAGTCAGAATAGAATTTTGTTGTTAGTGCTAAAATGAAATCTGGCGTTGCAATTTTTTGTTTGAACCCAAACTAACTATCAGAAAGCAATTTAAATTTATCTACATATGATGTTAGCCTCTTTTTTTATTATTTTTTCTAATAATTTTGTTGTGTTGATATTGGTCTACAATTAGTTACTACTCTTTTGTCTCCCTTTTTATATGTAGGTGTAATAACCAAATCTTTAAAGGTGGAAGATTATATGCCATATTCCATGCATCTCTATATATGATGTGAACTAAAGGCGTTAAGTTATGGTATGAGATTGTTTTATTACTTCTCCTTTTATGTTGTCCAACCTAGCTAACTTTTTATTTTTTTAATTGATTTAACAGCTGCTGTAGTTCTTGAGTATCGGTAGGTAACAAAACCATAGAATTTAGTGTTTGGGACCTTTTCAATTTAAAATTTGGATTTGTTTATTTTGATTGCCAAATTTTTTCGAATATTTGTAAATGTTGTATTAAATTCATCAGCTATGGCTTTTTTATCTGTTATTAACTTACTTTTTATAGTTTTCTAATATCTAATCTTTTAAGCAAATACAATTCATTAAAACAAATGTGGCTGATGGATAAAGGTGTTAACTGATATTGTCACAAAAATTAGAATATTCTATTCGATACAGTGTTGTGATGTTACAACGTATCACCATTTTCTCATAGAATAGATAAAAACCATAAATCCATGTCTCTGGTGAATAAACGATGTTAAAAATGTTTTCTGACAAATTAGCAATTTGCTAATTAAAACTTTTAGCCATCCACCCCTTCAATTGTTTCACGTACTAATTATAGGTTTTTGTTTTTATTTTTTTTATTTTCCCAGTAGCATGCTGGATAACTAACTATTTTTTAGATAACCAAGAATTATTCATGTGGTAGTAAGCCCCAAGAAAGAAAATGGAACATTTAGAGAATGCCACAAATAACGCTAAAACAATATTAAAAAAAGGTTTCTAACTCATCAGCTTTGAACTTCGCATAAAAATAAGAAAAGCTGCACCTCAAGATCCAGAATGTATTATGAAATTGTATAATAAACATAGCTATATTTTTTATCTCTTCTTGTACGCATTTATTACAATAATATTTCTCGATACTCCCAACTGTCATTAAATAAATTATTGTTACAGTAATATCTTTCTAATATATGCAACTATGTTCAAACTAATTTATTACATGTAATAAATATTATATTGAACCATTGAATTTCAAATAATCGGTAAAATTATGTTGTTATGTTAAGTTGCTGTACAATTAAAATATAATAATAAAACAATTTATCAAGCGACTTTAAAAAAATTGATATAGTGTGAAATTAAACATAATGACAAAATGGTTATTAAATTTTATTACTTATTGCATTAATTTTTATTGTTGTTAAGTGTGGAACTTTACAATCATAGATACGATGAGCTCAATGTAATATTTATTTACAGATGAAAAGAAAATTAGAAGAAATAAATATGGCTTATTATCATTTATTTCCGTGATATCGCCAAATATAAAAATAAAGAGGAAACAGAAAAGGGCAGTTTATATATTAATATGGAATGCAGATTGTCAAGAATGTTTATGTATAAATAGCTTATTTATTAATGCAAGTTTACTTTGAATCTTATCCTGATGATGAACTTGGTTGGCAGTATATACAGGAGCATGAGTGTGCACTGATATGGTGTTTATAGAATCCACACAGAAGACAAATCGAACATATACAAAAAAAGTATCAATGCCGAGATACAAAATATTAAAGGCATCTCTATGAAACAGCATTTTTGGAATATTAACTGGCGATGGAGACAATGAGATAATAGTTGGTACAATTATTGAGTACTTGATCATAAAAATTTGGAACAGCATTTCTACTGACGGGGGCTGAGGTAAAATTGTATGTCGAAATTTTCATGATCAGAGCTTTTGTCTAAATTTGGGCTGGTTTTATGAAAGATAATTCTTTTATAAGCAAGAAAGGTTATCTTATTGTCGAGAAAATAGGATAAAAAACATGGATCTACAAACGGTTTATTGTTAAACCAACAAAATAAAAAAAGGAATTATCACAAAAACTGTTGAAAATGATAAAATTTATAATGGAATCGCTAATTTTTTACTCTATGGTCCAATTTTTTAGGCCCAGAGACTGACAAATCTTACTCAGTTGAAATCAGGTCTAAGTGATATTCGAAATTGATGTCTCTGTGGGGAAATATATCCTACGTGTCGCCTTTCGTACCACCGGTCTTATCATCGTCTACAAGAAACAGTTACATTTTTTAGAAAAAAAAGTAGTCATGGGATGATCAATCACAGTTAGGACAAAGATGTAGAATAAAAAACTCTTAATCTAATAATTAAAGAATATCCTGAAGCAAGCACCTTAAACATTGCTGCTGAATTGAATACCAGTCATAAAACCATTCATAACATATTGAAAGAACAGCAGTTGTATTCTTGCCATATACAGTACAGAAGATTTTCTTCCGCAAAATAATTTGGAGATACATCTCTGATTCTCCTCAACGGCGAGGTAAACTTTTCGAAAAATGCTTTCTTGGGTTTCTATGACTATCACATATGGGAACTGGACCAGAATCCAACACTAGTAGCTACTACTGCCTCATTGTTGATAAAAGGGCATAAGTAGACAAATAAAAGAAAAAGTAGAAAATGAATAATTAAATATATACCGCTTGATACAAAGTATTAATCAGAATGACTAAAGTCCGCCATCGCATTTGCATTCATGGCCACAACTAATATTCGTTCCGTATTCATGGCTGTTAAATTTGGGCGATTTGGTCTATACATATGGTTGTATATGGAAAATGGATGTCCCACCTATAGATTTCATTTAACAAACCAGATACAATAATTGGCGAAACGTATTTTTTTTTTTTTAATAAATAGGTCCATACTTACCCTCGCTATTATCAGTATTTTAAAGACACCTTTAACTTAAAAGGAATTTTAGTGACAACAAATTGTATTATCAACTCATCAATAATTCTAGCAAAACTTAAATTGAGATATAAATTCGATAGTCATTAAACCTTTTTTATTTAACCTGTTCCTACAGGTTATCTAATATTTATATTTTGAACATTTTGACAATTTTTATTGCATTTCTGGACGAATCTCAACGAATTATGATGACACAAAATTTCAGACAAAAAAATTTTCTGTCTGTGTTTGTGTTCGCGATGGCAGCTACAGTTTTTGAGGTACACACATTCTAGAGGTCAAGGAAGAGACTGAGTTCGGTGATGAGCAAAATCGGTCTAAAAAAAATTTTAGTGACATTCCACCAATACGACTTTTTGAAACATCAAAATGTGACATTTTGAAACGTCAAAAAATGTGACTTTTTTGAAACGTCAAAAATTACATTTATTATAAACTCCATCACACGTCGAGTTTTACTACGGTGAGGAAGTTCTAATACCCAAGTAATTAGCATCGGTTTTTTACACGTTGTTTTGTATTATAGGTTAGCGGACCATGCCAAACAACGTTCCGCGAAAGTAATCAACTCTACGCGGTTGTATGGCCAACGCCAACTGAGGAACAGGAGCGAAGTTACATATAACATTATACACATATATCCCGGCTATCTGTCTCAATACTGGTTGCATATATTACAGATATACAGATATAAATGAACGCATGCGTATAAATGATATATCAATTAATTTAACTATAAAAAGGCTCTTTAAAAAAATATGATTTCTAGAGATAACTGAAGAATGGTATATATTTCCGCTGCGTATTCATCATCTCCTCAATTATTGATACACACTTAGGAAACACCCTGTATATGGTAAACGACAAATGAAGAAACAAACACAAAGAAACGATTTCATAATTGCAAGTTGTAAACGGTTTTTAACTAAAAAAAGCCCCCATCATAGTAAACTAAAAAAAGTTACGATTAACCGTCATTAGGAAATTGGTTTAAAAACAATAATTATGACAAATTATTTATAAATTCATACTTTGTATAGTCTGTGTTGATATAATTATGAACTAATTGTATGTTATTAACATTTTAATTAATGTAGGCTTAATCTACTTCCTATGGCTGTGAGTAGATGGTTCATTCAATTCAGACTCGAAGTTAGCTCGGTTTATAAGTTGTGACAGTTCACATAATGAGCTTTTTATAACGTTTCGCTAGCAGGATATTGCAATATAGGGGCAATTAGCTGTTTATGGGCCGTACACTTGGTACATTTGTATCTTTGCGTTTATAAATATCGTTTAACAGAAATGCACTGATTCTTTTCTATATCCATCTGAAGAGGAAAGAATTATTCATAACGTAATTGCCTTTTGTAGGGGAAACGTAATTCGGAGGAAAGCAAATATGAGAAAATTACTTTCAAAAAATAAATAACACAGCATTAATTACTATTTTCATTGTGTTTTGTTACGTTTACAACTATGGAATCAAATACGATGAAACTATTGTAACACCTATCAAAAATAAAGTGAAAATTAGACAAGTAAAAAGCACTTATTTTTATCAGTTATCAATCAAAACTTAATTGCAGTGGAAAACATTTAAGCTATTAGATGTTCTAACACAGAACAGTATTTTATTAAATATTAACGTTAAACTCGTCTATCTCTAAAGTAACCTTAAGACAACGAACACACACTCATTATTCAACTAAACTAGGATCAATTCTTGCTCACGGGGTAAGAGGCAAATGTCCTTCCTATGGAGTCATGTAAATATAATTTAATAATTTTTAATCACTTTATATAATCTAATTCAATCTAGCCTAATCATGATCTCATTTTGGAAACTTTCCTTTAAATAAATGTACAAGAAATTATATATTTTAATCTTATTTTAGGAGGAGTGTAGGATTGTTCTTTATTATTCTATTACATGAATTACAGATACAGTTGCTTTCGACTGCAAACGATATTTATAAAATAAACAGCTATCGTAATTAGTTATATTCTTAGGGTCATTAATAGGGCTGTCAAAAATGTTCCGTGGGACAGTGGCGTACGCGCAATTAACTAATACGAGAAACAATAAACTGTTACAAATTATTACAATGTATGTAAAACATACCCTCTTAACTAGCTTGATGAACTAGCTTGCTTATCACAAACTGGACAAGATGTGTAGCTATTTTGCAGCATCAGGTATGTTTCTATGGTTATCTCTATGAGTGATGTTCGCTTTGGTGAAAATATATTGTTATATTTTGAAAACGACCATTCGACATCTACTGATGTAGTACACGCATACGTAAAATAGTCTTTGAACGCATTTAACGGATCTGGGGCTGCACCATCACATATTTGTCTTAATTTGGTAAAACCGGTGTCTTTATTTAACACACTTGCGAACTTTTCTTTAACGCGCTCAATTGTTGCATCACCTATAGCGTGTAGTAGTAGATTCACGTCGTCCACTATTTGCAGTGACTCCGCTAACGACGAGGCACTGTTTTCTAATTTTTTTATGCTTTCATGTAATGGTTTATAGTTCTTCGTAATATTTTTTAAAGCCATTTCAACGGAAATATCTTCGAATTTTGTCTGGCTTTCCTTTATAGCTGCAGCCTCATCTGGATTGAATTGCAGTATCACAGCTTTTATTGGTTGGAATTATTCATGACAAAAAAACTGCCTGCAACCATGTTCCCCAACGTGTAAGAATCGGCTGTGGTGGGTCAGAAATACCGGGACACTTGCTATGAAATGCACGGAGACGTTTAGGAGATTAAAGAAACACTTTCTTTGTACTTGCTATTAATGCATCCACCTCTGAAAACCCTTTTCGAATAGTTTCTGCTACAAGATGTAAAGCATGCACTTTACACGTAACATGTATAAACGTACAACCTTGTTCTTGTAAAGAACGGCCTACTGAACGCATTGTCATGGCGCCATCAGTCACAAACATCAACACTTGACTTTTTGACAGTTCAAATTTTTCTAACGTCTCCAGCACCACCCTGGTAATTGTTTCGCTAGTACACTGACTTAGTCTTTTGCTAGCTAGTAACAGTAGAACTGTCGGCTTAAGAGGGTCCAGTACTCGTACTATAACATTTAAAATAGAATTTTTTTTACAATGTGTTGTCTCATCAACAGATAACCACAGCTGTGTATTTTTTAATTAACATTTCATCTTATTTACCATGTCTACGTGTACAGTTGGTAGATAGTTACATAACGTTGTGCGTCTTGGTAACTTTACCTGGGCATTGTATTTATTCCAGAACTCTCGAAATGGTTGTTTATCGAGTATGTGCAGCGGAACATCACAGGCAATCAGCATTAATAGTAAATCTAACATATATTGTGTTGTCGAAGACACGCCATTTTTTTATTTTTATGGTATACACTATTTACGTGAAGTCCCAGCACATCAAATCTTTCTCGCACACTACAAATTATTTTAGGACCATCATAGAATAAATCCGGGAATTCACCTATGAATTTATTCACATTGTCAGCAAATTACCGTTTTCTACCCATGCGTACGTCTGCCATGCTTCATTATTAAATTAATATCAACAATATAGTGCAACAAATAAAACAAAAACACAAAAACAATATGTAATACGCCCAAGTGACTTAACGTGTACACAACTCGAAAGCTAATAATAGATTGGACTGGAGAAAGAGTTTCGCGGTCAAGGTGAATGCTAGCGACAGTAAGTACATCTGTACTCTACGACCATGATACACAGAAACGATTTGCAGCTTTAGTCATTAATAAACAGAAAAAGTAAGATCGGGCTTAGGTTTGATCCTTGTGACACACCTGGCTACAACAAGTAAATATCAATTTACAAATGTAACGCGTCGAGTCAAATATTAACTAAATAATTGACTTCAAGTTAACTTTATACAGACTACACACACAGTTTCTGAAAACATTTCAAAAAATTCAATAATAAATGTTCTAGTTTAACAGGAAATGATGAAAGTCATATGAATATTGATAGAACTAGGATGAAAGTAATTAAAACTGTAAACTTAAATGCTGTTACTTAATATCAAAATGTTTATTTCTGTTTTGATAAGCAATTTTTAATACCAACAAAATGTATAAAACGAATAAAATCTACATAATATACAAAGGAGCAGATAATTTGTTTTGGGCAGGTGTTCTGTTTATTTTTAAATATTATTATTAGAATGCTCTGATTTTGTTGATTACTATGCAGGAAGGAAACGTGTCGTAAATAACTAATTGATTTCTCTTTAAAAGATGTATCCAATGTAAGAATTATTTAATCGATAATTAGACAACTGGCCTTGTTTCTTTCTTTCTTCAATCAAAATTTATAGCTTTTATACCGTTTAAAACGAATTTGATATAAACTGTAGGATTTAATGATTTAGTCGATCTCTACGTGCTTTGGTTGTAAATATGTCAACACAAATATCTTATATAATATATTTGATAATGTAAAGCATAATTTTGTCACAAAAATATGTAAATATACGAACAAAATTTGTCATAAATAAATCCCAATCATAAGAATATAATATTTCTAATTATTTACTTAATTACGAATATTTGCAAATGTTATTTACACGAATTTCACTTAACACCATTATGAAATTTTATAAATATACATAATTATTTATTTTTATGTCCAGTTCTCTCTGACTCTGTCCTTGTAGTTTGTGGTTTTTATTTTATTTACTAATTTAATAAAATTTAATTAAAACAGCTGCAAATAATTAGATAGCGTTTTGTACAAAATGGGTTATTTCGTGTAAGTTATCATACATTTTGTTTAAACACACCTATTATGTTGTTAGAAACAAACGTGCTTCGTCAACTACATAGTAGAACTTTTCAGTTATTGTTATTATTTTAAATATTATGAAACAAATCTTGTCGTAAATTATGAAAATCTAAGAATTTTGTTTAAAGAAACAATATAGAAAACAAACATTTACAATGATAATAAAGAGCTTAATTTTTTCAGTGTTACCAAATAATATTTTGCTGAGCATTTTAAACATTTAATTGGAATGGAAACATTTTCAAAAACAAGTCACTTGTTTTTCTAGAATAGTAAAACATGATGATGGGATAAATAACCACCAACAACATGTATATATCACCAGTATGTAAAGTTAGGGCATATATATTATATGTATTATATGGCTCCGTGGTCTAGAGGTAACGTACTTGCCTTGAAACCTCGGGGTCCCGGGTTTGATTCACGGTCGGGGAATTGGCATTTTTTCAGATAGAGAAATTAATCCCAGTTTATCCGGATATTGGATGTGTGTCCGTTGCCTCTTAGGGTCGGTTGTTACGACGTGGTTTAGCCAAGGTTCAAATGAACTTCGTTTAAAATCCAAGATTACGATTGTTACAACTATCGTAACATTGGATTTTAAACGAAGTTCAGTTGAACTTTGGCTGAACCACGTCGATACAACCGACCCTTAGTGTGTAACCCTCTCCCGTACAAAGTCATTCCAGACATTCAGGGATAAAGAGGGTCGTAATTACATGTGTTATTATTATTATTATTATTATTATGTTGTCAAAAACCAAAAATAAACGTGAATTACAAAAAACAAGTGAGGTACATTCACCGCTGCGATGAAGATGCCATATAGATTTTCAAAAGACGGACAAAGTACATCAGATCGGTTCCAGAATGATTCCAATCGATTCCTTGGGTCCGATTACCTAGAAAACGATTCCGCTATTAAAAGTGCTTATAACGCATTTGGGAATGATCGGAGCAGTTCGTGAATAGTCGAAATCGGTTCCTTGTGATCCATTTTATTGAGTCTTACGATAATATGCCTATTTTTGTACCAATTCGGTCAATATTTGGGGCATTTATTGCATTTCCAAAAAAAAAAACGAAATTCTTAATTTTTTTTGCCCCACTTCCCGTTTTCGGAACCAGCTTAAAATCAACAGGCATATGTATGCCGTAAAGGTCTACCCCTGTTGCAAATTTCAAGTCGATCGGTCAATATTTTGAACAGATATCGCATTAAAAAAAAAAAAAAAATAAAAATGGCTTTTAGGCCGTTTTGCCCCACTTCGCGTTTTCGAAACCGGCTCCAAAACAATAGGAATATGTAGCCCTTAGAGGTCTACACCTGTTCAAAATTTGAAGTCGATCGGTTAATATTTAGGACAGTTATCACATTTCAAAGGAAGGTAAAAAAATTGGTTGTTAGGTCGTTTTTGCCCCACTTGCCGTTTTCGGAACCGGCTCAAAATCAATAGGCATATGTAGACCATGGAGGTCTACCTCTGGTAAAAATTTGAAATCGATCGGTCAATGTTTGGGACAGTTATCGCATTTCAAAGAAAAGTTTCCGGACTTCCGGACTTCCGGACTTCCGGAGTTCCGGAGTTCCGAACAGACGGAAAGTTTCTGGAAATCTCGAGATTCGGATAGATCCCAAATTTGAGGTCGATCCGATCAGCCGTTTCCGAGATACGGGGACCTAAAGTCGCCGAGCATAAATGTATATATAGACTTTTTTAAGAAAATCTATATAACAAGGCACAAGATAACTCAGCAGCTAATAGGGATATACAAAACATGAAAATAAGATGACAATAGGAAAACCAAGTTGGCATCATCGGTGAGATGTGACCCACTTACCAGTAAAGCGGACTATTTGGGATTGGCCCTCTATCACTGTTCATACTATTGTTACACTTTATGATTTCCAAGCTTTCAAATGCATCCAGCTGTCTAGTATTTGTTACATTCCTAATTATCTTAAATTGCTAATATCTATTTTATGGTTGTTCTCAAACGCATGTTGGGCATCACTAGACTTATCTGTTCTACCATATTTAAGATGGGTCATATGCTGTTTGAATATAGTTTGAATTGATCCTCTAGTCTGTCCAACTTTGGATTACAGTCCTTACAGCTAATTTCGTATATCCCCGACTATTCGGTTGTTTCAGTTTTGTCTTTTGGATTGCTTAAAATTTGTTGTAGTTTATTTACCGATGAATGAACCACTGTCATACCTATATCTTTAAAGATCTTACCAATATCACGGGTGAATCGAGAATCGAATGGATTCGATACAAATACCTTAAGGATCTACTCGAATTAAACAATCTCATTCAAGATGTAGTAAAAGAAATCTTCAACTCACTAAACTTTGCATGAAACAAAATTGTTTTCAATTCAACGATAATTTGTTCGAACAACATGAAGGAACAGCAAAGGGTAACTCTTTGTCAACATTCATTACCAGTTTCTTCATGAACAGATTCGAGACAGAAACAAAAGAAGAATTCGAGTATTTCCCCAGTGGTTTGGTTTAGGTATGTGGATGATATTTTTGCAGTGATTGATACAAAAGTCGCTGATATTGACAACTTTGTTTCTAAATTAAACAGTCATTTCCCGTCAGTTAAATTTACATATGAAATTGAAAACTCTGGACAACTACCATTTTTAGATGTATTAATAATTAGAAAAAATATAAATAAGTTAGAATTTGACATATACAGAAAAGATTGCAATATTCTAAGATATAACCCAAAGGTCTCTCACCATTGTGCTCAACATAAAATGGCGAGAATTAATTTTCTAGTTCATCGTCTATTAAGCTTCTCCCCTCAATAAGGAGAGGTTTGAAAAAGAAAAGGCATGAAGGATATAACTACGGGTAATGGATATTCTGTAAGTTTAATTGACAAAATACTTAGGAAACGAAAATTTAAAAAGACACTTCGAAATTCCACGACCTTTCATTATGAAGAAGAAAATCCGAAATTTGTATTGATGCCATTCTGTTATTCTGGTATTTGTAAGATATTTAAAGATATAGGTATGGCAGTGGTTGATTCATCGGAAAATAAAGTACAATAACTTTTAGGCAATCCTAAAGACAAGATTGAAACAAACGAAAAATCGTGGATACACGAAATTAGCTGTAAGGATTGTAAACAAAAGTGTGTTGGACAAACTAGACGATCAATTAAAACTAGAGTCAAAGAGCATATAGTCCATTTCAAATATGATTGAACAGATAAGATAAGTCTACGGTTACCCAACAACCATAAAATACATATTAGCAATTTAATATTAATTAGGAATATAACAACTACTGGACAGCTGGATGCATTTGAAAGCTTGGAATCATGAAGTAGTGGTATGAATAGTAACAGAGGGCCAATCTCAAATAGCCCGCTTTATTGGTTAGTGAATCACGGTTCACCGAACCGTGACAATGGTTTAGGTATAATTGGGATACATTGTTAGCATAAGGTTAGTTCTAACATCCCCAGATAACGCCTACTTGATTGGCGAAACATGCGTCGAGGGCAATATATGGTATTTTCGTGTTTCGTGGAAAATTACGTCAGTATTAACTGATACAACAGCAGCAATAGAATGTTAATAATTCCTACATGCCAAGCTAATGTTGCCGCTTTTCATCACTCCAAATTTTACTAGTACGAACAGTACAAACTATAATTAAAACATCATATCGCACATAAGGATCACTTCCTTCAGGCAGATTAAAAGTAACAATAATGACATCCAACCTCCACGTTCACAATCATGATTTTTGAAACACTACCTTTCTTCATATTTTTCGATATATGCCTACTTTGTCTCACATATTTTCTTTTTAATCTTCGAGCCTTCATGTTAACCCTAAGGAAGAGGTAAAAATCGGAACGGAGCAAATAATATACATGTGTTCCAACAGCCAGGTGGCCCTGAAAGAAATCTGTTCTCCTGGAACAAGGTCAATCCTAGTTTTGGAGTGCATGGACTCTTTGGAAAAGCTTGCCAGAAATAAAACGTGTGGGTTGCGGTATATATTGGAATTTTTGAAACCAAGGAACCTTGTCTTGGATTTGAACATATACTGGGTTTCACAAAGAGACAGGAACAGCCCACAATGATTGGGCTTACAATAAAATAGATTAGAGGATAAGCAACGACTGTAGAGAAGTTCGAGAATTTTAACAGTCTAACAAATTATGGTCGATCTGATTACTCATTGGGAGCCGAAAATTTATACATATAATCAAGATTCTCACAGGCCATAATAAACTTAGAACGCACTTATCACTTATAGATGTTGAGGAAGATCCTCTCTGTCCAAGATGTGGAGGAGATGAAACGACGACCTATCACTTCTTGGCACAGTGTGTGGTATTTGGAGCAAGGTGTTTCCATATGAGAAGAGAATTTGTACAATCATTGATGATTTCATGGTACACTCTAATTGCCAAACATATTTATAGTAATAAAAATGCTTGATAGTAATGTGTATCGATTCGTTAGGAGAGCTTCGCTGTTTGCAATTGTACAAATCGACTAGAGTGTGATGTCAATAAATCTTCAGCCATGACTGCAGTTCTTTGATTTTATAAATAAGCCTCCAACTAGATGAGGCGCAAATCATTATAATACTTGTTCAGCGATAAGAGTGTAGTTGCTAAATTTCTGAATTGCTTTTAGGAGAGTTTTTGCATTAAGGATTTTCTTTCTCGTTTAGGAATTAAAATTTAAGCGCTTGTACGTGTATATTTTTAATTATTAATATTAAAACAATTAATTATTTTTAATTTCCAAATTCCTATATTCCTAAAAGTCATCATTTAGATTAATGTGATCCCTCCTTCCAGGCACAGTCCAGGGTATCCCTCTCCATTGCCACGTTGCATAATGCATGTGGATGTCTTGCTCCCTCAGGCGCGGAAATTCTGGGAAGAAATATCCGTAATTTCGTAATTTATTAATAAAAATCATTTTTCACTTGTCTTGACCTCGGGGCTCTCGGATTCGATTCACAGTCAAGGAGATTTTTTTCGAAAGTGTAAATTAACCTCAGCATATTTAGATATTGAGTGTATGTCCGCGTTTTCCAATAACAATGGCGACTAACTATTATTTGTTAAGTTCTGATTATTATTTATTAGCCTTATATATATATCATTTATTGTAGGAAAAAAAATAGAGATAACTAAGAGCGGAAATGATAAGTCCCATTATGAGACGTGTACAATTAAACCTGCAATGTTGGTGAAAAATGTGGACTGGCAAAAACCTCATTCTACAAAAAGGCTTTGTGAAAAATAATGTCTTTCTGTCAAGCCAGGTCCATAATTAAAATGTTTTTTCCAATTTAATCGTGCAGGTGATATTTTTATAATGATTGTACGAGTTACTAATTAGCCACAAATACGTTAATTTATAGATTGTTAACTTTTTAACTCATTTTAATAACTGTCTACGCTTTATTATACACATAAATATCTTGTTAATTAATTGTTATTAACGAGAACAGGTACGGTTTCCTTTCATAAACTGTTCTGTATGTGCAAAACCTCATGAGGGAATGTACTTTGTACTACAGGTTCCATCGACTAATGCAGTAATAGTTATTAATAAAATGCCATCTTTATTTGACTATGAAATTATTATTTTACATTTTTATTGTAATTATTTTAAAACCGACAATTTACTGTTGTACAGGGTGGTCTAGATTTGATGGAATTTGTGGTTTCCTCTAAAACTATGATATATAAAAAAGAACAATGTCTTCTCGTTACTTAGACGAACTGAAATTTCAGTTTGAGCAACGAGAAGTCGCAACAAGTAGTTATCAAGGGACACCTGAAGATGAACATTGCTGAAACGTTATTTAAGCAAGTACATAATGTTTGAGTCACCTCTATAAAATGAGTAGTGGTGAGAGGTATGTGAAATTTCTCATATGGTCCGAATGCTACTATCCGACCGACATCATAGATGGCCCTGTGGCGGATAGCGACTTGCGAAGCAAGTACTGAGAGCGGCGACCTCTAGCCCAGGTGGACTAAACTACTGTTATTAAATATGATTTGAACGAAACAACTACTCAGCGGGCAAATACCCCGACCTGCATTGGATTATACCTTCAAATCATGTTAGATCAGCAGCCAATATCATTTGTCAATTCCTAACCAGACATAGACCGGTTTTGAACTTATTAGTTCTCCTCAGTATGCCATGGATCATGGAACAGACAAACGATAGTGGCGAATTTGCTAGTCATATACTGACTAGCTGGTTAGAAATTGATAAATGATATTGGCTACCGATGATTTGAAAGTATAATCCAATGCATATTTAATAACAGTAGCTTAGTCCACCTGGGCTAGAGGTCGCCGCTCTCGGTACGTGCTTCGCAAGTGGCTATCTGCCACAGAGACATCTATGATGTCGGTCGGATAGTAGCATTTGGACCATATGAGAAGTTTCACATACCTCTCACCACTACTCAATTTACCTTAGTCAGTATATGACTAGCAGGTTGGCCACTATCATTTGTCTGTTCCATGACCTATGACATATTGAGGAGAACTAATAAGTTCGAAACCGGTCTATGTCTGGTTAGGAGTTGACAAATGATATTGGCCACCGATCTAACATGATTTGAATGTATAATCCAATGCAGGTCGGGGAATTTGCCCGCTGAGTAAGTGTTTCGTGCAAATCATATTTAATATACCTCTATAAAAGTCAATTTTACACTGAAAATACCTACATTATTTTTTATTTATGATCTTTACTACTTTGTTACGTTTCAACTTACACTACTCGCAATAATTAATTTGCAGCTAATTTTATAAATCAATAGCATACAAACAAGTTGAGCGTGGCAAATCAGATGGCTTATGGCAGATGACGAAATAAGTAATACTGTTTACCCGTTGCATATTAACGGCCTAGGATAATGGCTGAGAATGCGCATCAATGGACATTCCGCATGAGTAACTCAGTTTCTATGTTTTCTTCTGAAAAAAATCTCCTTTGTGGGGTAAACATATGTGTATAAAGCGAAAAATATCTTTCGACATCTACCGACGTAATATTTGCCAATTTAAACTTTCTAAATCACTTGTAGGATGTTCCTCTTGAGATATCGACTAATATTACATTTTCATATCCCACATTTTTATGTAAAGTGTCATTGTACCATTTACTGATTCGCATACCAGGGTCATCTTTTAGAGTTTGTAATTTATTTCGTACATTATAAATATGTAATGACTCATCTAATGACAATGGAGAATTTTCTAATAGTTGAATACTGTCCAATACCACTATATAAATATTAAAGCTGTAAATCGTTTCTGTGTATCATAGTCGTAGAGTACAGATGTACTTACTGTCGCCGGCATTCAGCTTGACCACGAAACTCTTTCTCCAGTCTAGTCTATTATTAGCTCTCGAGTTGTGTACAGGTTAAGTCACTTGGACTTATTGCAAATTGTTTTTGTTTTTATTTTATTTGTTGTACTGTATTGTTGATATTAATTTAATAATAAAGCATGGCAGACGTACGCAGGGGTAGAAAACAACCATTTGATGACAAAGTGAATAAATTCATAGATGAATTCCCGGATTTATTCTATGATGGTGCTAGAATAATTTGTAAAGTGTGCGAGAAAGATTTGATGTGCTGGGATAAGCGTGATTGTGAACTTCACGTAAATAGTGTACACCATAAAAACAAAGAAAATGGCGTGCCTTCGACAACACAATTTATGTTTGATTTACTATTAATACTGATTTCCTGTGATGTTCCGCTGCACATACTCGATAAACAGCCATTTCGAAAGTTCTGGAATAAATACAATGCCCAGGTGAAGTTACCAAGTCGCACAACGTTATGTAACTATTTACCAACTGTACTCGTAGACATGGTAAATATGATGAAATGTGAATTAAAAAATACACAGCTGTGGTTATCTGTTGATAAGACAGCAGATTGTAAAAAAAATTCTATTTTAAATGTCATAGTACGAGTACTGGACCCTCTTAAACCGACAGTTTCACTGTTACTAGCTAGCAAAAGACTAAGTCAGTGTACTAGCGAAACAATTACCAGGGTGGTGCTGTCAAAAAGTCAAGTATTGATGTTTGTGATTGATGGCGCCGTGACAATGCGTTCGATATCGTTCTTTGCAAGAACAAGGTTGTATGTGTATATATGTTACGTGTAAAGTGCATGCCTTACATCTTGTGGCAGAAATTATTCGAAAAGGTTTTCCAGAGGTGGAGGCATTAATTGCAAGTACAAAAAAGTGTTTCTTAAATCTCCTAAACGTCTCCGTGCATTTCATAGCAAATGTCCCGGTATTACTGACACACCACAGCCGATTCTTACACGTTGGGGCACATGGTTGCAGGCAGCTTTTTATTATGCTGAATATTTCCAACAAATAAAAGCTGTGATACTACAATTCAATCCAAATGAGGCTGCAGCTATTAAGGAAAGCTAGACAAAGTTCGAAGATATTTCGGTTGAAACAGCTTTAAAAAATATTGCGAAGAACTATAAACCATGAAAGCATAAAAAAATTAGAAAACAGTGCGTTGTCGTTAGCGAAGTCACTGCAAATAGTAGACGAAGTAAATCTACTGCTACACGATATAGGTGACGCAACAAATGAGCGCGTTAAAGAAAAGTTCACAAGTGTGTTAAATAAAGACACCGGTTTTACCAAATTAAGACAAATATGTGATAGTGCAGCCCCAGATCGGTTAAGTGCGTTCAAAGACTATTTTACGTATGCGTGTATTACATCAGTAGATGTCGAACGGTCGTTTTCAAAATATAAGAATATATTTTCACCAAAGCGAACATTACTCATGGAGACAACCACAGAAACATACCTGATGCTGCAAAATGGCTACACATCTTCTCCAATTTGTGATAAGCAAGCTAGTTCATCAAGCTAGTTAAGAGGGTAAGTTTTACATATGTTGTTATAAATTGTAACAGTTTATTGTTTCTGGTTTAGTTAATTTCGCGTACGCCACTGTCCCTAATAATTATTGTGAAATACATGTATTGCTGCTTCTACTTTAGGATTCTTGAAATAGTTTTGGGCCTCTGAGGCGGCTTTTCATTCACTAGGATCAAATACTATTAGATTAATAATACGTACAACTTCAAGCATTGTCATGCATTTTTAAGGAATCCGGCCACTTGGCGCCATATTGGCATGCATGAATTGTTATTGAGGTTTTCATGTTAGGTATAATAAGGGAACTAATTTTAAGGAAAATTAAAAATGCTGTTTTAATTGTGAAAAATTTCTTTAATTTGGTATTTTTACTTTTTAGTATAAATTTCAGCCAAAAACGTAAGCCTCGGAATTTTTCCAGCCAAATCACATATGCAACGTTATTATAGAATTGATTATTTTATTATTTTAACATTAAATCCAAATCGTCTCATTTCCAAGCAACAATCCATGATTTCAAAATAGAAACAACATAAAATTAAGATAAATAAAATAAATTAAATTTTAAATTCTAAAAAATTCATTCTAAAAAATAACTTACTTTCACAATTTTGTTGCTTATAATTAAAGAAGCAAATCGTTTCTATGTATCATGGTCGTAGAGTACAGATGTACTTACTGTCGCCGGCATTCACCTTGACCGCGAAACTCTTTCTCCAGTCCAGTCTATTAGCTTTAGAGTTGTGTACACATTAAGTCACTTGGGCGTATTGCATATGGTTTTTGTGTTTTCATTTTATTTGTTGTACTGTACTGTTGATATTAATTTAATAATAAAGCATGGCAGACGTACGCAGGGGTAGAGAACGGCCATTTTCTGACAAAGTGAATAAATTTATAGGTGAATTCCTGGATTTATTCTATTATTTTAATAATTCGTAAAGTGTGCGAGAAAGATTTGATGTGCTGGGATAAGCGTGATTATGGACTTCACGTAAATAGTGTACACCATAAAAATAAAAAAAATGGCGTCCCTTCGACACAGTTTATGCTTAATTTACTATTAATGCTGATTGCCTGTGATGTTCCGCTGCACATACTCGATAAACAACCATTTCGAGAGTTCTGGAATAAATACAATGCCCAGGTGAAAAATAACCAAGTCGCACAACGTTATGTAACTATCTACCAACTGTACACATAGACATGGTAAATAAGATGAAATGTGAATTAAAAAATACAGGGCTGTGGTTATCTGTTGATAAGACAACAGATTGTAAAAAAAAATCTATTTTAAATGTTATAGTACGAGTACTGGACCCTCTTAAACCGAAAGGTCCACTGTTACTAGCTTGCAAAAGATTAAGTCAGTGTGCTAGCGAAACAATTACCAGGGTGATGCTGGAGACGTTAGAAAAATTTGAACTGTCAACAAGTGTTGATGTTTGTGACATGGCGTCATGACAATGCATTCGGTAGGCCGTTCTTTGCAAGAACAAGGTTGTACATCTATACATGTTACGTGTAAAGTGCATGCTTTACAACTTGTGGCAGCAACTATTCGAAAACGTTTTCCAGAGGTGGATGCATTAATAGCAAGTACAGAAAAAGTGTTCCTTAAATCTCCTAAACGTCTCCGTGCATTTCATAGCAAGTGTCCCGGTATTCCTGAACCACCACAGCCGATTCTTAACGTTGGGGAACATGGTTGCAGGCAGCTTTTTATTATGCTGAATATTTCCAACAAATAAAAGCTATGATATTACAATTCAATCCAGATGAGGCTGCAGCTATTAAGGAAAGCCAGACAAAATTCGAAGATATTTCCGTTGAAACAGCTTTAAAAAATATTGCGAAGAACTATAAACCATTACATGAAAGCATAAAAAAATTAGAAAACAGTGCGTTGTTGTTAGCGGAGTCACTGCAAATAGTGGACGAAGTGAATCGACTGCTACACGCTATAGGTGATGCAACAAATGAGCGCGTTAAAGAAAAGTTCGCAAGTGTGTTAAATAGACACCGGTTTTACTAAATTAAGACAAATATTGACTATCTGGTACCAAATCAAACCTAGTATTTTCTTCCATACTTCTTATGTGGAAAAAAATCACTATACCATCAACAGAATTGGGTGATATTAAGAAAATAATAGGACACAACTATTTTTTGCGTATTCTGGAAAGTTTTTTTGTGAAGTACTTACGAGGTATGAGAATACTGTCGATGAAAAATTAATTGATTGTATTGTTTGGAAAATAATAGTAATATATTTATCACAATTTTCACTTAAATTTTTATTTTTACTGGTGCCACAATAAATGTAGGTTCAAATTAATTGTGTAAATTAGTTAATTAGAAGGACAAAATAATCTAGGAGATATCGCTAGAAACAACAACACAGGTATAGCAAAAATAAAGTACATTATGGTAGAATTTCCGCTACGTGTATAAATTTAAACTTAACCTGCAAGTGGACACATCGGCAAATGTTTAACGAATGATTTCATTATAGTTTATATT
Source organism: Rhamnusium bicolor (assembly GCA_029963845.1). Taxonomy (NCBI): domain Eukaryota; kingdom Metazoa; phylum Arthropoda; class Insecta; order Coleoptera; family Cerambycidae; genus Rhamnusium; species Rhamnusium bicolor. The sequence continues at coordinate 598,562 of JANEYF010001271.1, read as the reverse complement.
TTTAATTATTTATTGACACGCATCGACGCAAACATAAATATTGTAAGTTACGGTGACAACACACAATAAAATTAATTAAAAAGCCAATCCAGGAAGTCCATAATAGATATTAGCAGTAAATAAATGTATAGACATTATTTACCTAAAACGCGAAAAGTTAAATTGGTATATGTGGACTAAACCAAACCGAAACCTTATAAATTTCCATACCACCACGCATGACACTAATTAATAAAGACACTCTGGGAACTTTTTAATAGATGCTAGCAGTAAATAAATAAACAGAAATTTGATATCTCGACAATTTATTTAAATCAGACAAAATCTTAACGATTAGTTAGATTTATTTGCAAAATGTTAATAGTGTCTGATAAAATTTGAATCTGTAATTTCTCTTCCATTTTAAACAGGTTTCCAGGTATCTCTAATTACGACAACTGTAGATAACTTGTATTTAAATAAGATATTTTAAATGAGAAATCATTAGTGAACGTCAAAAATATACATATTTTAGGAAGGTATCGTGTTTTTATTTAGGCGTAAGAATCACCCACTCAGTAAAACTTGATTTTAACTCTTTATATGCCTTCTTATATTTTCAACTTGACGAGATTATTGCAAAAAGCTGTTAGTAGATAATAATGGCAAAACTGTTTACAAATGGAAAAGTCCGTATTTATTTATTTTTAATATTATGTTTATATGTAAAGCCATTCCATAGTAGGTAGTGAGTTGTGCCGCCATTTCATATGCTGATGGTCATGAATATCTGCTGTAGACAAAAGTAGGCACAAAAGTTGATTTTTTAAAGCAACAAACACAAATAAACAAAAAATGCAGGAAGCTGGCTGATGCTCTCTTAAAAATTGAAATTTTATTTTAGCCACTATTAATTTAATAGTTTTGCCGACACTTTCTAGAATATAAAATACCTATTTGTGTAACAAGTGGGGAAGGTAAACACTTTCTGTACTAGTCGTGTACGATATACACTTTTTAAGATTTTTGCTACCACCGTTTGGAAAATGAACCAAAAAGGGTATTTTTTGGCCTTTTTTTTTGGCAAATTATTATTTTTTGCGTTAATAAGTTGGATTGAGAAACTTTCTCATTTCGTTACTTTGAAATGTTATCCTATATACTGATTTCACAGGCCTGCATGGTTTTAGGGGTCTACAATTTTTTTACATTTTTAGAATAAGTAAGTCTTTCTGAACTCTGCAGTATTATTAGTTTTCGTGTATCACGCACTGTTTACTCTAAACATACATAACGACATTATTAGTCTGCTGAACTTTTGGGATCTACACTGAGTGAAAAGAATTTACTTCTTCCAGGAACGACATTCTCATGGTATAGAAAACGTGAAACTGAATTTTTAGAATACTTTGATCAAGAGGGTTCCCTTGTTTACTGCCATGAGGTTCCAGGATTGGTTTGCAAGTTAGGAGCATTCATTCATCAACCAAATGACTGGAGGTTGTTCATAGACTCATCTAAAAGGAGTTTAAAGGGTGTATTGTTGCATAATGGTAATATATACGCATCAGTCCCGGTTGCACACTCTGTTCATTTAAAAGAAAGATATAAAGATTTGAAACTCCTACTTGAAAAAGTGAAATATGCAGACCACAACTGGATGTTATGTGGAGATTTTAAAATCTTAGGTATGCTCTTAGGCCAACAGTCTGGCTATACTAAAATGCCCTGTTTCTTATGCGAACGGGACAGTAGAGCACGAGGTGAACATTGGCAAAAGAACGAATGGCCACGTAGAATTATTTTAGTACCTGGTTCAAAAACTATTGTACAAGAAAGTACAATATTTCCGAAAAAAGTTGAATGAAGCAATTTGTTAAAGATCTCGACAAAAACTGTAACTGCTTCAAGTATTTATGTTCAAAGTTTCCTAGTTTATCAGAAGCCAAGCTTAAGGAAGGTATTTTTGTTGGGCCACAAATTAGAGAGTTAATGAAAGACAGAGTGTTTGACTCAACAATGAATGATAAAGAAAAGGCTGCATGGGTTGGCTTCAAGAATGTAGTTCAAAAGTTCTTAGGTAATAACAGAGATCCTGATTTCAAGAATATGGTCAACGATATGTTAGAAAATTATAAAACATTGGGGTGCAATATGAGTTTGAAACTTCATGTTCTTCATTCCCATCTTGACAATTTTCCAGAAAATCTCGGGGCGGTGAGTGAAGAACAAGGTGAAAGGTTTCACCAGGACATTAAACAGATGGAGATGAGATATCAAAGAAGATGGGACGTCGCCATGATGGCTGACTATTGTTGGTGTTTAAAGAGAGAATCTTCTGAAGGTGAAACTTCATATAAACGGGCTTTAACTAAGTGTTCATTTGAAAGTAAAAGAAAGCGTTTTCATTCGCAAAGAGACATGTGAAAATGTTAACAACTTTTTTGTAATACTATTTTCTTGTAGGTACTTGTAAATTTTGATTTAAATTTTATAATTAAAAATGAGAAGTATTTTACTGTAATGCATTATTTTAATACATTTTATTAGAAAACCATTCATGTATTTTTACTTTGTGAAAAAACCTTGCGTGATAGAGCAAAATGCAAGTCATTTTTGGATTCGGCATAAAACAGTCATACAGAATTACATTAAAATATAGAAACCCCCCACCATAAATTTTATTTTGCAGGCCAGTGTTTTGTTTGTAATTAATGCTTAAGTTGTTTATGTATGTTTTAGCTTAAAACAAATAAAAGGCATTTAGTGAAATTTTCTGATATATCTGAATTTTCCCATCTATATGTTGTTGAGTCTTATATAAGGATCAGCAAAATTAGCAGTTCAATTGTTAAACCCTAGCTTGACATTTATGACATGCTAATGCACTACCGAAGGAACAACGTTGTAATATATACAGGTGTATTTAACTGCTAGTCAGTTGGGAGCGCCAAATGTGTTGCAACCCTTAAAACATACACATCTGGACTAGTTGTTTTTATCAAAAGATGGCACGTGTATTATCTGTGGCTTTAATCCACACGAACCTAAATGAATATTGGTCTAATCTTATTGAGATATCATTTTCTCCAGCCTGTAGTATCGATGAATTCATAGGAGAACCAAACATGTGTACTAATGGTAAGGGGGATCACGTGGCAATACGCGACATACCAATTCTCTTCGTAAAATATTTGGTGACATTACTTAATAAGTTTTTCTAACATATTTTGAACAAGAATCCAGGCTCCACAAAAGTTCCACGTATAATACTTTTGAAAAATTAAAGATTATCGTTTTGGTCATTTAACTAACCTTATTAAAATGTGTCATTGTTAAAAGTTATTAATAAAAGAATTTTGGCTGATATCTCGTTAACCGTTTCAAGATTGTCTTCATTGTTAGGTTGTTCTGATATTTGGGATAAGTAGAGCATATCGCCGAGAAGATTTATTGGCTTAATTTCAGCTTGAAAACGTTAAAATTATTGAATTATTTCTAATGATTGATATTCCTAACACAAAAATCAACGGACAAGGTAAACTTACAATTATTGCAAGTGGAAATACTGGAAGATTGGATCTTATTGAAATATTTAGAAAGTATTCAGCTCTTCGCCAGTTGCTAATTGAAAATACAAGATTTGTTTTGGGTATCGATGCGGAAAGTGTAAAATAAAATCTGTGGGTGTAAATAATATTGGAGGCATACCAAAAAAATTGCTGAATTTTTTAAATTGCCGAATTCTGAAGCAATTACCGGTCATTAGTTGAGGAGATCATCTACTACTTTGCTGGCTAGTACAGAAATAGACATTAGCACTTTCAAAAAGCATGGTGGATGAAAATCATCTAATATGATATATTGAAAACTTCGTGATCTTTAATTTTTTCTAAAGAATTTTTCTATCTGACCTACCCGTATACAAAGTTAATACCACCAAAAAATCGGAAAAATTAACCCGCGGAAAATGTATTGTTGCGCTTATGGTCCTTAACTATCATTTCAGAAAAAAATATTTTTTTTACAAATTCCAACATTTCACAAAAAGTTATCAATAAAAACAGATAATACAACTTATTATCAGTTCAGCTCTTATTGCTGTTTCCCTGTTCTTTAGAGCATTTCTGAGAAAAATCTTTCCAATTTTCGTTTCACAATACTGAATATGAAGTAGATCCAAGCCACATGGTTGATGCTTGAAGGTGTGTCACTCGAAAGTGGCTCAAAGTGCGATTTCTCGTTTGAGCAACCGATTCAATGAAACTGAAACTGTTAGAGAATGCTCAGGTTGACCTAAGTCAACAAATGTTAAGGAAGACAGATAATAATCTGTCTTCCTTAGAATTCGAGCGACACATAAATCAGAGAAGCTAAGATGTATCCTACAATAAACTGCTATCTTTTTAGCTGCAACTAGATTTCGTAGTACCACGCGAACTATATTAAATCGTCTAAATGAAGTAGATATGAAGAACGAGTAAACCAGGGTGATGATTGGAACACCGTGATGTTTTCGGAAAGCCGTTTTTGTCTCCATAGTGACAGACACACAATTCGCGTTTAGAGATCGCCAGATTAAATCTAGTAAAAGATCTGATATTTTAACTAGAATTATGGCACATAGAATTCCGAGTAATGCTCCCACTCGTTGGAATTTTTGATCCAGAGTTGTTTTCACTGTTGACACATACAGGAAAAAACTTATTGGCGTTTTTAATTTTATTTCGGAAAGTGAAGACTTTTTAAATGACGATCAGGCTTTAAGAGCAGCTTACGGATTAAAATCCTTATTGTTGGATAAAAACTTTTCTAAAGGTGTTTAAGATGATTTTTGAGCAAACTGATGTTGTTTCACAAATTTTACAGAATAAATTAACTGATATAACATATTCTAAAAATAGACGTAATTCACTTATATCCAAATTAAAAGAATTTCGCAATAACGAAATGCATTTCAATATTTTGTATAATGTTTTTTATAAAATATTGAAGAATTAGATGATGAGCCACAGTTAAAAAAAAAGACAACATTTAACTTTGACAGGACAGACATACATCACAAACAGAAAATTTGGACCTCATTATAGTTCAAATTGAAATTATATTTTCCGCTTTAAATACTTTGCAATGTTTCGATTTAGTAAATCCTAATAATTTTGTAATGTTTTCTAAATCATTTCCTAAAAGTCTAATGGACAAATTAATGGACCAGTTATCCCTTTTTTAACAGTATTTCGTTAAGAAATATGGGTGTTGTATTCTGACCAGCAACTTTTAGCGAATTCAAAATCGCCACAAGAAATGCTTACTTTTATATATAACAATAATTTAAAAATCTCTCTTCGAACTGTACAAACTTTTATCTTTAATGTCAACAATTTCGGTAATCTCAGCTTCTGTAGAACGATCGTTTTCAGCACTCAAACGCATAAAAACATTTACTAGAAACACAATAGCTCAAGACCGCCTGTCAAATATATCGCTTATTTCAACAGAAAAACGTTTTTTGTCAGAGCTGAAGAAAAATGATTTATTTTCATTTCATGAAGAAGTAATCAACCATTTTGCTAATTCTGAAAATCGCAGGTTACCACTGATTTATAAATTTATTTAGACTTTACATCAAAGATTAATATAGTTAGTTATTATTTTAGAAGAAATATTTATTTACGTTATTTATTTTTTAGAAAATATTTTTTATGTAAGTTCTTTTTAAAACTATTTAAATTTTTATTAAAAGTAATAATTTTACACTCTGGCAGTGATAATGATTACAAATTTTTGTTTGTAGAAAGACACTTTCATTTATAAATTTTTTTCCAAAATATTTTGATTTTGATTGGAAGTTATGATTTAATTATAAGTGGGATAGTAGGGCGACTCTGGCGATCAACTCACAACAAAAAAATGTAACGCGCTGTTGTACTACCTCAGGTGTGGTGGGGAAATGTGCAAATTGTAATCATATCGAATTTTAGTTGCCTTTTAAATTTCAAGCCTCCTCTGTGGACATATCATGAGCCGCCACTGATTGTTTCCATAAATAAATGAATAAATTAGCAATCCAAAACTTTTTCCAAAGTTTTTCAATTTAACAATCCAAACACGGTAATTAATTACAACAAATGTTAATAATTTATATAATAATATGAACGTGTCCTTGCTCCTTTGGCTGAGAACAGAACAAACTGGCACATGAAGATTTGATTTCTTAGCTAATTAGTCGTTAATTGTCTATTAATTAGAAGTTAAAATTAATGAACTAAAATGGAAATAGTTGTTTGAACCATCGTGGCACGACTGTAAATCTTATTTATTAATTTAAACCAGCGTCAGTCCCGAGATGAATCTTATTTTTTTAATGATTGAATTAATTTATAATTTGTCTACTGTAGAAATTTTTATTGCTAATAGGTATTAGGTAGGCATTTTATAATGGCGATAAAATCGTGAAACACAAATTTGTCGTTAAAACTAATATCATATACGAACATAAATTTTGTAATAAAATATAACTTGGTGTAATCAACATAATATTAATAAATACATGTATTTAAATTAGTTTGGAGTAGTAATAAAGTAACACCCACCAACAAATTTTTAATGGTCATAATATTTTTTTTATCTAAAAATTCATTAAACTCAATCAATAAAAAATATGCGATCCTTTTTAATAAAATTTAAAATATAATTGAACTATAAACATAAGTAGTAGAAAAATCTCAAAAAGTAGTTAAATTTTGTTTAAAAAAATGTTATACACCAGAGCTATGTTCGGGTACTGGAAAAAGATATTCGAATTTCAGGTATTGTGTACAATTAGATAACAACTGAACAGCTTTGGTACCCTAGTAGTTGTAAATACTCGGGTACTTTTAAATACTTGGTTACTTTCAAAATGTACCGTTACTGGTACTGAATATTTGTATCTGGGTGAAACATTATTTAAATTGTAATTTGAAACCGGAAACGAGTACCGTTTTTTAAAATTCACCTGGGTACAACTTTCGATTGCCTTAAAAATACCTAGGCGAACTTCATTCGCATCTAGTTCTTCAAAAGCCCTTCTCACTCTGATTTTTAATTCTTGTCGTGTATTTACAGGCGTCTTATACATTTTGCTTTTCATCTTTCCCTAAAGATATAAATCAAGTGGGGTAAGATCCAGATTTCTAGCAGGCATTTCCAGGGGCTGCGTCGTCTAATCCAGCTACCTTCAAACACATCGCTTAGTATGCCTCTCGTGTACTGTGAGGGGGAGCTCCGTCTAGTTGGTACCAACAACAACTTCCATGTTCTAGTAATACCATATCATCCAAAAAATTGGTCACTATTGTCCTTAATATCTCCATATAAAGAGAAGAAGTTAAGGTTTCATCATAAATATGTTAATAAAACTGAACAAAACAGGTTAAAACTATTTTTTTCCTGGAATCCTCTCTCCCTTATTGCGTGAGGGTTTTCATTTGCCTAAATATGGCAGTTACGTCTGTTAAATATTCCTTTGTTGGAAAACTTCGACTCATCTCTCCAGATAATTTTATTCAAAAAGTCATTATCTTCTTGAATGCTAATTAAAACCATTTCACAAAACTGAACTCTATTACCAATATCTCCTGAGCAGAGCTTGCACTTTAATAAATTTATGGTTGTCCATTTTATGCTTTCACATTTTTTTTTCCATAGAGAATAAGAAATACCGATGTCATACGCTACAGTGTAAATAGAAGCTTGTGGATATGCTTCGAAATATGCCAGGACAGTTATTTCGTTATTTTTTTTTTTTAGTAACTGGGCTGGAACTTATTTTTGTGGCTTTAAAAGCGCCAAACTATAAAAAAATTAGCCTCAATTCGTCTAAATTTCTTTTCATTCATGGGTGACAGATTAGAATTTAATTCGTTGAACCTTCTACACGTTGTACTAACATTCAGTTGCATTCTCCATAGATGTAAAATAAATTCAGATAATCTGCATTGGAGTAATTATTTTGCATATTTATTTACTACAATACTGTTACATAATAATTTCGAATGACAGGATTAACATTTATTTATTTTCCATGGCACACTGTACTCGATATTGATGTTAATTTCACAATTTAAAATAACTCACAAACCGTAAAATTTGGCTATAGAGAAAGCTCTCATATATTGAAAGGTAATTTAAAAAAGGAAGCGAATAGGATTATAAAATACAATAATGTTCCATTTGAAATAAGAGATTTAATGTAGGTCAAGGTTGTCGAAGTTCGACCTCCTTTTCTGGGCACCCTGTACATTTTGGAACATTTGTTTTGTTGTTTGTGCACACATAAGTTCCGTCTCTCGGAAACATATGGGAGAAACATCGGTTATTGGGAGTTATCATCAATATCTCTCAAAAACCAATAGTTTTTTAGTTAGGGAATGATTGAAAGTACCTTAATTTAATGAACAGGATTCGAAACTGGCATAAAAAATATGGTATGACATTTAAAATAAGGCAGTTGATGCCGACTTCCGGTAAAATCGGAAGTATCACATACGTGGCAATATTTTCATTAAATGGAGCACCTCCGAAAGCCTCTCTATGCAAATTTTCAATTTCTGATTAGTAGTTTGTAGTTTCTCGAAACCCTCTAGAAGGCCACTCACTGTGATGCACCCTGTATATCTCATTTTTTAAATATGTTTATTTCAGTAATTTGTTTAGTGGTAACGACGAGCATTACTTCTTAAGAGATATTTGTGTCATCCACATTTAAAACTTCAGAGGCGGACGATATTGAATGTACTGAACATTACTCTTCAAAAATTTTAAAAACAATTTATTTTTTATTTCGTAACTTAAGCCTAATACAATAATGACAGATTTACAAAAATAGATATTTTACAATTCTGATATGTTCGTGAAACAATGTAAAGAATAATATTACTACGACTAAAATCGTCGACTGCCATTTGACATACTTGATTTGAACAGTACAGGTGGTCGCGACCATTCAGTATATGGTCTGATCACCCATTGAAAAATTTTTTGTACTCTACTTTTTTTGTTACATAAAAAATTGTGACTACAGCAATTTCTACAAAAGGACTGTACTTTTACAAGCTATTTTATGATCTTTTAAGTGTACGTTTTCTGTTTACATTGAACCAAGAAGGGATGTTAAAGACAACGATTTTTAATTCATGTGTGGCTAGATTTTCATATATAGACATTTTAGTTCCAACAAAATGTATTGGAAGTTACAAAATAGGGAGAATATGGTCTAGTTCTTGGTAAGTATATTTAAAAACAAAAGTTTTATGTGAACAACAGTAAAAATTAAAAATGTAGTAGTTCGAAATATTCATTGCTGAGTGATATAGTGGATTCGGGCGAATCTGCTCGTTTCACTACCTTTGTAAAAGGATTCAAAACTATGTGTTCATTGCATTTGGGATGTGAGCACGTTATAGATTCCTACCTCTCGTCGAGGTAAGAATTCGCCAAAATATCTGGGTGGGGTGTAAGTATTCACACATCCATTGATGGTCATACCTCCTGGCGTCACTACGAAAGGTATAAAATCAGAAAAAAGTAAACGAAAATCATAGTGTCATAATGAAAACTATCTGGAGGGTAAAAATTGGTACGCCTACGTCTTTAGGGTTGTGGAATTAGATTTTAGAGATAATTTTAAAATTCAGTAAATATTCACCATTAAAACAAGGGTTGTGTAAGGAAAGTAATTTGTGCAAATACGAATGCATAATTTATGTTAAATCATAATATTTAAAATTTGAACACTGTCAAGTGGTGGATAAAATAACTATCCTTTGTAAATGGATGATTTGTGAAAAAACTGAAATAAGACAAGATTTATGAGAATAAATAAACTTCAATATTTTTGAAGGCGTAGAAACTAATTATAAGGTTTCTTCCTGTGTTTGTAGGTTAAGATTCATGCACTGCCTAAGCAGGTTAGGTTGGAATACATAAAACACATGAGGAGCTAGAGAGGTGTATGCTAACTAAAAAAAAAAAATTGTGACAAAAAATTATAATAGTGTCAATCAGAGTATGAACAAACTTCTTCATCAGTATCACATTCCTCGTCTACTTTTTTTCTTCCTTTGGTTTTTCAGGGATTGTCAGCAAATTTAATACGGCAGGGTCCTTCAAATATTCTTTATTTCATCACTTCGATGGAAAAAAACTAAAATATGCAATAGTTGTCAAATTCAACATATTTTATTTCAGATTCTAAATAAATAGTTTTTAGGATTACCCCAAATCTTTTGAAGAGTTCTTCATTAACTCCTGTTATTTCGGCAGCCAAGACTGCCTGGGCACATCAACCATAAGACACATTCATTGACGGACTGCATTTCGTAATAATTCTATAATAAATTTGTCACATGCATTCAAAAAAGAGTATATATGTGTGACGAACTGAACATCCAAATTTGTACATTTCTGGTTGTACGGGACGGTCTCTTAAAGTTTTTATGTCATTTAATTGAGAAATAGTGGCATTACATCCCAGTAAACACATTAGTTTTTAAAACATATCCTCAACGTGTCATTGGTTGATAATTCTTGTTACGGTTGAAAATCTATGATAACGTTAAAAATACGTGACCTTTTCACAAAAAATGATGGCCGTCCTTTTTACAGTTTGACAACATTAAATTAACGTTTTTTAAAGCGTTTATAAAACTGTTCTCTTAAACGTTCGAAAAACGTCCATATTAAATGAATAGTCCATTGATATCAAACAGAAACGTTTTTAAAATGTTTTGGAGTTACGTACACTAGTAATACATTTTAAAGTACCTATCTGACATATTAGTTTCACATATACTAATATTAAACGTTTATAATTTCATTATCTGAAACGTGTAAAACCGCGACATTTTTAAGTTGTTTGTACATAAAAAAGAAACGTTTTTCAAATGATGTTTGGACATTATAAAGGTCTTACTAACATATTATGTGTGTTTATTGGGATATGTAACATTTCATTGCAAGTATCTGCTAACGCGTTTCGTCCACCATTGTAAGGGCTAAAGAAAAATTAATTGAGACGCAATCGTAAATTAATGATTCAAAATTTGATCATTTATGTACGCTTCTTCATGCTTATAAATCGCAGCTGTCTCATGAAGCCATTGTAATTTGATAGGGCTGCAAAATCGAGTAGATGATCGCGAAGTTTTCCACAATATGTTTTCAGGGCCTTCCTCCACCAGTCGAAGCAAAACTAAAGAAGCCATAAAAAAGACTTCCTTTACTCGTGTCCGTGGATTCTGGGATTTGGTTGTAAGTGGAAGACCCTGAACTACCGTCAAAACCCCCTTGCAAATTAATTTTAGAGTTTTATTTGTTTCTGGCGTTTCAGTCATCTCTCGCCACCTCATCATATACGGGGCCAGGATTCATAAATATTGCAGGTCCTTAGAAGCCTTTCATTTCCATTTATTAAAAATATCTCATTTGACGATCTTTTCGTTCGTCATTACTGTAATGCATAATTTCATGCAGCATCATGCGTATTATTTTCACCTGTATTGACGTAGTTGCGGCACAAAAAAATACACATTAAATAACTAATACAAGTATAAATAGTGATACTACACAGTTCATAACAAAGTCCAGAGAAAATTTTGTGCGATTACTCATGAGATAGCAACTTGTGGCTCTGACCACAAATACGATACTGGCGATAATTTACGTCGACGCAGAGACGTGCAGACAAAACCGGGCATTATTTGGAATCCAACTCTTCAAGGAAACCATCCCGCCCTAACTAATTGTGTAACCTCCTATAACATTTTTTGTACAAACTACTTTATGCCAATAATAAAAAAATAATGTAGATTACTAACATCCCTTCCCAATACAAGTAACAATTTAATGACCGCAATTGGAACCTTCATTCTAGGTACTCCTAATAACCCTAAATTAACCTAGGATTAGTAATTTACGGTACTGGATATCTGCATAGGGAAAAATATTAAAAATATTCAAATCAATTGGTAGAAAGTAAAAAATTTGATATTTGATCACGTTTTTTTTGGATTTTGGACCACTGCGAAGTCGGTAGATTAAATAAGTTATTAAATATGATTTGAAGGAAACAACTACTCACCGGGCAAATACCCCGACCTGCATTGGATTACACCTTCAAATCATGATAGATCGATAGCCAATATCATTTGTCAATTCCTAGTTAGGAGTTGCGTTGAAACAGACAACCAAACATGTAATAAAAAACTTTAAAACAAATTCCTAATAACTAATAGTTTCTCTGATGATGGTGTAATAAACCGAAACGTTAGAAAAAAAAAATTTTTAATTAGTTATACCTGACCGAAATCCCCCACAAAAAAAAACCTATCAATATTAATTGATAATAACGGTCAAGACAAGAATATATATATATATATATATATATATATATATATATATATATATATATATATATATATATATATATATATATATATATATATATATATATATATATATATATATATATATATATATATATATATATATATTTAATAACAGTAGTTTAGTCCACCTGGGCTAGAGGTCGCCGCTCTCGGTACTTGCTACGCAAGTCGCTATCCGCCACAGAGACATCTATGATGTCGGTCGGATAGTAGCATTTAGACCATACGAGAAGTTTCATACCTCTCACCACTACTCAATTTACCTTAGTTAGTATATGACTAGCAGGTTGGCCACTATCATTTGTCTGTTCCATAACCTATGGCATACTAAAGAGAACACATAAGTTCGAAACCGGTCTATGTCTGGTTAGGAATTGACAAATGACATTGGCTATCGATCTATCATGATTTGAAGGTGTAATCCAATGCAGGTCGAGGTATTCGCCCGCTGAGTAGTTGTTTCCTTCAAATCATATTTAATAACAGTAGTTTGGTGCACCTGGGCTAGAGGTCGCCGCTCTCGGTACTTGCTTCGCAAGTCGCTATCCGCCACAGAGACATCTATGATGTCGGTCGGATAGTAGCATTTAGACCATACGAGAAGTTTCATACCTCTCACCACTACTCTATTAAATAAGTGATCAAAAAAATACCTTTTTATGTAATATTTATTTACACCATTCAACGGGAAACCATTTACAGAATGGGAATTACAAAAATATAATATAAAATAATATTTTTAAAAAAGACAGAAGTAAAAAAAAAACAATATTACATAGAGCATTAAGAATATAACTTTAAACTTGATTTTAAAATGATGCACACATATATGCATGCATACATATATACATATATACATATATACGTATATACGTATATACATATATACATATATACATATATACATATATACATATATACATATATACATATATACATATATACATATATACATATATACATATATACATATATACATATATACATATATACATATATACATATACATATATACATATATACATATATACTAGGATGGGTCAAAAAAACCGACTATTTTTTTTTACTTTATACTCTAAAAAATCGGTTGCTAGACACCTCTAGAAAATTCTCACCAAATATGAGCTCTTAATTTTGATAGAAAGGTTCTCCGCTTTACAGTTTTCCATTTTTTCCTCAGTATTAGAAACGAAAATTCATATCTCTCTATCAACTGTTCGTTAAAAAATATCTCTCCTCATATTTTTGTAGGAAATGGAACGCTCTACAAAAAAAGATCTCTTAGAATGTTTTCGTAAACCTCACCGTTTAAAAGATATCAAAGGTTGAAGTTTGGTTATTTTGAGACAAATTTCTGTTTTGCTTATGAATTTTATAACTCGTTAACAAAAAATTTTTATGAAATGCGCAATTCATAGTTTTGTGGGAAATTAACTGCTCTACAAAAATGGTCTCTTATGATTTGTCGATTAAATTAAGCGTTTAAAAGATATTCATCGTCAAACTTCAATGCACGCCAATTTTAACAAATTTTGATTAATAATTCGGAAAATTTCAATTCAGTCTATGAGTTTCAGGGAAATTTATACAAATTTGAGTTTCTATGAACAGAGAAATGTTTTAAACTATTTTTTCTAGTTTTTTTTTAGTCGTAAGCATGTTTAGTTACATCTAAAAAAAAATTAGTGCATTATTTCTGACTGAAAGTCAAGGATTCATTAAATCGTGAAAAAATAACGTTCTTGTTAGAAATTTATAATGAAAGGTATTAATGTTAAAGAGAAAAAATGTTCAATTGGTTATTAAAAAGTTTTTTTATTTAATTATTAAGTGAGTTATAAAATTTCAAACATTTATAAAATATTCGTACACTTCCACTGCAAAAAATTTTCTTTATTGCAGTTCGGGTATTTTTTGCGATGTTCTTTTACAATTTGCAATAAAAATTGAAATTGCTCTTCATTTTTTGTCAAGCATTAATTATATTCAGTTACCAATGCGACTGCTCGCTCTGCTGCATCATTAACAACTTTTAATTGTTCAAAGTATTCTTTATTTTCATTATAATATAATATAAAATTTATAAAAATATCAGAATAAAAGTTTCAAATAAATTTTCGAACAAAAAACTTCTTTATAATGGTTACTTTTACGATAGAAACTCAAATTTGTATAAATTTCCTTGAAACTCATAGACTGAATTGAAATTTTCCGAATTATTAATCAAAAATTGTTAAAATTGGCGTGCATTGAAGTTTGACGATGAATATCTTTTAAACGATTAATTTAATCGACAAATTATAAGAGACCATTTTTGTAGAGCAGTTAATTTCCTACAAAACTATGAATTGCGCATTTCATAAAAATGTTTTGTTAACGAGTTATAAAATTCATAAGCAAAACAGAAATTTGTCTCAAAATAACCAAACTTCAACCTTTGATATCTTTTAAACGGTGAGGTTTACGAAAACATTCTAAGAGACCTTTTTTTGTAGAGCGTTCCATTTCCTACAAAAATATGAGGAGAGATATTTCTTAACGAACAGTTGATAGAGAGATATGAATTTTCGTTTCTAATACTGAGGAAAAAATGGAAAACTGTAAAGCGGAGAACCATTCTATCAAAATTAAGAGCTCATATTTGGTGAGAATTTTCTAGAGGTGTCTAGCAACCGATTTTTTAGAGTATAAAGTAAAAAAAAAATAGTCGTTTTTTTTGACCCACCCTAATATTTACATATATACATATATACATATGTACATACATGCATACCCATATACACACATATCCATATACTTATCTATAATTAACATCTGCAAATTTATTATATATTATATATCTATAACTATTAACACATGCAAATTTTTTAAGAAAAAAAAATTTTGCTTTACGATTTTTTAACTGTGGCTACATTGCAGAAGAAAATATCAAGAATATGTTGGTGTTCATTATAATTATTGCACATTTGATATAAAGGCGAAATTTATCAATATATGTACGAGGTATACTCAAAGTAAAGTTCGTATGTTGCCTTTTGGTTATACTATGGGAACACGAAAATTTAACATTTATAATATATCGGGACAGTCAATGTCATTAGTTATTATTTTGTTCAAGAAGGTTAACTGAGATTTCACCCGTCTGTTTTCGAGGCTATCCAAAGAAAATCTTTCCAGCGTATATGCATTTGGATATCCAATAGCTGGGTATACTCCATCCTCTCTGAAACAAGCATGTTTTCAAAACTTCCGCTGTATCTTTTCAATACTGTTAACACGTATGTTATAATAAGGACACCAAATAATAGCTGCATATTCAAGCTTAGATCGCACAAAAGTGTTATAAAGCAATTTCAGCGTATCTGCGTTATTAAACTTACGGGAGTTTCTTATAATAAAGCGTAACATTTTAAAACTCTCTGATGTTGTGCTATTAACATGATTTATGAAAGAGAGTTTGCTATCAAATATTATACCTAAGTAATATTATACCTAAGTAATATGTTTGCTACATCCACTGAATTTAAAAATAAACATCATTATTTTAATATTTCTAGTGTCTGTGAAAAAATTTCAACAAATTTATCATTTTGAAATTAAACGAATTTGAATTCCTCAGGCAAAACGAGTATTAAACCCATTTAAAAAATACAAACAAGATGTATATTATTTTTGAAGCAATAGCGCCCATGTCTTAGATACGTTTTAGAAAAATAAATTATGAAAATACATCAAGACAAGAAAGCTTTATGTGCTCCGAGTTATAAAGTAATGGGCTATTATTCAAGACATCTCAAACATCTGTTCCTAACAAAAAAATGTTAAAGTGATATTTCCATGACAATTTTTAAGTGAACATGACACAAAACCAAATAAAAAATAATCCACAAATATCTCGACAGCTACAACGGGCACGCATATCTGTGTCGGAAGTTAAACAGCCAACTAAATGATCATTACTAAATATTTATTGCCCGGGGCGTTTAGTAGGATTAATATCCATCTATCACCGGCCCGACAGAAAGATCGTCCTCGCTATTTAACATTCCTAGCCTGAAAAATGCACAGCATCACTCTCGGAATCGAGTAAATGAACTTATTTTACATTTGAATGAAAAGGAATCGAGTTAGAATCTTTAACTGCATTCGTAAACATAATGTTTTCTTTCGTTTTTTGTATTTACAAAGAAAACAAAGTAATTTGAAAAGGCAGAAGGCAAACATTATTAAATTAATTTTCAATTGAGTTCATTTTTACTATCTTATAGTTAGAACGCGGACAAAATTTCAACGGTGTATGAAAAAAGCATAGGCGTGCGCATAATAAATTAACCAATTAAAATAGATACCTTATTTTATATTTTTTTATTTCAATATAGTTAATGAGGTCGGTTGTACATTGGGTACAATTTAAATGCATACATTTAAGTGGGAACGTAATTATGCATTCGAAAAAGCGAGGAAAACTTTATTTTATAGAGGTGTCTGTTGACATCCATCTAAGGATAAACAAAGTAGGTTTAATAGGAACAAACTTTGTTAGAAAAGCTACAATTTGTACGTATGTCGCTTTCAGCTTTGTCAATTCTTTTGAGATGGCGTCTCAGCAGGCAATGACATGTGAGAAGATCTGTTATACTTAACTCTGGTTTGCTGAGTCAGAGTATCTCTTCAGATTTTTTTTTCGACACTTATAAAATCGTTCGCTTGTCTTTAACCTGGAGTTAACTTCCAGTAGAAGAATTTATGTAATTGATAACACGTCTTCGGTTTTATTGACAGCTTGTGTTTTAGGACAAAACTAGCATGAAGACGACAGAAGACTAAAATTGAAAACATTGTTTTTTACCCATTTATTCAAAAAAAAAGAATAAAAAAATTTTTTGAGTCTAGTTTTTAAATACCATATTATAAGCAAACGAAAAAATGTGGCAAATGCCCATTGGCATTATTGATTATGCCAATTATTGTGTTAAATGTTTCAAAAAATGTTTTCTAACCGCTCCTCAAGTCACCGAAGGAACCTCCTGAAAATCCTAGGATTTTGTATTAGGTAAGAGAGACGACTTCCTACAGTTTATTGTGGAGTCCGAACCACATCTAGGTCGTCGAGCCTCTCTCCCATCTTAGCTCGAAACAAATTACAAATGAAATTTCAAACTTGCTTCAGGATGAAATCGAACCATCGACCTTCGGTATTGAGTAATCGCTTTACCCATATATCCTACCATGCCTATAAACACTTTATGAATTATAATTAAATTTCTTGCAGCTATTATTTAAAGATTAAATGAATGGAATTATAGCAACGACAAAAAGTTTTTTTTTTAATTATTATTTTCTAACTTTTACAAAAAAACTAATCACAGATAAGTATAAAACATATATCTTTTTAAACAATTACTTTCCCGGCTATTTGCCAAACGCTGAAATTTGAATTATAAAAAAAGACAATATGCACATTATGTTTAGTACGACTGGCTCAATAATGTTATTTTTAATTGTAACTACTGTTCAGCAATATCAAAAATAAATAAAACAAAAGTTATTACCAATACACCAACCACTTCAAAATTTTAAAAAAATTGTGATTATATTTTCCGCCGAAAGATCTTAATCTCTTTTTTCATTTCCAATATTATATTTTCATTTCATTCCATCTTTGAATAAAATTTATACAAAGTATACGTAATTTGTTTTAAACTATTATTTATTTGCCACGTTAATTAATATTATTACAAAGCTAAATGTTGACTTTACTAATTTAATTTTAATATTCTAAAATTACAGAAACAACAAAACCCCTTGTTTTTTTTACAAAATTATTTTACATTATATATGCGTACATAAACAATCAAATATATGATAATATATTTACAAAATTGCATATACCAACGATAATAATATATCAAATTATCCAAATATATTCAGTCGATAGTAGAGGAATTCTTAACATAAATCTAGCAGCCTTGTCGTGGATCACTGAAACAAAAGCGTATTCTGTCAAAGCTTCCTTCACTCAAATCTTGAATCGAATTTAGATCCATCAAGCTTTGCATGTTGTTGTTCCATTGTTTCGGATTTTGATGGATTTCCTTTAGATAAGCATATTTATTCTGTAATATAATTGCCGAAATTATATAGTATACACTCAACGACACAAATTAGGAGTCTCGCTAATATAGTTAAGTTTCCTCTCTTTCAAAGCTGCATAATATATTATGTACTTTGTTTCACACATATCTCTTCTCTTTCGGTGGGAGAGTTTCTTTTGCACGTGAAATTTTTTATGTTATCTGTAAGAAACCGAAAATGATTTGTTGAATTCGTGAAAATACGTTAAATAACTGAATTGAGTTATTAATTTTACATTTTCAACCTATTTAAATATCAAGTACCTCAACTATAGTTCCCATTACTTGTCTGTATTATCTTGCCCAAGAATATCGTTTTTTTTTTGTAAAAAAAAACATTGATTATTTTTTTTACTGGATACTTGGAATTCTATGGACCTACCGAATCTTTTAATTTTTGGATATGTTATTCTACTGCTCAAGAGAAGCAACTTGTAATGACATTTCTGTGTTTGTATACCTAATCTAGACACCTTGTAATCTTAAAAACGCTATTTCTCCTACAATGTGCAAAGTTTTTCCACAAAAGACAATTGTGTTGATTGATAAATGAAGCCTTAAAACTCTCTCCAAGGATGTACTTAAACTAGTGCTTTAATGGTATACAGGGTGTATTTATAAAATGAAAACTACATATATATTTTGTGGTATCCAAAAGATTATATCTTTATATGTGTTTTGCCAGTGGTGTACGTGGGGTGCATATAAAATCAGTGGCGGCTGGTGGATTTAGGTTAAACCATATCTCAGTATTGGAGCATGGAACCGAGGCCATATTTTACGGCACGACTATCAGTACTGAATAAAGAAGTTTTGCAGAAAAGAAATTGGAAAAAAATTTTAGGAAAAAATTTCAAAAATGCATTGCCACCCCAGATTACTTCTAGACCATTCTAGACCAAAATATTTGCAAACTATTTTTTTTTTGTAATCCGAATGAAAATTTATCACCCCGTTTTTTTTTTGATTTTCGAAAATTTTGGTTTTTTGTAAAATTACGAAATTTTGAAATTTACACAATGAAGAATTTAAATTTCAAAGTGTCATAACTAAAGCTGCAAATCGTTTCTGTGTATCATGGACGTAGAGTACAGATGTACTTACTGTCGCCGGCATTGACTTGATCGCGAAACTCTTTCTCCAGTCCAGTCTATTATTAGCTTTCGAGTTGTGTACACGTCAAGTCACTTGGGTGTATTGCATATTGTTTTTATGTTTTTATTTTATTTGTTGTACTGTATTGTTGATATTAATTTAATAATAAAGCATGGCAGACGTACGCAGAGGTAAAACACGGCCATTTGCTGACAAAGTGAATAAATTCTTAGGTGAATTCCCGGATTTATTCTATGATGGTGCTAAAATAATTTGTAAAGTGTGCGAGAAAGATTTGATATGCTGGGATAAGCGTGTTTATGGACCTCACGTAAATAGTGTACACCATAAAAATAAATAAAAATGGCGTGCCTTCGACAACACAGTTTATGTTTGATTTACTATTAATGCTGATTGCCTGTGATGTTTCGCTGCACATACTTGAAAAACAACCATTTCAAGAGTTCTGGGATAAATACAATGCCCAGGTGAAGTTACCAAGTCGCACAACGTTATGTAACTATGTACCAACTGTACACGTAGACATGGTAAATAAGATGAAATGTGAATTAAAAAATACACGGCTGTGGTTATCTGTTGATGAGACAACAGATTGTAAAAAAAATTCTATTTTAAATGTTACAGTACGAGTACTGGACTCTCTTAAACCGACAGTTCCACTGTTACTAGCTAGCAAAAGACTAAGTCAGTGTACTAGCGAAATAATTACCAGGGTGGTGCTGGAGACGTTAGAAAACAGCAATGCATTCGGTAGGCCGTTCTTTGCAAGAACAAGGTTGTACGTTTATACATGTTACGTATAAAGTGCATGCATTACATCTTGTGGCAGAAACTATTCCAAAAGGATTTCCAGAGGTGGATTCTCGGCGAGCGACAAAGTAAAAAAACGCTCGCTCCTCGGAAAAGTGCAACTTTGCGCTTTTGTAGAAAAATTATATTTCTAAACTTTATTTTTTATGAATTTTTTAAAACTTAAAATTTCACTTAATAATATTTTTAAATTTTCTAAAAATAAGTTAAAAAGCCCTAATGTCTGTGTGGACTTGACATCGTTATATTTAATACATACATGCGAGGAGTACACAACTAGATCGTCCGTTTAACAAATCATTAATGTCTAAATATACGATAGAAACAACTAGTAGGGATGCCAATTCAATAATCGATCTTCTGAAAAATCGATCTTTGGAGCTGAAAAAAATCGATTTTTAATCGACTATTTTCTCTTCAGTATTTTACGAATTGATTCTATATCAAAAATCAGATCGGAGAATCGACATGTTAATTTATTGTCAAAATGTCAAACTACGAAGGATGGCGACTTCTGTTTTGATTTGGTTGGTAGCAAGTAAGTAAGCGCAACCAAATTGGTATTGTTTGTTGGTAATTTCATTTCGTTTCTTACATTATTTTGTTTTTGTTCCCCTTTCCTCTCTCCCCCTTTTCCTCTTTTTTTAATGGCTGGCTACATTTGTGAATATTTGGATATTGTCCTGGTAAAATGCATGAAAAGAAAACGGTACCTACATGATTCAGAGAATTATAATATAATAATTATGTAATAAAACAATTAAACATCTACCGTGTATGTAGGTGTAGAAGTATGAAACCGGAATTTCCCTATAAATGGTGCTCGCTATCAGTTTAAAGACCGTAAGACCGCTTCTACAGCGCCATCTTCTTCCTCTAACAGCTGACGAAGTTTGTCAACACACAATAACCTAAGTTTCATACACCGGTATATTTTTCTATAACCTCAAACATGTCGAGTTTTGTGTCTACGAACTATGATTTGCGGACAGCATTGGTTTTCTACTATCATTTGAAGAAAACTGCTGCAGAATCGCATAGAATGCTTGTCGAAGCATACGGTGAACATGCTCTTGGCAAAACTCAGTGCTTCGAGTGGTTTAAAAAATTTAAGTGGTGATTTTGACGTGAGAAACGAGGAGCGTGGGAAACCACCGAAAAAGTTTGAAGACAAGGACTTGCAAGCCTTATTGGATGAAGACGATACTCAGACTCAACAAGAACTCGCGGAATAATTAAACGTGACGCAGAAAGCAGTATCTCTTCGTCTGAAAGCTATGGGAAAGATTCAGAAAGTGGGAAAATGGGTTCTACATGAACTGAATGAAAGACAGCAAGAAAATCGAAAAACCCTTCATGATAATGCCCCCTCACATACAGAAAAACGGGTCACGGATACGATCGAGGCGTTCAATTGGGAAATACTAGCGCATGCGGCTTATTCTCCAGACTTGGCTCCGTCCGATTACCATCTGTTTGCATCATTGGGACATGCACTGCGCCGAACAACATTTCGATTCGTATGAAAATGTACGAAAATGGCTGGACAAATGGTTCGCTTCAAAGGAAGAATTGTTTTTTGGCGTGGCATTCATAACCTGCCGGAGAGGTGGGAAAAATGTATAAATTCCAATGGAGACTATTTTGAATAAAATATTTTTTATAATTTTCAAATAACAGACGTGTAATTTTTACAAAAAAATTCCGATTTCATACTTCTACACCACCAATTTGAGGTTATGTTCGTAAAAAATAAAATTTATTATTAATATTTACGTAAAAAATCTTAGTTTTTAGTTAAATTTAAACAGTTTATTATCGGTATTACTAATCTTATTATAACAACTTCAACTGATCAGTCACCTATTAAAGAATCGATTTTCTAAGGATTGATTTTTTTCGTCTCGATTTTTTATTGAATTGGTCATTTTAGGCAACGATTCAAATTGATTCAAAGATCGATTCTTTTTCCAAAAAATCGGCATCCCTAATAGCTAGTCAAAATTCTCTGCGCCTGTCTGGGGCTGCAACTATGAATTTCTGTTTATTATCTAATAGACTTGTAATTTTTAATTAGTTGAATATGTAAATTACCAATTATTTCAAAATGGAATTGGGCAGACACAATTAATAAATAAACCAGAATATAAACATCTAGAATTATAATTAATTTCTCAGTTGACGAAATAATTGTTGTACAAATTATAAGCGATTGCTTAACGAATTAAGAGTATGAGGCAATTTCGAACGAATTAAATGTGTCCTTGCGTAAAGTTGAACAGTTTTGAGAAATCATTATGGACTCAATTATCTGTGAGGTGGCAGTCCAGGTGCTTGTTTTTGGAATCGAAATAATAATTTATTCGCACCAATTTGATATAATTGGTGCCTTTGAGGTCGATACGGCGACTGGAATGTCTAAAACCGGGAGCTCCTTCAATTTAATTGAACTAATCTCCCGGATCATTCGGAATACATTAATTAACACATCGGTATTTGAATAAAATGCCCATTATGCGATTGGAAAGTGGTGTTTTTAAATTTTCTTAAATTGGTTGTTTTTTATAACTCCATTGATAAAAAGCTTTAAATATATTTGTCTCGTTTTATTACGGCCATTAAAAGATACCAGCTCTTCGGTTTGTTAATTTTATACTAATTTACTTATTTGTTAGCAGGTAAGCTCCTTTCGAGAACTACTTCGTTACGTAAACAAGACATTAGAATATTTATTACTTCTAATAAAATTATATTATCATTTTGTAAAAAGAACTAACGGTTTATATACTTTTATTATCCTTATAACAACTTTGCTAAAACACACTCGCTTATTTATAAGGCCACAGTTGCGGTTAATGATATAATCTCATAGGAATACGTAATACATAAATGATACAAATTTTAATAAAACCAGAGGACAGGTTACAATTTTTTAATAAGATGCTCGACATGTCAAATGATTCTTGGGTTTTAATACCATGTGCATAAAAATTTTCGAAAATAGGCTATTTGATTTTCAAATGTCACTATTTACTACGCAGTCATTCTTGTAGTAAACAAACAAGCGTTAGTAACGCTCGGTATCGTTTTTTTTATTTATCATATAAAATAATAATTTCCCATCATTATACGTGGTGTTTGATGCCGAATAGTAAGAGTACAAGTGTAAAGACACCACAAAAGTTGTATATAAAATTGCCAGATGATATTAAAATGAGAAAAACTTGGTTAAAACTTGCCCAAAATTATTATCGAGTAAAGTATCCTGCATTTTTGTTAGGATCACTTTGATGTAAATACTATTTTGTCTTATCTTTCAGTAGCTTTGAACTTGACAACTAATGTAAACAAGTGAACTCTTTCAAATATCTGTCATTTTGTAATTTTGAGGTTATGTTGAAGACTGTCTAATAAATAATGTTCTAATTACCTAGATTATACACACTTCTATAAACATAAGTACCTAATTAGTTTTAAAATTAGATGTAAACAAATATTATATATCTCACTGATGTTCGACCTCTCCAAAGCGTTTGACACCGTTAATAAAGAAATATTAAACAATAAATTAAATATTATCGGCATTATGGGTAACATTCTATTATGGTTAATCTCCTATATAGGAAATATATCGTTAAGGGTAAGGTTAGATGAAATAAAATCAGATACTTTCAATGTTTCACTTGGGGCCCCTCAGGGTTCAGTGTTAGGTCCATTACTGTTCATGCTCTATGTAAATGATTTACCCAGTTACATAGAACACGGCCATGTAACGATGTTTGCGGACGACACAACAATTACCGTATCAGCTGATACACCTAAGGAGCGTCACAATATGATTAATAATGTAACAGAATCATTAAGTACATGATGCCAAAGAAACAAATTGATTCTAAATGATAAGAAAACCGTTTTTTTAAATTTTCATCTACATAAACTTTTGCCGGAAAGTTTCATGTCTGATGATGAAATCATGTTTTCAGACGCAGCTAAATTACTTGGTACCATACTTGATCACAAACTATCATGGTGACTACGTTTGCTATCAACTAAATAATGCACATTTTGCAATATTACAGTTAAAATGCACTTTAGATGAAGCAGGATTAATAAACATATATTATGCTATGGTCTGTAGTCACATATTATTTAATATTCTCGCATGGGGTAGAGTCTCCCAGTGTGAAAGAGTTTCTATTTAACAAAAAAGTTTTGAGGTTAATCTTTGACTTTAAAATTAATGTAAGTTGTAGAGACATATTTAAAGAAAAACGCATTCTCAAAACACCGTGTTTTATATTTTGAAATACTGAAATTTAAATCTCTTTAAAAATAGGTTAACTCTCCACAATTATTCGAAGAGGCATGGTGATCTCTTAAATGTACCTAGTCACCCTACGAGCACATTTATGCGATCACCCGTCTATAATTGTGTTACCTTATACAACGCTCTCCCCAAAGATATTCGTGATATTACTCATTATGTGAAATTTAAAACAAAGCTAAAAGAATATTTATCAAATAAAGTCTATTATAGTGTATCTGATTTTATTGATGAAAAATAATGCTATGTATTTCTAATTTATATTTATTTATTATTTTTTTAAAATTCTTTTTAACAATTTTTTTTATGTGTAAATGTAGTATATGATTATTAACACTACTTTTTTCAGTTTTTCCTTTTTTTATTTATTGTAAGTAATAGTACAGTTACTGTAATTTATAATGTAATGGTTCAGAACATTTGTGTTTAAGCGCATATGTGATTTAGGAATTAAATATAATAAAAATGTGTCATCTCTGTCATTATCAGTCATCACAGTTGAATTTTCATTGTTGAATTTTCGCTGCTAAATTTTCAGTGTAATTTATCGAAAATTGCACATCTCTCGTTTTTATACACGATGGAAATTTTTGCACTAAAAATTTCGTTAAATAGACCAAAGTATCGCTAATTTGATGTAACTATAATAGTTCTGTTTCTTCTATATTTTAGCACATTTTTTTACAAAAAATTGAACGAATCATCAATGGCCAATGTACATTATCTCATAACTAGACACCGTACAGTTTCCGTGCGTGCAGTGCTGGCACATGGGGTAAGAGACACTAAGAATCATTTGTACGGAATAATTAAAATACATACTTAACATTTCATGAAAACTCCTTTACTGCGTTCAAGACATTAGTATTGATTGAATTTATCAGAATTCGTTTTGCGTGGACAACGTTTAGGTTGAAACGATTTGGGGGCTACATAACTTTTTATAGAGAAAAGAAGCATTATACGTTGACAGATGTTAGCAATGGTTCCTCCACAACAAATCTCAATACGTGTGTAAAATTTTAAAACCAAAATTTGTAGTTAATTTATCTTTGGCAGCAACAACACGATGCGATGGTTCGATAAGCCGCTCAGTGAATTCTACACATTACGAATATTTACCAATTTCTCTACTGGTAGTGTAATACGTTCTAATCTCATAAGTGCTTGAATTAAAATTTGGAATCGCTCATATACATTATATAACTGCTTTTGAACATTTGGTACTTGAAATGATGTCTGGCTTCGGCTTATAATGTCGGATTCTCGAGCATTTAATTCCATTATAAACTGTTTTACGATTCTAAAATATTTGAAATAATTGACTGCAGCTTGTAACCATGTGCATAATCATACTACTTGTGGTGGTAAATGTAATCCAGAGAGGCGCTCCTTAAATTGTTGTCGGCGCGAACAGACCTTTATAAATATGTCCTTGGTTACTTCGGTTAACTGCAGGATATTAGTGACTTAACTCGTCAGCTACGTGATGTAAGGCATGGGCCAGGCAAGTTACATGATATTGTAATAGGATAAGGAAATTTGAATGGTGCTTAGTGAAGCATGTTGCTATAATGTGTGATTCAGTTTTCACGTTCATAAAATGAATGTCATAACAGCATTAAACGTAAATATAAAAAATTCATTCGTTCAACTGCTGCGATTTCGTTATGCGTATCGCGCACCCACGGATGCATGATTCTTAGATATGACGGTATATGCAGCTGCGTTTGATACATATGAAATAACATATTCATTATATGTGTTTCAATAAGAACGCAGGATTTGAATTGCGCGCCAGATTGGCTGTCATGATGTCACAAAAATATGACGTACAGATGGGTAGGAGACAGATGGGAGTTAGTAAACATGGAGCATTACATGATAGAACAACGCATTCTGATTGTTAAACATTATTATCAAAATGGTGAAAGTTTGATTGCCGCGATTCGTAAAGTGCGGCCAATTTTCTGTCAAAATAATGTTCCTCATTCATCCACTGTGAAAAGAATAATCGAAAAATTCGAAATTATTGGTTCAGTGATATGAAACACACGACACGAGCTCGGAGACATCGTTCAGAACAGAACATCACGGCAGTTCGCGAGAGCGTGGCCGAGAGTCCAGGGACGTCGATTCGTCATCGTGCACAAGAACTGGATATTACAACAGCCACTTTTTAACGTATTCTCTTAACAACTTAACAACTTCTGCCAACAGACCATGCACAACGAAGAGTGTTAATCAATTGGATCCTTGAACAACAAGCAATGAATGCCGATTTTGCGGACAAAATCATTTTCAGTGATGAGGCCCATTTTCACCTCGATGGCTTCGTTAATAGTCAAAACTGTCGCATTTGGGGCTCAAAAAATCCACGAACGATTCTTGAGGAAGCATCCAAAGCGTGTCACTGTTTTTTGTGCATTGTCGTCTGGAGGAATCATTGGGCCATCTTTCGTCGAAGACGAGGCAAGTAATGCAGTGACGGTGACTGGCGAACGTTATCGTGCTATGATAACCCAGTTTTTTGTGCCTGAATTGAAAGATATTGCTCTCGATGACATGTCGTTTCAGCAGGACGGTGCCACTTGTCATACCTCCCGTGAAACATTGACAGTCTTTTCTTGGTTGTGTCATCTCTCAGTTTGGTGCCCAGAATTGGCCGCCACGATCTTGCGATTTAACACCTTTGGACTTTTGGCTGTGGGGTTATCTGAAGTCACAGGGTTATGCCTGCAAGCCCGCGACCACTGAAGCATTGAAGGCCGAAATTAGACGCTATGTCAACGAAATGCCGCCACATGTATGCAACACCGTTATTCAAAATTTCGCCAAAAGAGTATGCATGTGCCAGCAAATCCATGGCGGCCATTTACCAGTTGTGTTCCATACATAACTCCCAAATGTTTATACTATAATTCAATAAATATTTCAATACCTTGTAGCAAAAAACCATGTTTTATTGAAGCTTGAAATATTGCACTCTTATTGACACACCCATTATTTTATCTACTTCGTGCAAAACCTTCATCATAAATGGAAAGAGAAGAAAACAAATTAAATAATAGCTAGGTCAAAGCTTCCCCTCAATTTTCAGTTTCTCTGTTAGATTTTAAACTTTAAATTTTAAGTTAACATTCTTGACATTCCTCATAAAGAAGAAAACAAGAACCTCACAACATCAAACAGAAACTTAAGGCTTTTCTAAAAATGAACTCTTCAAATAGATGCTGAAACATTTCTCAGACTGAAACTTAATAAAGTCCTACTTATATATTTTGGCAACATGTGGAATTCTAATAATTTATAAATAGTACGTTTAGAATATTTGTGGAATTAAAAAAATCTCAAATTTTAAATTTTTATTTGAAAAACAACTTATTTTACTTGCTAATGAGAGGTTATTAAAACACACCATATAAATTAGACAACCCCCAAACCAAAGCCGAGGTTGCACGGACAGGGGTTACATAGTTGAAAAAAAACTCGGACACACACAACCAAACCCTTCGACTTTGTCAGAATCGAAACCGGGACCCTCATACGTTTTCAATGGGGCTCAGGTCAAGAGAAGGTACCGGCCACGGAATGGCTGCGACCTGCTCTCATCTAACCAAGTTCTGGTATGCCTGGAGGTATGGAATCAGGCGTTGTCTTGTAATAATCGCCAACTTTCAAGATACATAACATTGGCTATTTGAACAAGATATCTATTTAGAATGATACAGTAGCTTGCACTATCTACCGTGGCACCACGGCGTGAAATCTCTCCCTAAACCATAATTTTTGTAAGAAGTAATGATTTTTGTATCAGCTTGTCTCTGCTTAGCACCCGTAAACGATAATCGCCCAATTGGAGGCAAACTTCATCGGTATTAAAGATATTTTCAAAACTGTCGTATCTGCAAAATCTAATTTTTCTCTGAATTTGCTCCGGTGTAATAGCGAACGGTTACGCAAGCAACAGGTATTCCCTGTTATCTAGTGAATCTTTTTGCTAATTTTCGGAAATCTAGACGCATCCCAGCTGTAACAGAGAGCATATCTCTCGTCTCCATATTTTGTGTATTCTGGAAACTCGCCCAGTACCATTTCTTATCCGTTTAACACATTATATACCGCGACTTACATAATCCTATCAGCCTTACTAATTCCTGCATTTTTTGAATGCCATTTTCGTACAATTATTCAAGTATATATCTTCTTGATACCTGTCCCGTGCCATTTTAATAATTGCTGTTCTGGTGCCTTAAAACTATCCCAATGACAACACTGAAATTTTTTCTATAAATTATGTCAGGTAAATGTCAGTCAAAGCTATCTATGATATATTTTCATAAGACGAACACCCCCAAAATTAAAAAGAGAAAAATTCCAAAGGAGTCAAACAAACAATTTTTGGTTAATTACCATTTAAAGTTTTTTACATGCATACTTTTAACACATTTTAATAACAAGAGTGTAGCAAGTCTTCCATCAATTTAAATGTTAATTAAAATGTAAAGCTGTTAACGAGACTTTCTTCAACAACTACTAAAATAACAATAAACATATTTAACTATAAGCTGTGCCACCCAATATTATATTTAATTATTGTTGAATTTACATTTACATTAACTTTAAGGAAATTGGTCACCAAGGTTCACAATACTGTGGATAAACACGATTTATTGAGAAATTTAAGGTGACAATAAGTGTGTCTTTAATTTTCTTTCTGTCTTTCATAGTTTCACAACAATTTTTTTCAATTTATTCGACCGATAATTCTAAAATAACAATTTTATTAAACTAAACAAAAATTAAAAATAAACAGGTTGGACATGCGATAATATAGTTTCTATGGTAAATAACTTAAGATCTTACCATAAGTAGGTGTATATAAATATGTACATCAAATCATTTTAACTTAAAAAAACATACTTTAAGCATTGTCATTTACAAATGAAAGCTCAAAACTAGCTGTTTCAAAAATAGGAAGTTGGTAGGTAATGGGTTAAGAGATACATTAATCCTTAGTAGCTAACCTACCTATGTGATCAATATACGTAGGATTTACCGATCGCTTCCCAGGAATGGATTTTACAGATATAATATATTGCAAACATCTACTGAAACATTTTCAAATTACAAAAATATATTAAGTGCATTTTATTTAATTTTACAATCTTCGTGGTAACTTAGTTTTGTCAGAGAATGCACTATATTAAATTAAAATGTAATACATCATAGATTCTTTTAAATTATAGTATATTGGTAATATACATTACTAAAGGCCAACGGCCGGCCCTAGCGTGGAGGGGAGAAAACATATAACATGATCAAACAGTATCTTGCATAACGTAGATACATTCGGACGTAGGTACTAAAAATGCGGAGTTAAAATGTCACAACGTAGTAAACCGACGGAAGCTACAGTAAATTCTTGGATTCGAGATATTGCTAATTTACAATTTGATGGTAGACAATTGTATTGCACTAGATGTAACAAAGCAATTTCATGGTCATGCAACACAAATATTAATAGACGTATTTCCTCAGAAAACCATAGTAGGTGACTTTATTTTCAGTGACATGCAACGTAATTTTAACTTATATTTAGTGGAATTTATGATAGGATGTAACATACCGTAGTCGAAACTACGCAATCCACTTTTTATATATTTGGAAAAATATATTAGTGGCAAATATAGCAATGTTAACGTGCCCTCAGGATCTACACTAAGAAAAAAATATTTATCAACTTAGTGTGAAAATATTAGACAGAAAATTTCTTCTGAGCTTATGAGAAGTACATCTGGCTTAGCGTCGATGAAACTGCTAATGCTTGCCGGTATAAGGTAGCGAATGTTTTTGTGGGTGCATTGGAGGAAAATTATTCAATGAGCGGGCACTTGATTGCCTCTAAAGTTTTAGAAGCTACAAATTATCGCACTATTGTGGAGGTGATGAATAGTATACATGAGTTTTGGGATGACAAATATGCAGAAAATAAGGACAAGTTTTTATTATTTCTTACCGATGGAGTGAATTATATGAGAGCCTCTGGAAGAATTTTGAAGGAACATATCAGAATATGCTTCATGCAACATGTTTAGCAAATGGGCTTCATAGGATTGCTACCCTAATGCTGATAAATTGATATCTAGTGTAAAGAAAGTTTTTCTAAAAGCACCAAGTCGTGTACGGTTATTTCATGAAATTCTACCAAATACTCCATTACCTCCACAGCCCATTATAATACGATGGGGAACTTGACTAGAGGCAGCATAGTACTATTACTGTCATTTTGAAAATGTGAAATTCCTAATACAACAGTTAAATACAAATGACGCCGTTGCGATTTCACAGGCGCAATAACCATTTATGGATCCAACTGTTCAAGAAAATCTGGAGACCATGCAAGGAAGTTTTTCACGAATTCCTCTAGCCATATGGGACTTTCAATATTAGCCAACTTCAGAATTTACCACAGTTGATACAATAAACATTCTGTTCGATCTTCGACAATATATTTTTCAATTACAGGGAGAAATGGGAGGGTACAAACAAAATTCCAAACTATTTAAAAAAAATCCCGATTTGTTACGATGACAGGTGTAATAGACCTTTTAAACAGCAAAGAAATAGACTTTGCTACACCGGGCATGAATGTGGTGACTTTGCGAAAGTTTATTTATTTTAAGTATGCTCCAGTTCATCTGGCAACGTCGTCTCGCAATATAAATGGATTTTCAACGAAAGGCGCCGAAGTTTAACTACAAAACATTTAGAACAGATATTAATAATATACTTTTATTCTTGTAACCGATAGTGAAAAATACTTGTGTGTGTAGTTTACTGTTAAGTACATCCCCCTATACCTCCAGTTGTCTTTGAGTGATTGTTTATAATAAACTGACTTTATCGACTTTGGATAATACGGAATTCGCTAAAGAAAAATTTAAGGTAAGATATCGTTTCATATATGCATGCAAATCTGATACATAACCACTTAAAGCCAACCCAAGTTTTAAGGCATATCCGGTTGGTAAATCCTACCTCTGGACTGATCAATTAATATCACATGGTATACCTCAGTTATTTCAAGATTATAAACCGTATAGGTAAGAACAATGCTTGTTAAATATTGTGTAACTCCATAATTTTATCATTAAATGAATCTTTTTTTGTTAAAAACAGTAATTATACATATGTATTATGTGAATATAAAGATAAATGGTGCATGAATATTACTACAGCCCACCCAAATATTTATATTTTAAAGTCTGTCTATATATATATATATATATTCAACTTATATGACTGTGATAGCGTGGCCAATCGCACAACACTGATGTCGGGTAACAGTAGAATAAGAAATTGAAAAATTATTGTACAGTATTTGCAATATAAAAAACGTCAGCTTCTTTGATTATGTCTATCTGAATGTTGGCTTTGTGAAGCAATGCATTTTTCCTGGTATATTCAAAGGGACTAGAGTAGTACCCATCTTTAAAAAGGGGGACGTAGAGGAGATAGACGATTTCCGCCCTATTTCAATCATACCAATTTTTGGAAACATTTTGGAAATTTTAATAAAAACCAGACTTGAAAAATTTATTGAAACACATTTTCTCCTTAATAACAGTCAATATGGTTTTCGTAGGAACCACTCCACAATTCAGGCAATGTATAGTGTCGTGCAAGGCGTAGTCGGGGGACTTGAGGAAGGTAAACATACAGCAGTAACTCTGTGTGACCTCATACGGTATATTGCTGGAGAAGATGACCTACTATGGAGTAAGAGGAATACCCCTATCACTCTTCGAGTCCTACCTCCATAACAGGAAGCAATGTGTTAATTTTAAAAATTGTATGTCTGATTTGGAATTTATTAAATATAGTGTACCACAGGGATCGGTCTTGGGTCCGCTATTATTTATAACACATTAATGATCTCTATTATCATCTACCTTCTGAAAAATGTGCGTTCTTCGCTAATATGACACAACTCTAATATGTTCTGAAAAAGATAAAAATAATTTAACTCAAATCGTTAATAATATGGCACTCAAGGCCGAATCCTGGTTTACCTCTAATAATTTAAAATTGAACAAAATAAAGACACAAAGAATCACATTCTCCGCCAGTATAACACTTGTAGAGGGGTGTGTAAAATTACTTGGGACAAGTCTGGATAGCTCTATGATAAGGATATGTCATATAGATGCTTTATGTAAAAAATTATTAAGTAATACCTATCTTCTGAGGCAAATCAAGCATTTATTAAGCAACAATATGTTAGCAAATGCTTATTACTCTATATACCATTCATTTCTGAGTTATGGGATAATTCTATGGGGGAATTCACTTGCGGCTACTCGTGTTTTCAAGATTCAAAAAAAAGCAGTACGTATAATTTCAAATGTGGCATTTTGAGATCACTGTAAACCCTTGTTCAAAAGCTATGGCATTATGGCAGTACCTTCACTTTATATCTATCATTCGCTGCTTGAAATCCATAGAAATATATTACCATTTAACAACAGTTCTGATATACATAACCATCAAACTAGATCTTCCAACTTACTCCGAGCCCCTAAACATAGACTCCAAAGATCCGAAAAAAATGCTTTAGATCTAAGGCTATATAATAAGTTACCTACTAATTATATACTTTTTTTTTATTAACCTAAAATAGTAGTTTTAAAATTTTATAATATATTTAATCACTGTCTGTTACAAATGCAAAACAGCTTATTAATGTTAATTGTAACCAATATAGACAGCTTAGTTAGACTTGCTACAAATATCTGTATACAATGTAATCAATAAAGTTCTATTCTATTCTATACAAAAATGAATTGCGAAAATCTCTTACTTTGATACATTAAGATTTTTTTTGCAACTCAAACTTGTATCCGAATGAGTTAAGACTACCATGAAAATTTTAGATTCAATAATGAATTAATTTCAGCAAAATAAGAATTTCACGCATCAATTGGTAATATCTTCCATGTTCATAGAAACATGTTTTCTTATTTTGGTCTCAAGAATCGGCTTTCGAGAGATTTCAGTGTATTTTTAAAACACCCTGTATAATCGAGTACACAGGGTGTCCCAGCCTCGCGTCGGCCAAATGTCCTGGCTCTCGTATAAGAGATATCGAAATATTTCAAAAACGGGGTGATAGAGGGCGCAAACGTCCATTTAGGCGTGACGACATAAATTTATATTTTTTTAAATGGAACACTAGGTATATTATTACATATTTGAATTCTCATTTTAAACGATATGCCACTTGATGGGTCTGCGATGGGTCAGTACCATGATATGGGTGAGTTTGTACCAAAAACATGCAAACTTTGTGAGCTCACTGTGACGTAATGGAAGGACATTTTGAGATCTAGATTATGTCAAAAATTGTCAAACACCCTGTAGTTTACGCTACTGTTATCGGATCTAACGAAATCGGTCATTTTATACCGGGTGAGTCAGGAAACGCCAAAACTATTTTTTCTCATTTATTTCAAATGTATATTATGACACCACAGGAAAGCCCTTTGAAAGAGCTTTCCACTGATATAAAGGTTCAAGGGTCTATCTATTATGGGTGCCAAGAATTTGATGGCAAAGTGGCACAATTCGAGGTTTATTAAAAAATTGGACATCTTCGTTAATTTTATTTAGCATTATATTGCAGAAATTAATAAGATTTTGAAAATCTTCCCCATAAAGGTCTTGGTCTAATTGAATGTGATAGGGGTGATATTTGTATTTATTGATGATACGATTTACAGAAGTTTTACTTACACCGGTTTGTTGTTCAATTTCACGACAACTTGTCAATTCGTGTTCTTCATTATTTACAACCATGTTCCTCAATTTTCTTTTGATATAACACACATTACCAGTGTCCTCAAATCTTTCTTTCAAGTTTTTGAATGAGTTGGGATCAGGAGTTCGTCTCTCGGGGTATTTCATTCCATAAATCCTTGATGCCAATAAGCAATTCCTATCAGCTTCTCCCAAACAATATATCATATCAGTTAACTCTTGTTGGGTAAATTTCATTGTTACTCGTTCGTTTCTACTAAGAAAAATATCATCACTCGAAATTTTACAACAATAAAGTAAACTATTGACAAGACTGGTACATTTATGACAGGTACCTACTTAATTTTTTTGAATTTATTTCGATAAATTAAAAATTAGAAGCAATTTGAAATTCTCTACAATTTTTTTTTATTTATTCTTTCGATGATAGTACGTGGAACAACAGTTTCCCAAACTTAACAAAAATTTTACTATCTTTCATTGAATTGAAAAAAAAAAGTATTTTTGGTCTTATTTTAGAAGAATGAATTACACCATTTTAAAGCTGAGAAAAAAATACTACGAAAAGCTACGTTTTATTAAGCACCGTTCTAAAATAATAAATCATTTCGCGACAAAATTATGTTGGACTAGATCATGACATGAATTTATACACGCATTTCAGAAAAAAAAAATAAATTTATCAGGCGTTGACTATTTTATAATTAAGTATTTTTCTGCACTGAAGTACGGTATTTTTCTCCGAGTATAAGAATAATTATTTTTTTCTTACTGAAAAGCGCCGATTTCAGCGAACATTCACAAAACAATTGAAAATTGAGCGTAATTTTTTAATAAACCTCGAATTGTGCCACTTTGCCATCAAGTTCTTGGCACCCATGATAGATAGACCCTTGAACCTTTATATCAGTGGAAAGCTCTTTCAAAGGGCTTTCCTTTGGTGTCATAATATACAGGGCGTTTCATTTGAAAAAATGAGAAAAAGTAGTTTTGGCGTTTCCTGACTCACCCGGTATAAAATGACCGATTTCGTTAGATCCGATAACAGTAGCGTAAACTACAGGGTATTTGACAATTGTTGACACAAACTAGATCTCAAAATGTCCTTCCATTACGTCACAGTGAGATCACAAAGTTGGCACGTTTTTTATACAAATTCACCCATATCATGATACCGACCCATCGCAGACCCATCAAGTGTCATATCGTTTGAGTCGTCTTTAAAAGGAGAATTCAAATATGTAATAATATACCTAGTGTTCCATTTAAAAAAAAACATAAGTTTATGTCGTCACGCCTAAATGGATCACCCTGGATATTTCAAAATATTTTTAGACTATGTACCTTTGCGCCCTCTATCACCCTGTTTTTGAAATTTTTCGATATCTCTTATAAGAGAGCCAGGACATATGGCTGACGCGAAGCTGGGACACCCTGTATAGTTAATTTAGAGTTAATTTGATTTTAAATAAAAATTCTTAAAAGTAAAACAAAATTTCGCATGTTTTAAAATAATATTTGTTTTAATATTTTTGATATTATAATTTTTATTATATCTTTCTTAGTAGAATTCTTTGTGTTGGCATTCTACAAGTGTATATACGTCCGCATAAGGAATTTGAAAAATTAACGCAGCTGCGAATTCTTAGGCCATAAAAACTTATCAGATTATTTAAATATTTAATGTGATTGCTTAATTCGGAGGTCACAAGCATAAAAATTCGCCATGGTTCCTCGGCAGGGAGCACTGTTTTTTTTCAAAGCAAGCAACGAAATGTTTTAATATTAATATCGCAGTTCGATTTTTTTATGATGTTGTATGGTGGATGTAATAATTCAGTCTATACTGGAGGTCAGAAGTATAAAATGTTGTGCTTTCAACACTGTTTCTTTTTAAAGTAACTCATGGAACTGCATAATGAATTACAATTAATTAAAAACAGGCCCGAAACAACATAACAATAATTAATACAAATTAGTATGCCTCACTTTATTTAAATTAGAAAATAATTGTGAATTAATGGTCAAAATCTCTATACCTTACAAATGATGTTTCATAAATCCATGTAATTTATTTTATTTTTAATTAGTTGTAGAGAATATTTTATGGAGGTTTATACCTTTCATTAAAATTGCAAATTTTAGCCTAACAAGCGCTGTTTTATACTTAAAATTAATAAATAATTTTAATTTTATGTAATAAGCCTGCTTTCCTAAATAACCTAGCTTTTTAATTAAAATTTTAAATGAAATTCTTGATTATCTTTTAATGTCAAAGTGGTCGCCATTTAAATTTTGACAAGGTACTATTAGCCTTATAAATGTAAATTATTTTTAATTATTTTAAATAAAATACCCTAAGTTATGTAACCATTTCCGGTTCCGCTGGATTCACTTAATTAATTAGTTGTTTGTGATACAACAAACCTAATTTAAAAAATTTAAAGTTTACTTAAAATGTTTATTTCATATTCTTTATTATAACAAGGTGTAAATATATATTCGTGCTTATATAGGTCCAAAACTCGACATGTAATTTAAAATTCAAATTTCATCAAATTCCATCTACCTCGTTTACGCGTCGCAAAGCCATCATTTTACCTCAACAAAAATAAAAATATGCATGTCAAAGCGGATGAGTTGGTTATTATTTATTTGTTTTAATATTTTCGAAGCATATTTGCAGTGTGCCAAATCGGAGAATAATACTAAGGCTGGGAATTTTCCAAATTTTAGTATTCGAATATTCGTTCGAAAAAATAATCGAATATTCGAATTATTCGGATATTCGAATAATCGGATTAATCGAATTATTCGAATAGGTATTCAAAATATTCGTATATTCGAGTATTCGGATATTCGAATTATTCGAATAAATCGATTATTCGAATACGCGAATAATACGAATTATTCGCATAGGTATCCGAATAATCCGGATCCTCGAATAATCATTATTAATAGGTATAGCACTGAATACCAGTGAATACTCTATTTGAGTATTTGGTTGGATAGACCACAATAATAGTCGTGAAGTAATCCACTAAACAGGCAATTTGATTTGTTTTCCATGCCCACAATAGGGTATGTCTCCTGTACATGTGCTTTAAGGGTCAGAATTATTCAGTTAGTATTTTATTTTAGGATTGAGGCGCTATTGTTCACATTTAACTATTGAGGCTTAAATAAAATGAAAACAGAGCTAGTTTATTATACCTCTGTCATAACTATTTTTCCTTTTCGAAAAAAATAAGTAAGTACTCTAAAATTAGAATGTTTATAAAAAAGACGCAGATTGTGAAGGTAAAACAAATACATGAAAAGTCATTAGTTAAATATTTACAGGTTTTCTAAAATTTAAAATTTAATTTTAACCCCTGCCTTAGTACAGTAAGAATAAGGTCGAGGTGAGAAAGAGATGGAATAGTTTGACTGGGAGTAAAACGTGCCACTAATGTGGTCTATCTATATATTTGGATTTTAGAATAGGTACCTACCTATACCTACTATCTACCTATTTTGGTTGGATGCATGCTGCATACCTATTCGTACATAATTTAATAATGTATTTTAAGATTCAAATTTACTAAAATATAATCGAATATTCGAATACTCGCGTATTCGATTATATTCGAGTATTCGAATATTTCGAATATTCGAATGTTCGAATAATTTCCCATCAGAATAATTCGTATTCGAATACTCGAATATTCGAATACTCGAATTATTCGTATTCGATTCCCAGCCTTAAATAATACGGTTACATGAGGGGTTACACTTACTTGCACACCTAGGTTGATCACATATTTTGGAGATCCATTTACGAAATTGACAAAAAATATACCTTTTCGATATAAATATGGTATAGTAAATAATGGTCCTTGCTCTCAATCCCCCAGATTTTCTTCTGGGGCCACATAAAAAAGCTTGTTTTATTC
Source organism: Rhamnusium bicolor (assembly GCA_029963845.1). Taxonomy (NCBI): domain Eukaryota; kingdom Metazoa; phylum Arthropoda; class Insecta; order Coleoptera; family Cerambycidae; genus Rhamnusium; species Rhamnusium bicolor. Next base: position 560,017 of record JANEYF010001271.1, on the reverse strand, counting down.
CACCGAAATCATAAACGAAGATAATTAACGACAAAAATATTTGAAGCAGCAGATATATTCGAATATAGTCGGATAATCGAATATATTCGAATATTTGGAGTATTCAAATATGTTCAAATTTTCAAATAGGTATATATATCCAAAGTAGGAGGTAGGTATTAGGTAGATATACCCTCAGAAAGGGTTGTTCTAAAGCAGGTAACATTGTTACCACAAGCGTTCCTGCCTTAAATCAAATAACGAGAAAAAAATTTGTTGTTTAAGCAGTAACTTATCCAACCTTTGATGTTAAGGGGATCTTTTGTAATCGTTTTTGTTTATAAAATAATATTTTTGTACTTTACAGTTTTTTTTTTGAGGACATAGCCCTCCTTGTACTTGTGCTTTGTAGTAGTAGTAGTTGCTGTTGTAGTTTGTTTATGTAGTTCACGTATTAATAATCAAATCATTTTCTGTGACCAATTCCCGCAAGTTTAATTTAAATTGTTTTGTTGTTCAGTCTAAACCCGCATTAATTTTAAAAATAATAACACTAATAAAAAAAATGCACTGAACAGTATAAACTCTAATATATACCAAAATATTCATACCTATAACCTATTTGACCGAATCAATTTAATAATAATACAATAATATTCACAGATTTGTATTATTAAAAATGGATTTGCCACCAGCACCTGAAAGTATATTACGCATAGTAAGATGTAATTGCAAAACCGGCTGTAGTGCCATGAAATGTAGTTGCCGAAAGAATGGTTTGGAATGTACCAGTTCATGTGGTGAGTGTCAAGAAACAAATTGTGAAAATAGTCCGCAGCGAATAGAAGATGAAGAAATGGAAAGTAGAGATGAAGATTATGATGAATTGTGAAAAAACAGCCAAATCATTTTAATTTTTGTTCAATAAAGGAAAATAACCCATACTTTGAAATAATGGTTTTTTGTTCTTGTAAGTCCAATGTGTAATAAAGTTTTCTCTAATATATAATAGGCAATTTGAGTGATTCAATACCAATCTTACCTATTCAATACCTATTTTATGCTTTTATCTTTGTATTTTAAACATTTTTGCCAAGTTACACCTTATAAATACAAATTTATACACAGTTATAAATTTTGTAATGAAAAATACAAATTTCAGCCGCCATCTTGGATTTTGACTGATTTCCTGCGCCGGGATTAATGGGGATTTTGAATATGTTAAAATAGACACTTTTCACAATAGAATGCAAAAATAATCATTTGTGTTGCAATTTTGCCCAGGTCAAGGGAATTTTTACACCATATTGACTGCACTAATTAATCGAATAGTTTCAATATTCGAACCATTCGATTCATTCGATTATTTGGATAGTTCGATTATTCGATTAATTCAAATAATTCGAAAATTGGAATATTTTTCGAACGTGTATTCGAATACAAAAATCAGGGAAATTCCCAGCATTAATTACAATACACATTTACATTTCTTATCCTTGGGAACAAATTCTGTTTCAACTATAATTAAATATATTAGAGTAATAATTGGTACCAATTAGTTAATTTAGTAAAGGAGTATAATATGCTTGTATGTCTTCTTATCTATAATTAGTAATTACCTCTCTATCTACAAAGTAGGAAAGAATAATGATGAGATAATGCTTAATGTTTTGACTATGCCGACTTGTACTTGTTCAACGAAGTCAAATAAATGTATATAACTACACAAGCTTTTTTTTGGTGCCGAAGAAAATGTTACTGAAATTCGGTTACCACATTTGAATTTTGTGTTATCGATTATTAAGGCTAGCGTTAGCGCTAGCGATAGCTGTACATATATTTCATTTTCCTAGACAGCGCGTTTTTGAAATGATATGATGAGCTCATGAAAGTAAAAAAATAAGTTTCTTTGCACATGAATCAGAAGATACCTCATTTTTCCGATGGAAGAATTTGGTACACGTTCCGAGTAATTGACTAGAAATATTTTAGTTTATATTTGAAATTGCGCTTTCAGTTGCGTAGAACTAGGAAATGTTGTAGTTTAATCTTTTCTATGACAGGAACAGATTTTCTGGCAGAAACCGATCTTATATATAAATCAACCTATAATTACATGAAATCCAGTTAAAATGTGCAAGCAGCATTTCAAACACCTGATATCAACCAATATGTATTGCCAAAAACGGAACTGTATTAATTCATTTTATTGGCAGGTTGGTTTAATCGGTTTGGTGATGGGAAATTTATCTGAAATTGCCCACAAATGTACCAATAATGTGTGGAAAGAAGTTATAGCAAATTTGAAATGAAAACTAGACATGATAGGTCATTTTGTTCTCTCTTTGTAGGTACCTAAATGACATCTATTTATATCACAAAAAGAAGTGACACTTTACATTACAAGCTTGTGAATTCCAGCACTAATCGGTTAGCATAGCACAGTTCCACTTTCATTGGGAAGTTTTTTCATTGCAGATATGTCTTGATGAAATCTTTCCCCATGTTCATCACTTAATCAGTCACAATTCTCCGGAAAATAATTAAAAGGGAATGAAAAAAATAAACTTTTACTGATATATTGCATCCTAGGTCTTGGCATGCCGTGAGTAGATTTTCAATTTCTTGGTAATTGTCAGCCAAGCAACTCATTAGTTTAATTTATTTCATGCGACTTTTTCTTTTCTTGGAGTATTTCATCAAATTGGTGGTCTCTATATGGACTTCTTATTTGAGGATGACAAAAAAACGTTCCCTCCATCGAATCAGGTAACTTTGCAAATATTGGAATCCTGGTCCGTTTCTGTCCATTGATTTTACAAACTGTTTCAGTAATCACAATTTGCTGTGAAATGGAAAATATTTTTTCTGGACATCAACCAATGAACGGCTCTTTTTGGATGTTTTACTTCCGGGGTTTGGTGATCTTTAAGGCCTCTCCTTTCTAATATAATGCAAAAAACTTGCTCTGCGGTCCCATTCACAGAAGGAGCAACCATATTTTGTATAACCCAGATGGGTCTCTGACAATAAAGCTATATCTTCAATTCACCGCAATTTTCCACTAATATTCCTTGATTTAATATACCTAATTACCAGCTCATATTGTCATATAACTCTTTCATATGAATTGCGTGTCCTATAGGAATGGATGAACACAAGTCGCCATTATGGAGTAAAACGGCTTTTAATTAAATTTAGAAGAGTCTATGAAGTCTCCAGTCTTGAGGTTTATGCTCAATACTAAGTGATTTCATTAAATTAGCTGTCACCACAAACTACAAATTCCTTCTCTATTTTAGAAAACTGGATAAGGTTCTTTTGTCGATGTTTGTATACAGGCGATCGTACATTTTCCTTTAAAAGGTTCCATTCTTGTAATCTAGAACCTAATAGCTCTGCTTTATTCTTTGACAGTTGTAACTCTAAGATCATTTAGATCAGTTTGCCTAATTTTGAGTGGTTCATTATACAGATGAATCTGCACAAAATCGATATCAGCTGGAATTGAAGCTTAAGAAGAATCACCTTGGACACGACCTAATTGTTCATCAGATTCAATAGTGTATAAAGATGGTGGGTTAGAAATAGGAAGGTCTTCTGTATGCAGAATTGGTAGAATAGCAGATTATAATTTCAAATGTAGTTTTGCTCAACGAAATAAAATTGAAGCGTTTTATGATTTTCACAATTTTTAGGTAGAATTTATTTAACAAATTTGTAGTAATTTTGGTTTTGAAGACCAAGAAAATCCAAATCCTCTTTTTGGTACATATAATTTAATGGCAATTTAGACTGCGTACTGTCACTATCTCTAATAATTTCAATAGGGAACTTGCACCTTTTTTTTACTTCATAAAAATGTTCTACAATACTAAAAAATAAGATATGCAAAATATGACGCCTTAATTCCCAATAATAAATTTGTTATAAATTATTAAAGTTTCGCGCGCGAGCGAACCGTTTAAAACAGGTTCAAAAGCGCGGGAGTAGTCGTGACATCACACCATACAATTTACAAACGATGACGGAGATCCCAGCACTCGACCGCTTGATTTCAGATAAATTTTAAGTGTATACTTAAAATGGAAACAAAAACTCTTTATTTTAAATATTGCGTTGTACTGTTGTGTAAGAATACTACAATGAAAGTGCCAGATAAAGTATTTATAATATTGCCAGAAGATAAGATTCGTCGATCAAAATGGCAAAAGCGTGTAGAAGAAATGAAAAAGACATTTCACAGAGCAGTAGGTCTCTACATGTGTGTGATCATTTTAATGTAAGTACTTGCATTATTAAATACTATATGTCTATCTACAGTTTTTCGCAGGCGTTCAATAAAATATTTCGAATTCCGAATTATTGAATTTTAATTAGGGTAGGATTAAAGAAGGAATGTGTATACAATGTTAGAAAATAAGATTAGTAGATAGAATATAATTTAGTGATACTAAATAAAGATAATTTCCTGGTGCGAAAGTAAACAGCTATTTATTATTATACTCTTCGCAAATACGATTACGAAGAGTTTATTGCATTTGATCGGGACATTTCTAAAATCGTTAATATCGCTCGCAGAGAAAAAAATCATTTCGTTCGTCATCGAATTCTGAACAACTTTCAAAATGTCCGTCTGTTCATCTGTCCGTCCGTCTGTCCGTCCGTCACGTTTCTTGTAAGCACGATAACTAAAGAAAGAAAAGTCCGATCGAATTGAAATTTGGGCTATAAGTTAGTGTTAGCTAGAGGAAGAAATCCATTGTTTTTGAAAAAAAATCAAATAGTAAATAAAAAAGTTATAGGACATTTTATTTAAAAATATGAATCTACAGAGGGTTGCAATTTTCAATGTGCTACTAAAATTCAAGTAATTTTCTATAGACACCAAAATGCTGTAAAATATACTACACAAATTTCGCCTACGCAGTCGACATCATCGGGAGATGAAAAAAAGTTGAAAATTAAATATGTGATCAATATATTAGGTATAGTAAGAATGAATCTTAGTTTATACTATAAAATATACTGCCACGCGTTTCGCCAATACAGTCGGCACCATCGGGAGAGAAAATTAAATATGTAGTCAATACATTAGGTATTGTAAGAATGAAGTTTATAAGACAAACACAAGATTCTTTTCAAAAAACTGCGAAGAGTTTCCTACAGAATGTGCAACAATTATATAAAAGTTCAATAACACTACTGTCTGCGAAGAATAAAATGTTTACCTCTAGTATATATAGTATATTGCAAATACCTTTCCCTTGCCCTTTAATTTATTCTATTCAAATCTTACATTTATCTATTATGTGAATGATAACACGACACAATCACTTATTTCCCTTGCCCCAAAACATAGTACGAAAATACCTACGATAGGTAATTATACATTTGCGCAACATTTCCTTTGCAGCAAATGTCTTCTATAGAGACACTTTACACGTGTGTACAAAAAAAAACACGAAAAATATAGAAGTGGCTGTTGTAAAGAATTACCCTAAATTCTTTCAAACATAAGACTAAGTCTGCTAAAAATGCTTAGTTGCGACTAAGCATTTTGTAGTTATTTCATTTTATTCCGTGATCAAGTCATAACTATTTTGTTTATAAATTATTACTAAAAGCTAAAAAAAATACATACTTCTCTGCCTTGACCCCGCGGACCTCTCCAAGGGAAAAACTTTCACTATTTTGTATAAATGATGCCACCATAAACATATCCACTTTAGGCAAATTATCAGATTGGCCCTTTGAAAAACCTTGTTCAGTCATTTTAAAATATCTGTACAACTACAATAAGGGGTACTATAAAACACAATTATATATTTATATCAGAACAGTCACTAACAAATCAACCACAGTCTAATAACACCATATTGTATATATGTTTATATAGAATGTCATACTTTGTTAATTTGTTTGTATTATTATTTTTAAGTATTTTATGAATGAATTGATTTTTAGTTTTCTTTTTTTCTGTATATATTTATATATTAATATAAATCTTACTCTGTACCCCATACAAGTTGTAAATAATCAACTTAATTGTGAATAAAGATTTTAAATTGGAATTGGTAAACATCTGATTGTGTTGCTTCCCGGCGCGACGACTACCGAATATTGTATGGTGTGACGTCACAGTCAATAGTAGCTCGTTTCGGGCCACTTCAATTTTATCGCTGTTTAGATCCTTCATACTGATCGTGTGGAATTAGAAATCTTATTTTTTTTGTGAAGTACACGTTTTATTACAACGTTACGCTATGTTTTTTAGTATTATGTTTATTTTTAAAATTATAGGCAAGTTCCTTATTCTCTGGATAGTTGAGGGTAATAGTTTTGCCAAATTTTTCTAAAATATTACTACGACCCTCTTTCCTCATTTTTAATGTAGGTTAATTTGGCTCTCAAAATAACTTAATATGTCCATGAAGTATGAAGGCATTTTTGATCTAAGTTTAATTTAATCTTTAACTCACCACTATTACATAAAAGATCGGTGATTCCTGAAGATATCTTATACGTAAGAAATAAATACTTTACTACCTGAGTATCAAATTGAAGGTTGTTATAACTCTCTAGTAAGTTATTAAGTGAGAATTTAATAATTGTTGAAGTCATGGAATTAGTTTTACTTTGAATTTGGTCTATTTTGTTTGTTAGTTACAGGGTTGGAAAAAATCACGATTTTTAAAAAAAAATCAAAAATCAATGATTTTTATTTAAAAAAAGCAAAAAAATCAGGTTTCTTTGATTTTTTTGAATTTTTTTCAGTTCTACTCTAATTTTTGAAAACAAATACGATTTCTCCATACACTATTTTTTTTGTATTCTCTAACTACCAATTTGCACATATAAATTATTCACGTCACTGGAAATATTCTCTAAATGGTCTATATTTTCATACAAACAATAAAAAATCAGCATTTTCCTGTTCTGACAAGCTTGGTGGTCAGTTTCATTAATTTCATAGATACCGAGGCAACGCGCGACTGAATTGTAAAATAATAAATATAGTTTAAAAAAACTAAAAAATACGCTTTTAAAGCACATCAAACTAAAAAGTGAAAAATAATTATTAATATAAACTGAAAACAATAATGAACGAAAAATACTAGTATTATTGTGAAAAAAGCGTGGGTTGCTCGATATACGAAAAAATATGGAACAAAGCGCCCCACGCTTTTTTCACAATAATACTAGTATTTTTCGTTCATTATTGTTTTCATATTAATAATTATTTTTCACTTTTTAGTTTGATGTACTTTAAAAGCGTGTTTTTTAGTTTTTTTAAACTATATTTATTTTTCACTTTTTAGTTTGATGTGCTATGAAAGCGAGTTTTTTAGTTGTTTTAAACTATATTTATATTGCTTATTGATGCTGATATTATAACATATTACGATCCAGATATTTCTGAAAAAAAAAATTTTTTTTATTTCAGCCGTGGGATTTGAACTCACTCCCGAGGAGTCCGTGGTTTCGCGTCGACTAAGACTTGCCCGCTCAGCCAACGACCGAACTGAGAATCACTGAATATACTTACAATATTAAGCCTCTTGCTCTCACGCAGAGGATACGTGAGGAAAGGACTGTCGATCCTGATCAGGATAATGATATAAACTTATCAAATTATTGTATTGTTGCCGGTTCTTCGTAAGTGTACAAAGTTTCAATTAAATCTGTCCGTTTAAAGTGGGTCAAAATCGAGTCCAAAGAGTCGGTTACAAACAAACAAACAAACATACAAGTGAAGCTAATAAAAGCGTGTTAAAAAAAACAGAAAGAGGAAAAACCAGTAACAGAGCGGTGTGTAAAAATTGTAAAAAAGAAATGCAAGGACTTGTTCAAAGATTAAAAAGCATGAAAAGTGCAGGAAGTTGATTTAACTGCAAGTATTCTAAATCTAAATAAATGTTTATTTTATTTAAGGGGATCTTAGTTCGTTAGCTGGAAATAGTAATTTAATATAGATGATCTGGCGACTTTTTATTACGTCATTACTGTAAATTGTGATTCTTATAACTTTAAAGGATAGTCTTTGCACAGAGTGAAATTTGTTAGTTGACCAACTCCAATGTGTGAACAGAATAATCTATAAAATTAGAGTGTCGACAATTTCCGAAGGCAAATATAACAACTAGTGAAAATTAGCTTAGATTTAGCAACAAACCTTGTATTAAATGCATTAAATTAAAATCAACTCTATATTCCTGTGGTGTGTTACTGTCTCATATACTAGATTCCTGCATTTAAATTAATAGACGCTATTTAAATGCATTCATTTAAAATTACTAGTCTTTTCTAAACAAAAACAGCCATTGCTCTATTATACAACCAAAGCTATTTGCAGCAATCTATTATTTGAATTGTGTAATGGCGGAAAGTCTGTTTAAAGATGGAAAATCAATTTTTTGTGCCGTCTATAGATGGCGGCGCAGTCAAGTAGGTTTAAATCAATTAAGTATAATCGGTTTCGAGAAGACGGTTGGAAATTGTGCTTCTGAGAATACTTGGCTATTGATTAATAACAGTAAAACACTCAGTAACAACATCCCATCCCATTTAACAGAAATTAGACTGCATTTTTCAACTTGCGCTATTGGATAATGATTGTATTCTGGCAATTTTAGAATTACTGTAATGGTAAATTGGTAATAGCTAATTTAATAGAAGAACTAAGTGATTTAAATTAATTTGTTGTGGCACTTTAACTATGCAACATTCAAAATAACCATCAGAAATAGCACGCTATTAACACAGCAAACAATGTTTCGCAAACACTTTGAAAAACCCTCCATATTGGGTGAAAGAACTAATTTAAGAGGCAAATATAAATTAAATTGATTAAGTACATTTTAAATTAAACACTACAGGTATTACCCTGAGGGTATCTCAAGGTACATTATGTGGGAGAGACAACGGACACACACCCATTGTCCGAGTATGCTAGGATTAATTTCTAGTTAAGAAAAAATCCTAGCTCCTTGATCGGGAATCGAACCCAGGACTTCAGGGTGAGAGGCAAGTATAGTTACCACTCGAACACCAAGCCGCACAATTTGCTGGCATGTCTCTTAATTCTGTATATTTTATATGAAAACATTAATTAATTATCAAAAAAAGGCAACTGAAACCGTTAAGATTAAATACTAGCATCATTTTGAACTTTTTGTTCTTTGTTTACCTATGTAAAATTTTTAATTTGTTCTGTGGTTCAAAATAAACGTGCAGTTTTCATATGTCCCAGAAAAATAAATCAAGTGGATTACGATCGTATGATAGAGGAGGTCATGCAATTGGCCAACGTCTTCTAATCCAATGGCCAGGGAAATTGTTGTTTGAAAGATTTCTAACTTTCACACCAAAATATGTCAGTGCTCCCGTCTTGTTGGTACCACGAATTTTATCTTCTGAATGGTGCAACATTCTCGAGTAATAGTCTTTCAAAACTACGAGATAATTCTCGTTCTCCTCTCATTTCGTCTCGAAATTAGAGATCAAGATGGATATTTTTCGATCTCAAATAATTCGAGAGGAGATCGAAATGGAATCAACCTAATTCTCGATATTTTCGGAGATTCTCGGTCTCGAAAATGTATGTAGCATTTTTTACATTTATAAAATAGTACAGTCTCGTGACACGATTCCTCAATAGTTAAAATCTCTTCCCTTCTAAAGCGCTTAGATTTTATTAGTTTAAGAATTTTTCTGCTAGGTGTTGATGGTGAATCGACTCATTTATCGTCATCACTGGCACTATATTCATAATCAACATCCTTCCACGAATCATCATCATCGTTTATTACACTTTTATCGTTTTGCATAGAAATGATTTTAGAGACTGGTTTAAAAGAATGTTTCATATACGATACGCCATTGCACAGTCGCAATTACCAACATTTGATACGCACGTACTTAAAATTTGAAAAATGAGAATCACGAGACGAGGTCAAGAATTGCATTTCGATGCTTATCAAGAACGAGATTGAGAACCTTCTTTAGAGAATTATCGAGATCGAGATCGAGAATGGGTAAAATCTCGTCTCGTCTCGCCTCGTGTCGTGTCAACACTACTTTTGAATCTAATTTCATCGCTCCAGACAATAATTGAGAAATTCGGCATCTTGGTTTACGCGTTGTATCAACGATCTACAAAAATTAACTCATATTGTCATCATGGTGTAAAATTTTAACTTTTTGAGGCCTAAATGGATATAGTCCATTTCGTATAAGCATCTTGTGGATAACCACCTACTATAAATTGACTATCGTGGATATATTACGAGTACTTACACCGGTTTTGTCCAGTTCGCTGCTCTTTAGTAATTGCAGTGCCTCTGGCCGTTTCAAAAGTTTTTTACGTGGATTTAATTCAGCTGTTTCAAAAAGTCTTTGTTCAACACGCCTGATAGCTTTGGATCAAAATTACGACGTGCTATAATTTATTTCTATGACCAATATCTGGATAACGACGACAAATCGTCCCGTCACTTACTATGTCGATTAATTTTTACTTGTTAAATCGATCCCCAAATAAACAAGCATTGAGGTACATCGACATCCACCTCGACCGAGACCGCGACCACGACCGCGACCGCGATCGCTACTTTCATCGCAAACAGTGAGGCAAATTCGTACCCTTACTTTTGAGATTCTCTGTGAAGAGGATCTGTATTTTATTATTGACCAAATATTTGTTTAAGAATCCTATGAACCCTTTCAAGACGTCCAAATAAAATTTAGGAAATCTAGATTTGTATGAGAAAAATAGGGACAAGAGTACCAGTGATAATAATTTAACTAAGAGTTTAACTGTTCACCGCATTGACAGTTGGCATGTAAGTAATAAGTTGCCATTCTGTTGACGTAGATATTAATAATACCGAGGCTATAATTAATAATGCCGAGAATTTTCCAGATTTTAGTATTAGAATATTCGTTCGAAGAATATTCGAATTTTAGAATCATTCGAATATTTGAGTTAATTGAATAATCGAACTATCCGAATATTCGAACAAACCGAATGTTCGAACTATATGAACTATTCGAATAATTCAAATCCTCGAATATTATTGTATTATTATTAAATTGATTCGGTTATCAAATAGGTATAGGTATGAATAATGCTGGGAATTTTCCATATTTTAGTATTCGAATATTCGTTCGAAAAATATTCGAATTATAGAAATATTTGAATATTGGAATTAATCGAATAATCGAGCTATCCGAATATTCGAACTGTTCGAATGATTCGAATTTTCGAATATTATTGTATTATTATTAAATCGATTCGATTATCAAATAGGTATAGGTATGAGTAGTTTGGTATATAATTAGAGTTTTTACTTTTTAGTGCATTTTTGTTAATTAGAATTATTAAAAATTAATGCGATTTTAGACTAAACAGAAAAATTCAAATAAAATTTGCTGGAACTGGTCACATAAAAAATGATTTATTAATACGTGAACTACATAATTAAACTACAACTACTACGGGTATAAAGCACAACAATATATTTTATAAACAAAAACGATTCACGAAAAGCCCCTCAAAATCAGTGGTCGGAAAAGTTACTGCTCAAAAAAAAATAAAAATTCACGATATTTGATTTAAGGCAGGAACACTTGGCGGTGACAATGTTACCTGCCTTAGAAAAAGCCCTTTCTAAGAGTTTACCTACCTAGTATCTACCACCTATCTACTTTGGATACATACTTATTTGAAAATTTGAACATATTTGAATACTCGAATATTCGATATATTCGATTATTCGACTATATTCGAATAATCGAATATATTCGAATAATCGAATATATTCGAATAATCGGATATATTCGAATAATTAAATATATTCGAATAATCGAATATATTCGAATAATCGAATATATTCGAATAAATATTCGATTATTTGAATTAGAATTAATTCGAATTTGAATAGTCAAATATTCGATTATTCGAATTATTCGTATTGAATTCCCAGCCTTAATAATCAATGATGTTGGAATATTAATCAGATGAAATTATTTATATTATTTTAATTTCTAAGAATTTTATGGCATGTTTCATAACAATTACTATTTTTTGCACCTAACCGGATAGAAAATCACCATTGGGTCGTATGCTTAAAGAATGCTAACCAGCTTTTATCATACAGCAATCACAGATTGGAAATATACATGAATCAAATTTTCATTATAATGTAGGCTTTCCACACAATGCGTTAATATATTTTGGAACATTTTAATGTTTTGTTCCAAAAGAAATGCTACTGCTTTGATACTTTAAGCTTAAAATTTCATGGATACAAAGTGTATTTACTTTGATAATAATTTTTCTTAGTTAAATCAGAATTAATTGTGAATTATATAAAAAGAATAGTCAGCTATGTGTATGTTAGTTAAAAATTACATTTTGTACTTAAACCGAAACAATGTTTTGGTAATTATCGAAACTGAACAAGTCTCTCTAATATTTTTACTTCAAAAAATCTGTCTATTTGAGACTGAAAAGGAATTATGTCAGTCAGCATCAACCATTCAGCTGGTGACAAAACTGTAGTTCTGCAATTCTGTTACGAGCTGAATAGAAAAGTATAGATATCAATACTAGGCTAAGTGCCAAAAATATTATTTTTAGGCAGACCTAGAAAACGACTTTATTTTAAAGCGGTTTAAATATTCTATTCATTAAGGAATATAATTGAATCGTTTGGTATTCTTAACATCGAAATTCTCAAAATAGAAAAAACTGTTTTTGGTCAGCAGATTAATTTTAGACATCATTTTAATTTGTTTTATTTTAAATTTGAATAGGTCTTTGTAATCAAACATTTAATATTTTATAACCCACGTACAAAGGGCATTGATACTTTACTGACTTCTCATTTTGATCGTTGATCAGATATTTATAAACACAATTTCGTTTAGATTAGATATTTGAGGCGGCTACAGTCGAATTTTTGCAAGTAAATTTGTATTCTACATCAAAAGCAATGAAAAACAAGGGTTGTACTTCATCATATATTTAAAAATGTAAGAGAACACATAGAGGTTGAATTTTAATCTTCTTCCTATTAGAGAAGACACGTGAGTAAGTTAACAAAAAGCTGAAATAGCTTACAGAAGTTGTAATTTCCATAATCACAAATTTTTCCCGAGTTAAGTGCTTAAATCAAACTCTCATTTTCACCGTACAAATCCAAAGCCTTCTGCATTTTATTTAGCTGTAACTATTGAATTAAATATAAAAATTGTTAAGAAATTTTATATTAAAAATGAAAAAAATCTTTAAAGGCGTAATCATTTAGAGTTTTATTTAATATGAGCAATACGAAAGCGTTTCCGTCAACCCTGGCAGATGTTTTTCAGTTGAGTTAGAAATCTGAATTTTAGATTAGATAGACGTAAAAGCTGGTGCCTGCTTGACAAAAACAATCATTCGTTGCACAACACAATTTTCATTTACTGAATTCATGTGAAGGATCAGTCTCTAAACATGTCATAAGTTTATTGGTTTTGCTACAGAATAAACATAAACAATAATAATAATAATAAAGTGATAAGTACCAAAGTAACTGGTATAATAATGTTATACTAAAATATGGAAGCCAAGTTGATATTTTGTCTAGAAAATTATACATTTATAAAAGCTTTTTCCTTATTTTGTCTTTTTTTCTTTATACTTTTTTTGTCCTTGGTTATAGGTGGGACAGCATAACGGGATAACTCAGCATCCGCTCTGGAACAATATGGTTAACAAACTAAGTAAGAAATAAACAAGAGTGATTTAATCCACGGAAAAATAGTGTGGGATGCCCAGAGGTTTATAATAATCAAAATGAAGAAGTTATAGTAAGCATCGAAGATGATCCTTCTATGAACACTCGAAAATTGCAGTATAATCACATTTTTATGCGTGGAATTTTAAAGAAAAAATGAGCTACATCAATTTAGTCAGCATAAAGTCCATGTGTTACATGAAAGTGATACAGAGCTTAGGCTAGATTTTTGTAGATGGTTGTTGGAGAACATGAATCGTAATCTAGTATTTAAAAGCTCGTTTGGAACGACGAATCAACCTTTACCCAAGAAAGTATTACTAATTTGGACAATCTACATTTGTGACGAGTATCTGCATCAATATCATCAAAAAGGTTTCCAAAGACAATGGTCAGTAAACCTCTAGTACGGAATACTTAGTAATCGGACCTCCCATTTCTCCTGATTGCCTTACTGCTGCAAAATGTCGGGAATGTTTAATTGAAGATTTACCTCTACTACTTGAAGCTGTTCCTAATATTAGGCAGGATATTTGGTACCAACATGACGGAGCGCCGGCACATTTTGGAATTCATGTACGTAATTTTCTAAACCAGCATTTTCCACATCGATGGATTGTATAGAGGACCAATTCGTTGGCCCTCTCGGTCGCCTAATATAACACCGATTGACTTCTTTCTTTGGGGATGCATCAAAGAAAAAGTGTATTAGGTTCCAATTGAAAATCAGACGGACATACTTCGAATTCGAGAAGCAATAGCATTAATTGATGGGCAAATGCTGCAGAGAGTTAGATATTCTAACTTATGCATTCAAATTGATGGTGGATTATTTGAACATCTTTTTTAATAAATTTAAAGTTACTGTTTAATTGTGTACTTGTTTATTTTAAATAAAATAATGTTCCAAATTAATAATTAATTTTAATTTTACCCTCAAGAACCCATATTGTTTCAACATTTGATAGGGCGTGAGTTATGGTAAAATAATGGGCATTCTTGCAACTAAGTTTTTTTTAATCGTAACTATATTTTAAATAAATCTCCATAGAAAACTACTCAAATGAGTAAAATTTATACAGAATACAGAATTGCACTGAAATCTTAAAATTTAGTAAAATAATTATTAGATTTTCACAAAGTGAGGCAGATTTATATAATATTATATACAATGTCTAATTGAAATATATCCTTTTTTTTAAATACTAATGTTTTATTTATAAATAACGCCTGCTCGCTCAAATAGTCTAGCGAGCGGAGATAGAGAGCGGACGTACAGGGTGTACCAGCTACGATATCACTCGTAATTTTTTGGGTAATAATCAAGACAAATTCGTAGTTCAAAACTAATATGATGTACAATGTATATCCAGTCAGTTGAAACGCTATAAAAACACCTGTAATGTTAGATTTCTCATTTGTCTTAATTTAACACCTGCCTACTATGATTTCGCTCTAATAAGGGTATTATTTCTCAACACAAGGCGCCTTGGCCACAGCTAACTACGATGTTATTTAAATTGCGTGCTCTATGGTAGGTATGAGGATGAAGTCTAATCGCTATTAAACGGTTAGAGATATCATAAAGTGGTTTATGCATTTTTGATAGATAATTGAATGTTCTGTTGCATGCAACCAAAATATATTAATAGGAGATTAAACATTTTTAGAAGAAAAATTCATTTCTGACCAAACCAGAAGTGATATGAAAAACTGATTTTACGGAATTTGTTCCAGTAGTACCCTCAAAAATTATAATAATCCGTCATTTTGATTTTTATTTTAATTGGTTTTTCGGACATACATTTTTTGTTTGATATTCAATTATTTCTTTCTTGACGTCGACGGATTCCTCGGATAACACTACATCACATTAGTTTTTGAACTAATTACCGAGAAGATCGCTAGTGACATCTTAGCTGGGACACCCTGTACTACATGCGCCGAGAATTATGCATTAAACAGGTTTCCAGCGTAATAGCTACGTTTTATCAGGAAGCGTAAGCTTTTCTGTAGTTCTGTTTCGTGCGTTTACTGCATTCCAGGTATTTATTAGTTTTGCTGTACTTTTGGTGCGTATTTATATGTTTTATTTTTTGTGTTTATTTATTAATGTGGTGTGGTGGAAGCAGTAAACAAAAAAGCACGTCACGTTGGTTGTTACAAAAGCTGTAAAAATAAAAGGTACACGGAATATTTTTTCTTTTCCTCGTGTTTTAGTAGGAATATTAACGAAAATACAAAACGAAATTTGCACTAAACTTAATTATTACCAAGCACGTCGATTTTTATAGGAAAATAATTAATACTTTTTCAACGACTGTTTTAAAATCTATTTTACTCCACACCACATCATGTGAATAAAAGCACTGTATTGACAATTTTTCTAAAATATTAAAAAAAAGTGCTTTAAAGCAAAATACGAATATCTTACGCACTTAAATTTATTAACGGAAAAAACTGATAAACAACACACAAAATTAGTAACTTGGAGAAATCAATAAAGCATTTGTTTTTTCATACGTAGTTGTTTTATTTTGTAAGCTAAACAATATTTAACAATCATTATTCAATTATTAATAGTAAAATATTTATACTATTGTGTATTTTGTTTCGTTCATCTAGAGAATCTACAGATTTTTTATTTTATACATGTAAAATATAAAAAATAAAATATATACACCTAGCTGCACAAACGGCATTATAGAAGGTTTATTAATGTTGCAAAGTTTACGCTGACAACCATAAACAACTGTTAATGGACATGATATAAGAGGTAAGTCTTTGTAAGCCCCTCACCGACGACAGTCAATTTTTTAAAATAGGCCGGAATTTTGTACTCTACATGATTTTTTTGTCATATAAATGATATCTAAAAACTGTGGACTGTGTAATTTTAAAACTAAACTAAAATAATTGCAATTGTCACAAAAAAATGTTTGCTCCAGACTGTTTGTAAAAAACTTTTTACTACTTTCCTAATAAACAAGAACAGGACAAGCTTAAAAGAAAACTATATTCATCGAGTTACAGAATGTTATATGTAAATGGTGTTTAAATTTCTTTATCAAGATACAACCAAACTTCTATAAAAAGTAATTTATTTAAACAAGCAGATTTAAATGCATTTTGATGTTCTTAAATATATGATGTATAACGCGGCGCCATAGTGATGATGAACGCACCTTTTAGATATTATGACAGATAATGACTTGTATTTTGACAGTTACATATAATAAATAAGAGCCAAATCACCGGAAATGTATATTTATTCGACAAAACAAAAGTCGAGCAGTGTTTGCATGGCAGACTGCGATTTCTAAATATAACAGGTGAGCCGCTATACATTTTCAGTTGAAATACGAACACAACTATCTAGCATGCGACGGCGACATTGCGCGGCATTTGCTTCGGCTAAAAGACCCTTCATCGAATGAATTATGAGCCGCCTTCTATTCGAATATTTCGGCTGTTTTTTTTATGTTGCTCAGGCATTTTGGGTTATTTTCGAATTATTATTAACCGTACTATATCATTTCAGATGTCACCAATTTAGTTTTTGAGGAACACGGCTGTTCCTGTTGAATTCTGATCAGATATAATATTTTATGTTAAATCCTCTTTCATGTGTCTTATTTAAAAAAATCCTTAATTATTAAAGAAAATATCAAGACCATAATTCTTTGCGCGTATAATGATAATAAATGTGATGAAAAATATGTACTTTATTTATGAACGTACCAAAAAACTAATAAACTAGATATTAAAATTGATTTATCCGTATCAGTTTTGAAGCGCACGTTTTAAAAATGTGGTAATATTTCAAATGTCATTTATAACATGTTTCGAATGTTCAATCTGAAAATAAAAAAAAATGCTTCCTAATCATGGTATATTCATATATTCAATAAAGTATTTATCTGAATTTATAAATAACACAACTTTTTAAAATTTTATTTTATCACATTGAATTTTAATTTGAATTCTTTATCCACATATTTGATAAATGGTGTCATTTATAAAGCGACCTATTTGAAACTAACGAAAGGCAAACTTTGACAAAGTTATGTAGTACAGAGGGCATACATTCAAGATTTTTTTTAAACTTATTCTAATACGTTTTAAATACTACATCCAATAAATTTACACCATGTCCTTGAATGCATAATTCCGCTCGACGTAAATTATTTAAGACACGCCGCCGGCATATTTCGGTAGGAATATTGGCAATGGCCAGTTGATTATTGTTTTTTAATTCATCAAGTCATGTAAAGGGTTAATAAAAGCATTTACCTTAAGGTACCCCCATAAATCTGGACAGCGTACTGGATAATCCACGTCCCCGTTTTGTGATAGTAGACGATTTTGGAACATTTCTCCGATACAGTCATGCTTATGTTGGCTATATGTGGTCATGCTCCATTCTGTTGGAACCAATCCCAACTAACAATTATTGTCAAAATTGCGTCTATTCGTCTTACTGAGAGGTTAGAATTTGGATTTGACCAATTTGGTAACAGGCAAATTTACCTGAATTTTACCACAAATTTAACAATGTGTAAAAAACTTAAAGTAAATTCGAAGTTAAAAATGGCCAAATGAAGCTATTTTTTCAATAAGATTAAAGGCAATTAAATATTACATAACCCTAATAATAAGTCAGATTGTGATAATTTTAAGGTAATTGCTTACTATTTATTACCTAATTAATACCTATTCATATGAGAAGAGAAGGATTCAACTTAAGACTGACTCTCATCCCACCATGCGTCTTATTTATACATTCAATCACGCGATTTAGAACATTCCAGAATATTCCCGGCCGTTCTCGTACAATTCCAGTCTCATCTATTCAGCCTACACAGCCCAATGGCGTAACAATATGTTACACCCATAAAAGCGCCCATATTTTTATAATAGCAAACATAAATTTCTTAACAAAATATGGAGTCTTTTACATTTTGATCTTGAAAGTCTGATATTCCTCAATTATGAACCTATAAAACTAATTTACTTATATCGAAGGCGATATAACCAATATTTCATACTTTGATGTCCATATTCCCAATTTAAGAAAAGTACGCCTTAAGGTAAATTATAAAATCGAGCAATTAGCAGCTACATTTTTTACAATTAGAACTGATGTTTATTTATGTATTTTATATTAAATTCATTTAACAAAGAAAGTTTACCTTATAATATATTTTCAGCAGTTTGATCAGATCTTTTTTAGAATATTATAACTCGAAATTCATCAGCAAATATTATTACTATAACATAAATCAGTTATTTCCGATATATTATTTTCCTGGGGAGTTTCCTCTTGAATTTGGCATTCTGCACCCATATCAGGTTAATAGCAGCTGGCTTATAAATTCCTTTGCATCGATTATCTATTTATTTTACAACTCTATAGCAGTTTGTAGTATATCTGCATACTTTGAATTTTATCTTGTTATTAGACTGCATATTTTGCTTCCTCATTTTGTTTACTAGACAGTTGTTGAATAATAATTTCACAAGTTTGTACTAATTTTGCCTTTGAAGATTAAATAAGAATTATCCTTCTTGGTAAATTTTCAGTGGTAATTTGGACTTCTTATAGTGTCTCTGTTTCAAATAGGTCAAATCTAATGCATATTTCGACTTTTTGATTATTTGAAGGTAACAATTTTTGTAAATATTGTCTAAAATATTCCTATAACTTTTACTTACTTTTAAAAAGGGTAGAATTAAGTAATTTACAACTTGTTCAATGACTATGATTAAGTAAGAAGTCATTTTTGAAATCAATAGCAGGTACTTTTAACCTTGTAAAATAACTTATATAAACTTGTAGACTTTGGGTAAGTTTTTAAATAATATTCAGGGTCACTTGGTATTAAAATGAACTTAATATGATTATGAAGCGTGAAGGCATTTTTGAAATAATTTTTGGGTAATTTCTAACTAGCCTCAATTACTTATAGAACCAACGGATCTTGAAGATATTTTATGGATAAGAAGTAAGTACTTTACGATCTAAGCATCAAGTTTAAGATTGGTATGACTTTAAAGAGAATTATTAAGACAAAATTAAGAATTACTGACCTCATTCAATTATTCTGCCTTTGAGATTAGTATATTTTGCTCGCTTTTAACTTGGGATACCATCAGGAAGCTCTAGCTGATTCATAACATCCGTCCACATCCACTAAAATGTTTGTAGCATATTGTTCTGAATTGACGCTGACTGTGTTTCCATTGTTGTATTCGAAGAAATAAGGACCCAGCTGAATATATACTGAATCAAACCCTAACCTTTTCGTGGATGCAGTGGTTTTTCACAATTTGAGGATTTTCTGCAGCCCAAAAACGTTGATTTTGCTTATTCCGTTGTCCGCTTAATTATTGAACTCATCGCTCATAATCAAATTATCAATTGTATTATTTACAAAATTGCAATCTGCGAAACTTGTCGTCTGGTTGAATTTATTGAGTCTTTTGCCATTTGTAGGGATCAAAACGCAAATCCTTTTTTTAAATTTGGTAAGCATTGTGTCGAGAGATTTGCAGTTATCGCTACAAAATGAAGTTGTTTATTATATGTGTATAAACCCCTTAACTTTATAAATGACACCCTTTGTATCTATTAATTTGCAATTAAATTATAAGAATTAATAGTGAGTTCGGTAGCGGAGTGGGCTAGAGCGGTGAGTGACAAACATTTCTGATTTTACTGCCTGCCGACTCACGGGTTCAAATCTTGACTTCGACCCTGACAAAGTCGAAGAGAGTAGTTGTGGGTCTGCGTTTCTTTATAACCAGAACATAAAAAAAAATAAAAAATCAGTACTTATTGCTCTTAGTTCTTGAATAAATTAGTATAACAAAAATGCTATCAATCTAGGATTAGATGGATCTAATCTGTATAATTTTCATACATAGTTGTTTTACTTTAGTTGAAAACAGAGAAATGTTTAATGGTGATTTAATTGTTAATGTTATTAATACGATTGTATGGTAAGTTAGTTCCTCATAATTATTTGTGTCTAATCACTTAACAATGTGACGTATTTTTTGTTCCACACCAAGGCAGAATTGACACCTCTAGTTAAAAAGTTTAAAAGTCCTGAAAATGTGCAACAGTTTTAATTGCGATCATAATGTGTATCAATAATGTATGTTAGCCAGATGTTTTTACCCCCAAAACATAATTAATTTAATAATGTTATCAGATCTTATGAAGATAATGACAGGTGTTCACTGATCCATGTCAGTTGGTCAGAAAGTGATAGTAAAATGTCGCTAATCGTGCTTTTGATAATATGTTCCTCCCAGTTATAAAATCATAGACAATAAATCGTCACCTTATTCCTTAATATATCGACATATTATAAAATGATTTTATTCTTTAAATTACTTTAGTAAAAGTAGTTGTCCAGAGATCAAAAATTTATTAACTAATCTTGTTTTAGAAAATGTTAGTCTACCTGATGTTTTTGTAGTCGTTAGACAAATCAAGTCCTTGCAATCGAAATCATGAAAGGCAGTTTTTTGAAATTTTGACATATTTGTATAAACCACATACAAACATACAACAGTGGCTTTTATACTACATGTTTTGGCATCACTCAATCCATGAAACATTTCAAACATATATTTGAGGACAAACGTCACATAAAGAGATGTTTTGATAAGCAAGCATGATAATCCCTTACAATGTAAGATAAGTGTTTAATTGTTGTGAGAGCAATTTGATAACAACGTACTTTTAAATATACACCGGTTCATATGAGAAGTATGAGAAGTTTCCATCCAGAATATCTCAGTTCTTAAGAAATATCCAATGGTGTTAAATCGGGGAATCTATTTGGTCCTATATTACCGGTACATTTGTCTAAAAACCTGCTACTAACAAATCCTCTGCACCACTGGTAACTCAAAGTAAGGAGGATTTGTACTTTATCTCGTTAGTTCTATAAAATGTGGATTATTAATAGATCATTGAAATCTTCGAGAATATTCGAATAAGTTTTATTTAATCAGTTAGTCAGTCATGGGCCTATTTCCACTACCAAAGCCAATCATCGACGTCAGGAGATAAGATCATCAATGCTTGTGTAAACACTTTCACCGCTAATTTTGCCTGACCCTACTTTCTGGTGGCCACACTCTAGATTTACGATTCAACAATTTTATATTCATTTCGAAAAATATTAATGTAAGAAGGTTGGCTCACGCACTATACTTCATCTGCTTTGTCTGGTCGAGATTTGAACCCAAGTCATCTGAATGGAAGGCCGGACTACTATCCGTCTCACCATCAGGTTGGATTTCATATTTAAATTTTTCTCCACAGACACAGGATCAATAATGTCATCTGCCAAAATATCTACTTCGTATGACTTGGTTGAACTATTTGAATATTGGAAGGAATAGCATTACTGGAGAGTATTGTCAGCAGTAAGACTATGTATATTATTGAACGTTGAAGACGGAATGTAGTTAATATCGAGCTCGGAGAGAATAGCAGACAAGATAGATAGATCAATGACTTCAGAATATTCTATTTCTGAAGTCATTGAGATAGATCATTATTCTTTGGATAACATTGGTTATTTTTCTGTGAAACACGGGTATGGAGAGAGACTTCGGATATTTCCTTACTACTGTCCATTGTATATGTTACAACTTCATCTTGTTTGATTAGAATGTAAAAAACTTATAGATAATTAGATAATAATGTGATAATTTACAATCGTATTATTTTAAGTTAAACAAATTTGAGCCTCTTCCCTGCACAATAATTTTATCTTTCACGGATAAACTAAAATATGGAATGTTTCTAATAAACTTTTGCTTTTCAAACAAGGAAAGAATGAACTTTCAATGTTCTGGTATTCAGAAAATATATTGTGTTGCTGTTTATTTATCATCCTTCGACCTGTCGACATGACATGTTAGTCTTGGTCTATTAATTTCCTAACTACAGCAATATTTTCTATTGTCGTCACCTTTGCTATTGTTCCGGAACATGGTGCAATTTTCTTTTTTGAAATTTATGAAATTAGATTTAGTAACTCTTAACACTGCACAAATTGTTCCAAAAACGTATTTTTTTACGAAATAAGTGACAGAAATTAGTAAAAAATAGTGTCATAAAAAAATACGTACAAATACACGGAATGTTTACAAAATTTATATTTCCTATTTTAAAACGTTTTTGTGCCAAAAGTAATAATTATTTTTATCGACATCCACCCATATAAAAGCAAATGTTTCGGCAAAGGGTTATTTCCAGTCATATGTGTAGGCAGGCTTTGTTCTCATTTTGACGCGAGAAATTTGTTCGAGAACATTTCCTCTGTATTTTGAATTACCCTGTATAAAAGTGTAACAACGTATGTAGGTATATATATCATGACTTGGTAAAATATTATAAACCTCTGCTAACTTCCCACCTGATTAATAATTAATAAAGTTTCAGTTCAAATAATAAGCTATAATAAAACTGTAAAGTTGAAACAATCTGTCGGCTTAACAAAGGAAAATTTAATAAACTTATTAACAAGTTAATAATAGAGGAGTGCCACCCAAATAAAATCCAATTAAAATAAATTTACCACCTTAAAATTATAGCAAGGCCCAACGTTTGGGCATTATTAAATACCTATTTAATATTACAAATGGTCGCAGATTAATTTATACAAAACCCGAACACAAAACCTCTCCCTGTCTCAACTTTAAATGAAACTAGAGTGAGATAACACCAGGTAAGTGTTTAAATTTCGAGAGACTTAATTACGGGGCTTTATTCGTGATAGGATTTAGAGTTTCGTGACAAAAAACAGTTAAATGTTAGTTGTGGGTTGGTAAAACTGGTAGCCCATTAAGGTAGTCACACACGACGTCAAACATATTTTACATAAAGAGGCCAACAAATTACGTGATAGAGTACATTACATAGGACCATATTTTAGATTTCAGATCTAGAAAATTATTGTTATACAAATAAACAGTTGTAGTAATAGTTTTAAATTTACTAAGCCGATATGATTAAATAGGGTGCACGAGGCTTGAAAATAAAATATAGTGTTTGAGTAAATAAAAATTCTTAGACATCGGATAAAACATTTGACATCGTGTGCTAGAAAAATCCACTCCATGAGCTCCCAAACGTGTTTAACATTAAATAAAAACTGTCTTGAAGAAGACCGTTAAATATTAAAGTTTTCATTTTCCACTAACATTGAAGTGTTTTCCGCAAACACCAAAACGCTGGCTACTATACTTGAAACGCGTTTCACCAACCAAGTTGGCATAATCGATTCTAGAGATGATTAAATCAGTTTTAATTTTTTCCAGACGATGCGAACTTGGCTGGCGAAAAGTGCGTCGAGTAGTTTCATGTTCTGGCACTTTCGGAAACTATATCAGTGTAGTGTCGGCACGGCAAAGGTTCCAATGCACTTTAGGATCACATTAACTAAAGAGTTTTTCTTTAAGTTTCGTAAGTTATTTTGCTAGGATAATGTATGTAACAAAAGTTTTGTCAAATTTTTCAAACATAGTAATGAAAGACGTATTATATATCTTTAAAATCATATTAAGGAAATTAGTACATATAATAACAATAACAAAAACATTTAAACCACAGATTCTTTTATTACTATGGTTAACAATAAAATAATTTTAAATTCATCTATCACGCGTACGAGTATATTCTGCATGTCGATGACAAAGTGCTTGTATCGCACAACAAATTCTTTAAAACTACACGCACTATCTACAAAACTTAATGTAGATAACCGACAACAGTTCAACAAGTAGAAGCAAAAACTCTGCAACTCAAAATCAAAACTCCTCATATTCAGTCTAATACAATTAGTTGAAAGTGACAAATAATTCGTTCTCTCCTACCATTTATATATAAAAAGAAGACATTACAATAATTACTTGTCACGAAAATTTTACATATTTACCAGCAACAAATAACTTTCAGATTGCTCAAAATTATAGAGCAAAATAAACATAATGTTACTCAGGTGGTGGTGAAATTGCCAAGCTAAGTAAATCTGATTATATAATTGATGGAAAATATGTGTATTTATTTTTTGACGAGGGTTTCCGACTTTGATCTCCAATTATGAATGTGTAGATATAGGTATTCTTCTGAATCTTGAAAGAGTTAGGTGCATTATTAGAAAACATACAAAATTATTAATTTCTGCACATATTGTTTAAGAATAGTGGGTGATTTGAATAAGTTTTATAAGGGCATATCTAAAGCTAATATTGATTTTTTAAATTATGGTTCAGAGCTCTGGATAATTTAAGTAAATCTGTAGATATTAGAATCCGTCGTGCTCACACCTGCGAGCCCACTGTGATTTCATGACTTTCCTAATAAAGGAAACTTGCTTTCTTTAGCAGTAGATCCAATGATTCATTCGGCTCCATAAATTGTCCTCTGAGATGCCCTATGTCTTAATGTCCCAATGATTCACAATTACATAAGACATGATGGAGGTTTCTTCCTCTAATTCTTCACCCTCATACGAAGGTGCTTATTTACAGGACAGTACCTAGGATCCATCTCATCTGTATTATATTGAGCTTCAGCAGTCATTTTACATAGAGATGCTCGAGGGCTTCTTTATATGGAGCCTTGAATGTCTCATTCCAGGAGCTCGAGCCCAATGGTTGTTAAACTGTGGAAAGGGGGTTTTTTAGCACCATCTCCCACCAAATGGTCTCCTTCTTCACTACCTTTTATGTTGATATGTCCGGGCACCCATTTAAGTTTAACTGAGCGATGCTCACACAGTTCAGCCAGAATTGTTGACAGTTCAGAAGTCGTCTTATTCGATTCAAGAGCCCAAAGCCTGAATGTCGCTATATATGTAAATATGCTTGTAAACAAAGCCTCTGGTGAGATTATCGTTTGTACTTAATAAAATGGCAAATACCTCAGCCTGCAACACGCTTGGACCTCAAGGCAGTGAAACATGAGCTTTTGGTTTGTATCCATGTATACTAGCGCCAGTTCCCCACTGATTTTTTGTTTTGTGTATACCGTTCCAGATTGCCTGGACCCAGTGAATTTGTTTTATTGTGCTCTCAATCGTCTCGACTATAACTGTGTATGGAAAGGTAAATAGGCACCGGTCATCTTCCTACTGGCTGACCATCTGGTCTCTTAACGGTAGAGTTAGAGTCTTTATATGAAGAAATAATAATAACAATAAAGTTGAAAAGTTAGCAAAACAACTGATTGTCAAGCGATCCTGTTTATAACTATATACGAAGAATGCAAATATACTCATTATTGGATATATTCTATAGCATATTTTCACCTACAGTTATCCGATTTCTTAATAGATGAAATTCGTGGACTTGTCTATGTTTAGTCCGTAAGTGACTCTTTAGAAATAAAATATTTAACTGTGAATGTCTAAAATTTATTGAATAAAGACATACATACTTCAATGAACATCAAGATTAGTATAATTTTTCCAATGCTGTAAGTTTGTAATGATGATAGCAATATGTTAGAAGCAATACACACTTGTTATGCGTATAATATGTGGAAGTTTTATTTTTTTAAGTTTGTGATCCAAGGATTCTTTCAAACTGAATATATTGATGATGGAGTTGATGGAGATTTGAACCTCTCCTAAAGATTTGTTATTTTTCTTCTACCAATGTTGATTGAATAGTCCTTGAGCCCTAGTTATTTTCAGAATTCATAGGAACCGACTGTAAAATTCTTACTTCAAGGAATTCTAAATCGGAGCCAAAGACGACGCGTTAAACGCAATTTTTGTGGTATAATTTTACTTTCACGCTTTTACTTATTTTGTGAAGAAGTCTCACATGATAGTTCCTTAAATTTTGTGGCTTGACCGAATTCCATCATTTTTCACTTTCTCCTCAAAATAATCTATCAAAAATATCACACTTTCACGACCAGTCTAAACCAATTTATATAACATTGCTCAAGTCTGAGGTCTATCTTGCTGCAGACCGGTATTTTCATCATAGCTCCTCACTAAATTTATATATTTTTCTAAAATTAAGGCAAAAAATGATTTTCTTTTTTCATATATTGTTTGATATGTATTTTGCAAAATAATCCAAATTGAACCTAAACTTAATCATTGTTTATTAATATTTAATTTAATTATTATATAATCTTTATACTCATTCATACCAAAATAAAAACAGAAGTTACATACAAACTTAGAACAATAAAATATAACATTATATTTTATCTCGACAGTATTGAAGGAAAACTGTTTATTATTACAGAAGATGAATTCTTGTAGGAAATGATTGTTTTAACAACGTAAACTCATATAATGTGATGTGTGGCCTCTTTATAACGATCGTTTCAACAGAGCGAGTGACTGCCCACATTATCGATACGGTTATTACCTGCTGTTAGGGCAGGAAATTATTCAATTCATACCATTGAGATGGTGCGTTATATAATTTAGATTTATGATTTATAATGCTAATATTGAATTTGTAATTTATTATAAGCACACCTAATTATATTTAACATTCTGTGTGTGATTTATGGACTCGTATAAAGATTTAATGGCATAATAATACTTTTTGTAAGCAAATCGCGTATCAATATGGATATAAATAAAATACATAAAAAGTGTCTATTTTAAGTAGGCCAATATGCAAAAAAAAGTTGTTGAGTGATGTTAAGAAGATGAAAAGTATACCAAATTTAAAGGCGCCCGCACACTCTTAAGCTTGTTGCCCGCGAGGCGAGGCGCGAGCGCGAGCGCGGCGTGGTGAAGTGCTTAGTAAAATGTAGCGTAGGATTTATTTCATGTATTCAAAATACAAATCTCAACCCAACCACTTCTATGTGCCGTGCCGCGCGATGTTTCTCATATGTGTATATATTTGAATACATGGGATAAAACCCATGCAACATTTTTCTCCGCGCTTTGCCGCGCCATACACTGCGCAATAGTGGGCATCAAGCATTACATGGCTATTTGACCCCAAATCAAATTTTTGTAATCCAAGTCCTTGTGATCAAAAGTCTTCCTGTGTTAACAAAATGTAAGTAATGCCACCTAGGACTACTTTGTTGTAACCAACATATTTTTTACGGTTGTATGTATAAGGCAGAAAATATTCGCAAATACATCTAATACCTATTTATTTTTATGTAAATAACTTCTGTGTAAGACTTTTACCAGTGGAAAACAGAAAGAACATTTTTTTTGTTTAATATATATACAAAATAATTAATAATTCGTGGAATCTATTGCAAGAAGAGTAGGTGTTTAATACAAATTATTTTTTTTTAGTTTTCAAATACTACAATTATTTTGTTCAAAATCAAGGAGACAGCTATATAAGTTCTAGAGATGTGAAGAAGTGAGACAAAAACACATTGTAAATTTTTAAAGAATAAATGTAACGGATAAGACCCCTTCTTCTCATTCCTCAATTCTCTAAAGCCATCTTGGTTTATTTTCTGTTATCTGCTTTAAATAATACATTACCTAAGTACCTCAAATGTTTTAATCATTTTACATATTAAAAACTGATGGCATTAAAATGGAGTTCGAAATCCCAAAAATTAACTAGATATTTTTGTAAAACTTTTGATTTGAATAAAAATGTTA
This sequence comes from Rhamnusium bicolor, assembly GCA_029963845.1. NCBI lineage: Eukaryota > Metazoa > Arthropoda > Insecta > Coleoptera > Cerambycidae > Rhamnusium > Rhamnusium bicolor. The sequence continues at coordinate 531,612 of JANEYF010001271.1, read as the reverse complement.
CAAAAGATGTAGCATAGAGTAGTAAAGTTTTATTATTACAAGGTGATTCAAAGTGACGAAGACAAATTTTAACAGAACAAAGTAAATGCCGTTAGACCAAAAATCTGTCTATGTCGAAACTGCAGTCGGGTTCATTTGAAATGATCACTAAATTCAAACAGCCATAACTTTCAAACTTGTGATTTTTCCTTTGTTTTAATTGTCGTTTTTTTTCTGCATAATTTGTGTTTTTAATTTGTGTTTGACTTTTGGTTAAATTTCACGCTGTACATTTAGTAGTAAGGTGTTTATTTACATTTTTTTAAATGCAGCTGCGGGCTTTGCCTGTGATGGTAGAAAAATATGCATCACCCTGGATGATAGAAGAACTGTTGCCAAGTTTGGAACAAATTTTAGCATTTGAACACCTGTAATACAGTTTGGGAAAAAAAAATTGTCTAATCTTATGCAAAACTTGAACATGTAAAGCCATAAACCTTTATTTTATGTCGATTAAAGATAACAAAAAGCTACAACAACAGAAAGGAAGTACAATAAGAATTTACTATAATCTGACAAAAAAGGCAAGTATCTTTCATATACCAAATTAAACAACTGAATTTATTAATAACGTGTGGGTCTGCCTTTAGCCCGTACGATTGCTTGACAACACCTTGACATACTGTCTATAATATTATCAATAATGTTTTGTACAATCCTGTTCCATTCTTCTCTGACAATATCTTCTAATTCAACAAAATTATTTGGTTGTTCTGTGCTCCGAAGGCCCATCGCCAACGCTAGGAGAGAAGCACATCAGTGCTTGTATAAGGACTGGTACCTTTAACCTGAAAATGTGCTCATATTGCAGATACAGGAAATCCACCGTTTTACATCCCTTTCAAAAGATGGTGATGTAAGCAGGTTTGCTCATCCGCTCTACCTGATCGACTTGATCTTGCACGGTTTAGAACCTAAGTGGTTTAGTTGTAAACACGCGCTACTGTCCTTCACACCATCAAACCGATAACTCGAAGGGATGAAAATATAATTTTTTTCGGAAGAACCGACGTCGGACAGTCCTCCCGTGACCTCTAACATCTCACAGGAGTCGCGCTGGCGGTATTTCGTTGATATAGCGTCTACTTTCGGCCTTCAATGCTTTGGTGGTTGCGGGCTTATTGGTATAAACCTGTGACTTCAGATAACCCCACAGCCAAAAGTCCAAAGGTGTTAAATCGCAAGAGCGTGGCGGCCAATTCTGGTCACCAAACCAATAAATGACATAACCAGAAAAAGACTAGTGCAAGACCGTCAATGTTTTACTAGCGGTATAGCAAGTGGCATCGTTCTGCTGAAATCACATGTCGTAGAGAGCAATATCTTCCAATTGAGGCACAAAAAAACTGGGTTATTATATGATTCCCTAAACCACAATGTACACCAAACAGTGACATGTTTTGGATGCATTGCTTTCTCATGAATCATTCGTGGACTTTCTAAGCCCCAAATGCGGCAATTTTGTCTATTGACGAAGCCAGCGAGGTGAAAATGGGCCTCATCACTGAAAATGATTTTGTCCGCAAAATCGGAATTCACTTCTTGTTGTTCAAGGATCAAATTGGTGAACTCTCTTCGCTGTGCATGGTCTGTTGGCGGAAGTTGTTGAATCAATTGGACTTTGTAGGCATGGATACGCAAATCCTTGGTGAGAATACGCTGAAAAGTGGCTGTTGTAACGTACATTTCTTGTGCACGATGACGAATCGACGTCCCTGGACTCTCGGCAACGTTATGGCGAACTGGCGTGATGTATTGATCTGAATGACCTCTCCGAGCTCGTGTCGTGTATTTCACATCACTAACCGAACCAGTACTTTCGAATTTTTCGATTATTCTTTTCACAGTAGATAAATAAGGAACATTATTTCGACTGAAAATTGGACGAACTTTACGAATCGTGGAAATCAAACTTTCACCAATTTGGTAATAATGTTTAACAATCAAGACGCATTATTCTATCATGTAATGCTCCATATTTACTAATTCCCATCTGTCTCCTATAGACCTGGCATGACATAATCTTGTGACGTCATGACAGCCAAACTGGCGCCCAATTCAAATCTTGCGCTCTATTGAAACACCTTTTATGTCGGGAAGGAGTAGTTCCAGTAAATCTGATATTTCTCTTTCTTGACAACGGACTGAATATCTACGGGACATAATAAATATTTTAAATATATGAATGAAATTTGTTTTTTAATGTTTAAAAATGTCACTACTAGGATAGTGAGAAAAACTAAAAAGAATCAATTAATTTATTAGTGGCCACAACAGCTGCGTAGAATGCCCATCATTTCCTTTAACGAAGTTAATTATGAAAACTTTCGGTGCAACTAAATACGACATTTCCAATCCCAAGTCAGCTGAATTACGTTTTGAATTTTCAACTATTAAATCTTGTTTTTGTATCACGACCCTACAAATAAAAATCCTGAGGAGATATATCCGGATATTGGGTTGGTCATTCAGTAACATTCCTTCTTCCAATTTTGGAATACTTCTGATACTTTTCCTAATAATAATTTATATTGTAGAAATTATGGATATTTCATTATTAAGAGATAACTGACTAGGTATTAAATACCTAATGAAGATTCTCATCAATAAATAGTAACACATTAAAAGCTGTATTTTCAGATGTTGCTAATTTTCTTTAGCTCTACCAGTTTCAATTAATTTTGTGAGGATAAAATATTCTTATTAATATTTAATATTGTTTCAATATAGTTTTTTCAGCATTGATTAAAAATATATGAAAAACATTAAAATCTTCATTGTTGAATCGACTTTTTCACAATATTAAACTTTGGAACTTTATTAATTTATTACACAATCACTGTTGATTAGAGCCATGTCTATGTAGAAAAATCAAGGGTTTATTTCAAATAGGTAGTGTCGGATTATGTCGTTATTATGATATTATGAATGTGATAATTTACAATCTTTTATACGGGCTTTGTGTCTTTCAGTTAAGTGGTTTTTAGCTTTGATTGTGCGTACCGCTGTCATGCATCTAATAGCTGATTATTTATTACTTCTACTCATTAACTTTTTTTGTCACCTCGTCGCTTTCATCGGTATTGTAATAGCAAAATGTTTTAAACCTACCCACAATTACCTCAAACTTGTATAATTTACGAGGCAATCTGTCTTGGGTGAATTTATACTCCAAATAAAATTAAAATTTATTAAAACCCTATAACGACCAAAACAACGTTTTAATTAATGGGGAAAGGGCCAGGAATTTTTCTCTTTTTACCTCGAATACATTATAACGACAATAACTCTGTTATCTAACCCATCTCCTTATTTTAATAAGCTGTGACAGGAATGAGCTTGTTTAGGAATATTTTATAGTTACCTATGTGTTGGTATAAATAAATTAATTATGTTTCATGCGGAAGTTATTTTCCATATTATACCGTCAAATACTAACAAGTATGATTAAGCTATGCCATTTGTGAGATTTAAAGTTCCTAAGCATAGATAGTCATCATAAAATAGTTCAACTTAAAATTATTCAAATATTAATGTTCTTTGGGTCAAAGTGATTGTTTGCAGACAAAGAGAAACTTGGTTCCTGCAAGGAACGCTATAGTTTATAAAATATACCGGTACAGAATTTGAAAAAACTGATTGGCGAGTCACATCGCAAAAACAGGAAACTATAAATTTGGAAAAACTTAGTGTTAATGCTTGATCATACGAAAATATGACACATTTATGTTAGGTAGTGTTTCCTAAAAGATGTGTTAAAAAACTTAGTATGTACAGGGTGAATGAAAGTGACTAAGCCATATTTAGCATATAATTGAAGAAATAAGTCATTTGTAGCACAAGAAGATGTGCCCGACCATGGTCCTTTAATAAAGTAGAAGTCGTTGAAATATGAACTATTGGAAGGTTTTTTATTTGAGAATTAATTTTATACCTTTCTGTTTCACTTTTATGAAAAAGCGCCATTGGGACACAACCAGTTTTTTTTTACTTTTGGTTAAATTCCTACAGTTCGTTTAATTGTTAGGTGTTTATTTATGTTCTTTTAAACGCAACTGTGGATTTTGCTCGCGATGATTGTAAAATATGTATCACCCTGTATGATAGAAGGACTTGTTCTATGTTTGGAAAACTTTTTAGTTTTTGAATATCTGTAATACCGTTTAAGAAAAATACTTTCTATTGTTATGCATTTTCACCATATCATTTTTATTTTTTTTTTCTAACTTGGCGATGAAAAACAAACAATAAGCATCTATAATTGTCACAGGGGACACTTTCTTAAAATTAAAAATATCTTGTTTAAGGAGTGCTCAATTAAATTAAGCTATAGGTATGGTACAAGATGGTATGCCACAAAAGGCAGTTGCCGAACCCTTTAGTGTTACCCAATCAATGATCAGCAGAGCTTGGACACGGTTTCAAAATATTTCATCTACTTAGACGCATGAGGGTGGACGACGAAGAATAACAACGGCGAGGGCGAGAACAGACGGATTGCTAAGAACATGTGTTCGATGAATTCTATTCAAAATACCACAACAATGAAAAAATTCTCTACGAATGATTAACGTTGCCATCTCTAGGTCAATCATCAAAAGATGGTTATATGAGAATAAATTAAGGGCTCGTAGACATCCCAGAATTTCTGCACTAAATCAAATAAAGCAACCAAGTTGGGTCAGAGACTGAAGATTAGATCAATGTTCAAATTGGGTTTTTGCAAGATATGTTTGCTTCCAGATGATAACAGGATCCGTGTATGGAGAACCAAAGGTAAAAGATTTTTTGGAACACTACGACATTCCAAGAACTTTTTCTGGAAGAGGCTCTCTTATGTTTTCAGATGTGATTTTTGGAGGATAAGAAGTCTCATTTGTATAATTCAAGGTAACGTACTTATGTTACCTTGAATTCACAATTTTGTGAACTATACCTGCATATTTTGCGAGATCATGTCAAGCCAATTGCCGATACTTATAGGACATGAACGTATTTACGTTGTTGACAATGCGCGGCCTCATAGAACGGGACCTGTTATTCATCTTTTTGTCAAGAAGAAAACCTAAATCACATGGAACGGCCTGCTACCTCACCAGATGCCAATCCAATAGCACATGTTTGGGACCAACTAAAAGGACAAATAAAGAGTCGCAGAAATAGGCCGAAGTTAAATAACTGATTATAATATATATCTCCTCGACACTCGCCTGGTACACCTGATCACACTTCAACAAAAAGTAGTTCCCGATATTTTTGCACAGAGCCTGTTGTAATACCTACATATTGCAATACTGCCTGTTTTAAATTCCTCCTTGATTTTTAATAAATAAATAACACTTAATAATCCCAGATACTATCAGATGAACGTTGTTAAATAAAATGCAGAAAATTTATTGGCGATTCAACTAATTGCAAATAATGTTAAATTATCTAAACGTTTATCTATTTTATGGCACGTTCCACGCTAGACAGTCGCAATACAGTTGGCTATGCAATTTAAAATTTCATTTGTTTAATGACGCTATCTTTTTTGTGCTCAGTTAATTTATGCCGCCAGCAATTACTACCAACTGCAAACCAACTCTACTCTATCTTAATTTCGCCGTCGCTACTTTATTTGTTCGCAGAAAATATCAACCTAACTTACGGTCGTAAAATGTGTAAAAATAACAAAAATAAGCAATATTCCATTAAGGACCCCGTCATTTAAAAGTAAATTTAATATACAAGTTGAGACAGCATTCGCGCCTCGCCGATTCTACTCACATTAATAATAATTTGTATTATTGTACAAAATGTGAAAATATCTAAATATAATACACAAAAAAATTAAATTTACTTGAATGGAGTATGTGGTATCTTTGATGTGAAGACACTAACACTAAACTGTTAGTGTCTTCACGTTAGTGTTAGTGAAGTTTCAATAAACACCAAAGCACTAAGTATTCTAATGTACACACGTTTCGCCAACCAAGTTGTAATCATTTGGAGACGATTAAAACGAAAATCGTGTCAAAATTATGCACCTTTGTTGACAAACGCATAGTACACACGTTTCGCCAACCAAGTTGACATCATATGGAGATGATTAAAAACTAATTATGCAAATTTGGTTGGTGAAATGCACATATAATGTAATACCCAATATTTTAGTGTTTGTAGCAATTATTTCAGTGTCAGAAAGGTGAAATTAACCAAATAGCGGCCATGGTATTGGTAAGATTTTTAAAGATATAGGTATAACAGCGGTTCATTCATAGGGAAATAAACTACACACAAAAATAATCCAAAAGACAAAATCGAAAAGTCGGGGATTTACGAAATTAGTTGTAACGACTGTAATCAAAAGTTTGTTGGGCAAACTAGATGATAAATTCAAACTAGATTCAACGAGTATATGGCTCATCTCAAGTATGGTAGAGCAGATAAGTCTAGTGTGGCCCGAGATGCGTTTGAGAACAATCATAAAATAGATATTAGCAATTTAAGATTAATTAGCAATGTAACAAATACCAGACAGCTGTATGCATTTCAAACTTTGTAATTTTCAAAGTGTAAAAATAGTATGAATAGTAACAGAGGATCAATTCCAAATAGTTTGCTTTATTGCTTAGTGAGTCACGGTAAATAGGATACTTTGTTAGCATAAAGTTAGTTTTAGTCATCTCCAGATGATGCCAACTTGGTTGGAACGCGCGTCAAGTGCAGTATATGGTGTCTTGGTGTTTGGTGGGTAATTACGCCAGCACTATAGCACATTCTCCTTAAATTTTAAAACTAGAGACAGCGTTATCCATGTTCAAGAAATGAGATATATTTGATATGAATCATTCCATTACTAATCACAAGCTTTAAGTCAAAGTCAGTGTACAATCAATGTCAAACAATAACAGTAAATGCAAGAACTCGTTAGGTAGAGAGCGCCTCAGGGTTCAGTGCTTAGACCACTATTATGTTTAGTATGCATCAATAATATTGTGACAAATACAATATGAAATGATGTGGACAGCATAACTGGAAATTGTACACAATTGAAGTCACAAACTTGGTTTGAGGACTTAATATGAATAACACTGGAATGTGTATAATGATCCTACATAAAGACACTACCCTGATAAATTAAAGTAATGCTCGGGTCAAATTTATTGATGAAATAATTTAACCAAATTTCAGTTAGATCAGCAAAGCAACACTATGGGTTACTTTGCTTTGAATGAATAATTTTAATTTGACACTTATCTTATTTGATAGTTAAAACATAGTTTCTATAATAGTTATTAAAATAACTAAAATTAAAAATTATTTTATTGTTGAAAACGGAAATGTAACATGTATTATTTAAATAATACCATAAGATAAAAAACTGTTCTCTTTATACTTATTGTTTGGTTACTTCTTTTAGCTGTTTCGACAGGCCAGCTTCTGACAGTCTTATAAATATATATTTTCTGTGATAAAATTGTTTGTCAATTCTTTACTTAAATCTAAGTATTGTTGAGATATCTAGTAAAACAATTGTTTCATCGCAATGTGCGTTGATTATTATGTTCTCCACTAAATGTAGAAGAAACAAACACATTGATGGAATTGAAATGTTGCCAAAAATTTAAATTGTATGTGATTTATACACCCATAAAAACGTATAAATAGTATATTAAACAACAAACAAGTTTAGAAAAGCAAAGTTTTACTAAACGAATATAGCTTTTGAGTACGAGCGAGCACAGCGAGCGAGTAACTTTAAAAGCTTGAGTTTAGTAAAACTGCTTTTCTTACGAGGTTTGTTTATACCATTTTTTCGCATATTGTGTTAGTAATTATAAGCAAATAATCATAGATATAAAAGCATTACAAAGTTAGAAATTTAAAAAATTTCGTAGTTGGTACCTGGGTAGGATTTCCGTAACCTAGTAAAATGACACGGCTTTGTTTATTTAGATCACAACAGTTAACAAGTTTCATTTTTGTGAGTCGAATTGAGTTTATGTTACATATTACCTATAAAAATGAATTTTGCTACTGACAACAATTTAGAAAATTATTCTGAAGGCATTTTAAATGCCGCTCGAGAAGCTTCCTTCTTTTTAAAATCCAAGGAAAAATTGTAATTGGAGGATGACAAAAAACGCACTAAAAACTGATGAAAGTGTAATGCTAGCGTATTTTTTTGAGAAAGTAAGCTATTTTTTATACATATTTTAGTGTTTTTCCTACAATATCTTTCATTATTTTAGGCAAAAGCTCTTAAGGCATCCAGTTTATGGTCTATTCAATGTTGAAAAGTACTATTCTGTCAAATTGTGTTTTATTAACAGTGACATTACTATATAGTAAAGTGACATTTCTATGTGGTAAAGTACCACTTTAATAAACAATTTTGAATTTAGTAAAATATCATATTATCAGCCAAAATTCGAAAAAATATATTATGATGGAGAAGATAGCATTCCTTTAAAATATCAAGTTACCCACCAGAAACAATAAAACACGTATTTAAGATAAATATGGTTATGTAAATGTTATATCTTCAAATTACTTGAATTCCCCAAAATTTTTCTTCAGATGAATAACCACCGTTAGATACCGTTGGCAGACATCTCCTGGTCATTGTAGAAGGCAGTTTCTAACTTTGTGGCTCTCATAAGAGCAAGCAAACTAAGTAGCGAATGATCTAGGATCATTCCTAATTACTAGTTATTGGTCTGTCATGTATATGTCAGTAACTTACAAATAACAACACCAACGCCACCTAGATTGGTCATTTGGTACAATCCGAGCAGAAATTCTAACAATGCGTTTTTAATGTCTATAAAAATAGATTGCCTCCGTTTTAAGAACGGAGTTTCCCTAAACATTTTCTGTGTACGAATCTAGTAGAATCAATTCCTTTCGAAACAATAACTCGATTAAATGCGCTCATAATAAGGTATGCCTCATTGGCTTAGCTAGAAGAAGAATTTGAACTCGGGCTGCTTGCATGAAAAGTTAAGAGATTACTTGACAATATTTGAACTAGCTCTTCTCTTTACAATTTTTCGCCTTTTCGTTTTTCGTATACATCTTCAGTCTTATCTAAAAATCTATTCAGACTTCTCCTCTAACTTTTTAACTCTTGCTTTGTGACAGTTTCATTAACAACATCCGAAAAAGTTTTGATCTTCTGTAATTTCAGTCATTCTTTCTAGTAAAGTTTATTTTCATTTTCTAATTATATCAATGACTACCTTTCCACGACAGCAAGAAACATATGGTAAAGAAATAAATAAAGTTGTTAGACGCGATGACAATTTTTCGGTTATAATTTCAAATTACACTTTATGACACTGACTCAATTATCTGACATGAATGTGATGAGTTTTGTTCACTTTTTTGTGAAACATTAAAGCAATTAATGAAATGGAGAATGCAAATTTTTAATTGCAGGTGTTGTCTAATCAAAACATGGATTTTGCAGAAACGACACTTGAGTTGCGATGGATGGCATTATGTAGGTAATAACTACACTTAATTTATTAATTGACAATAATAGCAGAATACGAAATAAGTAATGTTTTAAAAAATACCAGCAGAAATACTGTTTAAAATAGAAATAACCAAAGAGATAGATAGAGATAAATACACAAATATTATTAGGTTATGGGTTTTCTAATAATTTCATCAATTATAATAACTAAATGTTTAAAAATTGTCTTTATGCCACGTATAAAAATAAAGTAACCAACGGACTTTATTCAACGTATGTAGTGTACAAAGAACAAACAATACAAATTTTTATTTGAAACTTATTCTAATTTGTTTTAAAAATTACATCCTATAAATGGCTACCATGTCTTTGAAAGCATATTTCTGCACGCGACGCAGTAAATTATGCATCGCAAGCCGGCACATTTTGGCAGAAATATTGGCAACAGTCAGTCAAATTCCGTTTTTTAATGCAAATCATGTAAAGAATTAATAAGCACCTTTGCATGATCACCATAAAATGTAATCTGGAACATTAAAATCTGGAACACTGGAATTCACGTCCCCATTTTGTGAGTGCACTAACAATTTGATGATTTTGCGCAGCACAGAAACGTTGAATTTTCTTACTCCATTTTCCGATTCATTGAAAATAAATTTCATTGCTCTTAATCAAATTATCAATTACGTTATTGCTCCCATTCAAGACCCATTCACAAAATTGCAATTTGCGTAACTCGTCATCTGGTTCAAGTTGTAAACCTTTTGCAATTTATAGGATACAAACGGAATTTTTTTTTTAATCTTTGGTGAGCAGTGTGATGAGATTTGCAGTTGTTGTGCTATACGACGCATGGAATAATTATGATTATTGTCTATCATATTCCTAACTTGAACACTTCTTACTAGTCGGATCCTTGGTCCCTGATTAGTATTTTCTACAGAACCATTTCTATCAAATTGCCTTACCCATTTTCGAATTCTCTTCACAGAAGGAGCAACATCACGCTGTAATTCTCTACGAATGTCTAAGAGCTTGAGTTTCAGAGCCATTTATTAAAAACAGCTGTACTATTTTTACACGATCAGTAATCAGCCAACTTTTAATTTGCTTAGGGAGAAGGGAGTCTTTCACCGTAAATTAACTTAATACTGAGTTTTTTTCATGTATGTTTTAAACCTGATGTAACTCTAAATTACCACGCCCTAGTTTTTGCTTTTCTCTCTATCTAAATTTCATTTTGTTCTGGTACATAACTTGAATTTATCTTATACATTATTATGATAAATCTTTGCCCTGAATGCAACAACTTTAGATTTACTTAGATTGGACTATAATTTGTGACTGAACCAACAAAATTATTTAGGTTTAGGTTTAAGCTCGAATTTAAATGAAATATAAAATTGAATCCCGTTAGTACATAAGTCGTGATTAAAATATTGATGGCATTTAATTAACTGGCTGGCGTATAAGCTAAACATCAGCGGGCCAAGAACAGAACCTTGAGGCAGACTAAACTTTAAGGTTATACAATCTCTTCAATTACAATTTTTTGCTGCCTATTCTCGGGACAACACTGATTTAGAGAAATTGCAATTATCAATTAACGATATATTGAAGGGTAGATAATAATATTATGAAAGATACAGCATTCGGCGCATTTTTAACTGTACCAAAAGAATGCTCCAATTTTTAAAAAAGTGGTGACCAGATCCGCGTATAGCTAAGTTTTTTCCACACTGAATGCAAAATATTGTCTTTTTCGTTAAATAACCGTTTAATTTCAAATTTATTTTTAACTGTACTATATGTGTTTAAGGCGCTGGATAATAACAAGTAAGAAAAAGTGTTTAATTTCGAAAATATATCGGCTAGCTTTTGGACCTTTTTTTGCAAAATTTTAACATCACAAAGTGTACTCATTTTAATTTTTATAAATATGTATTTTGTTATTATATTATAAAATATTTGTTTTCACATAATAAATACACTTTTATATCTTGAAATGCCAAGCAGATGTGCTTTAGTACAACTTGAAAAAATTTTATGTTTAGCAATAAAGCAACTGCTAAATAGTCACACATCCCTTAAGTTCTCGTCTAATCTATTTAATGTTACGAGGATATACTAAACGAACAATATGTAAATATATTTCAACGGAAGCAAAATATGTAAAGCGAGGTCAAAAATGATAAAATAATAGGCAAAAAGCATTAACATTGTCACAATAGTTTAAGGTAGAGTTTTGATTTTGTCAAAGGTTTTTGATAAAGCAAGTTCATATGCAAAATATTTTTAATATGATTACGTAATATTTTCAATTTTCGAAAACCAAAAAAACATTGTAAACAAACAGTCTAAGGTTTCACATTAATGATTGCAAAATGTTACTTCAGTGTAAACTGAAATATTGAATAACCAGTATGGTTTTGTTCCAAATATATTGTAATTTTTAATAAATAAAAAGTAAATAATCAGTGTCGCCCTGAAGATATTGACCCAAATTTTTTATTCCTTACTTAGGACTAAAATTTAAACCTCAAAATCAGACCATATTGCTAAATGAAATATTGATTACTTCTCTAGCATAACAAGAATTTTGCTACGCCAGTGTTGAAAACATATGTTAAAAAAAATGTACTAATTTTTTAAAACAAATTAAATAGCAATAAAAATGGATAATTAATTATTTTCTGTTGACTATCTCTAAATAAACCGTCACATTTGGTAACAAAAACAAATATTAGTTTTAAAATTTATGAATAAGAATGAACCAGTAACTATTCAAAAATTGGATATTTGATGCAGAAAATTCTGAATACGAAAAATGATTGCCAGCATATTATCAACAATCATAAACTATTGAGATGGTATTAGAACTATAAAAACCAGTATAATCCTAAAATAAGTTTATTAGTAGTGTTCTATTTGCACTGCAGTTCAGGTCATTTATGATCTAGTTTAGTTATTCTCATCTCTGATTGGTTTAGAAAGTTTCTTTTAAAATGCCAAACCAATCAAAAACAAAAATTAACTGAACTGATCTGAAACATAATGCAAATAAAAAACTACTATTAGTTACAGCTAATATGGGAACAAACATAATAATCTGTGGGTAGTGCATTTTTATATTTTCGCCATGAAGTATACCACAAATTAATTAAAGTAAATTCGCTAATTAAGTTCATGTAGATGTATGCTGATAAAATCTAATTCATGTTATTATATTTAATGTGCGACGGTGTTAAATCTTGACTACATCAGCCCTTCCATATAATTTAGCCTCCATAACCCATAATTAAAGTCCTTTCTTGTTCCCATTTACATAACAAAGTGGGTGTAACCCAATAAACAAAAATAAAAACAGCTACTTAGCCAAATTCAAAAACCAGTATATCAATCAATAAACGAAACCTATTATACCTTTTCACAAACAGGTCAATAAATTAGACAGTTTAAGAATATACCAATTTAAAAGTGATAGCAGAATTAAAATCTGTCCAAATTGACATCCTAACCTATAATTACCTACCTGCATTCATATTCGGCACTCCAAAAGGCGTGGCACCCTGAAACATGGGTCCAGGACCTCCAAAGGGATTTACTAGTCCCTGATGCGACCAATTTGGATGCGCCGCTTGATAAACAGCGGCGGCTAATGCTGAGAAAGGTGTTGGTCTAATTGGACCTTGACTAAGAATTGATTCTTTTGAGAAATCTCTCCCCTTTCTTTGTGATGAAGGTAGTCATTGTCTTTTGACGGACTGTCGTCTGATTTTTGGTCTGAATTTAAGTCTTCCACATCAACTATAGAATCTTCTTGATTGGAATCGTATTCTTCGTCTGAAGAATGATGAAGTGGACTCGATGGTGGTATGGTGGAAGAATTATGGGAAATTGGAGATGTAGATTTCGCCGGCCTAGTATCGGCTAGTAATGAAGCTACACTAAAGCTAATATGTCCGTTTTTACTAGCCGTTATTTGTTGTTGTGCATTATTAGTAGCTTTATCACTAATATTTTGCATAGTTTCTCCGTTTTTAGCGTCCAAATTTTCTAGGTTTTGGATAGTCATAATTTGAGCACTTTCGGACGGGTTTTTAAGCATATGTCAACTGTAACAAATGAATATCACTAGTAACCACACATTCACGTATTCATTTTCATAAACACGCTCACTTTATTAATATTTAATATCATTAGTACCGACTACAACATTAAGGTGCCCAAGCTAAACTGACCAAACGACTGACTATGGTAAAGTTCGCGGCACCTCGCGGAAGGTGGAGCTTCGGGCGGGCGGAGCCTGAAGCACTGCCCACAGTTTAAGCACATTATTACACAAATCAGCCAATAAGCTTAGGTTGTCCCTAACTACTTCACAGTTTACCAGTCCAATTTTCCAGCTGTCATTCTGCCATCCCACAGTCATAACCAGTACTTTGTTCGTTTACTGGTGTTACCTTTATTTCGTTTTCTAGATTTTTGTTATTATTATAACTGCAGCTTTAAGAGCTTACACTTGTTTATGGTCGTTTAAAAACAGCCTCTCAAATTGTTATAACTTAATTATGAGGACGAAAGCTGGTCTTCATTATTTCGTATTATTGGCCTTGCTAATATTTTACGGCTATTTTTATTTGGGAAGAAGAATTGTTTTTAATTGTTTTGTTTTTGAGCCAACTTCTTCAGGAAGGAACTGTTTTTAATTAGTTTAATTGCTCGACTCATGATTTTTACAACATTGTTTTCAATCATCTCCTTGTTAGTGATGAATTAGCTGTTCGGTAAATAATTAATATTGTAATTCTAATTATGCGTTTTTCCTAAGATTGTTAATTATTATGACTATTAAAAGTTTTTCTCCAGGTTAATGGTTTAACAATAAGTATTGGTTAATAAAACACCTTTCTTTAAAAATATATTATGATACTGGCAAAATCAATACATTTAAAATAAAGACTTTACTACCTACAAAATTTAAATTTTATTGTGTGCGTTTATTGTTTATGGCCTTTAACGAAATTAAATTAAAAATAGTCCATCTGTACCAGAACATATACAGGGACTAGAGGGTGTGCCAATAGTGCGGCAAAATTCAACATCGGCCTTATTAGCAGCCTGGCTATAGCATATTCAAGGTCATTTTTTTTTAATACACATAGGTATGTTTACATATTTGAATTCAGCATAAATTTCTATAGACGATTTTCAAATGATCCTACTGACATTTCCTAAATTATCTACAGTAATATTCTGAAAAACTTCCCCTATTCTGTCTTTCATATTTTCTTTTGTAGTTGTTAGAGACTTGTACACTTGCTCCTTACATAACCCTACAAAAGAAATCTAATTTGGTCAAATCAGGGCTACTGGCATATTAACTTCTCTTGCACAGATACCCCGTCATATAGGTACCACATTCTTTACCTAATATCCCTGGGGTCGTCCTCCAGTAATTCTTCCAAGTTGTTTTGTAAAAATTCCAAATAAGTTCACACGTTCATCAAAAATAATGTGATCCTATCACATAATCTCCAAAAATTCCTCCCCAAACATTCAACGACCATCTTATTTAACTTTTTGTTCGTGAGATGGATTGCTTGTGTCGTAATAATGTAAATTATGACGATTAACATGTCTATTTTTATGAAACATTGCTTCATTGGCAAAAAGTCTTCTAATAAGGCCAACATTGGACTTTGACACACTGTTGGGACAATTTATATTATATCTTGTTAAATAATAATATCTTTATAAAACAGCGAATAAAAAATGTTGTGTGTGTTAATTTTTGAATTAATAATCCACCTGCAAAAATAATTAACTGGATGACACAGCTGCAAATATATCGTTCTCTCAGAGCGATTACCCCCCATTAGTAACACGGATTGTTATTTTCATATTAATCAAAAATTATTACATACATAAAATCAAAGTTTTAGTTATTAGTGATGTATGTAAAACCAAGCATAGGCTCCATAATTGAGCCCTGGGGCATACCTAATTTAATTTAGTGTTTCGAAATTTATTCTTTTTTTATACAGAGCCCAAGATCCTTTAGGTCACAGAAAGTGATATAATTGTACTCTAGAGATCAAAAATTAGAGTACCATTCTCAGTAATTTTTATATGTTCACTCTTTTAGAATATTACCGAACTAACTGTCTGTGATATGAAATAATTTATAAATATTCACCATTGATTCACCAAATATTTAATAGATATCCACCATCAACAATTGTGTCACTGATTTCATTAGAAATGCCTCAAATGAGCAAATAAATTTGACCGAATATCTTTAGTAACACAGTATGTAAATCGATGTAAGAATATGATAAAAACAAAAAGACTATAATGGATAATAAGAGAAACAGGACATCTGTTAACAACTGATAGAGCAAATTAATATAGGACGGAGTTAGGAAACTAATCTCACAGGCTACGACATCATCAGGCATGACATGATGGACTATATTCTAAATGAAGATGTAAATTATTTAAATATCTATAGTTAATACCATTGACGATAACAGATTTAAACAAGGAAGACGATGCTATTGAATGGCCTTATAGATAGGGTTACCAACTTAATGCACACAAAATAGAGTACAAATCGAAAACCACACATATACAGGGTGTTCCGCTTTTATTGTTTTAAATTGAAACATGTAATTTTAAGACAAAAGTTTTCTATAATGGTATTGAAAAATACTTTCGTAAGGGGAGTTACAGTCCTTCAAAGAGATGCCTCTGAAAATGGGTTTTCCCAATATTTCAGAAACGTTTAAAGATAAAATTACGAAATTTGGTACACTTTATAACCTTTATGTATCTAAACAAATAGATCAAAATTTTAAAATCTAAATCACTGGCATCCTAAACTAACCGTAGGGTAAAAATTCCCCCTAACTATTTTGGCTGTAGCTTCTTGCCACTTTTATCTACATCTAAATTTCATATTTTACAAAAAAGTCTCTTAAATTTTTTCAATACAAATTACTGCATAAAAAAAATTAATTTAAAATTTATGTTACGGACCATAAAATAGTCTTAAAATCAGTTTCAGATCTACTACAAAGAAACTACAGAATAATAAACGTAAAGAAATATTTTTCTTGAAATTTTGATCTTAGATATCATTCAGACCCATAAATATTATAAAGTGTACAAAATGTTGTAATTTTATCTTACGAAATATTATTCAACGCATGTTTATAGAAAACCTTTGTCTTAAAATTACATGCCTATTACTTGTTTCAAATTATAACAGTAAAATCGGAACACACTATATATTATATACTAGAAATTGGCTACGCCAATTTCTCGCTCCTGCGGAGACCGGACCGCGTAGTAGCCGGCATTTATCGGGCCTTCGGCCCTCACGGAAATGGCCTGCGGCCATTTCTTCCCAGTTCAGTGGCAAATTACCGGATTAATATTTATCGGGCCTTCGGCCCTCACGGAAATGGCCTGCGGCCATTTCTTCCCAGTTCAGTGGCAAATTACCGGATTAATTTAATTTTTGTGGGTGCAGTTGACACCGAGATTAAAATAATTTTTCGTAGTGCAGTTGGTGCGAGCACCCGAAATGACTCTATCCCAAGCAGGGTGCGGACGTTCTTGACCACGTCACGTCAATAGCTGACGCAAAGTCCAATAATTTCTCGACTTTAAACGCTCATATCTTCGTTATTTATGGAAATTAAGGAACGAAAATGTCGCGGCGCACTGTAGAATTTCAGATATTTTCGATTTCGACAACCGCGAACCATCAAAAGTGTCTGCGAAAAAAGCCTTTAGAGCCCCCAATTTCGTCGATTTTAGACAGTGAGGGTCCGATGAAAGGGAAGTGTCACACATTAAAAGATAGTAGACTAGAAATTGGCTGCGCCAATTTCTAGCTCCTGCGGAGACCGGATAGTAGAAAAAAAAAAAATTGTAAGATTAATTTAATTTTTGTTCGTGCAGTTGACACCGAGATTAAAAATTTTTTTTTCGCAGTGCAGTTGAGACGCCCCGACCTTGTAGTGGCAGGCATTTATCGGGCCTTCGGCCCTCACGGAAAGGGCCTGCGGCCCTTTTTCCCAGTTCAGTGGAAAATTACCTGGTAAGAGGTGCTTAAACGCTTAGTTGTAATTTTTAGAGTCCGGCCAGCGCTTTTCCGGCCCTCTAAAAGTGAAATTCGGAAAAAAAAAAGTAATTTCTAATTTAATTAATTTATTTAAGTCGTGGTGCAAATGTTCGGTGTTTCAAGAAATCATTTAATTTAATAAATTTTTCGTGGTGCAAATGTTTAAAATCCATTTATGCAAATTTTATCATCCGAACAAAGGAATAACAATGAAATTCTCTATCCCATCGAGGTGCGGACTTTCTTGACTATACCACGTCAATAGCTGATTGGAAGGCAAATAAATTCTCAACTTTAAACGCTCATAACTTTTTTATTTATGAAAATTAAGGAACGAAAATGTCGCGGCGCACTGTAGAATTATATATACTTTCGATCACATATAATTTCGACCACGAAAAGTGCCCGCGAAAAAAGCCTTTAGAGCCCCCAATTTCCACGATTTTAGACAGAGACTACCGCTGAAACAGACGTATCACGCTTTTATAGTATTGACTAGAAAAAGGCTGCGCCTTTTTTCTAGCTCCTGCGGAGACCGGATAGTAGAAAAAAAATTATAAGATTAAAAATAATTTTGTTCGTGCAGTTGACATCGAGATTAAAAAAATTTTTCGTAGTGCAGTTGGGGCGCCACCGTAGTAGCCGGCATTTATCGGGCCTTCGGCCCTCACGGAAATGGCCTGCGGCCATTTCTTCCCAGTTCAGTGGCAAATTACCGGATTAATATTTATCGGGCCTTCGGCCCTCACGGAAATTTCTTCCCAGTTCAGTGGCAAATTACCGGATTAATTTAATTTTTGTGGGTGCAGTTGACGCCGAGATTAAAATAATTTTTCGTAGTGCAGTTGGCGCGACCACCGGAATTAGCTCTATCCCAAGCAGGGTGCGGACGTTCTTGACTACGTCACGTCAATAGCCGACGCAAAGTCCAATAATTTCTCAACTTTAAACGCTCATATCTTCGTTATTTATGGAAATTAAGGAACGAAAATGTCGCGGCGCACTGTAGAAATTCTGCTATTTTCGATAGGCACAACCGCGAACGTCCAAAACTGCTTGGGAAAAAAGCCTTTAGAGCCCCCAATTTCGTCGATTTTAGACAGTGAGGGTCCGATGAAAGGGAAGTGTCACACATTAAAAGATAGTAGATTACATTATGACAAAAGCATATTTTTTACCTATAAGTGCAAATAATTTAAAATAAGAATTCCACCAACTGAATGGAAAAAATTAATGGGCCAAAGAGGAAGAAACTACTATCTACGTTACAAGATCATAAAATTGCATTTGTCAGATGAATTAATTAAAACTAATGCTACTCTTCACTCTACTTTGAGTACTCTGTTTCTGTATAAGCTCCAAGCACCTAACCAATAAATTGTGTGAATAACGAAATGAAAATCTGTAAGATAAGTTACAATCTTACCTGTAACAGAAGTTACTAGAAGTTATATTATCTAGATCTCATCTGTGAAGTATCTAATGTGAACCATAGGGATCTGTTTTGATAAACTTATGACGTAACTCATGAACGAGCACATGAATTAGCTCAGATATTGTTGCCCCCCTTCGTTTCGTGTGAACAATTTTTTGCGTAAGTTTGTTTATGTTTTCATGATTTTGTTGTTGTTAATAAGGTTAGGCATAAAACAGAAAGGTAAGAATACTAAATATTTTTAGCTCTAAAAGAGTGCATGTGCTCCTTAAAGAGTACTGTTGGTAACCCTACTCATAGACGATAATATCGAAAATTGTCTTCACTTTGGATGTTGTGGTTGTTATTAAGAGTTATATTCCCCTACCATATAAATTTCATTAGCTTATAATCACAAAAATTTCAGCAAACTAATAAATGTGTGAATCACTGATGGGAATAGCATATATTGTCGTCTTCACTTTAACACAAATAATCTTATTTTAAGTACGTATTGTAATGTATTGTAGTTATTCATTTAGCAATATTGCTGAAAAACGGCTACTTTAGGTTTCAGTAAAGAAAATAAGTGCAAAATGAAGTTACCTTAATTTATGTCATTTTAGTATTGATTCTGACGTTTTTGCAATAGACTTTAATATGATCGTATTCCGTATCTCGTAACTTTTATGTATCTTGATGTGTTGGAATTTTCTCGTTGTGCCATAAATGATGTCAAAGTAGTTAATAATTGAAATATAAATAAATAAATTCTAGACAGTTCAACGTTTACGCCCATACCGCATAAATATGTAACATAAACGTGTATATCAACGAGCGAAAAAATATAGAATTAACTTTTATATGAAATCCATTTCTGTCACAACATGCTGTGAGGGGATCCATTATTTACAGTGGCGGCGCTACCGTACCTCAGTTGTAAATGATGGTCGAAGCCCGCTATATTAAAATAAATAGCTGTTATTATTTTGTATACAGGGTGATTGTAAAAGATGAGGTTGAATTTTAACCACATGTAAGAAACAGAAAAACAATAGATCGTATTTTTTCTTTCTTTCAAAATTAAAAGCTTTTATTGGGCAAATAAGACGCTCAGTTCAGTCTTGATTTAAAGAGCATAAGGTTTATTTCAACATAGAAGAATAGATAAACCTAATGTTGATCAACATACGTATGATAAGTGGAGATCGGAGGTAGCGATAAATTACGCCATTCCCAGTGTTAACGCTAGGTGTCACCACGTAATATGTTCATGCACATATGACAAAATATCTTACCTTGTAGTTATTTTGGCGAGTTCGATAACATCCACAGTTAATACCATCAGGCTAAAAATATAGTCTCCTATACTTTTAGCCTTCTGTTGTAACACTAGCACACACATGTATTTCTAACTAGAGATCACTTGTGTAAAAGTATAGTACTAATATTAATGCACTCACTAAAACATTTGCTGTGTCTCTTAATATTTGCTTTGATGTTGCACGAAAGAATTTTTTCACATCTTGTGCAATATAATTCCATGCCGGTAAATTGCAACTAAGGTAAATCACTTTATCCACAAATTCACGTTATCTTCTGAATGAGTTAAACAAGATATTTTAAAAAAGTTAATCTCCGCTGTCTTTATTTTCGCACTGATTATGTATCGAAGTCTTATTCACATAGAAGTTTTATAAATACACATATTTAATGTATAATCGACGCAACGCGATCCATTTATCTATATATGCATTGGACATTTATTGAATTGATATCACCGGCCTATTCGCCCTGTTATTTTTAAATAGTAAAACCAAGATATTGATAAAAGAAACAAAATTTATTATACAAATACATTTATTCAATCAAAACAAATTTGGACTCTTTATCTCCAGGCGGGGAAGCGAGCGATTAACTAGAAAAATTTAAGCAAACTTAAAACTAAACAAAATCAAAATATTCGGCAATCGCCAATTTAACTAATAAAAATTGTCCAATTTACTTAAGATGCTTTGTTGGGCACCTTTCAAATGTGTTTTTACCAAAGTTCTGGTTAATCAAAACCCACTGTTAACGCTAAAAAGGGAGAAAAACGTGTAACTACTTCAAACAGTCTCATCAAATTAATCCTTAATTTTAAAAACTTACTTAAAGTTCAGAAAACGAATAGATAGGCAAATCAATTAAAGTCAAGTTATTTGTTTTATACTTGCGAGCACTTCCAGCTGACACAGGTGGACGTATCTTAGGTACCTCCCGATCTCTATCCCAAATAGTCCGCTTTAATGGATAGTCAATTACCGTGTATTACAGGGTATTTGCTATTAGTGGAAGATACTTCAATGTACCAAAGTACATGAGCGATATCTTTGTGTCCTTAAGAAATATTAATTGATGGGAAGTTCGCCGGGATAGGACAAAAAAGAAAGAAACTAATTCAGTTCAATCGCTAACGTTTCGACTATAATTTAGTCTTCTTCAGAGCTCTTTTAAATTATATTGTTCATAGCTCTGAAGAAGACTAAATTATAGTCGAAACGTTAGCGATTGAACTGAATTAGTTTCTTTCTTTTTTGTCCTATCCTGGCGAACTTCCCATCAATTACCACCAAAATACTAAAATTTTATGAGACTGATTGAATGGTTAAAAGTTATAAGAAAAACATGCCATGCTACCTTTCCAGCCGCAAAATTTCCATAAAAAATCAAAATTTTTTGAAAAGAAGAAATACTAGTTTTTTATTGTTCTGTTTCATACATGAGCCTTAAATTCTGCACCATCCTTTAGAATCATCTTGTATGTATACAGATATGTAATATACACATTCATGGACATCCGGCCGTGTCTGACCATACGTCACAGAGATTGGATTACGTTCGTTGCCTTTGCTAGGATTTCTATCCCCATCCCAATCACCTTCTATGAGAAGACGAGTTAAGGACTACGTACTGAAAGATTATTTTAATTTTTTTACAGTGTAACCTAGTTTAGTTAGAACCGTATGAAGAAAAGAATGAGCAGTTTTTTAAATCATAAAGTTTGTTAGAAAGATTATGTACAAGGCATTATGTCGGTAAGAAAGTTGCAAAGAGAGATTAGTAAAGAAAAGTGGTTTGAAAGATTCAGATGTATGTTAATTTTATTTCTGTGACAGTTGCTACTACATAGCACCTATAGTAAATTAAATTTAATAAGAAATAAAAAACTGTTTCATTATTTTTAACAAAAATCTGTTGAGCTGATTTTTCGTTCTCTTTCTTTTTTATTTTCGAAATAATATATGTATTTTACCAACGATGCTCCGTCATAATGTGCCCAAAAAACCTTGCACGCCACTGATCATTTACTCCTTTATTCCGTTCATTATTTGTTATGGCTTCGATTTTCGAATTCTGCGAATTCCGATTTATTGGTAGAATTTTTTTGCTAGGCGTCCACATGAGCGTTGGAGCGAGACACACATACATCATACAGTGGGCTAGAGAAAGGAGAGGAGCACAGTGTAGCTTAATGACGTTTGCAAATTGCTTGTTACGGGTTCGAAAATAGGGACAGACGGGCTCGATATAAAAAGAGGAGACTTGACTCTGTTTTTGAATTGATACTGCCTTTACAATTAGATATAATGATCACTTAATTGTGAGTTATTGTCCTTGTTAACGGATATCTTGTTAAAATTATGGATGCTACTACTGGAAGAAGTTTAAGCGGTGTTTTTTGACAACGATGTGGTTTGGCGTTATTTTACCTGGTCCACTTTTTGTCCAACAAACTAAATATTTATTAACTCATTATAAACATTGCTTTTGGTTGTTAACCCACATCGATTTCAACACTAATTAGCGCAACAAAATCGTTTAAAGCGTGAAATTTAATATATAATGTTTCTACTAACCTAAAGCAGTTAAAACATTATGTTGTTCATTAGTACCTACCTACTTTCTTTGCATGTGGAATCCTTATCTTAAACATGCTAGTTGATACTAACATACAAATAGTTACTTCCCACTTAATTAAATTAACTGTTTTATGAGTATCAAATAATATAGTGTATATGCATATTCTATTATATTTTCCTTTTTGTTGATATGAAATAGCGTACAAAGACAAGTGTCGAGAGTTTGTATTTACAAATAGTAGTTAAGAAGAAAAGAAAGAAAGCTGATCCAAATAATTATCAACCCATTGTCTTGACTCTTCATATTTTCCAAAGCAGTAGGGAGCAACTACGGACGACGGGCTGGTCCTAATGAGAGGCCGCTTTGTAAACGTCATTTGCAACAGAATGCAGGTAGCCTGTAGAATAATAGAAAGATGGTGCAGCGAAGTCAGTCAATCCCTCCAAGACTGAGATGACCCTTTTCACCAAGAGAGGAAAAATAGAGAATTTTGGAGCACCAATCATGTATGGCAAACCTGCCACGCTCGCGCAGGAGGTCATTTACCTGTGAGTGACCATAGATAGTAAACTTCCATGGGAGCCGCAGATCGACAACCTTCTGGTAATTGTGCCGTGCGTTAGGTAGGAACTGGGGCCTCAACCCATAGATCTAGGACCGTTCTCCGTGGTGGAAATATATCTGGAAGGCAAAGGAGAGCTTTGTTCTAGGTTCGTACAATACGGTCTTTCAGGTAGAGATTTACGCCATTTTAACGGTGGCAGATAAGGCTGGGGTTAGGAACGGGGAGGAACAAATGATATACATCTGGATAGCCAGGCTGCTCTAAAAGCCGTGTGCTCCCTCAGGACGAGATCACCTCTCGTTCAGGAGTGCGGAGACGCCCTAGAAGAGCTTGACAGGCATAAACAAGTGAGAGTGGGGTGAGTCCCGGGACATACCGGAGTTCCAGGCAATGAGAAGGCCGATAAATTGGCTAGACTTGGAGCCAAGGAACCCTGTCTCGGGCCTGATTCTATGTTAGGCATAATAAGAAAGCAGGTCACAACGGCCCTCAATGAGTGGGCCAACGAGACACTGTGGCAGCATTGGAGGACCAACAGGGCCTGCAGACAAACTCGAGATTTTGTGACTAGGCCGAAAAAATCGAGATCGGTCTGCTTACTGGGTCGGAGTCGAAAGACTCTGAGACTTTTAATCGGAATTCTGATAAGCCACTGCAAACTTAGGAGGCATCTATCATTGATAGATATTGAGGCAGATCCTACATATCTAGGATGCGGGAGTGGTGATGAAACATCTTACCACTTCCTGTGACAGTGTGTAGCGTTTGGATGCCTCAGACATAGCAACTTCAATTATGAGGCATTTCTAAAGGAGGAGACGATCTCCCTCGCATTGAGTGATATCCTGACCTTCATTAGAAGATGGGAAAGATTCGATGAGGGAGCAAGGGAAGTACATGGCTGAGGGGACAGCTGGGGGTTGGTAAAGAGGGCCTTTTTGCCAGGTGTCAGCCTCCCCCCACTATTAACATTACCATTACCAATGGAGAGCACCATTAGAATGCAATTGTTGCAACATCTCAAACTTTCACCGATCAACAATCTGACTTCTGTAGAACACATCAAACAGTAGATCCCTCAATTATTTCTTAATTTTCCTTTTTGGTGAGTCAATATTTTTTTTAATCTGAATATATTTTTGCTTCTTATACTGAGAATACTGTTATTCAGTTCAATGCAATTATTGCTTTTAGACTAAGTACTTGTTTTAATAGTTTCTACGATATGTGGATGTGCTGTGTTTAATTTACTATCTATTCAAAATTTTTATACTAGAGCATTCAGATAAGAATGACAGTATAATATATAAAAAGTTTTAGGTATTTATTAGTGTTATTATGTTGTATTTGAAAGGATGCTTATGTAATACCCAATAATAATATTACAATTTTTTTCTAGAAATTCATACATACGAAGCTGTCAAATACCAGTTATTTTAAAACTTACAGTTTAGGACATTTCGAACATAATTTTTTTCTGTACAAGTCACTATAGAGAAATAATTACAGTCAACGTCATCTTAATTATTATTCATGAAGACAAACTGTTGATAATTGAAATATTGGCAAAAATTCAATTCTTATTCCGTTTTTACCCAACAACAACCGAATATATTTTTTATTCCTAAAACACCCAGCAACCTTTTCTAATTATTATTTTATGCTCAGATGCTCACAGTTAGTCTCATGCTGTTCGTCAAGTTTATTTTTTTATGTCGGATCTAATTTGTACACTTTTATTTTTTGTAATTCATAACATATGTTTCCTATTGCGGATTTTGGTTTTAGTAATCTGAGTTCCACAGAAATCTGTAAGCTGGGTTAGTACTAATTATATATTAAATTTCACTGTAATTGCAAACATAACTCAAAGGTTTTCATTACACTCAGACAAAAAGGTCGTTTATTATATTATCAATAAATTATCTTAATTGGCGATATATCCGTAAAGGAAAGTAGCACATTATCAGGTTATTGTATGTTTCATATTTCACAAAATGTTATAACGGTTATTAATTTTACAGGGTGACGTAAGGAATTTTTACATATCTAAAAAATCGTCACAAGTTTTCGGGTAGAATACCACAAGGGCATGAAAATTACCGATAATTTTAAAAAGAAGTGTGGAAACTGCATGAGTTTGTTTCTTTTTTGTTTTTTAAAAGCTCTCAGCGACTCCGAAGAAGGAGGGCTCCTCTTTCATCTAATTTGAAAAAGCTTCTCAAAGTATAAATTTATTACAGAAGTAAGAGGAATAAAGATATATTAAATTTAAATTATTTTTTTTTAATTATTTATTAACCCATGTCTCTCAGTACAATATTAGAGTACATGCGTATATATACATAAGTATTATAATTATATGTTACCATAAAAATGTAAATCTAATATTTGAAATCTATAAATACTAACATAACCAAATTATTTAGGGTGAAACACCTAAGCCAAAAAAGACTTGTATTGTGTTTTATATAATAAAGATTATATGAGAGCTTGTAGTTTTAACATAACTTTTATATATAATACAATAATATAGATAAACAAAATTTTAAAAAAGATAAAAAAAAACTTAACATTAACAAAGAAATTTACAAAGAAAATTAACAGTGATATTGTCATTACCAATATTATAAAATGCACTTAAATACTTCTATATTTTTTTATAATGTACTCCTTTAGCTGTCGTTTAAAATGACGTATATTTTGTATTTTTCTTAATATTATTGGAACTAAATTATATAACTTTGTACCTAAATAGTCAACGAATCTTTGACATATACTTTTGTTGTACCTGGGAACCCTCATTTTTTCATTTAATTTGGATCGGGTATCATAATTAATATTTATTACTTCTTTTTTAACATTATTTTTTTTATATACAAAAATTATTGCCCAGTAAATATACAATCCTCTCATATCTAATAATTTATTTGGTGAATACAAAAAAGTGAGTTTTAAATCTAGGCTCTTTTTTATACATTACTCTTATTATGTAATTTTGTGTTAAGTGTCTTACATTTATAGCCTTATTATACATCCCTCCCCAACAGACTATTGTATATATTCAGTCAACGCATTATATACTAAAAGTAATGTTTTTATTTTTAGAATGTCCCTTAAGGTATAAAATTTCGGTATGGTTTTTCTGATTTTTGATGTAAGATACTCAGCATGTTTATCCCGTTTTAGGTGTGAATCAATTATTATTCCAAGGTATTTTAATTGGAAGGTTTTCATTTTTTCTTTTTTGACTATTTCTTATTACAATAAAATAATTTTTTGATGTGTCAGCCATCGTTGGAGAAAATGCTAGAAGTTTTGATTTTTCATAATTTAATGTTAAATAGTTGTTTTCAAGCCAGCTGTTAATAATATTAATATCCGATACGGCACCCTTAAAGGCAGTGGTCCCATCATATCCTTCACATATTAGTACTGTGTCATCTGCATATGCCAAAATTTTTCCTTTTATGTTCAAGTTGCATAATTCATTTATATATTTCAAAAACATAAATGGACCAAATACTGTTCCTTGGGGTACTCCTATCTGTATTGTTTGCACATCACAATAGGTATTTTTTATTTTGACATATTGTTGCCGATTTTCTAAATAGTTTTTAAATACAGTTTGTACAGTGCCCCGAATTCCAATTTGTTCCATTTTGTGTAATGATTTATTATGGGGGACTGTATCAAATGCTTTAGCAAGATCAAGAATGATACCTATAGTTTTGATATTTGCATTAAAATTTGATATAACATTACTTGTTAACATATAAATAGCTTGTTCCGTGCCTCTACCTTCTATAAAACCATACTGCGTTTCACTTAAAATGTTATATTGTTTTAAATAATTCATTAATTTTACTTTTAGACACTTTTCGAAGATTTTTTCAAAATTATTAATTAAACTGATTGGCCGATAATTATTTTTGTTAGAAGTATCACCTGATTTGTGTAGAGGTATTACAGATTCTTTAAATTTATTGGGTACTATGCCGTTGTGAAAATTAAATTTAATATATGTTTGCATATTTTTATAAGGTTATTCGAAATTTCGTCAAATCCTTGTATCAAGCATTTTATGGTTTTAATTTATTAATAAGTGAAATAACATCAAATCTAGTTACTGGAGAGAGAGAACAAAATTGATTTGACAGTGTAATATTTGAATTTAAGAAAATAGTGTGTCTAACCAAACTGTTAGTGTCAAAAAATGTGTATTGAATTTGTTTACAGTGTCCACATCAGTTAATTGAACATTATTTATAGAGAATACAATTTTACTAGTAGTTCTATCCCTGCCTGGTAATTTTGATTTTACAATCCACGACGTTTTTATTTTATTGTTTGAATTATTTACTTTATTGCCATAATATCAACATGTAGCTACTTTAAACTTTAACTTGTACTTGTTATTTAAATCTTTACTGAAACGCGTATTTTTGAGATAAATCGAAAGGTATACAGAATTTATTTTTTTAGATCCCATAAGTCGTTTTTTAACCGTTTACGAGAAATTCCACGATTATTATTTATGTATCATCTTAATGGAAACTTAGATCAAAGTAATATAAAAAAATATTAAAGTAGATAAACGCCATATTAGGACAATTTTATATTAACATAATATCCCAACAATCATTTTCTAGGTAACAATATCTCGTGAGCTAGAATTATACTGGTCTAGATTCATAAAATAAGGTTTTAAATATATTGTATCTACTTCTGGTGGGTACCTCAGAAATTTTAGAGTCCGAAATTTCTCTTGCTGTCGTTGTGTATATACCTACTTCGCACTGATGATTGCGAAAACCAGAAACAGGTCTGCGAATGGTATGCGCGACTGCCCCAAGAGGGATTTCCATTTATTTGATAAAAATCCGTTACTGGTAGGAAATCGCAATTAAAGCTTATGCTTAATCACATTTTCTTAGTATGATACAAATTTATAAATCATTAAGAAGTGTTGGCAAAAATTTAGTTAATGTTCAATTAAGTAAGTTGAGAGGATTTTGAGTTTGGGACCTATTTAGGTATTATTTCTAGTATCTCTTAAATTAATTTTTAACCTCTCTGTTGGAATACTTTAGTATTATAATTTTTATTATACCTCTATTAAATAATAGTTATTTTGATACTTACTATTTAAATGTTTCTAGCTGTGAGAACCTAGTGAAATTAAAAGTTTTGTACAAGTTTTATTTTCAATTTATCTCGAACAGTTATTCGTGTATTTAAAAAATATATATTTTGTTTATTGACAACACTTTATACCTCGGTATAAGTGATGGTTAGGGTATAAGTTTATTTAAACTTTCGTCCTATTTTTCTAAATTGAATCTACACAGGGAAAAATGTGTGTGATATTTTACCACAATTGTAGAAAATTGTACTCCAAATTGGTCTTAAAAAAAGTGACAGGAACAATTTGTGCAAATAAATAATACATTTTTGGAGCAATGATTTTGTACAGTTTATGCATTAACATTGTTTGAAATTTTTGTACAAACTTAAAAATCACATAAATTGATTTCTTTACAAATTTGAATTATGGTTGCATAAAAATACATCATTTTATTCCACTTGTGGAACAGATCTCTGAACAGATTAAGTTAGTTTCTACAATTTGTGTAAAATTTTTAAATATATTGTGAAGGTTTCCTAAACAAACTTTCGCATCTAAACCTCTTCACTTGTAAAACATATTTACAAAAAATAGTGCTCTTAAATAACACAATGTTTATAGTTTTTTAAGAGAGTATGTTTTTAGTTTTCCACAATTTCTAAATGAGAAATCTACAGATTGCGTAATTTCGCGATACGCGTTACCTATATGCTTGGCGTGGCGGGCGCGACCTCTACAATTTTTTAACCAATAGCAGTATAGAATGATTATCTTTATGTGAAACAAATGAAACAATTATGAAAAATTTTATAACAATATCGCCAAATTCATTGTGAATAGTAGTATGTTATTAAATTACCCAGTTTGTGAGGGCGGCATCGATAAAATTAGGCATAGATTACTATTATTGTTTAACGGAAAT
This sequence comes from Rhamnusium bicolor, assembly GCA_029963845.1. Taxonomy (NCBI): domain Eukaryota; kingdom Metazoa; phylum Arthropoda; class Insecta; order Coleoptera; family Cerambycidae; genus Rhamnusium; species Rhamnusium bicolor. The sequence continues at coordinate 502,041 of JANEYF010001271.1, read as the reverse complement.
AAATACGTTGGGGCCCATACTTTGACAAATTTGTCAGTATCCGTTTATAAAATCACATCTTTATGTTACACAATTTGTGCAAACCTTTTAAACAGTTACTTAAAACTAACTGTAAATAGAATGGTAACAAAATATATAGTTTAGGGACACGCTTAACAATAAATTAAGCCTAATTTGCTATAACTTGTTGAATAAAAATAAATAAATTTGACTCTAAATTTCGCGAATTTGTTAGTCGAAGTTTCCAACAAATTCATTGTAACTAAATCTTTATATTGGATACATAAAACGTACAAGAATTATGCACAATTAAAATGTATAAAACTATATAACGTTGTGCCTTGAAATTATACAATTGTTTAAAAAAATGCAACAAGACGTTGTTCCACAACATTGTGCAAAGGGATTTCTCTCTGTGTACACAGTTTGTAAGACATATTTTTCTCCCTTCCAGTTGACTAATTAATTTTACCTCAGCTAATGTTCCTACCTACCTTAGCTGGTGTATTTTATTTCACTGCATTAATTGAAATCATAAATTAAACCCCTTGATACGTGAAATCTAATTGGGAGCATCTGTGCTCGTAAAACAATTTTGTAACAATTTTAAAATTTCATGTAAATTATTTAAATTTATTATTAAAGCAAACCATAAAAATCTACGATAACAATATAATTACACACAAAAATAATTGAAAGGTATTAAATTTCTTCGGCAACTAATTAAATTAAGTAACAGAAGGTATAATTACGAATAATTTTTAAGGACATAATTATAAGAATACATAAATAATTGGTATAATTCCTCTAATTCCTAACAAAAATGTTAACGAACCTTATTATTGAGAATTTAAAATCTTCTTTGTTTCGATTCTTTTTGGTTCTGTTGAAACACCATTCAGGACAAGTCAGAACGGCCTTTAAATGCGCCCATCTATATGCGTAGATACAATCGACTGACTACATAATTATTAAATGTACAAGTTAAGCAGCTTAAAAACTACAGTAATTGGCTCCGTAATTAAAAGGTCTCTCGCAATTTGGATGTTTTAATTAGGGACTCTGAGATATAGAGGCGAGATATTATTTCGGGGTGAAATAAAACCCAGGATTCTTCAAACGTATTTGGGATGTTTTGTTTTATTAATATTGTATTTTCAGTAGTATTAACATAATCGTTATCTAGCATGGTGAGGATTAGAAATTAGAAATATTTCATCACTTTGAAATTAAAATAAGTTTATTTGTTTTTAGTAGAGCAGAAATAAGTAGAGTATTAAATCCATTATAATTAATTATCTTTGTTTGTATTGAAAAGATATTTCAAAAATATGTACATTTTGAAATTTTCAGTGAATTACTGATACAAAATCCTAAGAGGATTTTTTGAAATGTCTGAATTTTTGTTTAATTCAATGATTGAACATTTTCTTAGCTCACTTTTTCATATACTCCCTTATCCGTCATAAATTAGAAAATTTAATCAGTTTGTTTCTAACTAATAAAAATATAGCTGACACAATATTTAAAGCGGACTTAAACTGAATTTTTGGTGGAGTAGAAAGACTATTTCATACATGGAATGGGCGTTCTACTTTCATCCTCTATCGGATGGCGAGAACCACTAGCCAAAAAGTCAAATAATTAGACCAATTTAGTATGTGTAAATAGTGGTTTTCCTCAAGGGTCTGTTCTACAACCAATTCCATTTTAATCATGTTTAAATGATATTACAATTCTAATAGAAACTATGTTGACTATCCAAGATTCTGTTACGAGAAACCTGTGTTAACAAAGATGTAACAAAATTGACAAAAAAATTCGTTTATATTACAAATTTTTGTAATCATCTATCTTACAGAAGTAAAAAGGGATATATACCCCAATCCAGAAAAGCTGTTAAAACCACCTAGCAAAGCGTGCCTAACACAATATTAGTAATTAATATTTGGATAATCATTGCTCCGTAATCCTTTTTTTAAAAGTTCTTCAAATTATGAGCGTGAGCTTAGACTCATTTCTAATAAGTAATTTCATTCTCACTGCTCTTATAAAGCACTGATTAATTGGACCAAGAGTCACAATACAGCCAATTTTCCGAAATTCATGGTAGTTTTCAATTCTCCTGTGGCTCTTCAAATGTTCAGGACTCTCTAGCCTCCCATTTCTGTTTCTTTACACTCCCTGAACCATTACCGGCTGTTCTACGCGCCCGAGACGCCGCTCACAAAAGCGGGTTGATCTCCGATTTAATTGCAGTTCCTAATTTTTCAAATCTCATTGCACACATCTTTAGCCACTCTAGCGCTCTCCCCTACATGCTGCCATTCGCACCAAGCAACCTGCACATTATTCAACAATTCTTTTTATTCTCTCGACCATCATCTAATCATCAGCAGTGCTCCGCATCCCGCATGTCTTTATAATCGCCGTAGATACAACAGATCGCTAGCTAGAGTGTTTTCAAACTGAAAAAATTACAAACTGCATAGAGCAAGAATGTAAACTAAATGGAAGGTCAATAAGAAAGTAGTCTGTTAGGGACGCAAACGATATTCGCCTCTCGACACTACATACATGCATAATATAATTTTAGACCATTCATTGGTGCCAGTATAATACTCGTCGGCTGATGACCTCTCGTCTGTGCTGATTTTATATGCAAAAATTATTTAATCAATTTAATTAATGTGTAAGTATACTGTCAGAAGTTACAGTTTAATTTATTACAATTATATCAGGCGATTTTTGGAATATAGTATTAGGTTTAAAAATCCATCTCTGGAATGACATCCAAACTTCCTAAATAGGCTAATTTTCCAAACAAATTTATCGCTAATTGCGCCCATTTGTAGGGTAACTGGCTCATTCAGTGATTATAGAAATGACATTGATATTTTGTTAAAAAATCATCCAATTCTTTAAAAAATATATGCAAAATTTATGTACAGGGTGAACCCGCGAGAATTCCCACCCCCCTTTTCTCCATTACTTTGTTAGTTAGAAAGACGTTTCAAAAAGCAGATCGTAAGAAATTTTATGAATTTTTTTTGTGATGGCCTCTGTGAATACATGGTGTTGCATAAAAGTGTGATTAAACCATTAAACCATTAGTTTCTTGAAATCTACATTTTATATGTATAATGTTACATGTTTTATATTTACATTTTTTATTTAGAAGATACAAGCTGTTAAAATATCGAATTAAAATAAAGTAGAAACTATAAAATGTCATAACTTCTTTGTAAAATACTTCTATTAAATAAAATCATTTTTGAAACGTCTTTCTAACTCCAAAAATAACGGAGCAAAAGGCGGTGGGATATCTCGTGGGCTCACCCTGTATAAAATTAATAATTCCTGCATTGTGTAATTCTGTATTTACTGAATATTTTTATAATTATTATTTTTAATTTTGTACCTGTCATTAGTGGATGTATTTCGTGTTAATTGAAACTTGAAAAATGAAAATGTTTATTTAAATGGACTAATCTTATTATCGGTGCTTGTCTCTAAAGCCAAGTAAAGTTTTTATTCGATAAAACATACAAAATATATTGCAAAAAGCGAGTTAAGAAATACGTCTCCGACTAATGTTAGGTCCATAATTTTAATTTGTTTTCGTTTTTCCTCGGTTCTCGCAAAAAACCTGTAATGTTGGATGTGGGATTTTAATTAGAACAAATTCTTAAGATTTCGTTCTCTTATAGTGCTAACGGCATACCCCTTTTGTGTGACAAAAACAATAAATGGCCACCCAGTTTGGAAAAACTTGAAAGAGACAGGATGTGTAAATGGTGTCTGGTCGCTTACCAGAGACAGTTGTAAAACATTGTTAAATCAATTAAATGAGTTTAACAATTTATAGTCCAATCAACATTTTTAAACTACATGGTACCAAAATTAAAATGCTTTACTTACAAATATTTCGTCCCTTTGTATCTGATGATTTGTTAATGTATACTGCCGATTTTAAAGGTTTTGCTACCATTAAACGATATGGTACCATTTTTTAGCTAATGCTGTGTTTAGTATTGCGCACACGTACACAAATTGGGAGAGTTAAACAGCATAGAGTTCACCGAAATAATAAATATAAAACAATTGTAAATGTTTGGTGTGGACATATTGGGCCATTTTTGAATATGCTTTAATCAGATCCAGATACATAGATTTTATAGAACATTTAAATAATTTATTGGAAGGCGTTCCATTACATATTAGACAAATAATGCAAATTCAGCACGATGGAATACCGTATCAAGTAAATGTGAGGAGTTATTTAAGCAAAGGTATAAATAAAAATATTGTTTGTAACTTATGGAAATCCCTTAATGATTGTGAATTAAACCAAGCTCACCTTGGAATTCTTAAATTATTCCCGCCACAAATGTATCGACAGAACGTAATTTTTTCGCGTTAAAAAAAATTAAAACTTCATTATTAATTCTACGGATAAAGAAAGATTGACTAATCTAGCACTGTTATCCATAAAAAAGGAACTAATTCAAGAAAGCACTAAAGCAAAAGTTTTTTAATGATATCATTGTTGAGTTTGCAAAACGAAGCCGGAGAATCCCGCTAAATTTTAAATATGGTAGGTATTTATTTTTTTAACAGCTTCGCCGTTTATAAAAGTCTCGACACGCCACTGGATTAAAGTAGCTACATCGCTTAAAAAGTGTTGTGCCAATTTATTGCACATAACCTGTCTACTTCATGCCTTTCACCGCAGCAGAAAATATTCGAAGCAATTATTAGGATGTCGACAAACTAATAGCAAATACAAAAATGTTTTTTTAATTCTCCCTCATGCATTAAAGAACTTCACAAATCGTGCCCAGGAATTACTGAACCTCCACAGCCGATACTACCAAAATAGGGAACTTGATTGCAAGCGAATTTTTATCATATAAACATTTCCAGCAGTTAAATCTGTAGTTTTCAAATTCGACCCAAAGAAGTCCAAAGCTATCAAGGAAAGTCAACAGCAGTTTGAAAATCTACAAGTCGAAGCAGATTTACTCACTATACAAGAGGACTACAGTAATATAAGTAAATGCTATTAACCAATTGCAAGATAATTCTGCCCCTTAGCTCAATCGTTTAAAATAGTTGATGATGTAAATATGGCGCTACAAAATTTAACGGATGCCGCTGTGTTCAAGCTACAACAAAATTCAATGTCTTATTAAATAGATATCTGAATTTCGCGCAACTCCGCTACCTAAAGCAGTGCCTAAGTGACGGAAATTCTCTAAGTGATCTACGGCGCATAGGTATGCGAATATTACATCTCTGGATATAATTGGATTCAACCTTTACTTTGGACAAAATGAGACATGATTAAGTCTGTTTAATTATCTTGAACCAAGTTAGTTATTTAATACCACTACGGTAACGCCACTGTTATTAATACCAAAGTTCCAGCTTTAATTATAAAAACCAACTGAAGAGTACTCTTTAAAAAAATGCGCGAGCATTTAATAGTTAATTAATCTACTAACTCCGTTAATTTTGAATTAACATTCTCTGTATAATAACTCGTCTACCCTAAATCTTCTTTTATCATTTCATGTTCGGGGGATAATATTTACCATTTTCTGATAAACAAAACTTTCAGTTAACTTCAAATAGACTGACCCTTTGTAATTTTAATTATTATATTACCAACTTCAAAGCCTATAAAAAGTCATGGCGAGATAAAATAAACTGATTATCCTCGGGGTGTGGGAACATAAGTCACTTCTAAACGGCTTGTCTATTAGGGAGTTACCAGGCGGAACCGAATAGGGAACTGTATTCAGTTTTACGGTTTGTTAGTCTGACAACCCCATACCAGATACTCCAAATATGCTTATAGAATTTATCAATATCCACATCATTAACTTCAGACAATTACTAGCTATTTGCAGAACCAATTATATACGAGCCATTACACTGTGTTAATTATTTTTGCGTGGAGTGTAATCAAATCTTAATGGTTAATTATTCAACATCTAATTATACTCTACTGGGTGATGAAATGATCACACTTCAGATGTTCGTGTTGGTGGGAAAGCACATAATCAAGACTGCTCGAAAATTAACATCTATTTGATTGAAAATTAGAATTATTATTTTTTTCTGTATTACGCAGAAGGTAAGATGCCATTTTAATTTAAGTTCATTTCGAAACGGAATGAAAAGTGAATTCGTATTAAAATAAAAACCTGCTAGGAATCGGATTTCAAATTGCTTAATTTTTGTCATAAGCAGCAATAAAAGTTTCTTTAATAGGTATAAAAAATCCTGATTTTCTTTTCAATTTTTAATATACACATTGTAACAGCTACTTTTCAATATGGCTTAAGGAGTGACAAAAATGGCGCATGCACAAACAGCATTCTACATTCAGGAGGGACTCAGTTCATCTTAGTCACTCACGTGATGATCCTTGACTGGATAGCCGACCTCGGTTTAGCCAGAGACAACCCGAGACGTGCAAGTGGATAGAAAATTTTGTCCGATTTTAACATTTATTCGCTATCTCTATTTAATATAAGAATAGTCAAATATAGCTGTCCTAGTCCGATAAAATGGAAGGTGAAAGCAGAGGGTAGCACTTGCACTGCTGTCATTTCTGTTCTATCCCGCGCTTTTTCTGTGGTATTTATCTGTCAACTTGAACTGACGAAAGAAGTATTTGTTATTTTGTCGTGATTTTGATTATTTCTCGTTGTATTTTGTGATATTTGTGTGTTAAAGACTATTTCTCTTCTTAAATACTACCAATTTCATATAACTGGTAAGTTATAAAATTATAAATAATTTTATCCGCTATATCTAACCTATATATTAATCAGAAAGGATAAACAGTATTAGAAAATGTACTAACTGTATCCTTTACTTATTTCATTCCTCATAATAAACTTTGAAATTGGTTGTAGGTTACTTTTTGTTTGAGATGGCCACAGAGTCACGAATTAGATTGTTATGTGTGTGGTTCTTCGGAGGACGATGTGGCAAAACTTCATTATTTTCCTTTAAGGTTGGAAAGGTAAATTAAGGCCTGCACTAAATTAATAACACTTCTAACAGCACAATTTTTTATGTTTTACAGGTCAAAAATTTGGCAAGAGAATATGGGTATACATTACACTGAAGAAACTCTTCAAAATTATAGGATATGCTCCCGTCATTTTACTGTTGAGAGTTATGTCGACCTAAGTAGTCATAGGTTGACCCGCAATGCAGTCCCCACACTTTTTCCATGTCATCAGTTGGCAACATACCAAGTGCAAGCAGGTAATATGTGTTTTACAAAATGTTGGTGGTGAGGGGTCCTTAGATATCAATCCATAGTTGTTACTAATTAGCTTGGTAGAATTATCGCAGACTTTTTACTATTATTTAATTTATTCAAAATAAAGAAATATAGATTTGAACCAATAAACATGGTCGCTAATATCTATCTCATTTTACTTCAGATTTAGCCTCAAGCGAGGCCTCAACTTCAAATATACCGTATGAGTTGGCGGAGGAATTTCCTAGCATAGTGAAGGCAGCTAGTGAATTTTTTGGAGGAGATTCCCAGCACTTCTGTATCAGATCAGAATGTCACCGTTCGAAAACGACCGGGGAATTATTAGAATTGGGATTCCTTGGTGGTGTAAGAGGCACAATGAGGCACAGAAGCAAAATAAAAAAGATGCTCGTGAGGCAAAATGAATAAAAGAATCATAAAAAAATGGTGCTCGTGAGACAAAGAGAAAACTGAAGATTCTTTCGCATAATTAGAACCTTAATTTTTATAGAGCCATGTTGTGTGCCACACAATACATGATTTTTTTATCTAGCACTTAATAACATTTTAAGGTAGTCTCTGCAAGTCAAGCCTAATAAATATTTTAAATTTAATTATAATCATTAAATAATATTCTTTTTCTGCAACCTTCTAGAAATTTAACTGTGATCAATTTTTTGAGTGGAAAATACATATTTACAGGTCTAGCCTGGCAAAGTGACATAAGGATTTGTAAAGTCTTTACCGATTCCTTATGTCATTTTCTGTTGACAAAAAGTATCCGATAACAATTAAAAATGATTATTCCAGTCTTCCTTGAAAGTAAGTGTCTGATGTCTGTCAGTTGATTTTATATTTTATTAAAGTTAAAAAGTTTTTTGAGACTAGCAGGAACCATTGCAGAAAAAACATGGTACACAACACACCCAGAAAATGACTTTACTGGACTCGCCAGGGGGTTTTGCAATGGAAATTGCCAGCTCGCCCTGTTAAGAATCACTTTCTGGTCTTGTTGCATAAATAACTATCATGCTTTCTTGATATTTTCCGTAATATATTGACAAAATGTCCTAAATTTGCTTTTTTTGTATTTTTCTGATTTTAATAAATTTTGTACAAAATATTATTACCTACCTACTTGTGTTTTGAGTGTTATGTTAATTGTCCAATACAAAAACATATTTCTTTTAAATCTTATGTTAAGCGGTTAAACAAGGTTACAATTAACCTTTTGATTAGTTTAACATAAAAATTATTTGACCTCTAGTTTTGTATTCTAACTTTAAAATAGCTTTGTTTCTGCAGCAGTTGGTGATCGTTTGTGGATCATCAGAGATAGTCACTCGGTTAGTTTTTAACTTCCAGCGAATAGAAGTATTTAAAAACAACTAATCGACTACTTCTGGTCCACAAACGATCACCAACTGCTACAAAAATAAAGCTTATAAATAATATCAATAAAATAATATAAAGGGGGGTTTTGAATTTTCGCGGGCGTTTGCTTCTTGCGCCATCTACTTTCACCTTCCATTACAATCGACCAATTTAATACTGCGGATTAAATTTTTGCACGTACTTGCGCGTCTCGGGTTGTCTCTGGTTTAGCCTTCTTCTAGCGTAAATTAGGTAGAATTGAAGCGCACGCGTTATAAATTTATTATTGCTTGTTCAAAACCGTTTGTTACAACGTGTGTGTGTCTATAACGACCTCTCATTAAGAAATCCTTTGCTCTTTGAAAGCAGTCGTATTTTTTTGCTTTTTATCAAAATTTATCATTTCCCGTCAGCAATACGTTTATAATGAAGGAAAAGGCACTATTTAGTTTCGAACAGATACCTACATGCAATATAAGAAGTCTTGAAAAATTAATTAACACTGTCAAGAATAACAAGAATTGTTTCTCGTTTGTGAAAATTTAAATAGGCTATTTCTCTATTTTTGAAAATTAGCTGATAGCGAATGAGCTCCTCACAAACAATTCTGATATTTTCTGACAGCTATTCATGATTTACACCAGAAGCTGTAATGGCATCATCATCTGCAAACACATTAACGCCTCGTTGGCTAAGGAAATCAGGTAAATTATTAACATACAGCATAAATAGAAGTGGGCCCAACAGTGTTCCGTTAGGAACACCAAGTATCTTCCAATTTTTCCATAAACTTTCTTCGTACGATTCATTTCTGTTTCACCTGTATCAATATTATATAATTAAAATCTGCATTATCGAATGCTGGAGATAGATTGGAATATACCCATATTAGATACTTCACTGGTCACGGTCAGAGTATACAAAATTTAGTAACCTATGAGAGGTTGATTTCATTATTCGTCTGTTCTAAACCCATGTTGACGATACAAATTTATTATAGTCTTTTAAAATAGAGATTAAATCGTTGAGAATGCTGTCGATAAAGTTTAAAAATGTGCCCATTATATTTGACAGTAATTATCTATATTGGCTGATTTTTTTTGTGTGTGTCAAGACACTAGCAGTTTTCAATATCGGCAATTGAAATATTCTGATTAAATATGATCTTGTGTGAACAAGGTTTAATTTAAAACTCTCAAAATGTATCACTTAGAAATTTCCCTTGACACATAAATAACAAAAATTACATTACCACGACTACTTAAGCAATAATATAATTGTATACGTTAAAATCATAAGTTCTTAATACATTATTACACTTACTGCAATTCTTTAATCTTACCCTAACGGTTGCTTGTTATTTGGATATTTAAGGATTTTTACGTACAACAGCTACGGAATTGTTCGTCAATTCAGCAGGAAGACATTATACTCTTCATTTCCATCAACTGAAAGATTTGTTACTTACATATTTATAAAAGGACCAAACGATAAATTTGAAGCAACTTTTTATTCCATACAAGGATACGAACTTCTAAAAATTCAATGACCTCTTTTAGCATAAATAAAATGTATAAGATAAATGTGCAACCAATTTAACAGCTGTTCTACAAGTCATTAAAGAATTTCATCAACAAACAAAAACACGTGTTATAATTAAGTGAGAAAAAATATTGGGCAATTTGTCTGCCAAATTTGGAGTTATATAGAAAGTATTGCAGTTATTCCCCAGATACAAATACAGGTTTTGGGATTAATATGTAATCAAAAAGACATGATAAAAAATGCTAATATAAGAAGTGCATTGTTTTCGAAAGATTCATCAATAGGCAAAAGACAAATAACAAGATAATAGGACGACTAAGAGAATCTTAGATGATAACTGAAGAGGAAGGTACAAGCTTAATTTCTATTGTGTACAAACAAATGAAATAATTTAGTTTAATCTGAAAAAATCAAAAAAGGTCAACAAGAAAATTAATAATCGACAATATGTAATACTAAAATATCAAAAGTTTCAGTGTGGAATCAATATGCTGATTTTCCGGAAGAATATGAAAAGGAAAAATGACAAGGACTACAAAGAAAGTGTGGTGGATATCAACGGTGAAACAACTGCAGGGTGTGTTTTATAAAAATTGATTACATTCGATCTTTCTTCTGAAGTAGAATTTAGTTCTGCTAGAAATTTTGTATGTATTTGATAATTTGATTTATTTCAATAGTATTTGGAATTTTTTTATATTGGCCCCTATAACGGCATATTAAAAAGTGTCTAATTATTATTAATTCTATGTACAATATCCAGCCACTGAAAAAAATTCAAGTAGATATAGACTGAAAACCTTCTCAAAAAATGTAGGTAGAAATTTGCAGCGCTTTTGTGCCATATGCATAATTTGTTAAATAATTTAATAAACTTTTTTTATCGTTTTTAGGCTTTTAAGTTCATTCCTAAGAATGTCAACGTCGTTACATGAAGCGACAACTAAACACCCCCCTAATTAAAGCACGTTTTAATTACATCCAAAAACATGATTAATATTACTAAAACACATGTCAGTTTAGCACTGCATACCTCCTAATGAGGCAGCTAGCGAGCCAAGCATTCCTCCTGCCCAGGAACATTAAATTTGATGCCCATATCCGGAATATCGGGAATCTTATCGGGTAGATGGTCAATTCTCCTCACTGTTTCTAAAACAGAAACATATTAAAAGCAATACGAACTCATGGAAGATAATTAATTTTTTCATATGCCCCTCTATCTTTGTTCTTACATGCAACACAAGAAATACTTTTAGGCGTTTCTTCAAGCAACTCTCATCTTCAAATCACCGAATTTCAATGACTGACTCTCTTTAAAATCGTATTTTCTACAGAACAATAAAAGATAATCGGAGATTCTTTTTTATATAATGTAAATCGAAAAGTTATGCCTTGCAAAGAACAGTCATGTTTCTGAATAGATTGAATATGGGGCAAGACTTAAAATCAGAGATCTGCACTGAAATATCCAGTTACGGTTTTATTCTAAATCATTATCTAATAAATTAAAATCGTCTGCATTAAATAGTTAACTGAGTTTATTCATATTAAAATTTAGCATTTGACAATAATTCCGTACCTATCAACTGTGTATTAAATTGGCATATACCACATGAAAGGGGAAATTTCCGAGTTTTAGAAGGTCGCCGCGAGATAACTCCACTGTCGCTATTGCTCTACGTGAGAAAGTGTGAGAAAATATAAGATGGGACACTGCGTCATTGGTATATTATACTTTGCCGTTCCCTCACCGAAGTGTTCCGCTTGTCGTTGGATTGATTGCAGTGGACCTCATAATTTAGTACTCTACGCCTCCCTAGAGCACCGGATTTTATGCCGTGCGACTTTCCGTTTTGGAGATATGTTAAGGGATAACCCGTTTCCCCTTATATTTTTTCACAGATTCTCTGGCGCAGAGCAATAACGACAGTGGAGTCATCTCACAGTGACCTTCTAAAACTAGAAGATTTCCTCTTTCATGTGGTGTATGCCCAGTTAATATACAGTTGATAGGTATGGAATTATGCTCATTTGAATTCGGACGAATCATTTTGATTACCCTGTATTTTGATACAAACATAATTCCGGACATAATTTCTCAAGTTGACCAAATATTAGTTTTCAGAATTAATAGTTTTATATATCAGCTTTTTTACCTCATAATATAGCAATTTATTCATAAATAATTAATTTATATTAGATTTTTCCATCATAAAATTTCATCAACTCAAATAGTTCTAAATATTTCTTTTTTTCTTCTAATTTTCAAAATGGTATACTCTCTTATTATGAATACGGATTAAATCACGACCTACATAGGTAATTTTCTATACACATTCAGTGGAATTTACCTCTGTTCAATGGTATCCCTGACTCGATCCTCTTCACCCCTCTCCCGACAATTATCACCCTCCCGGAATTGACCATTGCTGCCTTTGTTTTAATTAACCAACAGCAATGTCATTATACACTAATTTGACATATGAAACAATATACCAAGTGACCGGTTTGGTAGAAGAATGTGGCAAGAAAAGGAAACACATGTTTAAATATATTGCCCGAATTTTTTCTTAATTACATTACTTCAGATTATTTAAATGCTTACCTATTATTAATTTAAAGAGGAAGAGTATCCATTTCCAGTTTTTTGCCTTAAATATATAATTAGGCGAGGAATTCTTGTATTCTGTTAGGTCGGCACTAATTAGGATAATTATATAAATTCAATGCTTCCTTAATAACAAAAAGAAACATATAGATATAATATTTAAAAGAGAGATAGTACATCTTTAATTATTTAAGAGATCTCAAAGGCGTTGTTACCTAACAAAATAAAAAAAAAACAAATAGAAAATCAGAGGGCCAAACAAATTTCCAAAGTATTATGCAATTGTTAAATTTTATTACTTGGGGGCTTATGGTATTATTTAAGACATTTTTATTTCTACTGGAAAATACAAATTTTAAAAATCATATATTTTGCACTTGCTCGAACGCCTTGCAGTACAAGCATCGTTAGTGATATGCATAGTACAGCTGCTGCCGCTCTAGAGGACTAACTTCACCGTAACATCAGGTGCAAAGATGGTCGTAGAGGAGCTGGTATTCAGAAGAAGAATTTTTCAAAGAGATTCAGTGAGTTTTCTCCTATTCTGCATCTCACTGCTACCGTTGTTTGTTGGGCTCTGTTAAATCCGCTGTTATAATATGGACCACTCAGTGACCAAAGAATTGAAGACCATAGCAGCCTGCCAAAAATCAGCAGAGTGGCTGGCAGGCCAAGTGCTGAAGGAGATCATTCTAAGTTTTTCCAACTGGCAGTATATAATTTGTTGATGCAGATTCGTAGGCCACTGGACGGCTGTCCAACGTTAGGTGAAACAAAAAAAGGTATATTTATTGTATACTCAAATTACCAGCATTTTTTAAATTTCACTATTATTTTCTTCAGAACAGGAGAAATTATGTATTTCCTCAAGATGTATATTGGTCTCATCTCTCAATTATGTAATAAGTAGAGTTGGTAAATCGCTCCGCAAGTCATGGTTGGTTCCAGGTAGAGAAATACCCAAATACGTAAGCGATACTTGTTTACTATTTTAACAAAGACTAACATTTGATTTTAGTCTATTGTTATGTCACGTGGTGTGTATAACGTAATTTATTCCTCGCCGTTGTATTGTTGATAATATCATTTATTGTATTTTATTCTTTATATTAATATAATAATAAAATATATCAGACATGCCCACTGGTAAAAAATGGCCATACGCTAACAAAGTGAATAAATTTATAGGTGAATTCCCAGTTCCAATTCCAATTTAATCAGCTTTATTTCCCATTTTATATACATTTTCTAATTAAGGCTAGTTTTTTATTTTATTTATTTCATATATAAATATATAAAAACAAACAAACAATATAACATGAGGGACAAATTATTAAATATGATTTGAAGGAAACAACTACTCAGCGGGCAAATACCCCAACCTGCACTGGATTACACCTTCAAATCATGATAGATCGATAGCCAATATCATTTGTCAATCCTAACCAAACATAGATCGGTTTCGAACTTATTTGTTCTCCTCAGTATGCCATAAGTTATGGAACAGACAAATGATAGTGGCCAACCTGCTAGTCATATACTAACTAAGGTAAATTGAGTAGTGGTGAGAGATATGAAACTTCTTGTATGGTCTAAATGCTACTATCCGACCGACATCATAGATGTCTCTCTGCGTCAGCATGTGGGTGATTGTATGTACATATGAAAAATTCCAACATACCTGCTCAAAATAATGATTTTTTTTTAAACAAAAAAATTGACTCTACGTCCGCGGTGGAATTTGGAGTAGGGAAGACGTGTTTACGCATTGTAAGGCGTGATGTGCTGGGACGAACGTGATTGTAAACGTCACGTAAATTCTATCTACCATAACACTAAAAAAATGGCGTGCCTTCAGCAACACAGTTTATGTTCGATTTACTCTTAATGCTGATTGCCTGTGATGTTCCGCTGCACATACTCGATAAACAACCATTTCAGGAGTTTTGGAATAAATGCAATCCCAATGTAATAAATTATTAATGAAAAAAACAAAAAATCGCCGGAAATAAATGGAATTCCTGCAACCACTATAAAAGAAATTTCTCAATACATTGCGATATCATTAGCTAATATAATAAACAAAACAATTGTTGAAGGTCAATGTCCCTCAGCCTTTAAAGTAGCTATCATAAAACCAATTCACAAAAGTGTCATAGACCTATTTCTTTAATTAGTAATTTCGCAAAAATCTTTGAAAAAGTTATTAAGTCGCGAATTATAAACTATCTGGAAAAATATAAGTTGTTATCGAGATCACAATATGGCTTTCGAAAAGGTATGAGTACACAAAATGCAATTGCGCACCTTGTAAATAAGATTTATTATGCTTTGGACAACAGAGTCAAAAACTTAGCTGTGTTCATTGATTTAACTAAGATGTTTTATACGGTGCGCCATACTGAACTTCTAACGACATTAAGTAACTTGGGCTTTAGAAATAATAGTATAAAACTTCTAAAATCATACCTATCTGATAGAGCACAATATACGAAAATAAACTTTGTAAGAAGTAACCCTGAAGTTGCTGAGTATAGTGTACTGCAAGGAACAGTACTGGGGCCTATACTCTTTATAATATATATCAACTCCTTATTTGATTTGCATACCAATAGTTCAGTAATAAGCTATGCTGATGACACTGCTTTCTTCTATACAGCTCCTAACTGGGAAAACTTAAAAATTAAGGTAAAGATATGAAAAATATAAAAAATCATTTCGATAGTAAGTTATTAATGCTAAATATATCTAAAACTAATTACTTGTCTTTTTATCTATTTGAAATATCTTCCTCGGCATTCCAAGAACTAAATATCGATGATCACTTCAAAATAAAACCTACAACACAAGTAAAATATTTAGGTATAATTATTGATTCAAAAATGAAATGTGATATACATATTAATTACATATCTAATAAAAGAAAACTAATATATAGGTTTAAATGTTTAAAAGGAATTCTACATTTTAAATAAATCAAAATATTGTACCAATCACTTGTTGAATCTCACCTAGTGTATGGAATTCTAGGTTGGGGAGGAGTTTTTGATACACATTTAAAACATTTAAATTCATTACAAAACAAATTACTAAAGATTATAACAAACAAAGAACCTACTTACCCTTCAAATCAAGTATTTAAAGATGCTAATGTAACGGATGTTAGGTTGCTGTTCTTTTATCAGTACGTTTTACATCAATGGCAATCTAATGTGAAAAAGGCAACGAAATGCAAAAAACTAGAGGTAATCTGAACAATATCTCAAAAATTCCCAAAACTAATACCACTTGTGGACAAAGATATTTTACATACCTCAGACCCAAAGCTTACAACACAATATCAAATAATATTAACCATATACCTCTTCTAAAGACGGCAAAGACCAAAATTCAACAATACATTCAAGAAACACCTAGAGAAGGAATCCATAATGTTGTTAATCTGAAACCATATCATAATAGGTTATTTTAAATTTTAGACTTAATTCAATATTACTATTTTAAATTAATATATGTATTTGTGCTCGATGTATAAGTAGATATCAACATATGCATTATATGTTTTTATTTTCTTAAATCTTTAATGATAAGTGTTCAAGTTTATTTACATATTGTATTTCATTCACCTATTTTTTTGTATTCATCGTAAATAAACTTTATTTTACTCTATTCTATTCTATTCTATTCTAATGTGACGTTACCAAGTTGCACATCGTTGCGTAACTATGTACCAACTATAAGCGAAGACATTGTGAATAAGATCAAATGAATACTAAAAATACACGGCTGTGGTTATGTGTTGCCGAGACGACAGATTGTAAAAATAATTATATTTTAAATGTTATAGTACTTGTAGTGGATCCTCTTAAACCGACATTTCCACTGTTACTAGGTAGCAAAAGACTAACTGAGTGTACTGGCCATACAATTACGCGGGTGGTGCTGGAAAATTTGACCTGTCAAAACGTGTTGATATTTGTTCCCGATGGTTCTGCGACAATGCGTTTGGTAGGCCGTTCTCTTCAAGAACATGGTTCTAGGTTGGTACATGTTACGTGTAAAATGCATGCTTTACACCTTGTGGCAAAAACTATTCGACAAGGTTTTCCAGAGCTAGATGCATTAATAGCAAGTACAAAAACAGTGTTTCTTAAATCTCCTAAACATCTTTGCACATTTCATAGCATACATGATGATACTGCAAAGTTTTTACAGATCTTTTCCAGTTTGTGATAACCAAGCTAGTTAAGAGGGTAAATTGTGCATACATTGTTATAAATTGTAACAGTTTATTGCTTTTATTACCAGTTAATTTCTTTTATTACACTTATTATGATGCGTGCGCCAATGTCCTGCGGTGCATTTTTGCCAACTCTAGTAATAAATAATCAATTTGCTAAAGAATTAAGGCTATTAATAACTTAGACTTGTAATAGAATTCCTTAGTGTACAGCGATTGTACCAAATGATTTACAAGTTTATAATAAAATAGTGTATCACACATGCAGGTAACAATTCGTAATGAATACAAAGCAATCAGAGAACTATTCACTTGTGGAAATATTCCCGATTTGAACAGCAATACGATTGTTGGACAATTAGGGATCATTTCACGGCGGTGGACAATACCGTCATTCATTAGCGGCTTCATTCCACACCTGGCCTGTCCACCTCTATATAGTTGGTCTAGACATAGATCCTTTACCCAAACAAAATATAATAAGGTTATATTTAGCGACTTTCTTGCACGATAATGATTTATCAATTAATTTTTGTTGCTTGACTGACAGGATGTTTAAAAAAACTTGATAATCTTCATTTATTATTATATAATCATATTTTAGAGGCAACAAATAGATTAATAGACTTAATTTTATTACTTATTTAAAGTGTTTGTGTTAGTTTCACTTTGAGTCTGTAAATTAACCTATTGTGTATTATTATATAATTAATTATTTATTCCAGAACACTCTTTGGTCCTGTACAAAATGACTTAAGAGCATATAGCAGCTGTAACTTTCCATAATCGTAGTTCTTGAGTCAATTCTTAAAGTATATCCAGCGTCCTCACCAGGGTGACATATACCTTATTCAGCATAGTTTTAAAGAGTCGACGAAAGTATTATTCAACTACATATTGAAAATGCTTATATTCTACCTAAATTTGTCCAAGCGTCTTCCACTACCACTCATTATTAATTCCTATTCCTAATAACAAAGTTGTTGGGATACTTTTTTCATGATTCATAGGACTGAGGTCTGTAAACCGTGAAACACCATCTTTTGAAACCACTTCCTTACAACTTGTGCTTCATAAACGAAACGATGCATATACAGGAAATCAGAATTTTATGGAATACACTGAATTAAGAATATTTTTTTTAACAAATTTCTATGACAAATTAGAACATTTTTTCTCCCATTTGCAGTTTTGTGCTGCTTGAGAAATATGTTTAGGCAACCTCTTGATAGGATGTAGATATGCAAGAATAGCATCTTCTATACTAATTCAAAGTCGTCGCCGTACCTCAAGTAATTGTTTAATTACAAAAATTACATCTACACCCATTTAATACTGCATTATTTCTAATTGTACAAATGTTAACTACTTGTCTTACTGAAAAATTGTGTTCGATTTATTCGATCATTTAATCCCTATCCTCTAAATTAAAATGCATTCCTTTAACGGGCTGTAATTTACTAAGAGATATCTACATTTTCTCTAACTACTATAAATGTGACAACAGTTATATAAATAGACTGTTTACCAATAATTAAAACAAAACAAGCCAAAATGTCCTAATTAAATTCTATTCAGTACGTAGATTCGAGAATATAAGTAACACGGTAAAATGCTTTTTTTATGAGAAAATCTGATTTATTCTTTCTTTTGCTTAGTCCTGTGATCTAGTATACTAATGCTATTTTTATTATTATAGTATTATTGTCAATACGCAGTTGAACTATGAAAAACAACAGTAAGTTGTGAAATTATATTCTAAACTATAGTTGTGATGAATTTCAGTCAACAGAATCAGTTTCAGAATGTTAATTAGGTCCAAATTTATTATTATGGTCAGTGGATATACTGAAGAGGACGATTTGACTGCTAAAGTATTTGGTACCAGAAAAAAATTGCATCAAGAATTCTCTCATCGACAAAACTTTACACATGATGAGGCGCTAATAAGAATTAGAACCAATCAACGGTTAACTTTTATGATTGATTTCTATTATATTCATCGATAATCAAAGTAAAATGACTACGATATAAACAACTGGCTCTAAAGGAAAGATCTATTTAGGACGCAGACTTGTTAACAATGTAAACTAAACTTATTAGTTAGATAATTCGATATCGGCAAGTATAATTAAAAAGGTGAATCGTTTGATAATAATACTTTGCTTTATTACTTCCACACCCCTCAAAATGAGAAGTTATGTATTCGTGAAAAAAATGTTGAAAATTTGTATTGCATTTCTGGACGAATCTCGACGAATTATGACGATACACAAATTTCAGACAGAACAAATTTTCTGTCTGTGTGTCTGTCTGTCTGGTTCGCGATAGCAGCTAGTTTCTGAGATAAAGCTTTCATATTTGGTACACACATTCTAGAGGTCAAAGAAGAGATTTAGTTCGTTGATGAGCAAAATCGGTCCCAATTTTTGAAACGTCAAAAAATGTGACTTTTTTGCAACGTCAAAGTGACTTTTCTGAAACGTCAAAAAGTTACTTATTTGAAACTTCAAAAAATGTGACTTTTTTTGAAACGTCAATGTGACTTTTCTGAAACGTCAAAATATGCCTTTTTTTGAAACCTCAAAAATGTGACTTTTTTGAAAAGCCAAAGTGACTTTTTTGAAACGTCAAAATTTGACATTTTTGAAACGTCAAAAAATTTAACTTTTTTGAAACGTCAAAAATTACTCTTATTATAAATTCCACCACACGTCGAGTTTTACTACGGTGAGGAAGTTCTGATCCCCAAGTAATTGGCAGCGGTTGTTTATATGTCTCTAGAAAGTAAAGAGTTATGTTTCGAATTATAAGTTCATTGAATTAAAATTTGTGTTAAAATTAAAATAATGAGATATACATGTTATATGTATAAAATTAATTACCAACTAAATAGGAGTCCTGTAATTCAGTTGTTATTAGCAAATGCCCTTATTTTCAAAAGAATTACTTTAAAATTTTGGTTTTAGAACACTGCATAAAAAAAGTAGGCATACGATACACGTAATAAAAAAATACAGATAAATATTCTTTACACACACCTGTCCAAGTTAACTAATACCCAAAAAGAACATTAGTTAACATAGTAGTAAGCCATAAATTTGTACTATTTATCACCATAAAGAGAGTCCATTAAATCATAGTATAATCCGGATATAATTAATTTAACAATTAAATCTCTTAAATTATGATGAGTAGTTTCAACTAAATGTAATTCCGTTGTATATAGGCTACCTACGCTCCAATGGTTCCTCGGAAAGGGGGATAAACTATGAACAGAAGAGCAGTTAGATATATCTAACCATACTTGAGTAACATCCAGCAAGCATAGCGGCGATGAGACTTAATTCTCTGTAATTTTATTTGAATTGTATGTTTAATTTCATTTATTACGAGGTCCTGATGTGTGTAAGTGTTAATCCAGGGATCCTCAAACAACTTAATTCATTGTTTATTTACGGTTGCTGCTTAATATTTTAACACTAAGAGCATTTTCACAAACATTAAATTACTGGGTATTATACTCTTCGCATGTTTCGACAACGAAGTTGGCATCATCTGGTCCATTGCCAGATTCATCAGCCTGTATGTTCTTTATCTACTGAATCTGAGGTCCATGAGTCTAGCTAGAATGACAAATACATGTAGCACAATCTATGGAAGAGATAAATAATATAATTATATTATAATCTATGGCAAATGTTCTCAAAAATACTAATGGAAATATCCATTTCATTCGTTCGAGGATGGTCGTCACTTAAGAATTAAGTTTGTAGAGATACCCTCATTGAAGGAAACTGTTTTAAAATATATTAGATGGGAAGGGTAGTGATTCTTTTAATGCTCCAGAAATTATGTCCCATGTGAATTTACATGGCAACAACTAGATAAAAAATTAATTAATGTAATCAATGAAATGAAAATCGATACTTAAAAAGTATTCCGTTGCTAAAATTGCCCTGGATATCTCCCCACAAACCTAACCCTGAAGTGAAATCGACAGTTAATAAATATGCCTTAAAACGTGATTCAAGGCCAATAGAATCGAACTTGGAGGCTTTAGGAAATGCAATGTCTACTCTTTTAAACAGAGTGGGTAAACCGCAGGAAGGGAAGTACTTATCTTTTTTAGAGGTACTTAGCGGTGCTGCTAGATGATTGGCGGACTTATATTGTGCAGACTGAGTCTCGAAGAGGACTTGAAAGATAGACAGTTGGTTGGTTGCTTGGGAGAACTTGAAGAAAAGGGTAAAACTGGCTATGGCAATAGAATGATCAGGTAATGAGAAAACCTAGACTAAAATTATTCAAGGGGCAGCGTATCCTTTAAACACCAAAGGTATAGTCAGGAAGAATACGCACCTGAGTGGACAATAACACCAAAAATTACTTCGTTAGTTAATCAGCCGTCGCGTCGGGAACATGAAACTTATCATAAGGGAGGGAGAAGGAGAGATAAGATAAGATAAGACAGAACTTCAATGACTTATGTGAGCTTTTAGGTTAGTAGCCTGAGTTATTTGTAGATGAAGAGACCAGTTATCAGTTAACTCCAAAGCTATCCAATAGGAATTCCTGCACACACGAAAAAATATATGACGTAATAATTATTATCTTTTAAAAATGCGTAAAAGTAACAACCTAAAAACCAGTTTATTTCTTTCATTTTCCGCTATCTAAGCCAAATAATAGGAATCGGCACACACTGAATTTAAAAAATTGACGTAAGAACAATAGAGGCACAAAGGGTCATATGGTGCGTGCTTTCAAAATCATGGTAACATTTAGTAAAAATTAGGGGACTACGCAGTTATCATTGAATATAATTCGCTACCAAAATATATTAATATGTAATTTGTTTCGAATGGTAACAGATAAATGAACTTGATTTGACTTAAATGATTGGATGTGATTTATATAAGGTGTTCCTTTACCTTTTGAACAAGACTAGTCGTTTGAGAACCACTGATTGTGGCTAGTAAGATAGCATATTAATATATAATACCTACACATAAATAAGTGATACAACGGCATTGTCCTGGATATATTTATAGTTCATTAGGGTCCATTGGAGCCCGTGTGGCCGGACACATCTCTAATTGTATTCGAATAAGGCTCTAATAACCGCACAGAACGACACTTATACCGAGTGAATAATTTATTTATAATGACGGAATAAATATCGGATTAAAAAGATTTGTGTGGTGTGATGAATAGCATCTTAGCTGTCTGATGCTGCTTGAAGTAATTTAATTGATTAGCGCTTTCTTAAAAAACGTTTGCATCGTATTTTGTTTGTGTGAAAATATAAATTTATAGGCAGAAAATTAGTAAGGTTAGAGTTGATGGTGGCTTATTTATGGTTATTTAAGAGTTATGTAGCCGACTGGGTTTCTTCGCGTTGGTGTTCCACGGGCGTATTCGGTATTATTTATTCTTACACCATCCTAACCATGTTCGCGCATTATTACTTATTGTTATTGTCGTAAAGCTCGTAATGATGTCAATTTTGTCTATCTCAGACAATAGATTCAAAAAGAAGGTGAATGCTTGGTTGATATTTTGCAAATTTCTATGAAATGCTGTGGTATGTTTATAGCCGTTTATGTATTATTAATGCTCTATGCAAATAAATAATTGTGGACTGAATATTATCTAATTATCCTGTTTGTATTAAAAATATACTTTTACATGTTGATATATTAATGACTTGAATGTATCAATGTTTAAATTTCTAGGCATAAATAATTATCTAACGAAGTTAAACGTGCATAGTAACAGCTATAATTCATCTTGTTAGAAACTGCAAATAACTGTATGACTCAAGACCAGTCAAATAGTTATAACTAACGATATTATACGGCATTAAAAATTCTGCAAATGTTTGCCGAAATAAAATGATTTAACTGACCTTTGCCTCTATCTAGACGTGCATTAAATCGGTATGGATAATATAGATTGTTTTGGATTAACAGCCTACATACAATAAAAGAAAATTTATTCTCTTCGAACGTCGAACCTCAAATACTTTTTATTGTTTCCAAAAAAAATTTTGTTCAAGATACGCTCAACCAAATAAACATCTATAATATTTCAAAAAAAATGGTATTTCGTATATTTCTCGATTAGATTCAATGTATGAGACCTGATAATCCAATCGGATGAAGGAACATCGTAGTTATACATTTAAGAACGATTAAGAATTCGAGTACATTGGATACATGATAGACACAACAGACAATCTGTCAGCGGAAATGTCTATTTAAAGTCCTGTCCTGTTCACTGGCAGAGAAAAAAATATATTAGTTCCTCACCCCTCAAAGTGAGGAAGTTATGTAGACAGAAAAATTTTCTGTGTTCTGTGTTCACACAAAAATGGTACGTACTAGGACTTGTTGAAAATTTTTTCAGTTAACAGGGAAGTATTAACAATATAAAAACAGTAGTGTGAACTATGTTACAATAATTCTGTCAGCCAGTGTCATTATGCCCTCTTCCAGTCTTATGAATTCAAGATTGTTATTACACGGTTGCAAAATAAGGATCTACACAACCCTGATCCGACAGCTACAGATGTGAAACTTGGACAATAAAACCTTAGAGAAGAGAAGCCTCATCAACTATATAAACAAGAGGACATCAGTATCCTTTATAAAATGTTGCAGATTGAGATGGACTGGACATGTGATATGGATGGATGAATCAAATACTTGTCAAAAATTCACTCGAGGCTCAGTCGTGGAAGACCAAAACAGCGGTGGATAGATAAAGTTATGAACGATAGCAGGATAGGAGTGAACAACTGGAGATGAGCATCAAGGAATAGAATACAATTGAAGAATCTAACAAAGGAGTTAAAGAATCGCTGAGGCGAATTCTAGCACCAAGGAAGATTTCGATTTTGTGGACGACTAAAATGATAAAAGGAATGAAGTATTTTTGAACATATATGAACTATTCACTTAACTCAATATGTAAAATGTTTAGTTGGCTAGATGGTATAAAGGATAATGGCACATACTTCCTTCCAAGCGACTCAGGTTCGAAACCCGGCCGGACCAAGCCGTTGTAATATAGTATAAGCGATATAATTGTGGGCTTTGTGTGCCTCTCACGACAAATTGGAGGTTCTGTAGAATTTCGAGTTAATGCTAGGCCTTGATAATGGAAATAGGTCGAAATAAATAAGTGATTAAAAAATAATAATAATTGTTTACGTTTTATTAACTCACGCTGAGCCAAGCAAATTATACAACATAAAAACATTACAAAATATTATTTCGAGGTTATTTCACGGTTAATAAAATTTCATATAAAAATAATCTGAAACAGAAATGTCTCGCATTGAATTAAAATACTTGGACCACCTAAACGGGCAGCTTCTGGTTTTCAACTCCCAATTAAAATATTTCGGTACACATTCGGTTATAATTAATACAAATTGTTTTAGATATTTCAAGAAATCATTTAGATAAATTCCAGTTAATTAATTCGAGGTTCATATCTTCAAAACTCCTAATCGTAACTTTTTTTATCTCATGAAAAATATACTCGGTTCTAATACATTTTAATTATATCCAAGAATTTTAAATTATTATCGAAATCTAATTTAAAGTAATGACATATTTTGAATATAATTGACTACCTAATTTTTTTTGTCATATTGGGATTAAAACTATCATACAATCCTAGCGCTTGTGACTTTACGTCAAAAGATGAGTCAAAGGGTATTTTTTACAATATATTATTTTTGTGTCTCATGACACAAAAATAATAATATATTTCCCTAACGTTTTTCGGCAACGAGTTTTAAAAATTATACAATACTAATTTCTCATAAAATGCGACATCGTTTTATATTGAAAGACCTAAATGATTCACGGGTGTAATATTTACTAAGGCTGGGAATTTTTCAGATTTTAGTACTCGAATATTCATTCGAAAAAATATTCGAATATTCGAACTATTCGGATATTCGAATATTCAGATTATTCGAATTATTAGAACAGATATTCGAATTATTTGGATATTCGAATATTCGGATATTCGAATTATTCGAGTATTTGGATATTCGAATAATTCGAATTATACGAATACCTATTCGAATAATTCGAATATTCGAATACTCGATTAATCCGAATTATTCGAATAGGTATCCGAATAATCCGGATCCTCGAATATTCATTATTAATAGGTATAGCACTGAATACTAGTGAATAGTGAATACTCTATTTGAGTATTTGGTTGGATAGACCACAATAATAGTCGTGACGTAATCCACTAAGCAGGCAATTTGTTCTGCTTTCCATACCCACAATAGGGTATGTCTTCTGTACATGTGCTTTAAAGGTCAGAATTATTTAGTTAGTATTTTATTTTAGGATTGAGGCGCTATTGTTCACATTTAACTATTGATGCTTAAATAAAACGAAAACAGAGCTAGTTTATTATACTTCTGTGTCATAACTATTTTTCCTTTTCGAAAAAAATAAATGCTCTAAAATTAGAAAAAGACGCAGATTGTGAAGGTAAAACAAATACATGAAAAGTCAATAATTAAATATTTACAGGTTTTCTAAAATTTAAAATTTAATTTTAACCCCTGCCTTAGTACAGTAAGAATAAGGTCGAGGCGAGAAAGAGATGGAATAGTTTGACTGGGAGTAAAACGTGCCACTAATGTGGTCTATTTATATATTTGGATTTTAAAATAGGTACCTACCTATACCTACTATTTACCTACTTTGGTTGGATGCATACCTATTCGTACATAATTTAATAACATATTTTAATATTCAAATTTACTCAAATATAATCGAATATTCGAATACTCGAATAAATTCGAGTATCCGAATATTCGAATATTTCGAATACACGAATAATATTCGAATAATTTCCCATTAGAATAATTCGTACTCGATTACTCGAATATTCGAATACTCGAATTATTCGTATTCGATTCCCAGCCTTAATATTTACCACATTCACACAACATTTTCGGGATATTGATTAATACCCGAGGCGAGGCGAATCATATAGGTCGATTTGAGTTATTTGAGTTACATATTTGAATTATTTTAATATAATATTACAACATAATCTTTGTATATTGTTATTTATCCCCGTATATCTGTAAAAGATTAGCACCTTGTCCGTATTTAGTATTTTAAAAGACGTATTATTTTTTGTTTTCTCTTCCATATAATTATTACGTTAATTATATAGTAACAGGAATAATATCCTCATTGTTTAACGAGATACATCTTATATTAAAATTAATTACTAACTATAAATTTAAATAAAGAAATCTTTTGTAAACGGTCCATTAGCATTATTTTACAAATTAAGTAGAACAAAGCGGAGTCAGGTGAAAGCAAATCATCCAATATAATCACTTCTATAAATATACAAATTCAATCTCTGTTAATTAGTTTTGAAACTCTAATAGCCAATTCCATAATTAGTTTAGGAGGTATTCATGAGCAATTTCATTTATTAAATGATTAATTTCTTTGGCAAGTCATGTATATAATAAGTAAAGTTGTTAATAATAACGACTATATCCTCTCCCATCAATTTGTTTTGATCATCAGCCCGTCTTCGTGACTATTGGCGTGAACTGTTGTGTTAATGACTTTAATATTACGTGATCTAATTTTGAAATTACTCCGTAAGGGGTTATTCGGCACATGTTTTGTTTAGTCTTCGTATACACACCCAGTAATTTTATCTGTAACTAAACACCACCTCTACTTTCATTAAATTTTTTTAAGTAATACCGTTTTGCAGATTGGTGTTGAGTTTATGCACTGGTTATGTTTTTACAGAAAATTACTCTACAATTACTTTATTAGATTGAAATGAAAACATGAGTTGGGAACGGATTACAATTTGCGGAAATTATTCTGGTCTGTTAAGGTAAAACATTTACCTCGTTATAAGTTTGTAAATAAATTAAATAATTTGCTGTTTGTAATCAAGTAATCACTAATCAGTATTTAATGCATGGTTCATACAGTTCGTTGTGTAAAAATACAAATTAATGTTTTTCTTGGGTGTGTTAAACAAAATAGTTTGTTATTCGAATTTTCCTAAAAACATGTTTTAATCATCGAACAGCTGAATTTTGCGTATACTGCATTCAAAATTTGTAAAGTTTCATGAAATGATGTCGATTAATGAAATAGATGCAGAATAAAACAAATAATTTACAAAAAATTCCGAAGTTAAAAGAAAATTCAGTTTTTTCAAGTATACTCTTATTTTGGTATTCTGAATCAAATAACTGATTGTCCCTTCTTTAACGCTAATATGATTTTACTTAACTCTTTGCAGAGTGTCCCAAATTGTTTAATTTTGGCTGTTTTTACTACATCTGGACCAGATATCTTTCACCGTTTTATATAGGCGAATATTGAATTTAACAGATTTCGAAAAAGAATCAACATTTTTAATTGTGAATTTCTTAAGTAAGTAAAAACTTTCTAGATGTATTTTTCTATATAGAATAAGGTAGAGCCTTCAAAAAAATTTTGTCACTACGAAATTTTAAGATCTTAAATAGGGCTCATAGAGGCTTTGACTTCAAAATATCGGAAAAATTCAAGCTTTCCAAAGATACATATTATATATATATTATATTATCATCAGGAAAGATATAAAGACATTTCTATTTAAAATAAATATTTAGTGACATTTGTATAACTATGGAAAATATCCGCCAGATATTAAATTAAAATTCAACATTCAACCCATATTATGAGAAACGATCAAAATACAATTTATAAATAAAATCAAGTTACATTGAATGTACCCAAAATGCTGAAGCTGCATGAGATTTATATTTTGAGCGATATTCTTAGAGCCGGCAACCCAGAAGTCAAAGTTTTGCAAGATTGAAGAACAACTTTGGTTTTTCCAAAAGCAAAATAATCTGCGTTTGAAGGTAGAGAAAATGCTGAAGCAAACTTAATTGGGGTGGCTTTAGAAAACCTTGAAATCTCTATTAGCGAAATAGCTCAAACTATGATTGTGAATCGAATCTGTAACCGGAGGATTCTAAGGAAGTATTCATTCAAACTATATAAAATGAGGCTTACTAATCAATTATTCCTCAGTAATATGAATCGCAGGATATATTTTTATAAATAGTTTATCGGAAAATGTGAAGGAAGTGAAAATTATCTCCACTATATTATATGGATCAACGAAGTAAGAGTAGTCAGGAATGAAATTTTCAATCGACATAATCGACATTATTTGTCAGACCATGATGAACATACAGTGGTGGAGCGCTAATTGAATACGACAGCAAATAATGCTTCAAACAATTAACATAAGAAAATTCAAATACTATTTCGATGTTACTATTATTAGGGTTTTTTTTTCTGATAAAAGGCGTTTCATTTGGCATCCACGAAATAAAGAGTTTGATACTCGTTTTACGATAAAAACCGGAATTTGGAGGTTTTTCTATCCTGGAATGAAGCTGCTTATTTTGGATGGTGTTGGCCCACTTTAAAGAATAAATTGTACCATGGATCAGTATGAATCAATCAATACACCGGAAAACGTCATGAAATCCTACGCAAAAAAAAATATCGATAAGTACTTTGGAAATTCCAGCATGACAATGATCTTAAGAATTTTGCTAGAAGAGTACCTGCCTGGCTTCAAGATAATCATATGAAAGTTTTACAATGGCCTTCCAGCAACCTAGACCTTAGCCCCATAGAAAATCTCTGGATGATAATTATAAATCAAGTAGAGTCGAAAACTTAAACAGTTTGACGAATTATTTAACGTCATGAGACAAGCATGAGCAAACATTCCAGTACAGACATGTAAACGTTTAGTAGAGCCTATACCGAGAAGATGTTTGAGTGTCATTGTAGCTAATGGATATCCAATTAAGTATAAATCATTAGATTTGCTAAAATTTGTTTATTGTTAGAAAAGTTATAATATTAGTATTACCTTTCCCTTTCCAATTAGTTTACCGCTTAAAAATGTAGTTTTTCAACTAAAAAATATGTAGAGCTGAGCCAATACCAAGATTTCGGATACAGATACCGATACTCAAATACTGACTTTCAGATACCAGATATTCAGCTACATGTAGTTGAAAATTTAAATTTAACTATTAACGGTGCCTTAAGCTTACTTAGCTATAGCTAGTACCCTCTTTTACATTTTTGATCATCTTTACACCTTAATAAAAAAATAGGTAAACGTAAGCTGTTAAGTACTGCGCTATCAAAACAGTCACACACAATACACAATCACATAAACCACCACCGAAATGAAGTAAGCACGATAGATCAGAGTAATTACGGAGGCATTTTTAGGTATCGGCCAGTAACTGAAAAGTCAAAGTATCGGCCGATAACAGATAATGAGTCCAGCTCTGGAAATATGCAAGGATCATTTGGATTTAATGTTTAGTTCCAAGTAGTGGGGCAACAATTAGTAGGACCATTTATCTACTACGACGCTTGACGGTATTTTCACATTTTAGGAGGATTTGTAGAACTACATCTTTTCGACCTCAAGTAAAGAATGTGGGATAATTTCGCTCAAAATTCAAATTCAAAAAAAAATTTTTTTTAAATTAACGATAAACAATAACATATTTCCTTACGATAAAATAATATATCTCGTCATAAATATTTTTGCAAAACTTGAATTTTTGTCGATATTTTGGATTGAAAGTTAACTACTACTTCCATTTATAAGAAGAATGTTGGGTTTGATAACTTAAAATTTTGTAGTGAACATTTTTTTGAAAGATAATATCCAAAAGCAGCTGTAGAAAGCTTTTACTGCTTGAAAAAAATATTAACAAATAAAAAATAACAAATAAAAAATATTAACAAATAAAAAAGTTATGACATTTTTTCGAAATCTGCCAAATATCCATTTTCGCCGATATCTCGAAAACGGTTAGAGAATTCGAAATGCACATTTCACCTTTCGACATTTCACAAAAAATCGGGCTCTAGACGCTTTGGTCGGTTTTGGTCTATATGGCCTAGAAGTAGGAGAAACAGCCAAAATCAAGCAATGGAACAACGGTACGATATTGAGAGAAATGGGAGATAGCCACTTCGGGTTCTGAAATATCCTGAGGGAACTGATATTGGACGTTTTGAAAAATATTTTTTTTTACTTGTTGAGATATCAATACGAAATTTGGTGTATATCAATTTTCAAGCATAACATTCATAAACAATCTTAGATATTCTTTGAGTCTTCTAGATTAAGAACAATGATAGTCAATTACTTTTTTTTATGAACGATATATTGGATTTTTTACCAGTGTATTTTTACACCAATTTGAGATCATTTATAGTTTCTACGCTTGAAATTATGGTAGGTCGCAAAATTTCAAATTAATATCTTATTACATAATAAAAATGTTTAGCAAATTTAAAAAGTCAAATTTTTTAAGGTATTTTCTGATCCGAAATAGAATCGCCTATTTTGTGGTATTTTCTTAATGGTTATAAATAGTGCTGTCAAAAATGTTCCGTGGGACAGTGGCGTACGCGAAATTAACTAATACGAGAAACAATAAACTGTTACGATTTATAATAATGTATGTAAAACTTACCCTCTTAACTAGCTCGATGAACTAGCTTGCTTATCACAAACTGGAGAAGATGAGTGATGTTCGCTTTGGTGAAAATATATTCTTATATTTTGAAAACGACCGTTCGACATCTACTGATGTAATACACGGATACGTAAAATAGTCTTTGAACGCACTTAACGGATCTGGGGCTGCACCATCACATATTTGTCTTAATTTGGTAAAACCGGCGTCTTTATTTAACAAACTTGCGAACTTTTTTTTAACGCGCTCATTTGTTGCGTAACCTACATCGTGTAGCAGTAGATTTACTTCGTCCACTATTTGCAGTGACTCCGCTAACGACAACACACTGTATTTAATTTTTTTTGCTTTCATGTAATGGTTTATAGTTCTTCGCAATATTTTTTAAAGCTGTTTCAACGGAAATATCTTCGAATTTTGTCTGGCTTTCCTTAATAGCTGCAGCCTCATCTGGATTGAATTGTAGTATCACAGCTTTTATTTATTGGAAATATTCAGCATAATAAAAAGCTGCCTGCAACCATGTTACCCAACGTCTAAGAATCGGCTGTGGTGGTTCAGGAATACCGGGACACTTGCTATGAAATGCACGGAGACGTTTAGGAGATTTAAGAAACACTTTTTTTGTATTTGCTATTAATGCATCCACCTCTGGAAAACCTTTTCGAATAGTTTCTGCCACAAGATGTAAAGCATGCACTTTACACGTAACATGTATAAAGTACAACCTTGTTCTTGCAAAGAATGGCCTACCGAACACATTGTCACGGCGCCATTAGTCACAAACATCAACACTTAACTTTTTGACAGTTAAAATTTTTCTAACGTCTCCAGCACCACCCTGGTAATTGTTTCGCTAGTACACTGACTTAGTCTTTTGCTAGCTAGTAACAGTAGAACTGTCGGTTTAAGAGGGTCCAGTACTCGTACTATGACATTTAAAATAGAATTTTTTTTACAATCTGTTGTCCCATCAACAGATAACCACAGCAGTGTATTTTTTAATTCACATTTCATCTTATTTACCATGTTTACGTGTACAGTTGGTAGATAGTTACATAACGTTGTGCGACTTGGTAACTTCACCTGGGCATTATATTTATTTCAGAACTCTCGAAATGGTTGTTTATCGAGTATGTGCAACGGAACATCACAGGCAATCAGCATTAATAGTAAATCAAACATAAACTGTGTTGTCGAAGGCACGCCATTTCTTTTATTTTTATGGTGTGTACTATTTACGTGTAGTCCACAATCACGCTTATCCTAGTACATCAAATCTTCCTCGCACACTTTACAAATTATTTTAGCACCATCATAGAATAAATCCGGAAATTCACCTATGAATTTATTCACTTTGTCAGCAAATGGCCGTTTTCTACCCCCCTGTGTACGTCTGCCATGCTTTATTATTAAATTAATATCAACAATACAGTACAACAAATAAAATAAAAACACAAAAAGAATATGCAATACGCCCAAGTGACTTGACGTGTACACAACTCGAAAGCTAATAATAGACTGGACTTGAGAAAGAGTTTCGTGGTCAAGGTGAATGCCGGCGACAGTAAGTACATCTGTACTCTATGACCATGATACACAGAAACGATTTGCAGCTTTAGTTATGAAAATACTCAATGTGTGTATAACATACTCTTAAAGTTGATATGATAGCAACGACGAATTAACCACCGTGTGTATAAAATTTCATAATTTTTTCTATAAAATTTATAAAAAATCACCCCTTGATTTATAGAACATGTTTCAAAACCTGTTGGATAAGATCAAATGAAAACAATTAATATCATTTCTTTAATATATAAATTTAACTTGGGAAAGGAGAAACAAAAATTTTAATTATAATAATTTAATTATGATGGGTAGGATAACTTTTAAATAAATTATCAACCACCAGCAGCGCCTGCAGTATTACAAAGATAAAAGAGTATTGTGAAAGCTCATTAAAAATTAATCTTATCATTAAAATCATAACCAATTAGCGTGAAATGAATTTTAATCTAAAAATATTCCTTTCATCCAGCTCAAACCAAAACCTGGTTCGGACAGTAGTAGTCTTCAAATTAGCGAATATACACAACGAGCCATGACGCCATCCCAGCCGAGATAAAATCGAAGACCCTTTATTTTTCTAAAATAATTCGGCCCGTTTGATCATTTTAATTAATTCATTTGTTTTTGCACAAATTAAAACTAATCACCGGAATTAAAATACAGATCACATAGGCCATGAAAGGAAATAAATACAACACCATGCCAACTAGTTTTTAACGACCGTAATGAAGGAAAAGAGGAACAAGTTGGGGTACGTGTCCTTAAAACATTTCGAAACAGCCTCAGATCGTTTGGTAAACATAAGATAACGATCTGTTAGGTAAATTGGCTCAGTTATTCGCGGATATTTTTAATGGGATAAATCTTTAGAGCCATTGTGCTCTTCTCGTTAGGCCAGATCATATGATGCGAGCGAAATTTCGTTTTAAAAAATATATCGGTAAGGGCGAATGTCGCTTGTAATAGCCAATCTCCGATCACACATGCAAATGTAAGCCGTTTCAAAATAATGAATATTAAAACCATTGATGTCTTTTCCATGCTTGTTAGACGGATTTTCGTTTTAAAATATTCTATTCTAACAAGCTCTTTTCCTGCGACAGACAGATTTGGCTTAATTCCTCCAAATAGAAAATAATAAAAAGTTTTGAATGAATAATAAATCAGTAAAAACACAGTTAATAGTATCTGTTAATTAACACAACAGTGGAATATTTAAAAAAGTCACATATTTTTATTGGCAACTATTACTTATATTGTTCATATACACTATTGGACTAGATTTCATGCTAAACCTGCGTTTAATGCGATAAAATGTAAGAGAATTAGAGTTTAAATATGCGAGAGTGAGTTGACTGTATATTGCTTCGTTGCCACTAAGGGCGCCGGCGAGATACAATGCGCAAACGAATGTCGAATTCAGCAATAGCGCAGACCCATTTCCATTTTAATACATTTATTCGGCCATTAAAATATTTACAATACATCATCATAGACTAGTATTTTATATATTTCTTTATTTCAGTGTACAATATATTGTGAGGACGCTCGCCTTGGCCGCTGTCATGGCCACAATACTTTGAGTTGTGTTGATATGCTCTTTCCGAGAACCACAGAGCGCTAGCTGAATTAAATACTGCAGTTTTAAATAATAAGATTATTGAATTTATGTGAGCAGAATGAGAGATTAAGGATTTAATACAGGAAAAACTGTTTATTAAAAAAAACCTGTTAATAGGATAATCGGGCCTAGTGTTTTAGTGGATGTGTGATTTTTATGTATTTATTTAGGCAGTGAGGGAATATTATAGGGATGTGAGTTCTAGTCTCTCGGTCTGTCTGTATATCTCTTATGTTATCTGTGTCGTCGTCGTAAAGTGGTAGTCTTTCGTGTAAATACTTGTGAGATGTTGGATGTTATCGTATCTGCGTTTGTGTTATGTTTCTAGACAGGTTTCAGGTTTGCGTATTGTTTTTTAAAATTTTTTTCGGCAGTTTTGAAACAAAATCTTGTATAAATGTCAGTCTTCCTTGTCTGTGAAATTTGTTTAGGTTTATATATTCGTTTGAGTTGGTTAGTAGTCGAAGTAACTTATTTTGCGTGGTCTGGAGCTGTTTATACTAGCAGACTAACTGTCTTTGAGGTTTCTATTATTCCATCACTATCTGCTACATTAAACGCGGGTTTTGCATGAAATCGAGTCCAATGGTATATATTTAAATAACTGGTCATCCAATATTTATATAAAAATTGAACCTTCATACAAGATCTTATAGTAATTCAGCATATCCTGAATTAATATGGCTAAATATTTGAAAGGGAAAGGAGAGAACATGCTACTTTCCCTTTCAAAGATTTGAGTCATAATTAGCATAATTCCTAATTTTTTTAGTTATTATGCGTATTAACGTATTTCGCTACTTTGTATTTATTTTCAAAAATTTGTATTTTCAAAAATTACAAAAAAATAATAAATTTTATTTTATAGTTGGTCTTAATCTATCAAATTCCTTTAAGCAGTGTTCCCCAAACTTCAGTAATTCTTTTGGAGCTAAGTAAAAAGTGCATGCAAAGTTATTGCAAAATAATTGAAGGCAAAATTTAACTTTGATGTATTTTATATTACCAAAATAAAGCCTGGAATTAAACGATAGATAAGAAGTAAAAATATTGTTTTCTGTTATTTTATAACGAAATGCCTCGGTGTAACTAATAACTAAATTCAACTTTTAAGAAGATTTTGATTACATTTATTAAAATATGGCCAATTTACACTGCATCTCAATTTGAGTACCTGCATTTGGTCACAACCAATCAAAGTGTTAAAATACCTTCCATTGACCGAGACGAGTTGCATTGTGCTTAAATACCCTCAGCTGGGTTCAAAATTTTCCGTCCCAAACTCCCAAACCAATATCAATCAGTAAATTACCAGAAATAAAAGTATTAGTAAATTAGAGGAACTATGTTGCAGTAAATTTTGTCATATATGGCAAACAGGTAAATGTTGATTAAATATGACAATATAAAATCAGAAATAAAAAAATGTAGAGATGGGAGTTCCTCAGGGTTCAGTATTGGGCCCTCTACTGTTTATGATATATGTGAATAACTTACCACTACATAACTCTAAATGAGAAGTTACCATGTTCGCCGGTGATATTACTGTAACGATTGCAGTTCCAACACCTAAGGAGCTTTCAGTTAGTATGACGTGTGTACGCGATGAAATTAAGACATGGTGCCAACGTAATAAATTAATTTTAAATAACGAAAAAACTGTATTTTTAAACTTTCATATAAGAAAACCTTTACCACTAAGTTTTGAAACAGTAAATGAAATGGAATTATCTGATTATAAAATTTTTAGGAACGTATTTGGATAATAAACTATCTTGGCATAAACATATCGATTCTGTGTGTGCCAAGCTTAATTCTGCATTTCATATTTTTTTTAAATGAAGGCATATTTAAACACAAATGGAGTATTAAATATTTATTATGAGCTAGCTTACAGTCACCTGGCAATTAATATTGTCCCTTGGGGAGTTGGAAAAACCATAGATAGGGTATTAATAGGGCAAACACGTATTGTTAGATTAATTTTTAATATCGACTTCTTTGACTTCTTTACCGACGTCAAAGAAGCCGACATTTTTTATGTGGCAAATAAATTTGAAATAAACTTTATATATTATTCGGGGAAACCCCAGTAATGTCGCCTCGCTTCCTAGGCGCCCCAAAGCTTCACCCGTCTTGGGAAAGACCTTACACTGTCGTCACCGAAATAAACGACGTCATATACCGAATTCGACAAAGGCCAAAATCAAAGATGAAGATTGTGTATGTAGAGAGAATAGCGAAGCATGCAGGGAACGTTTTCTAGGTGATAAATAGTTTTTGAACATGAATGTCTTTTTCTTCTAATGTGATTTTTTTATTTTGTGGGGGATGTGGGGCAAGAATGTGTTAACACCGGGCATTTCTACATCAATAGTAAAATTTTTACAAAAAACATATCTTTCTCATAATCAGGAGAAAAATTTATCGACTCGTTTTTTTTTATCATCATATCATTTTGATTTTTGTGAAGGTAGGACATTTTGAAATTTAAATGTTTTATTGTGCAAATTAAATTTTTAAAATTTTTATCTATCCACACCTAGAATTATTTATTACTTCCAATCTTATCCACACTATATATAACCTATTTATATTTATACATGAGAGATCTACTCACTAGCAGCTATACAAAACAGATTGCAAAAAGAAAAGAAAAAGAAGTGGTATTTAAAAAGTCGTACAGATAACAAATGATGACTTGTGCCTCATAATCGACTATTCAACCAAAACCCAAATCCATTATAAGTTTTTAATGATGGCCATTGAATCTTGTCGCTCTTCCAGGTGCAGTTTATAGAAGGACATTATAAAATTAAAAATTTGTTTCACTTCAAAATCCGAAAACATTCGTATTTAAGTTGCCGGCGGTGACAACAATGAATATTTATTACCACCGGTTTCTATCAGAACATTTCCCCTGCAATTTAAAACATTCAATCTTAAGAGTACTATTGTCTGCATCTTCTTGCCTCATTTGTTTGTATTAAACCATATATATTAAATGAAATTATTAACAAGTATTTACACCAGAAATTAGGGCAAAAAAATTCTCTTTTAATTCCTGGTTATTTAACCTTATATGTAGCTTTAATTATAATCTCACAGCATGATAGTAAAGGAGTTAACAAGCTTAGTCCCTTTGTTAAAAACTTTGTTGTCCTGGAATTTGTTACAGAAGCGAATGTTTTACGTACAAATCATCAATTAAAAATCTCATTCTACCGTCCTGACAAATTTTCTTATAAAATTGTCACATTATAAATTTTAAATTGTGAAAAGGTTAGGTTAATGAAATTAGTAATTTTAAACACAGGTAAGAGTCCTGGATTTTACATATAAAAATTTCAAGAGTCGTTAATCATTTTACACATCTGTCAAAAGCACTAAAATAATATGGACTGTGCCCCTTTGCAATAAACTATTAAAATTTTGATCTAAAAAATAACACAGTTTGTAGACTACTTTGACATGAACTCTGTATGAATAAATATTGATGGGAGTACCTCAGGGTGATGTATTGAGTCCTCTGCTTTCGGAACTATGTTTAATTGATATAGAAATTCTTATAGTTATCAATTTTTACTGTTTTTATACTATTATATGGAAGGAGAAATAGTTTGTAGCTTTAATAATGTGAAATATAGATTTACTATCCCAATAAAGAAGTACTTACGCGGTTAACTAATTAAATAAGCCAATGTAAAACGAAAATCTTTAAATTGTTATGTACATGGCAATGTCTTAAATATAAGACAAGATCGTCCTGTGTTTACTTATTGATCAATATCACTTTCATATGAAATGCGCACTAGCCTAATATAGATGAGCATTGGTCGACATAATGTACAGTCAGAAGGGCAAGTTTTCTGAACTAGTTTCCCGCCTTTAGCCACTCATATATTTCTTTGTTCTATGCTACGAAACACAATGTTTATTATTACCTGTAACATAATTCATCGCAGAACAAGAAACTACAGACAGTAACTAGTCTGAATGTTACTTTTTGTCCAAATATAAAAAGCAAACACAACACGCAGATATATTCAATTGATGATCTTCACTGTGCACAACTCTTGGCCACTGAACATCCCAAAGTACCATGACTTATAGTATTGGTCAACGCTAATTATAACAATCTGTTTTACAGAATTTCCATTATAATTACAAAACTTTTCATGTCTGTAGCTTGGATTCTAGAATTAATTACTTTATAATTTTTTTGAATAGCCTCAAAATTGTCTACCCATCCATTGCAGAATCGAGCCGTGTGTTTACAAGCAGTTGAATCGGTCATTTAAGAAACCACACAAGTCCGGACTTGTGTTATTTCTTAATGGAATTCTGGAACATCAAATTAGCAAACAGCAATGGATAACATAGAGAATACAGTTTCTACTTTTAAATGAAAAAAAGGGTATAAGCAAATGGTTTGAAAATGTGAAAAGATTAAGAATGCTCGAATAAAAGGCGACAGTACACAAATTATAAAGAAAACATTATTCATTTGAAAATAGTAGAAGTTTCATGCAAGTAAGTTTGTAACGAAGTGATTATTTTATAGACTTAAGTTAGGTAACTAGGTGCTATTATAGTGCTGTTTTAAAAGATATTTTAAACATTGTAGTACTGCGCCCTTAATAGTGGTATTGTCAGTTGCTCATTAATAATAGTTTAATTGTTAATTATAGATAGGTAGTATTCATCTATTTGTGTAAACATTCTAAATATGCCAAGTTGCGGACAGTATGTGAATCGCGAAACGCGAAGCGCGCATATTGCCCCCGGCACTATTGTGGCCGTCCTACCGTAAAGGAATCCGAGACTGGAAACAATCAAATCGCCGGCTAGGACAGTAAGTAAACTCGTGAGTATAAAGATATATAGGTATTTAAATTTAATGCGGAATTATTCTAAGTCAGTAAACAGGTGACGTAGTTGTAATATACCGCGCATGACTACCGCGTCTCATCCTACTTCTGCTTTTGGCAGTATTTAGTAGCATGAGGATTTTTGAGACAAGTTGGTTCCCGTCTGACCGCCAACCGAAGAACCACGCCAACCAGCACAGTAAATAATCTTGTGAGTATAGAGGTACATAGGTATACAAATGTAATTGCGAATTTTTCGTCGGTAAAAGGTGACGTAGTTGCAATATTTCGCGCATGACTATCGCGCCGACCAGCATAAGCATCCAGGACAGTCCGTTGCTGCCGCCCGTACCGACCAGACGTGCCGACCCCGACCGCTTCAGAGAGGAAGCAGCCCAGGATACGGAAGTAGGTAGCAAGGTTTGATAGAGGTTTGGTAAATAATCGGTATTACTTGGCCGGTGAGTACGTTTCGGACCTATTTAGAGTTTGTGAACCGCTTTGATCCCCGTATTACCGTATCGCACCGCTTATCCGCCCGCTTACTGTCCCCGCTCGCCCGTAGTTAAGACCGTTGTAGTATAAGTTGTAGTTACTAAGGTGTATATAAAGTGTAAATAATAATTAGTGTGTAGAATAAATGTACATATATTGAATGAAAGTCGTTTCATTAACTGTAGTGTGTAAGTTATATTTTCTCGACTCCTGGCTTATCCGTTTCTTCACTGTAGTTGCCCGGACTCTATCGTCCCGCCGAAAGAGTAAAGTGGTGTTTCTGCACTCTAAACAGAAACTGGCGTCCGAGATATCCGTACCGTGAGCACCGCCGTAGTGTTGGGCGTCAAAGTGACACTTCCGCTCTTGTGTAGAGCAGCGAAGTACGTCACAAGTTACACATGTATTTTCTTGGAGTAATGTTTTTAATGGGTGGCATTGTAGTTGCAAGAAAAATTGGTTTCAACATATTTCGGAAAATTCCAGAAATGAGATATTTACAAAATTTTACGATTATGAGAGTAAGAATGAGCAAGATGCATACTTGCAGTCTTTGATAATATGTTGTAAGCCTAAATGTAAACGATTTCACCGTGAATCAGTATCTGAGATAGAAAAAGAATATGTCTCGTCTTACAAGTATAGTGTTACATGGAGCTCTGGAAGGTACCCAGTGTGTAAACGAGCTTTCCTAAATTTGCATCCTATAACTGAAAACAGAGTGAGATGCATTATATCACTTCTGCATGTGGGAAAAATCCCAAAAGATATGTGAGAAAAAACAAATCCTAGGAATACCAAACCGCCTGCAATTTCTGGATTAATACATAGAATCTTGTCCATACAAAATTGTACATTATATATAACGGGAAAAAAACTAATGAGAAAATTAATGAGAATATGAAAATAATGCACAAGCTTTTCTTACAAAAAATGTTCAACAAGATGTTAAATACAAGTTTTATTTAAAAGTTTTTCAAGAGAATTTTGACCTTACTTTCGGCAGACCTCAAGTAGATGCGAAGAACTTAGTTTGGAGATAAAAGGCAAGGAACTGAACAAGAATGCTAAAAGAGTAGCCAAAGCTGAGAAATTAGTACATATTAGGAAAAGTAAAAAGTTCTTTTTAAAAATAAAACGGCTTGAAGAAATTTGTAAACAAGATTTATCAACAAAAGCGATTTGCATAGATAACATGCGAAACTTATTCCTGCCAC
The DNA here is from genome assembly GCA_029963845.1 of Rhamnusium bicolor. Classification (NCBI taxonomy): domain Eukaryota; kingdom Metazoa; phylum Arthropoda; class Insecta; order Coleoptera; family Cerambycidae; genus Rhamnusium; species Rhamnusium bicolor. The sequence goes on along the minus strand of JANEYF010001271.1, from coordinate 461,595 downwards.
AAACGCCCACTCAATATTCATACTCTGGGCTCAGGGAAATGTATATTTTGCTTTTACTATTAAGGTGTTGGCAAAAAAAGGCTCAAATGAAGTATTCTCTTTCATAAAAAATTATATACATTTCTATGTACTCCCTGAAGTAAATATTTTCATATTATATCCGATGGTTACGGTGGTCAAAACAAGAACCACACCCTAATTAGGTTATGTGCGGCTCTATTGAATTAAAACGTTTGGAGACTATTATCCAATATTATTCCATTCGTGGACACTCGTTTATGCCATGTGATAGAAATTTTGCAGTAGTAAAAAGGAATATCAAAAAGCATGACGGAGTATTTACAATGGAGCAATATGTGGAATTCATAATTTTTTCATAAACAAAAATTTACGTGGAAGACAGTGGCGGTCGGTCCATGGAAGCAAGGGAAGCAGTGCTTCCCCCTGGGATTATTAAAAAAAATACATAAATAAAACCTAATTATTATTTATCACATATATTAATCATTAAAATTTACTTTTACCGAATTTCAATAGATACGGCCCTGCTTTTCAGCAGCTGAGATAATGTTGCACGCTAAAACCGTAACGATGACGCACTCGATTAATCGAGCCAACACGAACTTGCGCGACTTCGATATATGTAAGCAGAGACAACTATCTCTGATGTAAGTAGGTAAATTCTAGAAATACATCCCATCCCCACTTCATAATCTTGATATCTGAGCTGTATAGCATCGTAATACGTTTTATTTTATAGATTTTAATCTCGATTTTAATATCGATTTTAATATTATACTTAATATTAATCTTCCTAGTATTATTCTCAGCTTTTGTGCTATATTTGTAAAAACTTTTTTGGTGTTTCTAAACCTGTGGTGCGGCGACAAGTGATTTTTAAAATGTTGAATATTAGTGCGCGTGTAAGCAGATTTAGAATTACTTATTAAATTTGGAAGCTGGTTCTAGCACTGTGGAAAATATTATTTGCGTTTGTGTGGTGTGCAATTTGTTGAAAAGGGGATTTTCAACATATTCGTTTCAAGACAAACTGGATATTATTAGAAATGGGAAACCAACACCTGATTTAAAATTCTTAAAAACGAAAGTTAAATCATGCTATAGGTACTTTAATATTGAAGTGTACAGTGCTGATCAGTGGTTAAGGGGTTGTGAAAATTTGTGTAAATTGGAATTGTTGGCCATATGTACTGTTCACAAATGAAAAAGGTGTTTGGAATAAAAATGGCTTTTCAGATTTAAACAACATTCACAAAGTGACAAAAAGGCATGGTAAGTGTGAAACTCATTTGCGAGCGGTGCTAAAAGAATAAACATTTGGAAAATCACGAATTGAGCATTCATTAGATCAGCAGTTGAAAGAAAGTGTTAAAAGGACTTAATGACATTGTTTTCTCGGCGAAAATGAACTTAGTTTTAGAGGTCATACTGAATCTCGAAGCGTTGCTAATAGGGGCAATTTTATCAATTTAGTTGATTTATTAGCAAAATACGATACAATTTTAAGTAACCATCTGGAACACTCCACGATATTTCGCGGTACATCAAATCATATTCAAAATGATTTGATTCAGTCGATAAGCAATATTGTTTTAGAAAAGATCAAGCAAGAAATAAAAAAGCTCCTTTTGTTGCAGTTATGTTAGATGAAACAACCGATATTACGAATATTAGTCAGTTGTCAATCGTAATACGCTACATAAATCCAAATGGGAAAGTCCAAGAGCACTTTTTAGGATTTTTAGACGTAACAACGCCATGAACGGCCGCAGCTTTATATACTATAGTTTGTCAGATAGTCGATGATCTACAATGTGGTGCTAAACTTATCGCCCAAAGTTATGATGGGGCCGCTGTAATGGCTGGTGAATTGGGGGGCCTGCAGGCCAAAGTAAAAGAGACTTTTCAGAATGCAAATTTAGTTCTAGCTCAATCTGCAGCGTGTCTTAAAGAGTGCAAAGTGTTTTTTTCAAGTATTAGTGGAATGGCTGCCTTTTTTTCAAAATCATCAAAACGGACACGAGAATAAAAACTTTTTTCAAGAAATTCAACCAGTGAAGAGCGGCTTTCAAATTGTCCCTGTTGACAATAGAAAGTGACTTTGTGAAGGAGATGTCCAAAAATTCAAACTTTTACGACGAAGTTATTTCCGACATCGCAAAAAAGGAGAGGCGGATTAAACTATATTGTAAATAGGTAGGTATGTGCATGTTAACTACTTAACTAGCTGGCTCAATTTGTAGTTGGCTAGAGAGTGCACGATGGCTAGTGTGACTGAACAAACTCTCTATTTTGCTGCGGCTTCAATCCTCGCCACCGGCGCTGGCAATGTCGGTGGATATGGTTGTGTGTCTGCGTTTTTTTTCATAAACCCTCGCCCGTGCAGCTTCGGCTTTGGAATCGGGGGTTGTCTAATTTTTGTGGTGTTTTTATGTTTTATGTTTATTGAGGAGTGGCGGTCCTACAATTGTACTTTTTTCTAGATATCATAACTTTGCAGCTTTCGACATTTACTTTAAAATGAGTATACGGAAGCCACGTCCCTTTTCTTAAAATAATTTTTGCCTCGCTTCGCTCGGGGCCTCGCGCTACCCATCACTCTATATCACAAACTGCTTTCCCTGTATCAAAACTCACCGCACGCCCCTGGTAGGAGATGATTGGAGGCCAATACATTATAAGCGAAATACACTCTCCCGAGATTCATATGGTAATAATGTATCAAAGAAAAAGAAAATTTCCTTTAATATTTCAAATTACATGCATTTTACACATAATACGACAGAAAGAGGTCAAGTGGTAGCAAGAAATTTTACTGATGGTGTTCAAGAAACGATTTTTAATCTATCCTCACATGCCTGTAAAAGTTTCCCAGAGGATCTGGCGTATCCTCGTGGAAAAATACCATCATTCAAAGCAAAAAAACCTTGAAAACCTAAAGAAGTTTGAAACTACTTGGATTTTAATATTGAAGGCGTGAAGGAGTTCTATGAAGATATATTTTGTTGACCAACAGTTGCAGTTGAACATGAAGAACTCGACGATTTCTAGATTTACTGTCTTTTATTGAGATTTGGTTTATAGAAACTAGTTTGCGTTTGTATTGGGAGTCGGTAGAGAAACCACACAAGTCCAATTTTTCTTTTGGAAATTTTCAAGTTAGTTTTGATAACATTTTTATCTAGATATAATATTCTGATATACTATTATCTACATTAAATGAGTTATCTTTTTGTTGTGTTTAATTATTTGATATGCCGACACTAGAAAGTTTTTCTTGATTTTCTCAGTTAGACATTTTAGAAACTTATGTGGTTTCTTAAATGACCGATTCAATTGTGATTAAATATCTTATCTTAATCAGAGCATGGTAGGGCAGTGGGCTAAAGAGCTAAGTGACACACGTAGTTGGTTTACTGGCTGCCAACTCCCAGGTTTATATCCAGGCTTCGACCCTAACAAAGTCAAAAGAAGTGATTAAATCTCCGCGGTTCTTCATCAGTGTGTAGGGGTTGTATATGGTGTTTATGTTACTTTAATCGAAAAAAACATAAATATAATACTTCGAAACAACATTAAATATTTTTTGAAAAAAGTAATTCGTAAATCGAAGTCAGTGAGAACAGTTTCATTCTTTCCGAGGAATTATCCAAATACAAATATTTATATCGTAAACCTCTAAATCTGCTCACATTATGTAACAAATAAAAAAAGTAATGTTCAACTTCAGAGAACTGAAAGGTAATTTCGGTACGTGTGCCATTCAAACCAAAACATATATTAAGCTTAAAGTCTATTCTTATAAGAATTTAATGACTGCCATTGTACGAAAGTGACCTCTTCACCAGGTGCTGTTACGCTGCTACAAAGAAGACAATAAAATTAAAATTTTAAAATTTGTTGCAGTTTAAAACCCAAAAAACATTCAAATCGGAATTTATTATGTTAATGCCAAAAAGGCACTTCAGTTACAATTGAATTTTATGGACTACAATTCTCAAGTCTTAAAATAACCACCCATGACTTGAGTGCCATTCATAAAACACAAAAAAGCCAACAGTACCGTATCCAAATATAACAGAGATTGAAGACACTCTCATTGTGAGTAGAAACCATTGTAGTTTTTAGAAACTGTGGTAGGTACAATTTGAAAATTTTCATTCAGTTCATTGTGATTGGACATTTTTCATTCTCTGTAGGGAGATCTATTAAAGAATCGTTTTGTGAATCGTGTTGTGTACTTGAAAATTATTTTTGTGGTTTGTGTTGTTATGTTGTTTAGAACGATTATTTGTTAGATTTCATTCAAATGCCCACCTATTATGGGAGCTGAGTGACCGGTTAATTTACATTAGATTACATGTAGGTAGGTATATATTTCATCCGTTATAATCTAACGGGTCAAGTAAGACGTAAATAAAATTGGTTTTTCAACTATTATTGAGGTACCTAAAATATGAATAATAATAAAAAAAATATTTTTGTTCGTGCATTATTTGTCATCTGTTAGCCATAAAAATAACTAAGTCCTAACTGATTTCATTTTCAGTAAGAGAAAATAAATTTCAGTATACTAAGGGACATGGTAGCTGAGTGGGTAAAGCGCTTATAGTAATTAGTCGGTATTGAATATCGATGGTTCGAATCCATCCCGGAGCAAGTTAAAAATTCTATTTGTAATTTGTTTCGGATTAAGATGGGAGAGTACTATCGATGCCCTAGATTTTGTTCGGACTCCACAATAAACTGTAGGACCTCATCTCTCTTTACTCCAAAACACAAAACCCTAGGATTTTCTAGGAGTTACCTCGGTGAGAGGCGGTTAAAAATAGCTATTTATATGACAAGGGAGAAAAGTGCATAATTTTCTCCCGCGAATAGTTTGAGGGAGGAAATGGCACTTTGCTCCTGTGTAATACATATGATTTTTTCTACGACCATTTACAGTGTTTTACATTGGTTTTACATATATTTTATTATATTTTCTTATGCGTGACAATCAAAAAACCAAATATGTCAAAATGTCATAATAGGTATTTACATAAGTAAATATTGTTAAAAATCAAAGTACATGGAACGTTGCTAAGTTTGATTCTTGTTTTCAAAATAAACAAACTTCCAAAAAGTTTATAATAATGTATTCCGAATGTGAAGATGAAGTTCCTCAAGATATTCTGGAAGAAGCAAACGTGGTTTCGTTAAATCTATTACCGTTAAAGTCTCGTGAAAAATATTAAAAAGAGTACCAGCTATTTAATTGTTGGATGGAGACTAGGCAAATAAGAAATATATGGGAAGAAGCTATTACAGCTATTTGAAGTTTTTACTTGTTTGCTTCCAGAGGAAGCCAAAGTATTTTCCTCCCTAGGGAAGCAAAGTATTTTCCTCCCGAGGAAGGAAAAGTACTACTTTGCTCCCTGAAATGAGGGAGCAAAATAGTATTTTCTATGTAGGGAGTAGAAAAAACATTTTAAGAATAAAAATATCCGCCAATTCTCTAATACGCTCGTTTAAAAGGAAATGTTTTTAGGTAAGACTAATGTAAAGCAATAATCAAAAATAAATCTTCAATGGTGGGCAGTGGAATGTTACTCCTCAGTATATTTTAAAAATCATGTAAGTAAATTTGAACTTGACACCAGAACAAACTACTTTTCCAGTCGTTGTCACAAACTAACTGTTGCAGTAAGCAATTAAATTTTTTGACGACTGGAACATTTTTTTTCAAAAAATTTTGTTTTTCTCGAAACTACTTTTGCCTTCACAAAACTGAAAATACTAGGCATAATAAAACAAGTATCAACTTTTTAAATATAGACGTATTTCTAATAAAGTACATCAGGAATAAAATTCCATTTGCCCATGAAAATATATATCTTAAAATGGATGATTCCTAACTAAGCAGCTACTAAAGTCTCCAGTTATTACTAGAGCTGTCCGAGGTGGCTGGAGTACAGCCACGGTCTTGCGATGGCGTCACACATGCAGATTTAGAAGTGATTTACGCTGCAGTCTTATTTGAAAGGTTAATGCGTGAGGTTGTACCTATAAATTTTACATAATGTCAAAGGCGCCAAAGGGTAAAAAACGACCGTACGCGGACACAGTGAATAAATTTATCGGTGAATTTCCGGATTTATTCTATGACGGATGTAAAATAATTTGTAAAGTTTGTAATCAAGACTTAATGTGCTGGCACAAAACAGATTGTCGTCGTCATCAACACCGTGCAACATCAAAATAAAAAAATGGCATGCCTTTGACAACTCAGTTTATGTTTGATTTATTGTTAATGTTAATAGCCTGTAATATTCCGCTATACATACTGGATAAACAACCATTTCGGAAGTTTTGGAATAAATACAATCCCCAGGTGAACTTACCAAGCCGTACATCGTTACGTAGATATATTCCAGCTGTTCGTGAAGACATTGTAAATAGGATTAAATGTGGATTAAAAAAATACACGGCTCTGGTGTATTGACGAGACGACAGATTGTAAAAAAAATTCTATTTTAAATATTATAGTACGTGTACTGGGCCCTCTTAAACTAACATTTCCACTTTTACTAGCTAGTAAAAGACTAACTGCGTGTACTGGCGAAATAATTACGGGGTGTTGGGGACATTCGAAAAATTTGAACTTTCAACAAGTCAAGTATTGATGTTTGTGACTGATGGTGCTGCGACAATGCGCATGGTAGGCCGTTCTTTTCAAAGAGACAATTGTAGGTTTTTACATGTTACGTGTAAAGTGCATGAGTTACATCTTGTGGCAGAAACGATTCGAAAATGTTTTCCAGAGGTAGATGCATTAATAGCAAATACAAAAAAAGTTTTTCTTAAATCTCCTAAACGGCTTCGAGCATTTCACAGACAGTGTCCTGGTATCCCTGAACCACCAGAGCCGATTCTTACACGTTGGAGAACGTGGTTGAAAGCGGCTTTTTATTATGCTGAATATTTTCAACAAATAAAAGCTGTGATACTACAGTTCAACCCTAACGAGCCTGCAGCTATTAGGGAAAACCAGACAAGCTTTCAAGACGTTTCCCTTGAAACAGATTTAAAAACTATTAATAACAATTATAGAGGACTACACGACGCAATAGAGAAATTGCAAAATAGTTCGTTGTCGTTAGTGGAATCGCTGCAAATAGTATACGACGTAAATACACAGCTACAGGCTATAAATGACGCAAAAAATAATCGCTTTAGTGAAAAATTCGAGAGTGTATTACAGAAAGATCCTGATTTTAGCAAATTAAGACAAATTTGTGATGGCGCATCTACAACTTCGTTAAGTGAGTTCACAGATTGCTTTACTTATGCCTGTATTACATCCGTAGATGTCGAATGGTCATTTTCAAAATGCAAAACATATTTTTTCACCAAAGCGAACATCGCTGACGGAGACAGCTGTAGAAACATACCTGATGCTATTATACTATAGATCTTCCCCAGTTTGTGATGACGACAACCAAACTACTTCATAAATCTGCTTAAAAGGGTGAGTTTTATACAAATTTTTATAAAATGTAACATTATTGTTAAAATTTATTTCCATTTACTGTACTTATTCAAGTATTGTGATATGATGTAAACATATGAGTCATATGATGGCTCTGTCGGCCAGGTGACCTCGGACAGCTCTACTTATTACCCTCTCATAATTACTTATAAGGAAAATAAGAAACAAGTATTGTATTTTTATACTTAGATATAATACAATATTTCTAATTCCTTTTCTTTTCATTATCCATGGTAGTACATAAATTGACGGGAAATATGCATCGTTTAAACATGGTTAAGTTCGCAGCTAAAGTTCATAATTTTCGAAAATTATTAACAAAAGAAAATAAATAAATATATGAAAAAACACATTTTTTAGAGGTCTGTCCATCTATGATATCCAAAAAAATGTGTGCATCTTGCATTTTTCTGTTACTTTTGGGTAAAAGTTTTTTTTTCGGTTTAAAAATGATGGAAAATTAAGAATGCAATGGAATGACAATGTTATGATCTAAATTAATAAGTTTTGGGTTTTGTTTATTTTACAACAGTCGCACATCCGCTGTGTGCGGTATTAAATAAAACAAGACAGACGCAAATTATGACGTGAGTATAATAATAAGTGAGGCTTTCCAAATTACCATAAATCTGGCTCGAGCTGTAGATAATCACTTTTACCGATTGATCCTTTTGATCGGTTTTGACAGAAACTTTACAACTTCATTTGCAAGTTCGAATAGATTATGGTCAGTACGTGTTAATTAAGTTGATTACCTCCATTAGGCGCTCATCACTCAGCTCACGACAGCAGATGTTTTACACGCCACCTTTCTTAATCACGACCTTCAATTTTAAGGCCATAATTTAGATTGCGTTGAAAATTATATGTGTACAATGGCTCGTATTTTTTTTAATAATTGCCCTATTATTATTATAAATGGCTCTTTTATACCGGTGCTATAATGAATCGGAATCGTACGCGTTAAAGTAGGTGGTAATTTTTCACAATAACTGATTGTGATTAAGTGTCTGGGGCTTTTTGGAATGAGATACTCGATGATACCTGCATAGCTCGTTCGTAATGAAACTTTACAATAAAATACGCATTCTCTCATAATTGAGGAGGCTGATCCTTTTGCACATATCATTAACCTATTTTCTCAATCTGCATTGATCACTAAATGAAATAATAAAACATTGTTTAGAAATCTTGACGCAATGTGTCTAAATAACTTCATACAAAATAAACTTAATTGACTGGCCATTTCTTTATGATATACATAACATTGATGGCGCGTTCTCTGCGTTTTTTATCACTGTTAACCGATGCTTTAAATATGAGTTGTCCTCTTGTCGAAAAGAATGTAAAAACTCTACATCACAAAAAACTAAAATATGGTACACTGAAGAATTGAATATTGATAGGAGTAGATTACAAAATTTATATTAGCTCTCGATAAATACGAATAATGATGAAATTAACCAGTTATATATACATGAAAAAAAGATTATAAATATAAAATTAAATTAACACAACAATTTTACTAAAATCAAATTAATTCTTCTTGTAATTAAATAAAAGCAACCGGGAATATAGTAAATAAAGAGCTTGGAAGGAAAAGTAACACAAATAATAAAATAGAAATAAAAGAAAATGATATGATTGAATCAAATGTCGAAATTATAGCAGACAAATTTGCCACATACTTTAGCACGATATCAAATGTTAAACTAACAGAACATTTTGGGAAAAACTTATCCCTGCCATGTGCAGTTTCTGCTAATAATCAAAGCACTCTTGTATAAACTATATTGAAAAAGATGATATTATGAAAGGACTAAATTGTATAAAAAATATTAAGTCCTCAGGTTTAGATGGCTTTTCACTCAAATTGATAAGATTATTACCGTCAGATATGATTGGTGAGTACCTTCTCAAAATTCATTGAGAGAATTGCTCACAACTCAATCTCATCTTTTTCAGATACAAATGAAATTTTATCACCTGCTCAACATGGATTTAGGACAAAGAAATCGATATAATCAGCTTCTTATTGTTTACTAAGTATTGTGTACTCCGAACTTGATCAGGGGAAATATGTAGTATCGCTAATGTTCGATCTGTCTCGAGCATTCGACACTGTAGATATAAAATTGCTGGTACAAAAGTTATATACCATAGGTATACGTGGTAACCTACTAAATTAGATGGAATCATACATGATTAATAGAAAGATCAGGCTGAAACTGGAAAACCACATATCTCAGTCAAGAAATGTCACACTTGGTATCCCTCAAGGGTCAGTGTTGGGCCCACTCTTACTTATGCTGTATGTCAATGACTTGCCAGATTTTATCAATAGGGGTGGTGTTACGATGTTTGCTGATATCACCATTACAGTTTCTGGGGAAACCTGACCTATTATCAGAAAATGTCAGCGAAATCGTTTAATCTTGAATGATACAAAAACAGTTTGCTTAAATTTTCACAAACGAAAAACTATTATAAATCGAAATTTTCATTCAGTTCTCTCAAACATCTAAGTTTTTAGGCCTTTGGCTTGATGAAAACCTGAAAACATCTTGTTTATGTTTGTGCAAAATTAAATAGTGCATTTTTTGCTATTTTGCAACTAAAGTCATGTTTAGATCATGACTGTCTATTAAGTGTATACTATTCACTGGCATATAGTAATATTAATAATAACATAATACGCTGGGGAGTTGCCACTGATATACAGAGTGTTTTTGTTTCTCAATACTGCGTTTGATATTTAATCCTCAACATCAGGAATCTTGCAAGGATATTTTTAAAAACAATAACCTGTTAACAGTATCTATCTGTGGATAAGAATTTCAGTCATATTTTAAAAAATCCTTGAAAAATGCATCTTTTATTTTCGTTGAAATAAATAGTTATATCTCGAAACGTATTTTTACCAGATTAAATTTAAATAAATACCAAAGTCATCACTAGAGATGCTGGTGTATTTTAAACATTAATGACGAGTTGAATGAGTGACCTGATTGTGTACGCATCGCGTGTATGTTAAATAAAACAATGTCGTGTCCACAAAGTCCTTTATGCTTTGCAACTTATACTTATAAGCATAGAAAAATTTCTTAACTGTAACGGTATATCGGCATGTATGCTGGTGGTATGGACCCACATTTCTGACTGGAAAATACATTTAAAATGTGCAGAATTGCTAGGGAAAAAAAAACGAAATTTCGTATACCACATTTCTATGTGTTGTGTCTGTAACATTCGGGCATTGGATATTGTCAATGATGCTTGCAACAAAAATAAAACGATAAAACTAAAGAGACTAAAAAAAATTTTACTCGGATTTAATATTAAAAAAGTTTTTTTGAGTAAATACCAACAAATATTAGACGTACATTTCACCAACCAAACCTGCATCATCGGGGATTCCCAGTGGTGCGACATTTTTCCTTTAACTTGTAGGCTAGTCATATGATTCCTACGCACACGTTATATTTAAATTCTAATTGCATAGGTAGCTTACTTGACCAGAATACAGAGGCTTCATAAATGATTAAAAGCCACGTGATCAATTGGTACCTTTTAACTCGTGATTTCATGTCTTTCATATTACATCTGTACCTGATGAAGATTTTTGCACATACGCATGTTTCTAAGGAATCATTTTCAACCATCTTTTGCTCACGACACGACTCGACAGGGCTGTTAAATTTAACTAATTATTCACGGGGTTTTCTATCATTTGTGAAGACCCATTACAATAGACATGAAAAAAATTCGGTAATCGTAGGGATGGCCTTTTCAAGGGTTCTGTATTTATTTAACTTTAAGACAATTTTCGACCAAATTTGATGAATTGTGATAATCTCATAATATTTATTTCACAATTTATTACATAAATTAAAACAATGTTGGCATCAAAAACACTACGAGATCGATAAAGTTAAATATAAACAACTGATTTGTTCGTTGACTATAAAAAAATATGTTAAAGTAATTAAAAATTATATTTAATCAAAACAATAAATATGTATGTGATAATTAAAAATAATTACACATTAATTAACATTGTTTTGTAATTACTTCATTTAAATGACGCCATAATAACATATTGTTAGTAGTTTTGTTCTTATTTTACACTTAATAAATAATGTTGTAAACACAGGAATTTGTTTTCTACAGAAGTCCTAGAATTCTTGACCCCATTTTGGGGCTACTGATATTCACACATAAAACCAAAACAGACTTAATAATTACAATATTGTAAAAAATTTTTACACAGGTCAATTTTAAATTAGTTATTTTCAACTTATAAAAGCTTTCGCGGAAAGGTTAAACAATAGCTTTAAACCAATTAAGAAAATTTCATAAGAAAATTACCTATGTCAAGCTTTTTTACTTTCTTTCTTTTCCTCAAGATACACTGCGCTGACGAGGAAAGTAATTTTGAAACACCGATGTCTTTATCTGCGTCGTCTTGCAGGGTATATGGAACGATTCCCTTTTGTTTGATTATTGAACCCACGAATGCTATCACCTTTATTTACATTGCATATTGTAATCTTCTTTATTCTAATGCTTGATAAAAATTTATGGAAATAAATATTTTACTGTTGTTAACCTAGAATGGTCATTCTAGGTTCTCTTGGGAGGCGGTCGTCTTCTGCACTTGGCCTGCTAACCAATCAGCTGATTTTTGGTAAACTGAAAATATGGTCTTCAATTCCGAGAGCAGCGTAGGCTTTATCAACATCTCTGGAAACATAAGGCAGCATTGGTGTCTTGTCTACCCTGTGCCAGTGTCTCAGGTATTAATATATCACTCGTAATGCCGCATTATATCGTTGGATGTAGACGGAAACAGTGTATATGGGACATGCAGAAAGTAAGCACATTAGCGATTTCGGCGTATGACAGCAAGTCCTGCAGTTTATAAGAGAAATCTATATCCACCACACACGACTACGTTAAATCCAGGTGTTGTAGACACAACTTTGACACCCTATAACAAATCTCTAGATCTGCGACAAAATCCCGGTTGACCTTAAAAAAGGCCTTCTCGATAAACCCAATATCTGTATGTTCTCATAGAAGAAACTTTGCTGGGACTTATCGACGTGCTGCCGACAGAGATTTTCCTGTTCAACAGCTCTGATTTGGGCTCTCAGGCAGAAGCTCGGTAAACTCCTCAACATCAGCACCTCGCGCGCCGACCTCCTCACCTGGTATTGAATACGAGACCGAGTTCACCAGTGGAGAGAATCTTTTATTTGTTTTACATCATGGATGTGAAATTGTTGTACAATACTGATCAGCTTAAAGTCACCATCTTCCTCGATGCTCTCTTCGGGCAGTCCTCACTACAAATGTACCAGAAAGGAAGCATCTCGGACGGTGGTGACTGTAAGCTGATGAATATGGTACATCCAGATATGTGTAGGTCTCTGCGCCATCTAGATGTCGCAGGATACTTCCCTCTGCGAAGTTGTGCATCCTCAGAGAATTTCCTGCATCGTCGTCTCTTGAGATGGAGGATCGCACATTTGTCCAACCCGAATTCCATACCATTCGCCAGTTAATATCACTGACATTGTACTTGAAAAATTTACTGTATACTTTAATCGACAAGATCTTCAGGGATTTTGAGAAGTATACTTACACTTAGACTATATCCCAGATAATCATTTTCATAAAGTCTTTTTACTCATCGATGAATTATAACCAACTAATCAGCATAGTGAGCTTGGTCTATATCGTTAGCGTTCCTACATTTCCTCATTTATATACTTTTCAAAGCATCTATATGTGTATTTAAAATGCGTCATGTGATTGTTGAACGAATAAGGGCCAATGTTTTGTAATATAATTTTGCATGTCACACCTAATCATGTAAATTCCTATTTTTCGTTTAATCCAATTTTCTACTTTGCTTTGTCTGAAAAGTTATTTGTTTTCCCATATTCATTTGGCGCTGGTAACATGCAACTTAAGAAAAGTTTTCGTTGACATGACAAGAGTATACATATACATACTGTTATTAATAGTTAACTTTCTAAAGTGTCGGTAACAACTTCTCTATAATTATTAACTTATTAACTAAATAAAACATGAATGGACATAAAAAAAGATATAACGCGTTTACTTTAAAAAGTAATTAATTTTAAAATAAAACAAATGAAAATCCTATTAGATTTTTAAATAATAATTAACGGCTATTCTAGAAATGGTAATTGACCAAGCTAAGAGGCAAGGTAGATGATGTTCAACTAATTAATAAAACATTTTAATTATCATATTGATTAGGTTGCGGCAAAATTTTAGATTTACTATCTTCTTTATTGTTCGACAGTATTTTCATTTAATTAATTTATTAATTAAGAAAATCTAACTAGTGATAAAGCAACACCATTTGCTAATTTAAATATATAAATTAGCAAGTTAAATTACATGTTTGTTATGACAGCTTTTAAATCAAATATAAATATTTAACTCGTAAATATGAAATCAACTATTTGTTGCTGTTTTATCGAATTTATTTATATCAGATTAAATATGAACTACATTATGAGTATTATTTTGATACAAGCAACCTAAATTGAAATTTGTAAAATGACGAAATTAAAAAATAAACAAAATTTAATTTATTCGATAATACACGACCGCACGTTGTGAAATAGACACGTGTTATCTTGATATGTTAGCGTTAAACGAATGCAATGGCCAGCCAGAAGCCCAGAGTTAAATCCGATAAAACATCTTGAGCTCGGCTGTCGCGTCCGAACTCGTCATAGAGTTTCACAAACTATCAATGGCACTCTCTGATGGATTTCAAATATACCTGGAAGAATGACCGTTGAATGAGAGTTAGAAGGGAAAATAGCCTTATTAATTTCTCCAAGTTGTGACTCATTTTGGTAGCTACATGTTGTTTGTTTATTAAAAAGGAATCCTTAATAATGTTGTTGTAAGTCACATAATCTAAAGTAAAAAGGCACGATGAAGAAGTGAGTCGATAACACGAGGATTTTAGGAAACAGAATAAAAAACTGAAGTACAATCAAATTTGTTGTTGCTTTAAAATTTCAGTGAGTCCTGGAGTCCTGTGAAGGCCGTATAGACACTTTAAGTGTGTTGCGTACAATATTTTTTCTGCAACTGTTTTTGCTACTCTCAAAGCACTTTTTAACATGATATATTTTGTAGACAGAATTTAAAAAATTCTGCCTACAGATGTGAACCGCTGTTGCCTAAAGTACTTAATTATATACTTATCCTATTGTTTTCAACCAAAAGTAACATAAGGAATTGGTAAAGATTTTATCGATCCCACTTTACCGGGCAGATCAGTAAAGATGTATTTTCCACTATTTACCAAAAACAATTAACCTTCTAGACAATTACAGAAAAATAAGTATTATTATAAGTTTTCTTGTCATGACTGTTTATTCTGTCACGTTTTCTCGCTGTAATGTAATTTTTTGGACGCAGTACAGTCATCTTTAAATATGGTCCTAACTATTTTGCTCATCCTATTTCTAGTGCCTTTAAAATAGGCTAACACTACCCTCATCAGTAGATTTTCTGTGGTTTTATTATCTCGCTTTACTCCGTTACTTTACTGGTTTTAGAAATCATGTGGTTAGATCTTTTATGGTGTGAGTTCACGTTCAGATAGTGCTTGGTGTACATTTTCTTCCAATATTTTGTATGGTCAAGTATTTGGTGCTATATCAAAGAAAGTCTGATTTGCTTCATTGATTTCCAAATTGCTTTGCTTCATTAATTACCAAATTGACACTATTGTAAACCTTATATCTCCATAACTGTTATTGAGGTGTTTCAAGAACTTATCAAGCTGCTGTCATTCATGTGACCAAATACATACCCTCAGCATAGGTTTTGGCACAGCTGATTCTAAATCAGTCGGACGTGGTTTTGTCTATACTGTTGATTATTCGAAAGTTGGTAGACCCAAGGTACTTTTTGGATGACATCGATAGATGGGGCAACATCCAAATGAAATCCACCGTATATTGCATGAGGAATTTTAGTTTTCGAAAAAATCAATAGATGGCACATTACCAGAAGCCTCTAGTTGCCCAGTTATTTAGTATAAGCTATGTTTGATATTCTTATACCCTTTCATGAACAAATTTGCTAGAACTAATGAAAATTGTGTACCTGGGGAACCCATTGGTGTTCTATCAACTTGTTTATAGCGTTTACTTCCATAAATAAATATTTGACAGCAATTTATAATTTGAGGTACTTGAATGACTTGTCAGATGTCAATTTTTTTATGTGGTAGTCGATCAGACTTGAGTTGATTTTATTCTCATTGTATATTCTAGTTTTAAAAGTCATTTTGGTTGTATAGTCCTTGCTGTTTATCATGTTTCCATTGTTTGTTGAGAAGATGATGATATAGCTTAGGCTAAACTTCGTCTGTTAAATGAATTGTAATTTCTTGGGGAGATTTTAGGACAAATAATTCTTCATGAGAAATGTTTGATTTAAGGACTGAACTGGATCGTCGTCCAGATCCTCAATCACAAACTTTAACACTACAGATGGTGAAGAGAAAATTAGAAACTAACATTTTCTTTTAGTTAATAAACGAAAAACTAAAGCGTCGTAATTACTAATTAGGAAGTATTGGATAATGTGATTTACTGTCAAGGTGTTTGCGTTCAACAATATTACAATGCACTTTAAATCAGTTATTGCTCTATTTTTTACTTCTACCACAAGAGGAACCTATCATCTTCATACAAGATGACCAACAGAACAGGAGGTAGAACAATACAATACTTGTGTTTATATAGTCTTACATTGGGAGGTCCTGATGTCTGTCCAATGTAACACAAACACAACCAGCAAACCTTGAGCAAAAGTAGTGTAGTTAAAGACAAGAATTGTCAGAAAAAACCAAATTGAAAAATCAAGAACTTGCAAACACTTTGGAGAAGATATTTAAGAAATTATGGGATTCTGGAAGAATGGTGAGATAGAATAGTAAAAGGGATGAAAAGGCAATAATATTTATTGCTAAATAAAAGTAAATACGTATCCAGTTGCTCAATAGATTTTTATACAACGAAGTTATTGATATATTAATAGTTATTTACGATACAAGTTTGATTATAGCATTTTTAACGAAAAAGTTTGTATCAAACAAGTTTCATAAAGCTACAATCAAACGTGTATGTTCAATATCTTATCCTCCTCAGTGAAAATAATAAGTTTCCATTTTATTATTATGTGCAAAACAAATTAGAATTGCAAATTTCAGAAATCAAATAAATATATTCTGCTTCAGTTTGTCACTCTTGTTTTAGAAAAAACCAGTGCGGTAATGGATTCATTACCACACTAGTGCAGTAATAAAGATCTTACTGAAACTTAATAGGCCATCCATGAAGATAAAAGAATTTAACCAAATTAATATTGTGTATAAATAGTACTATGGAAACCATAAAAAATTATACTAAGTTTGTGTTTGTTTTAAAATATCCTCAGGTACTATTTCGGCAAGTGAGATAAGAAGTAGCCCGTGTTGTAAAAGTGCTATTTTTTAGAAGAACCAATTTATAGAAAAGATGATAGGATACAGAAAATGACATATAAACTAGTTTTGCACAAAAATGGATATATGTAAGCCAGTTCCTATCTAATATTACGAAACTTGTGATGAAGGAAATGTGTATTTTATTTAAATTTTATACTTGTCAAATTTATAAAAAATTAAAAAGAAAGCCAGGTAAAAACAAAATCACTAAAACCTCTGTTCACACCCTCAAATACAATACAATACAAATACAATCATACCGTCATAAAAAAATAATTGGTTTAAAAGTTGCACTTATCTTCTTAAAAACAGATAAACACAAATCTTGACGGGAAATAAATATCATTGAAAAAGGTACCATCAGGTAGTGCCCTCGCTTCGAGTATTTATGTTCTTATTTGAAGTGATGCTATTTTAACAGTGTAGGCTTGTAAATAACACAAGTCAAAGGGACCTAATTAAATGTTGTTTTAACAGTGCCGGTCATTAGTAGATGGACCGCAAAGCGCCGCTCGCCAGTCGGCGGAACGCCCTCTGTAATGCGACGACTGACCTGCTTCTCTTGAAGACACTGCTATTGACTAACTAGGCAAACTTTGAACATTAGGTCCCTTAATTTCTAGTCTTGACTCACAAAGAACTATTATTCTATAATTATACGCTCAAAAATTGTCACAAATAACTGGAACATAAGTTGACAAATGGGCAGGAACATATTAGTCCTTCCATTGGAAAAGTTGCATGTTGTATGATGCATATTTTAAAAATTTCAAAAATAAACAGTTAAAAATGCAGACGATTGTTTCTTCGAAAAACCGTGTTTGTTTTATTTACAATTTTATGGCTCTACAATAATCTATTGGAAATTTATCCGTTTCTCATAGTGTATATAAAAATTATAAACTTTTTATAGGCTAATACTAAACTAATTATCTGATTATATTAATAAAGATATTAAATTTTAGATATCTCAACATTTATCCAGTTATTTATCATGAAACATAACAACGTGTTTTTTTAGTTAAATTTTATAGGTGACCTAAGATTACGGGTAATCGATAAACCTTTAGAATAATGGAATTAGAAAGTCCAATTCTTACCCTAAAAATGTTATTTGAAAATCTGCGGTCTCTGCTTTAGTTTTAAGATTATGACAATTTTCCTTAAACAATGAATTTTTTGTATTTTTACTTTCTTATACCTAAAAGAAGTATAGTAATCGTGATTTTTTTTCGATCTCAATATTTTGATTGATATATACGTTTTGAACCCTTCTGAATCCATTCTGACTATTTTCCAAATGATGTCTGTCGGTGCGTGTGTGTGTCTGTGTGTTTGGATGTGTGTGTGTAGGTCTATATCGCGATAACTCAAAAAATACGAATGGGAGACTTCCCAAATTTGGCAGTTAAGATTGTCAACAATATTTTAGGTGACACATTAAATTTGGTGAATGTGATACCACCAGAAGACATAATGAATGAAACAAGAAAAAGGGTACAATTTCGGGAAAAAAATTTAAAAATTTTATTGCATTTCTGGACGAATCTCGACGAATTATAATGAAAAAACAACTTTATGAAAAAGAATCTGTCTGCATGTCTGTAATATTGCGATAGCAGCCACAGTTTTTGAGATAAAGCTTTCAAATTTGGTACACATGTTCTAAATGCCAAAGATAATCATAAATTCGATGATGAGCAAAATTGGTCAGCTGTAAGGAGGTCCACGGGACCTAAACTTTTTTGTATTTGCCTTTACAAAAAAATATATTCTTGATGAAAGATTATAAATCATGTCTACTATATCAAGCCAATAAAATATATTTTCCAAGTACTTAAATAAAGCTGATGTAAACTGACATTTTTTACAATTTGACCTCATAAAATGGGGTTACGATAAATTTAACAGTTTGACATTTGAAATGCCTAATTTAGTTACAAAAATAATACAATATGAAGAAATTATTAAAATATATGACATGAATTATTATTGACAGTATCGAATGACGCTGATAATTAACTATTTAAAAATTTTAATGAAACATTTCAAGGTACGCTATTAAAATTTAATTGAGGTAAGTGAAGAATTAAATAGAATGATTTTTTTACAACAGGATGGTATAAAAAAGTTATGTGCTAGCCACATCCGATATTTTTATTTAAGTAAGAATCAAAAGTCAACAAATAAATTGTTTAATTAAAGAAAATTTAAATAAAGAAACTTATTATTTCCACCCACGAAGATAAAATATTAAACAATACACGTCTGATTATAGCTTAACGAACTCGTTTGATTGCCTCAGAATTAGCATCACCTCGTTCTGTCAATCAAAGTCGTTTCGTTAAACATCCTAATCAAACTTGTATTGTTAATAACTGTAACTTGTAACATGTTTTTTTTTAGTTTTAAAGTTTAGTTTTAAAATTATGTTTTATTCATTTACCCATGGCCAAAACGTATATTTTGTTTTGATGCATTGGTTTTTGAACTGTTGTCAGCGAGGTTTTCCTAATGGTTCTACCATTCTCTCGTGGTCATCTTCTAAAGAGCAAATTATTCAGGATGTCACTGAAAGATTAAGCCAAAATTTACGGGACAGTTGTATATATCAAAATAAGGAAAAGAGTTCATATTGGCAAAGCTCCAAAATGGTTCTATAGGGGAATACGTGTATTGATATTTCTTAAGGCTGAGTTTTCACCAAGTATCCAACCTGGATCTATAAATCGATGTTAAAATTTTTTTTGTAAGTAGAATTAAAAAAAAAACGGAAACAAATGTTCGTCCTAAATAACATATAAATTTAATATATAAAATTACATACAGTACTGATGCATATACAGAGTGTTCCACAACGAACTGCGACGAACGATATTTAGAAAAGTAGACACAGGAGAATTTTGAAAATTTGGTAGTAAACTAAAGTGGACGGGGGCAACTCGGCTAAAATATTTTCAAGAAGGTGGCACTTCCGGTTATATCGGAAGTAGATGTCAACTTGCTTATTTTAAATGGGACACCCTATATATTATTACATTTTTGGATTGTATGCAAAATTCTAGACCGATTTTGTGTATCATGTCCTTTACCTAAGTCTTTCCGTTTTTGACATATTTCAATTTTTATGTCAAAAATGACGTTTGCAGGCACTAAAAGAATTTTCAATTTTTCCTATAAGGAAGCCTTTATTATTTAATTTGGGTTAGATTCTTTGTTGGAAAAGACCTACTTTAATAGAGTTTTTATAATATTTTAATAAGTATTAATAATGAATCAAAAGTCGTCTTGTAACATTGTTAAAATAAATTCGCAAAAGTGAACTCTTCTGGCCAAATCAGTGTCCTTTAGATGTTGAACCGTAGAAATGGAATAGGGATGGTATTTGTGTTTCAAAAGAATTCTGTGAATAGAGGTTGGCCACTTGTCTTAAAAATGTCATAGGATATGCCGCAAAATATCCCAAAATAGCAATTTCGAAATTTTCATCATTGACAATTGGTTTTATTTTATGAATTGTTGCCTTATCGGTGCCAAAATTTTTGTTCTTGATAAAACTTGTTACATTCTCCATAGATTATAAACAAATTTAAATAATCTTCGTGCGTATAATTTAAGCGTCCCGGCATGATAATTAATACTTGTCAAATGGTAAATGAGAGCTACATACATTTGTTTAGCACCCAACGCCGTCATAGCCAACTAAGAGTAATTGAACTTAAAATACATAGCAAAATCCCCATATAAAAATATTGAATTGGCAATATTTCGAAAACTAAAAATTTTCGGAATAGACATCCATGCACAAACTTACCCTTGTTTTTAATGGTAAATAGGATAAGATTATAAAAATTGGGGGTGTCCATTTGAAAAAATTGATTTTTGACAGTTTTCTCAATTTCATTTTCATTCTTATTTTTTGAACACTCAGTATTAATACTTATCAAAATATTATAAAAACTCTATTAAAGTAGGTCTTTTCCAACAAAGAATCTAACCCAAATTAAATAATAAAGGCTTCTCTATAGGAAAAATTGATAATTCTTTTAGTGCCTGCAAACGTCATTTTTGACATGAGAATTGAAATATGTCAAAAACGGAGAGACTTAGGTACAGGACATGATACACAAAATCGGCGTAGAATTTTGCGGACAATCCAAAAATGGAATAATATATAGGTTGTCCCATTTAAAATAAGCAAGTTGACATTTACTTCCGGTATAATCGGAAGTGCCACCATCTTGAAAATATTTTAGCCGAGTTGCCCTCGTCGACTTTAGTTTACTACCAAATTTTCAAAATTTTCCAATGTCTACTTTTCGAGATATCGATCGCCGCAGTTCGTCGTGAGACACCCTGTAAATATTTTTTTTAAATAGGAAACACGATTATTTAGTTTCATAAAGTGACACCAAATAAAATATTCGTATTTCTTATTAATTAAAAAAATACGCATCAGTATTGCCTATAACTTTATATATTAAGTCCATTTGAGGGCATGGTGGCCGAGTGGATAAAGCGATTATAGATATTTACTTCGTACCGAATGTCGATTGTTCGATTCCATCCTGGAGCAAGTTAAAAAATTTATTTGTAATTTGTTTCGGACTAAGATGGGAGAGGGAATTATCGATACCCTAAATGTGGTTCGGACTCCACAATAAACTGTAGGGCCTCGTCTCTCTTACCCAACACTAAATACTAGGATTTTCTTGGGTTAATTCAGTGACTTGAGAGGCGGTTAAGAAAACAATTTAAGAAAACATATGGTATTTAAGATGAATTTGTCGTTCTCAACAATAAAAAATGTTTAACAGAGATTTAAAATTTTATGTTGGCAATCCTGGAGACGAGGGCATGCTAACGCAGCCTTAAAAGCTACTCAGTTTTAAATCTTTGCATCCGTGGCAAGTGGGATCACGTATTGTTTTTGCTGTCACTTGACCAATAAACAAATTATGCGATTAGTTAGAAGTTCTGTACAATGCTTAGAAAATTTTAATTCTTCTGCCAGATCATTACATAACTATCAACAGCATTTAGCTCACCAAATTGTTAACACCCTGTATCTCTATAACTAAACATTTTCGAACACATGTTAACATAGACTTTCCATCCTTTTAACTGTACGTTAATTTCTCGTTTCGTTTTGATTATTTCTTTACACCACATAACTGAACTCCTTAGACCTATGCTCAATCAATACCTTTTATGATAATTCATGCTTCTATTTTTTAAATTATCTACACTAGTGTGACAGTCATTTTATTTAGTAGAACTAATCAAGGATTCAGCAGTAGAGCGTAAGTTGGGTCAGTGAGCATAAGCGGCTCTTTCAAAGGTTTTCGCAGCGGGTGATTCGGCCGCTGCCGTTTCATATTGCAGGGTGGAGCACCAGGGCGCCAGGAGTCAAGAGGACTTCTTCACGGTCTAGTACGATTGGGAGCGATCGGGGCCAAACATACTATAGTATAGTAGGTCATCCTAACGCTCGATCTTACACTTTTTGGTAACACTCCAGTGAAATCCACCGTATATTCTATATAGTCTAAGATCCGAATTAAAGACGACCTTAACCCATCCGGTTAATGGATGAAAAATATTTTATATTAATTTTAATATGTTATAAAATATATCGCGAGTGGGTTGGCTAACAAATTCCTGGCAAGACTATGATTAATTAAAAATTCAAAAACAACTTTTTTTTAAACATTGCACTCAGTTGTTAAAGGAACACATTTATTCCAATCGAAACTATGAAGCCTATAGAATATGCAAACGTTAAGTTGTCTATTTTTTTTCCTGGCGTAACTATTGGCTTGGCAGGTACAAACAGGTAATTCGATACTAGTAATTTACATTCATCTGTTCAATGAATAAATCTTATATCAAAATAAAGGTAATTAAATTGCGAACAGAATTATATAGGGTTGTCTGCGAAAAATCTGGTTTAAATTCCGGTTGACGAGCTTTAAAAAGCGAAATATTGATGAGAATGAAAATGTGCGACAACGAGGTCCGAGCAAACAATCCGGTGCGATAGAAGAGGACGCAGCATTGCAGCTGCATGCGGCTCGTCCATCGGATGGAAGAGACTGCGCATACTATTTGTTCGTGTCTAGTAAATACTCTGAGCATTATTTTGGAGCAGTTAACCTCAATATTCGAATCAAGAGAACGTGCTACTACGCATCGTTGTTATTAATTGACAATATATTATGATAAAAAATGGCTAAAAAAGTGTTTTTTGTGTGACTCGGACGATTCTGTAATTGATTTTAATGATGAAACTTTTAAAAATTGCTCATTGAAGTTGGCTTTTCGTAAAAAAAAACTTTAAATACAATGAAGTTGAGCTAACCAACGCGTCACTCGATTTTGTTGGTTATCATACCTCGTGTTATAAAAAAATCACTGCTTTAGGAAATAACTATAATGAAGAATTTAATAACTTTTGTACGGAGAATACAGTAAGTACATAGTAAATGAATCTTCTAAATTATAATATAATAGTAAACATATCTTCTATATTTTATTTATAATGAAATAATGACACTGAAGATCGTGAAATTTGAAAATTTTTTTAATTTTGTTTTGGACAAACAAATTATTAAAAAAAAAATTGTTGATATTTGCACCTAACCTACTATGGTTTTTTTTTTCCAATTTTCGACACTTTAGCTTTTTATCATTTCTTTAAAGAATATTTGTTAAAACAAATAAAACAAAAAATTATCTGATTTCTGCGACTTTCTGTAACATCATTCATGAGGATATTTTCATTCGACGAACAAATAGTATGCGCACTCTCTTTCATCCGATGGACGAGCCGCGCGCAGCTGCAATGCTGCGTCCTCTTCTATCGCACCGGATAGTTTGCTCGGACCTCTTTGTCGCACATTTTCATTCTCATCAATATTTCGCTTTTTAAAGCTCGCCAACCGGAATTTAAACCAGATTTTTCGCAGACAACCCTATATCATTCTGTTCGCAATTCAATTACCTTTATTTTGATATAAGATTTATTCATTAAACAGATGAATGTAAATTACTAGTATCGAATTACCTGTTTGTACCTGCCAACCCAATAGTTACGCCAGGAAAAAAATAGACAACCTAACGTTTGCATATTCTATAGGCTTCATAGTTTCGATTGGAATAAAATTTGTTCCTTTAACATATGAGTGCAATATTTAAAAAAAAGTTATTTTTGAATTTTTAATTAATCATAGTCTTGCCAGGAATTTTTTAGCCAACCCACTCGCGATATATTTTATAACATATTAAAATTAATATAAAATATTTTTCATCCATTAAACGGATGGGTGAAGGTCGTCTTTAATTCGGATCCTCTACTAATATGAGTCATTTTAGTTTTTACAGAAACCAATAAATCGCCTATTACCAGAACCCTCTAGTTGATTAACTATATTTGGTATAAACATGAATAATAATAATATCTTTAGTAATGTGCCTTGGCTGTTTTATAAAACGTACAATTTCTATCCTTCTTCTTATGTTTATTCTTCTTCTTCTGCTGCTTCTTCCTTTTATTATTCTTCTATTTCTTCTTCTTGTTCTTTGAAAGCGTCGCGTCGTCGATACTGAGTAGCATGCTACAGGATAACCGTAAAATGGCGAGAGACTAAGTTGCATCTTGCTCCGATATGTTGATGTCAAAAATTAAAATATATAGCATCTATTAACAAATGAAATTCATTCTTGAAATAAAAACCACGTTTAAAACTAAAAAAATAGCTTTAATATGGACATCTAGTTTGTGGTCTCATTAGAAATGAATAGTATTCTCATAGTCGTTCAATGGATAGGTATTTTGCTGTGATCATTCTAAGAATACGAATCTTTATCCATGGACTTCTGAACCTTGTTATGAACTAGAAATTGACGTTCTATGGATGATATTAGCCATCTGGGATATCTGCTGACTTCAGAATATTAAGTAATAGTATATTAATAGTATGATATATTTTATTCTAAAGTGGGTTAGAACCTTTGATGTGAAGCTAACACTGACGAGAATGCAATCTTTTAATTCTTAAATCGTCTGGGGTCGATTCTTGTATACTAAGTTAAGATATTCCCAAAAGGAAGTCGCATGCCGATAAGTCAGAAGATCTTGGCACCAATATATATTCCTATATTTTGAAATTAATTTGTTAGGAAACATTTCCATTAAATCAATTCGGCTACACGTTACTGTATGGGCCATCGCAACATCCTGTTAAAACCAAACTGTGTCTTGTCCATCCTTCGCAATTCCATTTTCAAACAATTTTCCAGCATATTCACATAATGATTTGAGCAACTAGTTTGATTACTCTCTTCAAAAAGGTAAGGTCCAACGATTCCAAAAACTGACACACACCTAACAGTCACTTATAAATCATATATCTGATGAAGCTGCCGAGAACTTTTCGATGACCAATTTTGAAAATTGTGTTTGTTGAAGTAACCAATTAAATAATAGTGAGCTTCATCCGTCGTTAATAAGCAGTCTAGCGCATCTAATCGTCGTTTAGAATTTGCAAGAATTATCTGCAGACTGTTATACGAACCACTTTATCAGCATCATTCAGCTTTTGCACGATCTGAATTTTATAGGGGTAGAAATGTAAATCGTTTTTAAGAATCCTTAAGAGATTCCTCTCATTTGCTGACCGTAATGGACTTCTCTGAATGGCAACACAGATCATTTCAATATTTTCTGGTGTCCGAATTGTTCAAACACCACGTTTAAACTTTGACTAGATATTGCTTGTTCGATTAAAATTACTCTCCCTGGTAAAATTGTTTTTCTTAACAGTATTTTTCTACGCCTTTCAACATTGAATTCTCTTCGAAAATTTTGTTAAGTTTGGATGATTAACCCATTTCTAGCAAACTTTTTATTGTACAAATACGTTGATTAATTGTAAATATGCCCATTATAATAAAACCTGCCCGCATCGACATGAAGTTCCATGACACTGACAACAAACGTTAGATAATTAGTTTTTTCCTGGCAACCTATTGTAAATATGTCATACTAGTTGCTGAACAGTACAAGAAATTAATGTTTAAAAGGTAATAAACACAAAATGAAAGTCCGTTATTTCAAAAAGATATTGGTTATTATCATTGAGACTGTACAATAAGAATCGGCGGTTAGTAAAGACCAGGGCGGTTATCGAATTTTGAATATATTTTTTATGCCAATACTTTTCTTAATGTGAAATATTCTAGAATGATTGTTTCCGACTAATAAAATTATTGTGGGTCACATGGTGAGACGCACAGTGGAGCTTATTTCCACCCAGACGACTTAGGTTCAAAATCGGGTCGGACCAAGTCCATTAGGCGTAGTGAAGGAATTGTCTACTTGAATCATTATTTTTCTACATGAATTTAAAATTGCAATAACTGCAATGACCCCACTTCAAAGTTATTAGTTTTGCTGATGGAAGTAGACCAGCATTAAATGAGTGATGAAAAACTAAATTATTATATCTGCTGCTAAAAGTGGATACGTAATTTCACAATGTATAAAAATATTGAAAACAAGCGACTGGAGTATTAAAAAAATGTTCGATGTGTTAATGAAAATTTAATCTATAATTAAAATTAGTTTTTAATAATTTCAAATAATACAATTTTTAATTATATATGACTGATTGAATGATTAAATTAGTGATTAACTTTAATGAGCTAATATTTCATAATAAATAATATCTAATATTCTTAAAGAGCTATCTAATAACAGCAAACATTTTTTTAAAAATCTTTTAGCTATTCAATGAATTAAAATCTAATTTATCACATAATATTTGATAGTGTTTCTCAGGATTTTCGGTCAGATATACACTTATTTTTTATTTTTCCAACATTTCGGTTTATTAGACCATCATCAAAGAGCTACAAGTGAAACATGTTCTCTCTAGTTCTCTGATAATGGTCTAATAAACCGAAACGGTGGGGAAAATTACGTGTATATATGACCGAAAATCCGCAGAAGCTCTATCAAATATCAACAATCAAGAAGGGAAAGACAATAAATAAAATAAAATAACCTAACATAAGAAAAGTAAATAGAAAATTCCTACATAAATCTTTTTAAGGGGCAGTGCATAACTCTGGGTTTTTTGTTAATTAAGTAAGTGAGTAAGTAAGTAAGTAATTTATTAAATAGGCAAGCCTAATATAAAATAAAAATACCAGTACAGCGTATAATAATATTAACTAAAAACACTGTGTTTATCAAAATTTTAACAATATTAAAAGTGAGACTTAGATAAACATAAGAATAAACATAAACATAAAAAAAATACTGTACTTTAAATAGCAAAGAAATATACATTCTCTTTAAACAATTAACTTGGGTAGGTTGTACAATTCAAATATTGAATATGGCTATAAACAATAAATAACTGAAATTCGTACTTAAAAATGAAATATTCAGATAATTACAACAATATATTGATGACATTTGAGTTAGGTTCATCGAAAACACTTCAGTAGTATTTTAAATGATCAATTAGTTTTCGTTTAAAGACATTGACCGATACAAAATTCTTTATACTATTAGGTAACAAGTTATATTCATTTACACCTTTGTAAAATAAAGTTTTTTGTGCTTGATTTTACTTTTTTTAAGAATAATAGACTTCTACCTTTGGTTTCATAATCATGCCCTTCACTGGTATATGTAATAAACTGGTGAAAATAAGGTGGCAACTGATTATTTATAATTTTGTATATAAAGATCATTGCAAAATATTTTAAACGAGTATTCACTGACATCCATTGTAGTGTTTCTAACATTAAGTTTATTGGAGTATACATGTTACATCTCAGAATAATGCGCATTCCTCTGTTTTGTAGTTTTTATAATTGTTGTATTGAATTATTATCAAATAAGTATAAGATACTAGAACAATAATCAAAATGAGGTTGAATAATAGATTTATAAACTGTAATGTTTGTCATTAAAGACAAGTTTTTCGATGCTCTTGAGAAAAAAAAGAGTTTTTTTGATATTTTATTTTTTATGTATTTGAAATGTTCTTTGATGTTCAAATGGTTATCAAGAAAAAATCCCAAATATTTAACTTTTCTGACAATTTCTATATTTAATTGTTGAAATTTGAGGTTGATATTATTTAAATTAATATTATTATATTTATAAGTTGTTGTTATAATCATAGCTTTAGTTTTATCAATATTTAATTTTAGTTTGTTAGTGCTTAGGTATTCTTCAATCTTAATAAGTTCATGGTTCATTTTTTCCACGGCCGCATCTAAATTTGCATCTACAACGGCTATCAGTGTATCGTCAGCAAATAAGTTTTCAAAATCACATAATGTACATTTAACAAAATCATTTAAATAAATGATAAAAAGAATTGGACCTAGTACACTGCCTTGGGGTACTCCAAATTTATTTTCTAAAGGAGGTGAAAAAATATTATTAATTTTTGTAATTTGAATGCCGTTTGTTAAATAATTTTCAAAACAGCGAAATACAATTCCATTAATACCATAATATTTTAGTTTTTCTAATAACAGATGTCTGTCAATTGTCTCAAACGCTCTCTTAAAATCAAGAAATATTTCTACAATATATTTGTTATCATCGACATTCCGAATCCACTCTGATTAAATGTATTTTAAAACATGAACAGAGTATTGCCCTAACGTACACATGGATCAAATACATATTGTAGTCACGTATATACATATATTGCTCTAATACCCCTATATCTATCTGTGCGTTTGTTATGTTATAATCATTTAAAATTTAAAAAAATAATTTTATGATTTCTTCAGACCCAATCGCCCCTACTGCCACTAGATAATCATCGAGCAATCTTATCGTTATAGATACGCCCTAATCTGGGTCAAAAGTATCAAGTCATAATTACCAATAGCAATATGTCTATTTCTAATTATTTTGTGAATTTCGTAACAAGGGAAGTAAGGGCAGGGCGAAATAATCAATTATCACTTAGTTCCGCAGACAGTTTTTCACAAGAAAATTATTTCGTGCAAAAATATACGTAAACACAATTTGCCTCGCATATTACCGGTCTTTGAGGCAGCGTCAATTTGTAATTGGCTTTAGGATGAAAATAAATGATTTTTAACAAAACTTTATATTTTGTCGTAACTACTGTAGCAGTTTTCTGCTTTACGTAAATTTTGTCCAATTTAGGTCGATTATGAATTCCCACAGATTGGGTTAATTTTATTTCTCAAATTCCTCCTGTTTTATTTGGAACATAATAAAACAAAACAATTTTCATTGTGCCCATCGAGAAATGATGAAGTTTCCCGCATTCTTCGATATAAATTCAAAATTATTTATAGTATGTATATGTGAGGAAAATTCCGCGTTTATTTCATTTTTTATTTTACTTTATTTTTTATTTTACATACACATGCCCAACAGAATTTACATTCCAATTACAGGGATGGAAATAGGACACCCTGTATACATAATACAGGGTGTCCCAACCAAATGTAGGCACCCTGAATAACTTTGGAGTTAAAATTTTTTTCAAAAATTGGTGAAACACGTCGACCTTGTTTCCAAGGGGGACATATTTGAATGTAATACTTGTATACCTACCATCATCCCTCTACCCTACACGGCCACCACTTCAAAAACTTCAAATGGCAAGGGGGGGGTCGAGTGATACATCTTTTGAAAGGTCTTTCAATTCCCTACATAGTGTTTTTTTTTTAACTTTTATCGATTCGTTCTTAAGAAAAATAATTTTATTTTTGATGATTACACACAATCGAAATCGTTTAAAAATCTAAAATACACAGCACTAGGTATTGGAATTTATAAAAAAAACTACATTTCTTAGTGCTGTCAAATTAACACGAGTTTTTTCGACAAAAAAACACTTTCCTTGTCCGTTTAGTTTTAGAATAATAAAAGACTCATAAGTATTTGATAGTTCTTGAACATTAATTTGTTCACAACCAATTTTAAATCGAGATACATTTTACCAGAGTGTTCTCAAAATGGTTTATACCCTTCAGGAGAGAATAGAAATTGTCAGCATTTATTTTAAAAACGATAATTGTGCTAGAGCTACGGAGCGCATATTCAACAGAAATCGCCCAGATAGAAGGGTTGGTTCTCAGTATGTTTTACAATTATTGACAAAATTCATGGAAACAGGTTCTGTAGGAAACAAACAGCATGAGCCTCAGCGACCGATTAGAAATGAAGCAGTCGAAGTGGCAGTTCTGGGTTATTTACAGATGGATAATACTCAATCGATCAGGAAAGTAGCTGACGCTTTCGGTGTATCACGAAGCAGTGTTCATCGAATTGTAAAGGCCCACAAATTTCATCCATATAAATTTAAATTGGTACATAAATTAAAAGAAGATCGTCGGCTTGAATTCTGTGAGATTTTTAATGAACAATTAAACGGTAATGCCAATCTACTATACAATACGTATTTTTCTGATGAATCGACATTTCAGTTAAATGGGGAGGTAAATAGGCACAATTGTAGGTATTGGAGTGAAACCAGTCCACATTTGTTCATGGAAACTCATACCCAAAGGCCTCAGAAGTTAAATGTTTGGGCTGGCATCTTAGGGGATCACATTGTAGGGCCGTTTTTTATTCCTGACAATTTAAA
Source organism: Rhamnusium bicolor (assembly GCA_029963845.1). NCBI lineage: Eukaryota > Metazoa > Arthropoda > Insecta > Coleoptera > Cerambycidae > Rhamnusium > Rhamnusium bicolor. Next base: position 430,826 of record JANEYF010001271.1, on the reverse strand, counting down.
TGCTGAAAGGTACCTCGATCTGTTAGGAAATAACATCGACTCAATGATTACCCAAATCCTTGAAGAAGACGATAATCTTTTAGAAGGCGAACTGTTTTTTCAACAGGATGCGGCACCCCCACATATTGTTATAGCAGTCCATCAATTTTTGGATAATCGGTTTCCTGAGCGATGCATTGGAAGAAGAGGTCCTGTGGAGTGGTCCGCTAGGTCACCCGATTTAACTCCCCTTCGATTTCTTTCTATGGGGACATTTGAAATCGAAGGTATTTGCAACAAAACCCGCATCTCTGGAAGAGTTACCTGAAAGAATTGTTCGAGAATGCCGTTTATTGACTCCAGATGTGTTCAGAAATGTTCGTACAGAATTTCAAGACAGATTATACTACTGTATGGAAGTCGGTGGGGGTCATTTTGAACAATACATACTATAATTTAAACTGCTTATTTTATTTTTATTGCCCGAACCTAAAATAATGAAACAATTATTTCTCAGGAACGAATCGATAAAAGTTTTAAAAAATACACAGTTGTGTAGAGAATTGAAAGACCTTTCAAAAGATGTATCACTCTATCCCCTTTGCCATTTGAATTTTTTGAGGGGGTGGCCGTGTAGGGTAGAGGGATGATGATAGGTATACAAGTATTACATTAAAATATGTTCCCTTTGGAAACAAGGTCGACGAGTTTTACCAGTTTTTCAAAAAATTTTTATCTCCAAAGTTATTCAGAGTGCCTACTTTTGGTTGGTACACCCTGTATATAACATATAAATCATACGAAATTAATATAAATTAAGGTGAGTAATATATAACAGAACAATCAACTAACAAAATTTTGACTTAGTTTACTATTAAAAATATTAACATAAAAATATCACAAAATGTATAATGGAGAAATGATTTGTGTATGCATTTGGGCCATAAATTAAGGCTGTGGATCTAGTTGGCCTAGTGGGTGCTCTAAAATTAATTTTCTCCAACGATTGTGGACAGTCTATCATTTAAAAGTTTAAATAAAAGTACAACACTTTGCATGTCTATGTGATGCTTCATAGAACTAACTGCATGAGAAACGATTTAGCAACAACAGCTGACCATAACCCACAGGAGTATACGATCAATTTTAAATAACAGAGGTTAAATACTTTCTCTGAATATCTGCAATATTATTATTAATATGGATATCGTAGCATGGGTCAAAAACTTTACTTGCGTACTAAAGTATAGGTTCCACCAGCGTGTTGATTAGTCTTTAGTGTAGTCGTATTATAAAAATCGCGGGAGTTGCGCATGGAAAAATTAAGCATTTTAAAGGATGAAAATACAATATTATTTGTATGCTCCAAAAAGAGAGTTGGGAATCGAAAGTGAAACCTAGATCTGTATTGTAACTTGTTTAACTTCCTGGTAAATGAAACCATATTATATTTATTGATATTTAGAGACAATCAGTATTTGCTGTACTAGTTATAAAGTGTTTAAGTCTGTCTATAATTTATTAAAGTCGGATATATTATCAATTTCATGGCAAATTTATTCGCACATAAAACAGATTGACATTGGAGGTCAAGTGCGATATCATTTATAAATATAATAAACAATATGAGGCTCAATACCGAACCCTGTGAGACGCCTGATTGAGATATAAATCATGATTTATTTATACAGTTGTTTTCTTGTTTGTTATTATATTGTTTTTTTTGTTGCTATTTTCAATTAGTATATTTCACACACTAGGCTTTGCCTTTGTGGTGTATCTGTATATGTTGTTACTCACAAAATTATGCCTTTGTGAATGATTGTGTTTATTTACAATAATTGTACTAAATTTAAGAAAGCTATACTTTCATCTTGCATATAGTAAATGAAAGTAATTATTATTATTATTATTATAAATTCCATAGATCTATGATCCTAATACTGACAAATTGATTTCTGTTGCGAAGATAAGATTCAAAATGACGAATTAATTCTAGGTTAAACCCCAAGAAATATATTCTTTTTAATAAAATGCCCATGGTCTGTTCTGTCGAATGCTTCAGAAAAATCCATATAAATGACATCGACCTGTCCACCACCATTATCAGTACGTAGACGAGGAGTATCAAAAATCGATCAGTTACTCAAATTCATTGGTACATTTATTGAACTTTTAGCTGAAATTAAAATAAATATTTCTAAAAGTTGCACAATCTTAATATTTAAAACCAAACGATTTGTAAAATAATTCTATTGACAATCTTCAATTACAATTATTTTTTAATCTTATCATATGATTACTATTTATAATAGTAATAAATAAGCTTGAAAAATTAATAAATAACAATATGTCAAACAAATCAAATGGTTTTTTTCCTACATATGAGTTGTTTTATCAGCAATTAGACCACCCATCGCATATGTTTACACGCATTTAAAGACAATTATTTGATGTAAATATAATTTAAAATCTTTTTAAATTAGTGTCAGAAGGTCAATTTAATTTTAGATAAATGTGATTTATAATTATTGGCCTGCATCTTTATTGTGATAAAGACTCAATTAATTGTGTCAGTTCTATAATCAACAATGTACTTTATATACATTTAAACTGTATTAAATCTAATAAATTGAAAATTATGTCGAAATTAATAGACAATTTATAACCGATTCATGTCGCCTTCGAGGCAATTCTTCGAATTTAATTTGATAAAATTAATTAATTTTAAATTAAAATGCGATAAAAATATCAATGTACTACTTGCTTATCTGCAGCGATGCACTTACTTCAGTAAGGCCGCCAACCTTTTGAATTAATTCATATTACGAATATAAATAATGTATGAGCACAGATATAATACATGTATTTCCAACAGGTAAAAATATTGAATTATAGGAAAACGTACAAAAGCAGTGAACAGTTTGCGTTGTAAAAAAATCTGATTACTGCCACTAAATATCGAATTATATTTCTACACACTACAAACAATCTTCCAAAAAAAGCTCGATGTCACACAATTACAGAAAAACTGACTTTATGTCGCTCTATACTGAACTAGGCAAGACAAACTGAAATAACCTCTATAAAATTGATAATGCTAATAAGGCTTTGGATTACTTATACTCTGTTATCAATAACAACATATCCAAATTTGCACCAATAACATATCCTTCAAAAAAAAATCCACCTTAGTTTACTAAAAACATAATTACCGATATAAGACGTAAAGAGGTGGCTTTTCGCATTTATAAAAAAATTTAATAATCCTGCTGATCTGGTGGAGTTAAAATTTTTAAGAAACAAAATCAAGAAAGACATTGACGCGTCTTATAAAAATTACTTACAATCTCTCGAGAATAAATTAGCATCTGACCCAAAAGGCTTCTGGGCTTATGTCAACAATAAAAAGGAATATAGGTCATTACCCAACACCATGACCAATAACAACAGTATCCTTGACAATCCGGATGATATTGCCAATTCATTTGCTGATAACTTTGGCTCTTCCTATATTCTGTCAATTCATAATGTAGACTATTTCTCACACACAAACGATAATATTAATATTACAATTACAACGGTGACTGAACAGGCTGTGTTAAAAGCCTTTAAGAAAATTTACTGCAGTTCCTGATGGCCTGCCATAGTTTTTATAAAAGACTATTCAAGCTTTACCACTTATCGTCACATTTTAAAACTATGTTTGCAAACAAATATATTTCCTGCTAAGTGGAAAGTGTCAAAAATTTGCCCAATTCACAAAAAAGGCAGTAAATGTGATATACAAAACTACCGCGCTATAACAATTATAAATAACTTTGGTAAGGTATTCGAGATCAGTTTTAATTATCTCCAGATGATGCCAACTTGGTTGGCAGTATATAGTGTTTTGGTGTTTCGTGGAAAACTACGTCAGCGTTAAGGTATTCGAAATTGTCTTACATAACACGCATTATCCGCAAGTCTATCGAAGCATCTATAACAATCAACATGGGTTTGTCTCATAACGTTCCACAACTACGAACTTACTTTGCATAACACAGTATTTAGCGGAAATCGTAGATGGTGGTGGACAAGTCGATGTCATTTATACAGATTTTTCTAAAGCATTCGACAGAATAGACCACAGCATTTTGTACAGTACCAAGGTCGTAGATCTATGGAATTTATATCTCAATCAGGCGTTCCACAGGGTTCGGTATTGGGCCCTTATTGTTTACCATATTCATAAATGATATCCAATGTCCATCTCTCTGATGACTTAAAAATTTACCACAAAATTGATAGTATATCCGACTGTAATAAATTATAGGCAGGCTTAAACACTCACGGAAAGAAAACTATTCTATATCAAAGTAATCGATTATTCTTGAATTTTTGTACTTGTCACTAGAAAAATATTACTTGGCATAATAAATTATTATTATTTCAATATTATACCAATTATAACCCGAGAACCGATATATTTTTGAGTTTCATAAGCACAAATCTTTAAGTCAATATAAGTTTGATTCCCTCGAAGTATAAGTATCTATTAAATATACTCTTAATAGTACACTTCATTCGAGTACTGTTAACCGGGAGAGTAGTTAAGGACATATTGAAGCAAATTCTTATTTAAATATAGGTATATCAAAAATATATTAATCCACTTTAACCGACGCTTTTCTTGATATGAGAATACTACTCTTGGAATAAAACTACAAACAACTTTGTTGAAATAATTATACATACTATTAATCCAATAACTGTTATCATTGATTACTTGCTAATCTCAATGTGAAGTGTTCTAATGTTGAAACAAGTTAATCACGCAGTGGTGGAAGGTTGAAAGCTATGCCTTTGCCAAACAAAGACGACATACTTTGCCTATTACGCGTCGAAGTGTGTGTGCTGTACTTTATTCATAGATGTTGATTATTATGAAATAATTTATATTTGTAAAGTTACACTTGAAAAAGAAGTATATGAACATTATGAACTGTGAAATAGAAGTTAATGAGTCTACGACGGAAGATCTATTAGCAAGTTGGGAATTGGAGTCCTTAATTTTAATAATTGAAGGTAAGTTTAATAATTCTGGTTTTACTGCATGCAAGCTATTTTAATTATATACTTTACAAGAAATATATACACAACGTCACTATATTGTAGGTGAAAAGATATTCATCTGAAGTTTAATAGTTGTGTAAAGATTTCCCAAGTTATTTTCCTTTTTGTTAATTTTTGCTTGTGTATTATATACAATCTATAGTCAAGTTCTGCACTTTTATGGTAATGGTGTTTTATTATACAATACATATACATGGTGACTGGTAAATCGGCTTGTTCCTTTGAGGGTAGATTAGTAAAACTCATTTGCAATTGATTTAGAGGTCTAATAGTTTTTGAGATATTTTATTTTTAAAATAAAAAAATAATAAAACTTTCTTTAATATTTCAATTTCCCACGTTAGTTCACATAGTCATGTAACAAAAATTAGGTTAAATACTTTAATATGATAAGAAGACGAACTAAAAAACTACGTTAGTGAAAAAAGTATCATCCCAATCGTACATTCATAGAAATTTATTTTTAAAACTTGATAATGCATTAAACGTGCAAATTATTTAAAATCTTCTCTACTTTATATATTACTTTTCGAATGAGGTTAATATGAAGTTTTAAAAACTATATCTTACTTTCATAAATACTAGGTACATATAGAGCGTCCATTGTTTTCAAATTAATGAGATATACCTAATTCCTATCAACATAGGTCCATTTTTGCTTGGTTTTTGAGATAATAATAATGCTATATAAAAAAATTGCATTTATCTCCTACACGAAACCTAAATCTAACAAAAATCAAGAGGTGACTTCTTTTCAGCAATTAACAGCCTACATAACTGTGCCATCTAAAACTAAAGAAGTCAGTGGTGTATATATTTTTTTTTACAAAATTAACTGAAATAATAATAAAACTTCAACATTCTGCATTTCAAGTACGAAACAGCAATGGACCCATATTGATAGTATTGCTAGTATTTGTCTTATTTTTGAGTGAGAAATTTCCGCTTAAGCGATGGCACATGTTTTTTGAAACACATAAAAGTAAGGGAAGTTTCTAAAAAAAAATAATAATAATAAAATATCTCAAAAACTGTCATTAAAAATTAAAGGAAAAAAAGTTTTATTTAAATAATACAATTGTTGAACGAACTGAAATTCATCCTTACATTAAGTGGCAAATGTGATAGATGGCAATATTAAATCAAGAAAGAGAAGATTTCAGTCAACATCAAATATTTATCGATTTAAGTAATTCATCAGTTTTGTTTAAATAATACAGATGTTGAATGAATTGACACATTTCTTACATTAAGTGTTAAATGTAATAGATCGCAATAATCTCCAGTTTTGAACTAAATACATGAAATTTTAGTAATATAAATTAGTATTGAATATTGTTCGAAAGTTCCTCAGCTAAAGTAGAACCATTATTCTAATGTTAATAATTAGTTAATCATTAAAAGAAGGAGACTAAGATAATGACTTTTAAGAATAACGTTTTCCTTGATGAAAAAATATCTATTCTTGCGGATCTATGAGTACAATAACGCCTTAATTTAAGAATAGTAGTCTTAAAAATAGTTTAGATTTTTTTCCGTGCACTCAATAATTGGTGCAGTAAATATAGATTGTCACTAAATATCATAGTAAATGCAATAGGGTTTCGTTTACCAGGAAGTTAAACAAGTTACAATTCGATTACGATATTAACAGTACCACATTGAAATGTTGCGACAATTTTAAAGATTTAGGTATCATTTTTGATTCCCAACAGTTTTCTAGGGAGCATACAAATAATATTGTATAATTTATATTAATTTGATATGATTTATATATTATATATGTACACATACATCATGTTAGTACTCTATTTTGGTCCCTATAATTGGAATGTAGATACTCTTGGGCATGTGTATGTAAAAATAAATAAAATAAAATAAAATAAAACATAAGTAATACAAAAACAAAAAAAAAGAAGAAAACATTTCTAATAAAATATTATGGTCCGTACCTCGCTAGGGATAAAAGCCATTATTTTTAAAAAACGTGAACTTTAAATACGTTCTTTGCACAGATTCAATTAATAACACCGTATTTTGGTACATAGGAATTCATATGAGTGCGGTATATTCCAATTTAGGTTTTATGTATGAAAAGTAGATTACTTTTAAACTCCCAATGTTTGAGACATCTCTAATTTCTAACAAAAAACAGGTAATTTAGAAGCTGTTGTCATTAATTTAATATGAGTTGAGAAAGTGAGTTTGTAATCAAATAATCTCCGAGATGTAAAAATTCAGAACAACATTCTATAGGAACGTTGTTAATGTTATAATAATTGTGATTTTAAAAAACAAAATTGACATGTGCCATAATTTCTCGAAAAGAATGTTCCAAACTTTACAAGTGCACTGTATTTAGGACTGCTGCTGTAGCCGCCTTGCGTCTATGTATAATAGTTGGAATATTTGTCCTAATGGGTCAGTTCGAAAACTGTAAAACTAATGAAACGCCGACTATTAACTATTAGTCTTTAACACTTGGCAATAATGAGAAATTTTTTGGTTATTAAAAACACATGTTTAAAATAACTAGCACTTTTGACTAATAGTTTTCCCTCAAAAATTAGCATAAAAGTAATAAATTATATATTTCATTATAAATTTATGGCGACAGAAAAAATAGGCAACATTTATATGTACATCATTTATAATTAAAAATACATTTACACCTGAAATAAATAAGTAGAAAAATTATCATATGCTAAAAGCCTCTCTATTAAAACATTATTTATTTTCAAGTTTTATATATTTATTATATTTTTTCCTACGTCAAATTTTCTACACAAATCAGCGAGTTTAGAGGTAATCAACGTACTAATAATTCTATTGAATTAAGTTTGTTGTGATACGGTGGTAGTCAAAATAAAGTAATACTACCTCTTTCTCTCATACGTCAATGACATATTTTGTCAAGCGTTATTTATTTAAATTTACTGCTAATAGTCCTTTCTTCACCATATTTTCCACCTATCAAAATGGTTAATAGAGGAGTTCCAAAGTTTACCCATTGCACAACCTAGTTTTTCTGTGTTTAATTCCAAGGATTTCATTAATAAGATGAAAAAATCCAGTTGTAAGAAGATTTTGATCTTTTTTAAGGTTTGTTCATTTTTTCTTATTATTCCAGTACCACAGACCTTGGACTACCTTGACGATTTACTCGAATCAAAGAAGAAACAATGGGTAACTTTTTGTCACCATTCATCGCCAGTTTCTTCACGAAAAGATTTGAAACAGAAGCAAATGAAAAAGTTGAGTATTTATCCAGCGTTTTGATTAGGTATGTAGATGATATTTTTGCAGTGTTGAATACAAAAGTCACTGATATTAGAATAGAATAGAATAGAATAGAATGGATTAGAATAGAATAGAATAGAATGGAATAGAATAGAATAGGATATGATAGGATAGAATAGAATGGAACGGAACAGAACGGAACGGAATAGAATAGAATAGAATAGAATAGAATAGAATAGAATAGAATAGAATAGAATAGAATAGAATAGAATAGAATAGAATAGAATAGAATAGAATAGAATAGAATAGAATAGAATAGAATAGAATAGAATAGAATAGAATAGAATAGAATAGAATAGAATAGAATAGAATAGAATAGAATAAAGTTTATTCACGACGGAAAGTATACAAATAAAAATAAGTAAATAAAATACAATATGTAAATAAACTTGAACACTTCACAAAAGTGCAGGGGAGCACAGTACATGAACAAGGGGACGTATTCTTAATAAGTATATCTACATACAGTCTAAATAACAATAAAATAACTTAATCATAACATATAAACATTTAAAGATTTAAGAAAATAAAAACATGTAATATAATGCATATGTTCATATCTACTTATACATCGTGTACAAATACATATATAATTTAAAATAGTATTATTGAAATAAGTCTAAAATTTAAAATAACCTATTTATGATATAGTTTCGGATTAACATTATGGATTTCTTCTCTAGGTGTTTCTTGAATGTATTGTTTAATTTTGGTCTTTGCCGTCTTTAGAAGAAGTATATGTTTAATATTATTTGGCATTGTGTTGTAAGCTTTGGGACTGAGGTATGTAAAACATCTTTGTCCACAAGTGGTATTAGTTTTGTTCAAATTACCTTTAGTTTTTTTGCATTTCGTTGCCTTTTTGCACATTAGATTGCCACTGATGGAAAACGCACTAATGAATGAACAGCAACCTAACATCTATTACATAAGCATCTTTAAATACTTGATTTTGGGTAAGTAGGTTCCTTGTTTATTATAATTTTTAGTAATTTTTTTTGTAATGAATTAAAAGTTTTAAAGTGAATCAAGAACTCCTCCCCAACCCAGAATTCTATACATTAGGTGAGATTTAACAAGTTATTGATACAACATTTTGATTTGTTTAAAATCTAGAATTCCTTTTAAAGATTCAAACATATATATTAGTTTTCTTATTTTATTAGATATAATTAATATGTATATCCTATTTCATTTTTGAATCAATAATTATACCTAAATATTTTACCTGTGTTTTAGGTTTTATTTTGAAGTGATTATCGATATTTAGTTCTTGGAATGCCGAGGAAGATATCTCATATAGATAAAAAGGCAAGTAATTAATTTTAGATATGATCAGCGTTAATAACTTACTATCGAAATATTTTTTTTTATTTTTCATATCTTTCTCTACCTTATTCTTTAGGTCTTTCCAGTTAGGAACTGTATAGAAGAAAGCAGTGTCATCAGCATTGCTTATTACTGAACCACTGGTATTTAAATCAAACAAGGAGTTGATATATATTATAAAGAGTATAGGCCCTCGTACTGTTCCTTGAGATACACCATGCTCAACGACTTCAGGGCTACTTCTTACAAAGCTTATTTCCTTGTATTGTACTCCAATAGTTAGGTATGGCTTTAGAAGTTTTATATTATTATTTCTAAAGCCCAAATTACTTAATGTCGTTAGAAGTGGCATACCGCATCAAAATCCTTAGTTAAATCAATGAACACAGCTAAGCTTTTGACTATGTTGTCCAAAGCATGATAAATGTTATCTAAAAGTTGCGCAATGGCATTTTGTGTACTCATACCTTTTCGAAAGCCATATTGTGAACTAGATAGCAACTTATATTTTTCCAGATAGTTTGTAATTCGCGACATAATAACTTTTTCAAAGATTTTTGCGAAATTACTAATTAAAGAAGTATGTAGGTCTATTTTTTGTTACCTCTTCTTTGCAACCACTTTTGTGAATTGGTTTTATGATGGCTACTTTAAAAGCTGAGGGACATTGCCCGTCAACAATTGCTTTGTTTATTATATTAGCTGATGGTACCGCAATATATTTTATAGTGGTTGCAGTAATTCCATATATTCCCTGCGATTTTTTGTTTTTTAGTTCATTAAAATTTTTTATAATTTTCGTAGGAGTGGTCGCATACAAAAATATTGAATTCATTGATGTTTCTGTTTCGTATTGTTTCATCGACTTTGAATTGATTTGTATCGCAAGAGACTTTCCAATATTACTAAAAAAAGATAAAGATATTGACATTTTCATTATCGCTTTTCACTTTTTCGCCATCGGCATTTTTAATACTAGATATATTTGATTTGGTCTCATGTATTCCGTAATTGACAACTTTGTTTCTAAATTAGTTCAGTCGTTTCGCGTCAGTTAAGTTCACATATGAAATTGAAAACTGCGATCAACACCTTCTTTATATCTATTAAAATAAGTTAGAATTTGATAAAGAATAGATACTAGTACTTTAATATATATCCTAAGAACTCTAACCACTGTGCTCAACACAAAATTACCAGTTTTAAATTTCTAGTTTATTGTCTATTAACCTTCCTCCTCAATAAGGAAAGGTTTGAAAAGGAAAAGGCAGTAACTGGGGGATATATCTCTGTATAATTCGCTCTCTATATGTAATTGTCATAATATATATTCCCCCTCACGCGAAAGCAGAGCATTATGAAAAACTAGTTGACATCCTAGTGTCTCTCTATAGTATTTATGGTTCTGACCTGCTGGTAATAGGAGACTTTAATCTTTGTATGCGCACTATGAAAATGGTAATGTAACTACTACTTCCATCCGCGCTATTAACAATTTTTCAAATTTTTTTGGGTTAGACCAGTATAATCGTATTTTAAATACAGACGGAAGATTTCTTATTCATTTCTTATCATATTCTTATCATATTCGAAATGTCTAATACCGGTGTAAACAGCAGCTCGCAGAGCTCCGCATTTATCAATTACAATTGTTGTAAAAATAAACCTTTCATTCACTATATTTGTGTAAAGTGTCTTAACATAACTCATAAGAGTTGCCTATTAAAGAACAAAAGCAAAATTAAACTTTTAAAACAAAATAAAATCATTTGCTGTGAATCATCCGACGGCAGTTATTTAGAAAATGACGACGAGAAATCCTTTCTGGAAAAAACGATTAACGATCTCACTGAGGACAGTGAGATGAAAAATAAATATATTATGAAGTTGAAACGGGAAAAAACACTGTTTATGCAAGAAGCGATCAATGCAGAGGATGATTTAAATAATTTAATAAAAAGTCAAGAAAAAATTATCACGGAACTAAAAGAACAAATTAGTGAGTTGAAAAAAATACAAGGAAACAGCAAAGAAGTCAACAAAGAACATTGGTATACAAACACAAAAAAATGTAAAAAACATTTCTACTGTTACAGACTTGAGAATGGGTGATTTGACAATATGTGATAAAATATGTATATCCGAGACAAATATACGGGATGGAACAACTATGAACAGGCATGTGGAAAATTCATTAACAAACAAAACAAACTACAGTAAGTCTATCATAATCAATACTATTAACTCTAACGACAATAAGAAAATAAAAAATCAAACTAACGCCTCTGGCAAAGGGCAGATCAGTAATCCAAACAACAGACTACTGATCTTGAGCGATGGTGAAAGTCATAAAATAATTAATCAGTTTAAAAATGCGTTTCGAACACATTATTTTAATTGTCTAACTTTTAAAAAAATCCGGCGCCCTGTTTAATCAAGTCACCAGTGACATCAACAATCTTGCCAAAGACTTTACCCTGTGCGACTACATTTTAATTTCGGCTGGTGCACATGACTTTTACAATCACAAATATCCAACTTTTAGATATATAAGTGAGATGGTGCACTCATGCCCTAATACTAATTTTATTTTCGCTTCTGTGACACGTACCAAATATAATCGGAATCTTAACAAAAGAATTGATAAATTTAATTATGCACTAGAAAAATTTACACACAAACTTGATTTTTATTCATGTGGTCTGTTATGCCGACGATACCAACATTTTAGTTATAGAGAACGATTTAACTGAAGCTAAAGTGACAACGGAAATAGTTTATGAAAGAATAATATGCTGGGCCCAAAAAAACAAACTAAATTTAAACAAGAGTAAGACTGTCTCTACTCAATTTTCATTAAATAGTAATTCTGAGATTTTAACACTTTTTGAAGGCACCGACTACGTTACAAAAACTTGTGATTCTAATAAACTATTAGGTGTTACTTTTGATAGTCATATGCAATGGACTCAGCACATTGATAATTTATGTATTAAATTAAGGACAAGTTGCTATGCCCTAAAATTTATGTCTAAGCACTGTAGTCAGGAGGTCCTCATGACTCTCTATTATGCCAGTTTTCACTCTCATCTGAGGTATGGAATTGTGAACTGGGGTAATAGTAGTAATGTTAAAAGAGTTTTTATATTACAGAAATATGCAGTTCGAATTTTAGCAAATTTGAATTACAGAGAGACTTGTCGAAATGCCTTTAAAAACTTAAAAATTCTAACAGTTCCTTGCTTGTATATTTTTGAGGTATGTTCATATATTTTCAAACATAATAGCTTTTTTTTCAAGGAATCAAATATGTCATTTATACGAAACCAGAGCCAAAGGTATATTACGTCCTGATTTCCACAGAACTAGTATGTACCAGAAAAGTTTTCTCTATCAAGGATGTAAATTTTATAATGCTCTAACTGAAGACCTTAAAGTTTCCGGAAGTATTTACATTTTTAAGTCAAAACTTAAAAAACTATTGCTAGAAAAAAATTGTTATACTATCCAAGAATTCTTCAAAATGATGTTTTTTGCGCTCTAGGCATAGTAATAATAGTACTATGCCTAGGTCTTATAATAGATACACAATGTTTTTTCTTTTTTTTATATCTATACATCTTTTAATTAAGTTTGTCCTGACATTTTTTTTTATGACGTATTCATGTTATTTCATGTTATACTTTGTTGTAAACGTTTTAGTTTTTACTCTTTTAAATTGTTTATTTGACATTTTCTACACTGTTTTTGTATGCCACTGTGTATATTTTTTTTCAGTAAAGAAATAAAATTATTATTATTATTATTATTATTATTATTATTCTGGATCTTGTTTTCTGTCATAGGCGCTGCTCTCTAAGATAGCTTCTGAAATTCTTCTTAAAGAGGATAGGTATCACCCTTCATTACTAATTAGAGCTGATATTCAAAATCCCAGACACGATAATTATTTTCCGCATAATAACAACGTTGAGTTTAATTTCAAAGAGGCTAATTTTGTAGAACTGTATAACCAACTTGGGTTTATAGATTAAACTTTCCTGGAACATTTTAATAATGTAGATACAGCTGTGGATGCACTTTATTTAAAATTATATGATGTTTTTGATACATATGTACCTAAAAAACAAAAAAAGTTCTGGGTCTTATCCCACATGGTTTAATAGACAGATAATCCATGATATTAAGCAGAAGAAAAAAATATTAAGCAAATATAAAAAATCTGGTAACACTTAATATTACAATACATTTAAAACATTGAGAGCAAAGATTAAATCTGACATCGATAGTGCTTACAAGTTATATTTAGACAACATTGAAAATAACATGCAAACCAATCCTAACAATTTTTGGAGTTTTATTAATTCAAAAAACAATACCTTATCCATTCCGTCATCGCTAATTTACGAGAATCAAATGATTGAAGACCTCCAATTAATAGTTAATAGTTTTGCAGACTTCTTCTCTAAATCCTTTACAGTGTAGGGGACCTATATTCCGTAAATTTTACGACGTAAGTAGTCTGATTTTAAATACCTTAAACTTATCTGTCATCACTGAGGAGAAAATATGCCAATCTATAAAGAAAATGAAGGCCACAATGACCGTGGGCCTTGATATAATTCCGACATTTTTAATTAAAGATTGTTCAACCGTATTCGCTAGAGCCCTTCGAATAATTTTCAGTTTAATTCTCAGTACTTCGACATTTCCTCAAAAATGGGAAAATTTGTGCGTTTGTCCAGTGTACAAGAAGGGAGAAAATAGTGACATAACAAACTATAGGCCATTCACTATTATTTGTAGCTTCGGGAAAATGTTTGAAATTTTTCTTCGCGGATCTATGTACACTCACGCATCTGGCTTAATATCTATTGATCAGCATGACTTTATGAAGGGTCGAGCTACAGTAACGAACCTTGTGTGCAAAACGCAATTTCTTTGCGATGGTCTTGATCGAAGGGGTCATGTAGATACTATCTACACAGACTTTTCTATGGCTTTTGATAGGATTGACCACGGTGCTTTGATTTCTAAACTTGACAAGTTTGGCCTCTCAAAATCGATACTTCTTTTAATACAGTCATATTTAGAGAATCGACATCAATTTGTTCAGTACCGTGGTCATAAATCGAATAGCTTCTTGCAAAGATGTGGCGTACTACAGGGGTCGATACCAGGACCGCTCTTCTTTGTAATGTACATTAATGATATTTTTAAAAGCTTGGATACTACTGTTCACTTCCTCTTGTATGCAGACGACTTAAAAATGTACCGATAATATTCATAATTGTCAAATTCTGCAAAAAACCTTGGATACCATCAATTCCTGGTGCATCAACAACTATCTACCCCTCAATGCTAGCAAGTGTAATGTCATGTTATTTGGCCGGAAGCATAATCTGTATGTGGACAATTATAATATCGATAATGTTGTTTTACAAAGACCTGATATTACTAAAGACCTTGGCGTGTATTTTTATTCTAAATTGTCATTCAATAAGCACGTCGAAATGGTAACTACTTCTGCTTTTAACAGTCTTGGCTTTGTAATAAGGAACTGCAAACATTTTAAAAATATCAACACTCATCGTTTACTCTATGTAACATTTGTTAGGTCTCGCCTTGAATATGCTTCAGTTGTGTGGAACCAAATTTATAATGTCAATATATCAAAATTAGAGAATATTCAGCGTAAGTTTTTAAAATCGGTGTACACTCTTGAGGGCATTTATCCACCTATTGGATTTCCACAAAACATTTGTTAGAAAAATTTAACTTACCAAGTCTTGCCAAACGAAGAATATCTCGATCAAGAATTTTTCTATATAAAATTGTTAATAATTGTCTAGATTGTATTAACCTATTAAATCAAATAAATTATAAAGTACCTAGAATTTCTGCTCGCTATAACAACTTATTTATTTCACACATACCAAGAACTAATATTCTCTTGGCCTCTCCAATACACCAAATGTATGTCAACTATGCTTAAATCGAGGATTGTGTTGATATACTTTTCTGCAACAAAAGTGTAATTAAATCTCTGTTTTGCATCTTGATGTTTTGTAATCTACTGTATTCTTTATTTATCTGTATATGTAATGTGTATGTATATGTACAAGTGTATATTTATATGTGTATATACAATTCTATATGTTTTGTTCGTATATATTATATATTTAATTAAGAAATTTTTTGTAACACTCAAAATTGTTTATTGGGTATTTCAATGTACCCAATTCTGTAATTGGGCTCCTGCCTGTTGGATTTTGTATTTAAATAAATAAATAAAATAAAATAAAATAATGGATATTCTTCGATTCCATACGATCCTCTATCACCCATGGTATTGTTACGCCACTGGACTGTGTAGACTGATTAGATGAGCTTGGAATTGTACGAGAACGGCCGGGAATGTTCAAGATCGTGTGAATGAATGTATAGATAAGACGCACGGTGGGCGAAGACTCAGTTTTAAGTTGAAAGTGAACGAGTAAAGAAGAAATGAGAAAGAGATTTATAAAATGTTTAATTGTGATTATAATTAAGACAGTCATTAATCTATCGTTGTTAATTATTAATTAGTTAATAAAGTAATGATTAAGTTACTTGGACTTTCAATCAACGAATCTATGAGTATAGGTGTTTGTGGGGATAGCAAACATGTAACAATATTGTTCAGATTTTCAAAGATATAGGTATGACAGTGGTTCATTCATCGGGAAATAAACTACAACAACTTTTAGGCAATCCAAAGACAAAATTGAAACAAACGAAAAATCGGAAATTTAAGAAATTAGCTATAGGGACTGTAATCAAAAGTATGTTGGATAAACTAGACGATCAATTTAAACTAGAATCAAGGAGCATATAGCTTTTTCAGATATGTTAAGACATATGTCTTGTGTTGCCCAACATGCGTTTGAGAACAATTCTAAAATATATAGTAACAAGATTAATTAGGAATGTAACAAACACTGGACAGCTGGATGCATCTGAGAGCTAGAAAATTGCAAAGTGTGAAAAGTGTGAGAAAATGAGAAAGGGCCAATCCCAATAGTCCACTATAAATAGGATACATTGTTAGGAAATTAGATTTAATCATCTCCAGATGATGCCAACTTGGTTGGCGAAATGCTCGTCCAGTGCAGTATATGGGGTTTTGATGTTTTTGGAAAATCACGTCAGTATTTTTTAATGTAAACAAAAGCCGTATTTATTTATCAATTCACATATGCAACCAATTTTTTTTAGTTTTATGTTATGTTACAAAACCTGTAGGAACCGAGTTTTTTGTTCTATTGTATAAGCCACAGCATTGCTAGAATAGCGCTTTGCACAAAAAATTCCAATAAAACTTGACCCAAAAAAATACATTAAAATTTGTACCAAACAATGAAAACCCTCCACACAAAACGGCCTAAATCTGAAACTAATAAAAATTTTATATAGTCGTCAAAACGTCCAAAATGAAATGTGTTTGTTACATTCAATTCAACAAAACAGAGGGTGTGCATTATATAATAAGCAAAACTTTTATAGAGAGATGAGATGACATATTTCTAAAGTATGACAACCGGTCGATTACGCCATCTGACTTAATATAGTAAAATATGAAATCCTTAAAAGGAATGGAAGTAATTTTTGAGCAATAAAATATATAAAACCATTTATCAATTTAAATATTCTAATTAATTTAAAATCAATTGGATTTACCCACATATAATTACATTTTCTGATTTATTTAAAACCATAAGGTACAAGTTATATCACTGAGAAATGTTTGTGTGTATTTGCTGTATATTAATGTTGAGAAGCCTAAATTTATTTCCGTACCATTCTATCTATTGTATAAGAAGAGGTATTGTTAATTTTTGGTTGAATGGTTCGTGAATTAATGTGTACAACAATATGATTTAGTACATTTATACGCTTTATTAATAAAGGGTCGACTTATTGAATAACACCGGCTGAATATAAAATTAATTCTATAAAAGCTTTTGAGAATAAAATCTAATACAATTAGTTCTACAGATCACGACAACAATAATCCAAATAAAACACAATAAACATCGCTCCTAACTAACTATCGGTGCTTATTGAAAAATCTCAAAAATGTTGAAATATTTTCGATTTTAAAACATTATTTAAGTTTGTCAAAAATATGGATAGGCAATGAAATTTTTTTTCTAACTACTAGTTCTCTCATGACCAGTGTACGACTCCGTCGTCGAGCGGATATCTCTCGGGGGTCCCTACAAAGGAGTTGGGGGATTTTTTGGGAAGCAGAAAATAATCTCAGTATACTTGAATATTGAGTGTGTGTCCGTCGTATCTAAATGTGCACTCCTCCCTCATATACAAAATAACTTTAGGAATACAGGGGTTATATTATCTATGGCACTTACAAAAAAAATGAGTAACTGACATCCTAGTATCTCAGTTACTATTAAACCGATTTCTTGCAAATTTGAGAGAGCCTATAAGTTAACTTACCGGACAATGTGTTTTCCTGTTTGAGTTAGTGACGTGCAATTTATAAAATATAATATTGACCATTTTTCAAAAAAATATATTATGGCAACTTTTATTACAAAACTAATTTAATATTCTCTTTTACCTTCCCTTAGTATCCCATTATGCAAAATTTCTGCCAAATATCACCTTAACTATTGGATATATGTATTGGCGATTATTTCTCTCATCATAAATCTAACCAATAAGAAACATAAAATTTGTACCACATGACTTGTTTAAATAAGTGATACTGATTATTTTGCAAAAATATTCGGTTATTTTTCACCTAGCTGTTCTATTATTTTTGACATGTAAAGTAAGCTTTGACCTGTCGTTATTATGCGATACTCACCGACTTAACAATTCTGATAGTTTGATTTGTCGGTGTCATTTATATTTACTTCACCGTCAAATGGAAGTAAATAAACTAAATAAAGAAAGTACTCGTTTCGGAAGAGATGGTAAAGATTATAAGGAAAATGTGATAAAAACCATGTGGAACATAACTGCAAAAAAGGCTTCAGGAAATATATTTTTTAAAATACAGCGTCATTTACGATCCATTTAAGAATATTCAATTTAAGTGCTCGTAATGCTAAAAGAAGATATTTACAGAAAAACATCACGAAAAGAAAAGCTTCTTCAGTTGTGTTAGATTCAGATCATAAAAGAATGATAATACTTTGGAATTAAAACACTCCTGAAGGACTGCAAAAAACTTTTCCATATTATAGCAGTTAAGCTCGCTTGGAGAGGAGGAGAATTTGCAAATTGCGTAACAAATCACTTTAAAGAAGAAATTGATAACAGAGTAGAGACAACATGTAAAAAACGGCTCACTTTTGCAACGGTAGCTTTTTGTTTTGTGGATTCCCAAGTCTTCTCAGCACAAATTAGCACCATATCATCTGCATATGACATAATATTGCAACCATAGTCTTTTTGTAATAGATCGTTTATATATAAGGAATAAGCTAGGACCTAGGATAGTTCCTTGAGGAACTCCAGTTCTTGTTATTTTTGTTGCGCTATAAGCGTTACCTATTTTAACTTGTTGAGATCTATTGGCTAGGTATTCTTTAAAGAAGTCATTTACTTTCCCTCTGATGCCTATTATGTTTAGATTATTTAATAGCTTTGTATGAGATACTGTGTCAAACACGCCTTTTGTAAATCTAAAAACAATTGCTAAAACTTTCTTGTTTGAATCGAAGTTAGTTAGTATGGCATCTGCTAATAGTTGAAGAGGTTCCTTAGTACCGATATGCTTTTGAAATCCGTATTGATTTTTTGATAGTGTTTTATTTTTTTGCTAGAAGCGACCGAAGTCTATTATCAGACACTTTTCAAAAATTTTTGCAGTATTATTTATTAATGATATTGGTCGATAGTTTGTCATATCATTTTTACTGTCATTTTTATATATCGGTACAACAATATTCTCCTTAAACATTTCAGGTATGATGGAGCTTTTAAACATAAGATTAATGATGTAAGCAATAGGTTTACTAATGTGTTTAGATATGAGTTTTAAGGTTTTTGTTTTTATACCATCTTTCCCTGGCGAGACAAATTATTTCCGGATTTTCTGCTACACGAACCAAAATCTTTTCTTCTTAGTCGGGCGACATCTCGGGCGTGATAATTTTTGGAGAGCCCAAATTATCTCATCTGGAACAAAAATGAACCAGTTTCACCTAATCAGTCATAAGTATTTCTAAATAATTAACGGTCTGTCTTCTGTTACGGTATATTTCCAAATATCTACGATGCGCACTGCATCCGTTACATTTTTTTGAGCTTATATGCAAATCATATCTCGCATTTCTTCGTAAGAAAACTAATTATGTGGTGGCATTTTTAAAATATATATTTACATAAACTTACTTAAATGACGCGATGATATTAACAAATGTCTTTGGTAAGAACCGAGTTCTCAGTGTCTTTTCAACTACCGTTTATTAAAATGATAAAATTTCTGTGAATACTTTTTTTAATCAAAATATATCAGATATCCCGAAAACAGTTAACAAATATGACATTTACGAAGTATTCATTTTTTATTTATAAAAGTTTTTTTAATTGATTTGAATTTGAATGATTTGAATTCCTCATTACAAAAAACCCCTACTCACCAATTCTCACATCAGTATTTAAAAATCTTCAAAAGTTCCGTGAGAAAATTGAAAATGCAGTATTGACTTTGACAACGTATCTGCTAAAATCAAGTTTTGAACTAAGGTAGCTAAATCGCAAAATTTTAATATCAGAAATCCACAGTTACCTTATGACTCATTACTTATGAAACTCCCTGTATAAATAGTAAACCATTACTTTTTTTCCACTGCCAAAAAACACGTACACTTATAACATTTATAAGCAATGGCAAGCGTTCATAAATATGTAATAAAGTGCCATTAATATTTTTGGCCAATCATTAAAATTTTATAAATAAACTGAAATATATTGGCTCAGGAGGTAGTGGCAACAAATTCTGCCTCAGAAATGTCATTTAATAGAGCAACATAGTTGTTAACGACTTTACAAATGGTTGTGCCGAACAAAGAGGTAGCATTTTTTAGATTTTAACTTTAGATAATTGGTGTAGAAAGAGCCGCTCTAAAATATCCAAAAATGCCAACCTATAAATCTATTTTAATTATTGTTTCAAAAATTATAATAAATCATTTGTGAAAAAAATTCCACCAAAATACCTTACGCTTTATAATATATACAAAATTGTGTTTCATTTATCATTATGACAATATTTTCGAACAAGAGTCAAAAATAAATATGTACGTGTGTAAAAATAATTATTTAACAAAAATTTTTGTAATTTTAGTAAATTTGTCTAGTATTTTTTTGTGAATTAGTTTTTTACTGGACTTAATTGTCGCAAAACATGACACAAAACATTTAAATGTTATTATTTTTTGTTTGTTAATAAGTAGGCTTAAATTATATTGCATTGTTAGCCTACAAAAAAGTCAAAACTTTATAATAAAGAATTACTTGAATACGAAATAGTCTCCATAGTCTAATCCATCATTATGAAACGATCGTACTTTGAGAATGTTTGTCTCTCATAAATAGCAATCATATTTTATACAAGTGGGATAATGTTGGGATAAAATTACAAGTAAAAAGTGAAATCTCGATAACTATTTCTTCACCTTTCTTTAAATTTAGATTTAAATAATTTGCAGTTTGAGTTTTTAGATGTGGTCTCTTCAGTAAAGTTTATTGATGACTTTATTACCGATAATTAGTATTGGACATAATTCCTTGAAAAATAATTGTATAAATAGAAGAGCTATTTGTTTATTACGACCATTTCATTTTTATGTTCTAAAAGGATGCTAAATAAAATCTTTGTCTAAAATAGTTTTTAAATATTATAAAATATTTTCGTTCAAAAATTACACAAATTCCAACACTCTTTTACAACATAATTTAGTTTGGCGAAAATCTTAGGCATCTACTTCTTTTGGTAAAATTTACAAAAAAATTATAGCTTGGGTCACATCTCAGATGAAAATTTCATAACTTAAAATGGTCATATTAATTTAAATAGCACTCCTGTTTTCATTTTTTTCATCTTAAAAGGTGAAAAATGTCTTTTAAACTTCAACGGAATTTTGTCATAGTCGCCCTATTTCAATACACGTCATTTTCGACCCGGATTTATTTTAACATTTATTTAAAACGCAGATATCTAAATAGAACTTTGAATTGTAACTAGTTTTGTAAAATGGCTATTCAGTAAAATAATACATCCAAATATTTTCCATTATACATGTTTTCAAAAAATGCAACCCCAACAACTCGCTAAGGAGTGATTCAAATTTGAACAAAAAATTACGTTTTATTTCAGTAACTTTTATTGAATATTGGCAAATTTGGATCAGTATAATATCGTCATTTGAGTTTTATACACCTTAGACATGCTTGGAATTTGTATAAGAGAAAATTTTACTCAGTTAAGTGGCGTTGAACAACGTCGATCGTGTGAGTCGTAATGTAGCAACGGCGTTAAAATGTGACATGACACTATCCTCTCAAAAATACAAAAAATGGAAATCTGAATTGCGATATGAAATATTAATTTTCTAATAGTCAATAAATCAGACTTTTATAGTTGCGAACTTCGGATTTCGGTGAAATTCAGAGGCTACTACGAAGCCCATTTTGAATAAATGATTTCGTACCTAAGACACAACTGAAGTGTAATGTTATGTATCATTGGAAAGTTTTGAAATGACCATAAATATTTGTAATCTGCATACTGCTTACTGCATACTGGATTAGTGGTTTGCTAAATAAAAGACATCGACACAGTTATGCTCAATTCGCTAATTTCAAAAGTTTTCTTAAAGTTCAACTGTCATCGCCGTTTGCCGCTGTATGTTTTCTGTTGTATATATTAGAGGATATTGTTCTCTAAGAGGTACAAGAAAATAATCATGTGCATATTTGCGCGTCTTTTCAAAAAGCAGGGTGACAAATGAAGGTTACGCTTTATGTATTTTGTTCTCAACCATAAAGGACGAAGTATATCGATTAATGAATAATTTCTAACTATCATTTGTCTCCCAACGTTTGTTGTATTATATCTTGAGATCTGCCAAGTTAAAACTCGACCTTCATTATTTTGTCGAGGTTTCGGTTTGGGCTTTGAAAGCTGGTGAAAATAAAAATGCGTATGTAGAAGAATTTTCGATTTGTTCATTTGCTGGCGGTTATTACAACGTTTTGATTATTTTCAGAACAATCAATCATTAGAGATTAATATGGTAACAATTTTGTTCTCGGAATTTTTCTCTGATAAGAATGAATGAATATCGCGAGAATATGATTTTGATTTTGTGCTGTTTTTATTCTATGCTTGGCCTGATTCTTGTAAAAACGTCATTTTAATTATGTGATTATATATGATTAAAGAAAAATATTTTTCTTCAACATGTTTATTTGTTTTTCTAATACACAGACCGATTATATATACACAAATAAAGAACATGATGATATAAGTTTTCAACTATTCTTTGTTGAATACGTGGTAACATTAATTGTAACTGTATTACAATTAGTAAACGTGATCTGTGTCCCTTTCATAGAAGCTAGTAAGCACATATCCACTGCACTACACTAACAAACTACAACTGATGTAGATCAAAGGCAATTTTTCACTATCCGACGTGTTATTGTATACATACAAAGAACTTTATTGCCACATTTTAGATCGAGGTGGAGTACTACTCACAGAAAGAAAGACAGGTTTTTGCGGTGATGAAGAATGATTTAATGGCGAATTTTCTGTTCAATTGGAGAAATCTGAGGATCCTGGGCCATCATCAGGAGGTAAACGAAGAGGACCCTGCAAGAACTATGAAGAGACGTCTGAAAAAACCCAAAAACCAAAAGCAATTAAACTATTCCATGAAACAGGAATCGATTCATTGCATATTTCATATGTTCAAGAATAGCGTTCTATTGGTGAAACTAAAGAAACTAGAAATGATTCGTGCTACATCCTCATAGGTAGAGTTCATTTATCAAAAGCTGATGGAAGAAAATATTTCTATTGTTCATTATACGCCAGACGAAAGTTTAGCCATATTCTTTGATTTAGAGCCAGTACCGGTATCTTAGAAAATGTGTGAACGAAAAGAAATGCAACTTATTTTCCTTATACATGAAATTTGCAGAAGCAAAAGTGGCATCCAAGTAACTCAAATATTAAAATAACAGATACTATGGCTAAAGTGAAATTACAGGCATTTTTAGACCACACTGCAATAAAAACATTGAACATAAGGTGTGTTGATACAACCCCATGATCTGTACAACTTCGTAGACCCGTTCTGATAGAACTTGCTAAATAAACGGCAGAGAACGTGAGAAGAATTATAAGTTGGGTAACCGTGTTTACCGATACGGCATCTTATTTAACATTATTTGTCTTGCTAAACCGAAAGAAATGATTGATCTTGAACATGTCATGCAAAGAATGAAAAAAGAAGACATTCAAAGGAATCTCTACGTTAAATGTTTAGATTCGTTGCATGGAACTTATATTATTTCATAAAATTTATGATTTGAACAGTAGTGTGCAACCACTGAAGAACATAAACGAGAAACACTAATTAAAAAACATTGTGTTCAGGAAATGTGTCGTAGTGAATTGCGTTAATTATGTACAAACTTCGAAAAGTTAGCGGGAACAGTAATGATGGTAACACTGAGAGAAGTTTTTTGCAAATCCTGCCTGTATTTCTGCCATAACTGAAATTGACGAAGAGCTGATAAATAGATTTCATATTATTTTGCTAACTATAGCATGTGGAAAACCAATCAATGTACCATTGACAGCATACCTAACAGAGTGAATGAGTTCATTTGAAATCGCAGTGGACCTACTAATTACTAAATAATTTTTATTTCGCGTTCCACAGTGTTGAAATTTCAAACACTTGGTGGACAACTTTGGTGACCATTTCAATAAAATTGCTCTACAAAATCATGGTGTTGTATTTTCTATTCGAACCAATATATTCAGATACCATTTTACAGATAGACATACTATGGAAACTGTGTCTTTTGCCATCTAAATATTTTTAATAACAATATCACAGGTCTTCTAAGATTGAATAAAGGTAGATTTTTTTAGTATTAGTAAAAGAGATGGATTCTTCCCAAACTAAACTCAATAAAATATTATGTCTCATTTTGAAAATATTTTTTTATTTTATTTAGTTTTACCAGATGTATTGATTTTTGAAGTACTTATACTTTGTTATTGCTTGGAGGAAACAAGATAGGATATAAATGTACAATTCTCTATTAAATACCTATAATATATAAATTCGATCCCTCCTCATATACGATGGAAAATTGAAACTGTTTTGTTTTACACGTGCCTGTCATCTGTCACGTCATTGTCGGTTGGGGACTATACTACACAATAAGTCACCAACTAATCCGAACTTAAGCTCTTAAACGTCGTTTAAACTTAACAATGAGAATCAATGGGGTGTCCTGGGTTGCGGGGTGGTCGTTATCTTGTCAACATAATGCTGTTTACTAATCGAATTTCACATGCAAGGATGTGTATATTCATTGTTTTCCTTTAACAAAGCTGACTAGTATTTTAAATATACAATAGTCTTAAAATGTAATCGTAATCACAGAAATACAGCTTTTTGAGGAAAATATGCATTTTACTAGGACCATTGCTTGATGATGTCAAGGTTATTAACTAAAATTTCATTTCTCATTAAATTTTATAAATGTTTCGAGAAATCTAAAAGTATTTGGGAACAATCGAAATTTTCCTCCTTCTATTAAATTTACTTTGCCAAAACTAAAAAATAATTAACATTTTGCATTAAATACATTAAAACAGTTTACAACCCTGTGTGTGGTGTTTCAAAAATAGTATGAAAAACTTCTACAGGATCAATCCTGTGATGTTTCAAAAATAGTATGACAAACTTCTACATGAAACGAACCGTTTCCAAGATGGAATTTTTTTTTTGTTTTTTTTTCAGAAACTGTTGGAGATAAATACCGTAATAATAATGACATTTAGAAACAGTTGCAATTTCAGTGGATTTAGCTTGCATCCCGAGTTTTGTAATTTTTTCTCCGATAGCTTCTGAAAAACAAAAAATATATTTCTGGCAATACTTTACACAACCTGAAAATGGTTCAATTTGGGCCCATGCCCTTAGGAATCTTTTTGCTTATTTTGGCCCATAGTATGTCCTATAGAAGTTTGACATACTATTTCTGAAACACCTTATAAACAACACAGAACTATTATTATGCGTATAAAATAAGTAGGTAATTAATAATATCTATGTATTCCATAAACACTATTTATTGTTGATTATTTGTTAAATGGTGCAAAATGCAATTTATGTTGTTTATAAAATCATCAAGTACACACCATAATAATGTGTATATTCGTCAAATCTTGCGAATCGCCTTTCTGAAAATCTTCTTCCATTTGTTTATCACGTAATAAACAAATAGAAATAGAAATAGAAATAAATTTATTTAACTTTTTTTGCCATACAGAGATATGAATAAGGTCATTTTTGATTTTTTGAATAAGTACAAAAGAACTATAAAAAAAATGAAATACATTGTAATAAAAAACTAACAAATCAGCTTACAATATAAGTTGTACATGTACATGCGTACACCTATATAAATTTTTTTTGTATAAAACAAATGTAAACAAACACATAGTATAATAATTACTAGTAACTTAAGAGTCAGACAGAGATCATCAGATTAAAATTATTGCAGTTACAAATTTTATGTGCTATTGCTAGAGAAATTTCCACTCTAAGTGATAAATTCTTCTAAGGTATAAAAACAATTTTCTACTAAAAATTATTTTAAATTTCTCTTAAATTGAGCAAAGCTTCTTGTGTCTTTTAAAACATGAAGCAAAATGTTAAAAATACTACAACCCGCGTATAAAGGAGATTTCTTATATTTCCCATGGGCACACTTGCCAAGACAGAAATTGTCCTTCTTTCTTGTAGGGTAATCATGTAAATCTATTTTTTTTTTATTTGCTAATGTTTAAATAAATAAAGTATAAAGTTTTCAATATATAAATTGATGTAAATGTTAGTAAGCCTTTTGAATTAAATGTTTCACGGCATGATTCCCTGTATTCTACGTTAAACATTACTCTTATTTATATGCTTCTGTATGATAAGAACACGGGTTGCCTCTGTAGATTGACCCCAGACTATTACGTTATAATTCATTGATGAATAAACTTGGGCATAGTATACAGGCAGTAATGACTCCTCATTTATATGGTTTTTTAAAGACGATATCGCAACTTCGAACAGACTTGACGAACTTGGTCAGTAAAATATAGATTTTCATCAACCTGCAGCTCCAAAAATTTTGTTTTATTTGGGTATTATCTAATGAGGCATTTATGTCTGATACAAGGCGATTCCCATATGAGAATCTCATACATTTAGTTTTATTCAGATTAATAATTAAATTATTTCTATTGCAGCAGCCTTTAAATACTTCTAATATTACATTGACTTTTTCGATAGCATCTAAGACATTTACAGCTGATTCAACAACAGACGTATCATCAGCATACATAAATAATCCTCCATGCTGTAAAATGTATTCCGGTCGATCATTTATGAACCACAAAAATAATAAGGGGCCCAATACGCTACCCTGTGGGGCTCCAAGATTTATATTAAAATTTTCGGAAAGAGCCTCTCCTACTCTAACAGTAAGAGTCCTATTAGTCATGTATGAATTTAACCACTCATTTATGGGTCCTCTAATACCCAGTTCTGTCAATTTACTTGATAAGAAAAATGGGTTAACTGTGTCAAAGGCCTGGGAAAGGTCAAATAACACACAGAACACATATTCACCGTGATCTAACTTATCATTGATAATTTGTATAAAGTCAATCGAAGCTGTCTCGGTCGAACATCCAGTTCTAAAGCAAGTCGTTATTATGTTATAAATATTTAAAAAGGAATACAAACTATTATAAACTGCCCTATCAATTACCTTTGAAAAATTGCTTAAAATGGATATGGCTCTATATTTAGAGATTTCGAGGCAATCACCCTTCTTAAACACTGATACAACTTTAGCTATTTTCAGTAATCTAGGAAATTGACCTAGCTCAATTGACCGATTTATTACTAAAGTTAAATAATAAACAAACTCATAACAACACTCTTTTAATAATTTACCACTGTAGATTTTTTATTGGGTAGCTTATTTATCAGCTCAACTACGGAGTTTTCCAACACTGACATAAAGTACATAGAGTTGACGTTTACTTTTTTTGATATTGTACAGTTACTATTCTGAGGTGGAAAATTTCGTTCAATGAAAATAGTTACTGAGTTGGCAAAAAATTCACCAAACGCATTTGAAATTGTCTGGGGATCATTTACGCCATTTCATGTTATATCTTTGGGGATGGTTTGCTTTACCGCCTTTCCCAATTTTTTATTTATTAAATTCTACATAGTTTTAGTTCTGTTTGTTGAGTTTTCAATAATTTGAGAATACTGATTTCTCTTCTCGGCTTTTACTGCATTACTTATACATTTTTTTAAACGCTTATACTGCAAATCAATTTGAGGATCATTTGACATTTTCCTAAGCCAGTTTAATGATTTTAGATTATCAGCATTTTTTTTTAATTCTGATGAAAATATGATTTTTTTACTTACATTTGTATTTATTGCAACTGTTCTTTTTTTTTTTGGAAAAGCTGCGTTAAAACACCATTCAAAATGATACCAGAAAATCTCAAATGTTTCATCAATGTCATTATAACTAGCAATATCTAGGTAGACAGAGTTAAATAGTACTTTAAATTCAGATATTGCTGGATCGTTAACCCATTAACACATTAACCCTTTTAAACCATGTAACCATAATATTCTAAGTAATGGTACTTCGTTCTGCCAGTGCTGTAGGTACGTACAGTTGATCTATCGTCAGTCACTGAGCTGCAAACGTATGTCAGCCCAACCCGCAAGCGTTTATTAGATTCAAATAACGCAAGAGGTTTCTATGATTAGGATTGTTTCATTTTCCAAATAAAATGCATCGGCAGTAAAGGCACTGATGTGTCATTTTATCTAATATTAAAGCAAACCATTTTTTTATGGACCTGCCTATTATTATTTGATTGTTGTCAGAGTTGGCCGCAAGCGGAAAACGACGAAAACAAACGACGAGCGTGCATTTACACATATTCAATCGAATGCGTTCAAACAAAGTATAATAAAATCTTAATATATAGGGTGTCTCACCAGGAAATGCATCGATCGATATGGGGAAAAGTACGCACCAGAAAATTTTGAAAATTTAGGGAGCTACTAATGGCAGTGCGGCCAATCCAACTAAAATAATTACAAGTATCTGGCACTTCCGATTATACCGGAAGTCGATACCAACTTGCTTATTATAAATAGAACACCCTATATATTTTACGGTTTTCGAAAAGAACATAAATTTCTGAGTCAAAAATACGTAGGATACCCTATGCCTAAACCCAGCGGTTTCAGAGATACTTGACGTTTCAAAAATATTTTGACAGGTGTAATGGTTTACTATAACCTTTATAACTGTCTTCGTGTAAGAGATACTCATTTGCTTTTTTGGCGTGCAGAAAGACTATAAGGTAAGCTACGCTCTACGGTTTAAAGAAATTTAGTAATAGTATACCAAGTGTTCCATTTTGATGTTACATTTTGTAAATTTCAAACCGCGAAAACTTGCTCAAGTCAAACAGAACAGCCTATATTTTTTTACATCATGTTATGTATAATTAAATTCCTTTTTTCTGATATCAGCATTATGTGGGTATAAGTTACAACTTTTTGAAATATTTGCGATTTTCTTAGAAATTCAAGAATTTTTAGTAAAAATTTTATCAAGTTAGCCATGATTAGAAACAATCAGTAATGTCAGTCATTCTCTTATGTGAAAAAATGCCACCGCGTTTAAATTACACTCACAAAGACTTTTTGAATTTGTTTATTATATATGTTTAGTGTTATTTTCCGTTTTTGTGGATATCTAGTAACAAATGTACTACAAATTCTTAATATTACTTTATCACGTTCTCCATAAGTAATAAACAAATTCACAAAGTCTTCGTGGGTGTAATTTAAACTCTGAGGCATTTTTTGACATAAGAGAATGACTGACATTACTGATTGGCTAATTTGATAAATTTTTACTAAAAACTCTTGAATTTCTAAGAAATACGCAAATATTTCAAAAAGTTGTAACTTAAACCTCCACAATGCTTATATCAGAAGAAAAGGAATTTAATTATACATAACTTGATGTAAAAAATACAGAGTGTTCCATTAGACTTCAGCAAGTTTTCGCGGTTTGAAGTTTACAATATGTAACGTCAAAAATGGACACTTGATATATTATTATTGAATTTCTTTAAACTCTAGATCGTAACTCATCTTATGGTCTTTCTGCACGCCAAAAGAGCAAATGAGTATCTTTTACATGAAGAAAGTTATAAAGGTTATTATAAACCATTACACCTGTCAAAATTTTTTAAAATGTCAAATATCTCTGAAACGGCTGAGTTTAGGCATAGGGTATTCTACATGTTTTTGACTCCAGAATTTTATGCTCCTTTTGAAAACCCTAAAATATATAGAGTGTTCTATTTATAATAAGCACGTTGGTATCGACCTCCGGTATAACCGGAAGTGCCAGAAGCTTGTAATTATATTAGTTGGATTGACCACACTGCCATTAGTAATTCCCTAAACTTTAAAAATTTTCTGGTGCGTACTTTTTTCCATATCGATCGATGCAATTCCTGGTGAGACACCCTGAATAAATTCTTGTATAGTATAACGAACATATTTTTAATTTTAATCATGTAGATAAAATTCGCTGTTGGAATCCGACCTCTCCGTGTATCTAATACATTGGAAGTGAAGCATTAGGGAGAGGCGCCCCCTGCGCCTCCTCCTAAATCTGTCACTGATCGATGGAAATTAATGTAAAAATAGACATGTAAATTGAACAAACTTCGGTTATTGGAATTCCAAGAACACCTGAGAAAACTTTAATACTTTATTTTGTTAAGAAAATTGGTTTTACCACGTTAATAAATAATCCTTTTTAGGTGTTGTCTGTAAGATTTGTATTGTATGTTTACATTTAAAATTGTAATCTGTTAAGGCGATTATAAGGATACATAGCACATTTGCTACACAAGAACTTGACTGGAATGGACAAAATGAAAGGAATTAACTAAAATTATTTATTTTGCTGTTTTGAGTAAGCATAATTAAAAATCTACCGAGACACAAAAATATTAAATGAATCTCGACAATATAACTTAAATTTTAAAACGGTCTGAAAATACATTAGGGTTTTGCTGGTATTTTAAAATTTGTCCGTATCTAAAACAGTATTTTGCAAAAAAAAATAACGATTGTAAATATGATGTTTCTTCGTATTGCTTGTACACACATTATCAATATGATAAATAGATAGATAGATAGACATCGTACTTAACCACATTAAATACAGATACGTAAAACATTTGTAGCAAGTCAGAGTACAAACCAATTTTATAATTAATAAAATGCAAACGTTTGTATAGGATTGGTGTATTAAAATAAAAATACGCAAAGCACAAATACATAACAAATTATAATCTAAACTGTATAATTAAAAATAGAAGTGAAAACCACTGCATATACAGATTTGTATATTTGTCAGAAAAACAAGAATTAAAAGATGTGTGATCAGTGTATCTATAGAAAAGGCAAAGCAGCATAATAATATTTAGATATTTTTTAAGTTTGAGTTTAATTGTAATAAATTATTTGTTAACAATTATTATTTCAATTCGGTTTAAACAAACTATCGATATAATTTTAATAATCTCTACTGGAATGAATTAATGTTGTATCATTTCCAAAAAGAACACATTCATAAGGTTGAAGAAAACAGTACATATCATTGATAAATAATACACATAAAATTCGCCTTACTACAGATCCTTGAGGCACGCCATGTTTAATATCGATAAACTCTGATTTAGTTATTGACATTGACATACTACTTCCTATTTCTTAGATAAGATGATAAAAGAAATAGAGCAAATCTGTTATACCCTAACACGATAATTTTTTAGCAGATCATGAGGAACACAGTCTAAAGCTTTGGGGCGATTACACAAAAACAATTCCCGCGTGTTTTCCCTGCTCAAAATTCCAAACTATGGCACACAACAAAATTGACTAGATGAAATTATTCAATTATGTTGATGGTAAAGAAATAGTCAGCTACGACAAGAGTTTTCCCCATTATGTCATTTACGTTTATGTTACTATTTGGAGCCGAAGTAAGAATATTCAGTGCTAAAATTATGATTTAAATCATCCTGTGACAGAGTAAGATCTATTTCGGGATTTCGATAAATATTTATTGTCCATAATTAGTTCCCAGCTGCCATAGATTTATTCTTTGGAGAACCTAACTCAATCATTTCTATTGATTTTTTCAACTTCTGTGGTTAAAGAAGTTTTGTTAAACATAAAAAATCTGCTTGCATGTTATCTGTTAGATAAAGTTAAAATTTATTTGTCCATTTTCGTAACTTCTTTGGCATAAATAAACCCTTTTTATTGCTTATTCTCCCACTCTCAAACATTTTAATACTGTTCTGATTATCTTCATATTTTTTGATTTATCTCAAGTGTCAACCAAATTCTTTTAGTAATTCGTTCAACCAATAGCTTGGGGACATGATTGAGACAGTGATATAAATTCTGCCTCTGAAATGAAAGCGGTACATATTCTTGTTTTTTTACTTCTCCTGGACATCTGTCCTCCAAGAAATTCAAACAAGGAACCACTATTTGATCAATTTTATCTTCTCCCTAATCTGCATCAGCAAAACCAAATTCGATATTTGCATCTTTGTTATTTCTAAATTTAAACATTAAAGTTTTAGAGCTCTGTGTGTTGACTGTGCTCATCGAGGCCCCAAATGTGGCACATGGGAACATGAAGACACTAATTGAGTACTGTGTACTGTACTTTCCAGCCTTATTTTAGTTCTTGTTCCTGATCTATCCCATCGTAGATCCAATTTCTTAGCTACGCTATGCTGATGAGGGGCAATAACTCCGAAACACGTGTCCGTAGCTGCATAAGTGTTTCTTTTTGGGGAATATGGCACTAAACCTTCTTTGTTTTATTTTGAACCCCAATAAATCTATCTTGTTTTATTAAAGTTTTAGTTGCTTTTAGTAATCTCATAACACTTTTAACTTCTAATGTGTCTAATCTTGTTGACTTGTTTTTTGTTCTAAATGAATGTGCTTATTGCAATCTTTGGTCGTGTATTAACTGAAATATACAAGAGTTCTTCCATAGCTTAGCTGCAATAGCTCAAAATACAATCTTTCTCAACTATTCTATAATACTCAGCGTCCAAAAGTTGCTTGAGTAATGAAAAATATTCTAGAATTTGACCTGCATATTCGAATAATAGTGTATATCACCCAAAGAATGTGTTGTGAACACACTCCCAAAATTTTTTAAAACAATTTTTATAACTTCTTTTCCTTTATTTGTTATAAGCACGTTATCCAAATTGGTTAGAAGATAGATTTATCACCTTTTTTCCCTTAAATATAACAAGAATCAGCCCTACACCTATTAGTTTTTATTTATATTGTGATATTATATTACATATTTTATAAAAAACAATAATATGTTTTTTTATATTGCTTATAATGAGTCACTGTAATAAATCATGACAAAGACTGGATCGTAAATTTGAATATCAGAAAATGTTTGTCAACTTTGAACGCCTGCAGAAAAAACTTGAATATTAAGTTAACATACCCTTAATTCTACACTGTATAGACCAGTCTTAATTTGTAAAAACAATTTCTCTAATTTCAAAATAATCTAATGGCAACAGAACTCGAAGTATTTTTCTCCAGTAAAATTCATGCTTATCGTGTCAATAAAATTATTGTAGTGCTAATAATTGTACTTTGGGTACAAAGGATTTAAACAGCATTTGGTATTTTGAGGGTAATTTACTTTCCCAGAAACACCTGAAAAAGCATAAATACACTGTTTTGTTAAGAAAATTGGTTTTACCTTGTTAATATCTTAAGCCCTTTTAACAATTTGGCTAAAAGGATCACATTGTATGTTTATGTTTAAAATTGTAATCCTCTAAACCAATTATTAGAAACGTACAACAGCTTTTCTCTTCTTAAAGTTAATTTTAAAAATCAGTTTAACTCCGGTGACATTTAATTTAAGTAAAGATGATAATTATTAATTTCTTGTGTTGTAATTACATATGTATTATGACTGATCACACAGATAAATCACAAAATGATAATAAACCTACTTCATAATAAATATAGTTTAAAAAACTAAAAAACACGCTTTTAAAGCACATCAAACTAAAAAGTGAAAAATAATTATTAATATAAACTGAAAACAATAATGAACGAAAAATACTAGTATTATTGTGAAAAAAGCGTGGGTTGCTCGATATACGAAAAATATGGCACAAAGCGCCCCACGCTTTTTTCACAATAATACTAGTATTTTTCGTTCATTATTGTTTTCAGTTTATATTAATAATTATTTTTCACTTTTTAGTTTGATGTGCTTTAAAAGCGTGTTTTTTAGTTTTTAACACGCTTTTATTAGCTTCACCTGTATGTTTGCTTGCTTGCTTGCTTGTTTGCTTGTTTGTTTGTTTGTTACCGACTCTTTGGACTCGATTTTGACCCACTTTAAACGAACAGATTTAATTGAAACTTTGTACACTCACGAAGAACCGGTAACAATACAATAATTTGATAAGTTTATATCATTATCCTGATCAGGATTGCCAGTCCTTTCCTCACGTATCCTCTGCGTGAGAGCAACGGCTTAATATGTAAGTACATTCCATAATTGTCAGTTAGGTCGGTAGTCGAGCGGGCTAAGGCAGTCGACGCGAAACGACAGACTCCTCGGGTGTGAGTTCAAATCCCACGGCTGAAATAAAAAAATATTTTCTTTTTCAGAAATATCTGTTGGATCGTAATATGTTATAATACAGCATCAATAAGCAATATAAATATAGTTTAAAAAAACTACAAAACACGCTTTTAAAGCACATCAAACTAAAAAGTGAAAAATAATTATTAATATAAACTGAAAACAATAATGAACGAAAAATACTAGTATTATTGTGAAAAAAGCGTGGGTTGCTCGATATACGAAAAATATGGCACAAAGCGCCCCACGCTTTTTTCACAATAATAGTAGTATTTTTCGTTCATTATTGTTTTCAGTTTATATTAATAATTATTTTTCACTTTTTTAGTTTGATGTGCTTTAAAAGCGTGTATTTTAGTTTTTTTAAAGTATATTTATTTTAAACTATATTTATTTTTCACATTTTAGTTTGATGTGCTATGAAAGCGTCTTTTGTAGTTTTTTTTAAACTATATTTATATTGCTTATTGATGCTGATATTATAACATATTACGATCCAACAGATATTTCTGAAAAAAAAAATATTTTTTTTATTTCAGCCATGGGATTTGAACTCATGCCCGAGGAGTCCGTCGTTTCGCGTCGACTAAGACTTGCCCGCTCGGCCAACGACCGAACTGAGAATCACGGAATATACTTATAATATTAAGCCTCTTGCTCTCACGCAGAGGATACGTGAGGAAAGGACTGGCGATCCTGATCAGGATAATGATATAAACTTATCAAATTATTGCATTGTTACCGGTTCTTCGTAAGTGTACAAAGTTTCAATTAAATCTGTCCGTTTAAAGTAGGTCAAAATCGAGTCCAAAGAGTCGGTTACAAACAAACAAACAAACATACAAGTGAAGTTAATAAAAACGTGTTAATAAAAAAATGATTGTGAATATATTGTCTCAATATTTACTTTTTTATCCCTTTGCCTTAGATAACTTAATTCCCAACTGTATTTGTTAATAATTATTATTAGTCGTTAATTATGACTTCTATTATACAGGGTGTCTCATAATTAAGTATCTCCCTTCAAGGGGGTGATTAAACTAGAAAAAACAAGTTGGGTTTTGTATATAAACATTTGCCTTAAATCAGTTCATAAGGGAGCTACAACCCCTGAAAGAGATTAGGAATTTTTGTGAGGCCATCAGCAGGCCTAGTACAATATAGTTATTTACCAATAAATTCGAAACGTCTTAAGCTGCGAAAATTAAATTTGGACTATTTATTAATTTCATAATGTTACATATTTTGTCACATTTTTATCTAAATATGATGGATTTGTTGGGGTAGTTACAGGGGAGGTGATAGTGAATTTTCGCTATAATTTTTTGTCTCATTTTATTTTAAATTTAAAACCGAAACAGCCGCCAGTGTTAAAAAGTGCAAAACTACACCTCTTACTAAATTTCGATAGGAGCCATCATATTGGAGTTATTTGTATTTTAATATTGCAACACAAGATAGGTATGCAATAATGGAAGACAACTACGTACATACCTCTACAAAAATAATTCCACAATATATTTAACTATTTTGTTCACAGATTAAAATATCGCTTTACGAAATGAAGCATGTAATTTAACAAATGTTTATAAATAACCAATTCTTTTTTATTCTTGATCATATTCTGAACTTAAGACAAAAGCTTAAAATAATATTAATTAGAAAAATATTGTAAATAAAAAATTTTTTTTGTCCTTAAATTACATGCTTCATTACATCTAAGAATATTTTAGTTTAGTTCCGAAGAAAATTTAAACATAAATCAAAACGTTGACAGTGTAATAATTCGAGTTTTATTATCCTAATACCGACTAATAAATAGCACCTAATAATACTTTAAAAAGGATACGTTTTACCTAATATTATTTAATAGAAAATAAGACACATTTTAAAATTGAAAAACAAGAATTTGTATGAATGTCCACCATCTCAGTTAAAGATATTAAAAATGAGTTAAATGAAATGAAAATAATTCTATAATTAGCTCTTGATTCGAAAGATAAAGATTAAAAATCATGTTTAACTAAAATTTACCATTTCACTGAAATAAATTCAATTTGTTTTTGAGGAAAACAAAAGAATATAAATCTGTATTTTTGCACATTAATATTAAGAGATAAAAACATCCCTATTATTTGGTTTGAGCATTGACAGAAGATTGATGAGAGTGAAATGATATTTTGAGGCGATTCTGTTGTACAACGAATAGTATTGGATCGGTAGAAATTGTAATATTTACAAGCAGAACCGAACCCTTAAAATTTTATAACAAACACACATATTTATTGATTGTGATTGATACATTATTATTACACAAAGAGAAGTGATTAATAAGCCTGGCCAAACTCATTAATTCTACAGAGACGTACTAGGTATGAATCATATCATAATACTTGAATAAGTACAATAATAAAAACAAAAATATTTTATATATTGTGATGTATGTTTTTGTACTATTTCGTTCGCTTTAAATTCTTTTTTATGTATTTCCTTATATTTTGTAAGCTTAGTGCTGCACATTATTATTAAACTGTTAAATGACGTTCACACATGTACATTGTATATCTAAGTGATAACTAATAATAAATAAACAAATAAATAAAATAAATGGAAATAAATTTTATTAATACTGGTACACTTTATAAAAATATGTACAAAACTCACTCTTAAGCAGATTTATGAAGTAGCTTGGTTGTCGTTATCACAAACTGGAGCACTACTATAATAACTGTGTAGCATCAGATATGTTTCTACAGCTGTCTCAGTAAGCGATGTTCGCTGTGGTGAAAAAATATCTTTGTGTTTTGAAAAGACCGTTCGACATTTACGGAAGTAATACAGGCATAAGTAAAACACTCTGTGAACTCACTTAACGCAGCTGTAGAGGCACCATCATAAATTTGTCTTAATTTGGTAAAATCAAGATCTTTCCGTAATACACTCTCGAATTTTTCAATAACGGGCTTTTTTTGCGTCATTTATAGTCTGTAGCTGTGTATACGTCGTCCACTATTTGCAGCGATTCTACTAACCACAACGAAGTATTTTGCAATTTTTCTATTGCGTCGTGTAGTCCTCTATAATTGTTATAAATAGTTTTTAAATCTGTTTCCAAGGGAAACATCTTGAAAGCTTGTCTGGCTTTCCTTAATAGCTGCAGCCTCGTTAGGGTTGAACTGTAGTATCACAGCTTTTATTTGTTGAAAATATTAAGCATAATAAAAAGCTGCCTTCAACCACGTTCCCCAACGTGTAAGAATCGGCTTTGGTGGTTCCGGAATACCAGGATATAGTGTGTGAAATGCTCGAAGCCGTTTAGAAGATTTGAGAAATACTTTTTTTGTATTTGCTATTAAAATCTCCCTCCTCCTAAAAGATTTTTTTTTTATTATATTCAAGAAGAGAGGAAGCTCCTCTTTCCCCACAATTAAAAAATAACTACCACCCCTTCCTTTTTTAAAAAAACCCCCCAACCACCGTTTTTTCCCCCCCCCCGGCAAAACAAACCCCTATCTTTTTTTTTTTGTAAATTTTTTTTTTTGAATTTTTCCCCCCCCCCCCCCTTTTTTTTTTCCCCTTTACACGCAGTGTGTTTTTTGCTGGGTTGTGGGTGTGGAGATGGTTGTTTAGCGGGGTCGTGTGATGTGATGTGATTTTTGTTGTGTGGGGCTTAGTAGACCCTCCACAGCGGCCATCAGCAGGCCTATTGTGGCTCACACCTAATTATATTTCACCCAGTAAGTTCAGTCTCTTAATGAAACTGATAACTTTATTGGGTGAGAATGTGTCCAGAGATCCTCTGGCAGCAGTTGCCCTTTGCCAAATATTGAGAATCGGATCCTCTCCACAGCAGGACAGGTGCATAAGATGTGGTCTGCCTTCTCATCATCCTCCAGGCATAGACGGCACTCGGCGTTTTCCGCTAGGCCGAGTTTATGCAGATGATAGTTTAGTCGACAGTGCCCGGTATATAGGCCTGTTAGAGTTTTCAGGTTTATCCTGTTTAACTCTAAAAGTTTCTTAGTTCTCGATTTCAAAGGGTATTTTATGAACGCCTTCGAATGAACTAATCCTGGTAACTCTTGCCAATACTGGAGAGTTTGCCTTTCAGCCCAGGTTGAGATAGCCATCTTGGCCGTACTTGAAGATATGCCAAGTATTGGTTCTGGTCCGATGAATCGTGATCCCGCTCCTTCTCTGGCTAAGGAGTCCGCTATTTCGTTACCTTCCATACCAGAGTGGCCGGGTATCCAGACCAGAGTCACTTTGTTGTTCTTGCCCAAATGATTTAGAGCTTTCTGACAGTTCCATACCGTTTTGGAGTTACACCGGTAGGAGCCAAGAGCTTTTATAGCTGCTTGGCTATCTGAGAAAATTTTTATTGATCTGCGTGTAAGATGCATATATTCCAGCCTTCGTACACACAGTTCAATGGCATGAACCTCAGCCTGAAAAACAGTTGCATGAGTACCTAGGTTTGAGACTATCCTCACCCTTGGTCTGTAGCTGTGTACTCCGGCTCCTGTTCCCTCGGGAGTTTTGGAGCCGTCTGTAAACCAACAACTGTCTGCCTTCAGTAGGTCGGCTTTATTCCGATCCCACTCATCTCTTTCTGGAGAAAGGATGTTGAAGGTCAGCTCGTAGTTGGTCATAGTAGGCATAGTATCCGAGGGCATTCCCAGGATGCTGTGATTCTCTATGTCATCCAACAACCTGTTCCGCTCCATGATACTAGTCTGCGGCATATTAATGGCCGCTTGTTGCAGTCTGTAGGTTGCCCACCTGGCCTCTCTCTCCAGATATATATGAAGAGGGGGTAAATCCAGGAGGATTTCCATTGCAGCTGACGGTGTGGTGCTAATTGCTCCCGTTACGGTCATGCATGCTAATCTCTGCAGTCCAGAGAGTTTGGATTTGGCCGTCCGTTGTAATCCTTTCGGCCACCAAACAATGGATCCATATGTTATCATTGGTCTGATGACCGTGATATAGATCCAGTAAATTTGTTGGGGACCCATGCCCCAGGATTTGCCACAAATACGACGGCATGTCCATAGGGACAGCTTTGCTTTGTGGATTACCTTTTCCAGATGGGAGTTCCAATTAAGTGATTTATCCAGAGTGATTCCTAGATATTTCACCTCCTCCGCAAATGGAACAGTTTCACCCATTAAAGTGGGAGGTCTTAGGTCCTCCAGCTTCCTTTTCCGGGTGAATGGTACTATTACTGTTTTTTGAGGGTTTACAGACATCTGTTCCCCGTCGCACCAGTTACTCACTGCATCCAGAGTCTCTTGAAGGGTATTTGATATTACTCCTTCAGAGTTTCCTCTGACTAGTATGACTAGATCATCTGCATATGCTAGAACCTCAACCTCCCACAGTGTGAGAATAGCCAGTAGGTCGTCCACAAGAAGTGACCACAAAAGGGGGGAGAGAACCCCACCCTGCGGGCACCCTCTCGTGGCTCTAAACCTAACTGTTTCTCCCTGTAGAGACGTTGTTATGGTTCTGTTTGATAGCATAGCACGAATCCAGTCGCCTATAGTAGGCTCAATTCCTCTGGCAGCCACTGCTGCATATAAGGAGTCGGGCAGTGCATTATTAAATGCTCCCTCAATGTCGAGAAAGGCTCCCACCGCAATTTCCTTCATTTGAAGGGATTGGGTAATCTTCTCGACTAGGTTATTGAGTGCTAGTTCTGTTGATTTTCCTGTCTGATAGGCGTACTGATGGATATTGAGGGGGGTGATGATTCAGGATGTTCCCCCTGATATATCCGTCCAGCACCTTCTCCAGGCCTTTCAACAGAAAAGATGTCAGGCTAATTGGTCTAAGCGATTTAGGGCTTGGTTCTTTCCTACCCATTTTTGGTATATATACTACCTTAACCGCCGACCAACTGGATGGGATATAGTTCCATACCAGACTAGCTCTGAATAGTTTAATGAGGAGTGGGAGCAATATTTCCAGTCCATTTTGTAGTAGAGCTGGAAAAACTCCATCCTCTCCTGGCGATTTGAATGGTTGGAATGATCCGATGGCCCACTCAATTGCCGGTATTGTGATCACCTTTTTAGCCGTCAGCCAATCATTTTTATCAGGTCGTTTTAATCGGCCTTCTGATGGTGACGGCTGTTGGTCATCCGCATTCAAGCACCCTGGGAAGTGGTTTTGTGCTAGGAGCTGTAAGGTTTCCTTTCCAGAGTCCGTATATGAGCCATCCGGCCGCCTTAACGAACCGAATTCCCTTGTCGGCTCTCTGGAAAGAATCTTGTGGATTCTAGTACTGTGAGGTACGTCAGTTATACTCTCACAGAATTTCCTCCAAGATCCCCTTTTTGCTTTCCTTATTTCTTTGTTATAGTCCGTTAGAGCGGATCTATATTGGTCCCAGTCGCCCGAAGCTTTAGCTCGATTAAAGAGGCGTCGAACTTCCTTTCTCATTTTATCCAAATTTTTGTTCCACCAAGACGTGCCTCTATTATCCCTTTTTGTCTTCAGTGGACAGTTTTCGTTATATGCTGAGACCATCGCGTTGCGGATCTGTTCCGCCGCAATTTCAGTCTCATCACGATTCCTGATTGTGGTGATAGCGGATTGAAGGTGAGACTGGAGGGAATATTTATACCCTTCCCAGTCCGTGCACTTCGGATCCCGATATGTCACCACAGGTCTTGGACCAGCTTCTATATTGAATAGAATATGTTTATGATCTGAACACGAGGGTTCAGAAGATACTTTCCAATCGGATATCTTGTTGCTCAAGTAGTTTGAGCTGATTGTAATATCTAATACCTCCTTCCTATTTCTGGTGACAAAGGTTGGTTCGGAACCAATGTTATTCACAGTTAGTCCTTCACCTAATAAATATTCAAAAAGTGACTCACCTCTTTGGTTAATGTTCGTGCTTCCCCACGCTGTATGGTGGGAATTCGCGTCACATCCAATAACCAGGTGGATATTGTTCCTCTTGCTGTAGGCGATTAAATCCCGCACTACAGCTGGAGGAGGTTGGTCTGCATTTCTATCACCCGGGAAG
The DNA here is from genome assembly GCA_029963845.1 of Rhamnusium bicolor. Classification (NCBI taxonomy): domain Eukaryota; kingdom Metazoa; phylum Arthropoda; class Insecta; order Coleoptera; family Cerambycidae; genus Rhamnusium; species Rhamnusium bicolor. The sequence goes on along the minus strand of JANEYF010001271.1, from coordinate 388,942 downwards.
TAGGCTGAGCAGACGATTATATCCATCTTGCTTCCTCCCTCCGAGATCGATACCTGGACGGTTACAACGTCCTGGGTGCAGTAACCTGTAAGAACAAAGTGGTTAATGTTATTTCTGATCAAGATACATGCCCTGGGTCTTTCATCAGAGCCGATTTCTATTACCTTGCCAGAAGTATTTCCCAGGCCGCTTACTCGGCCTGTGTTACTTGTCCAGGGTTCCTGGAGAAGAGCGATGTCGATTTGCTCTTCCTTGAATCTTTTGCCGAGGACGTATGTGGCCGTCCTGGCTTTTTGTAGATTCGCCTGCAGACACCTAATATAAGATGTCATTGGGTAGTTGATTTGAGGATAAGGATTAAGGATAAGGGTACTAGTTGTGGAGTGTTGAGATACGGTTGGGTTAGGTAGGGTTAGGTTTGTGGGTTTAAAGGTAAGTTAAGGGGGGGGTGGGATTTTTTCTCCTCCTCCCGGAAGGTGAATGTTTCTCACTCTTCCTGGAGGTGGTTTTGTCTGGGTTAGGTTCCCCCGCCGTTCCCTTCTTCGAAGGTGGTTTAATTCCACTCTTCTTAGGATGGGATTTATTCGGGAGGGATTTTCCTTTCCCAGAGGTTCCTTGTCGGGGCTGTTCGCTCCTCTTGGGAAGCGATTGTAGTTCGCTTTTCCTTGAGGGCGTTCCTGCCACCGATTTCTTATCAGAGGGGTCTTTACCTCCTCTGACTTTTGGGCGGAATTGGACTTGTCCAAATCCGCAGAAGGGCCTGAAATTCAGTCCCTCCAGTGTAATCATGGACGCTTCATCTACTGAGAACGTCCATGTTTGACCAGAGCCCGAATCCTCCCGGTGTAGTACGTTCCACTCCCGGGTGTTCAGACCGTGGTTCATTTTCCTCAGCCTGTTCAGCACCACCTCAGAAGACAGCCGGTTACCGACGTCATCCGGGATATATGCCGAACAGACATGAGGTTTGGGAAGGTCCTGTCCCTGCACGAATTTAAGACGCGCTCCTTCCCATGGATGGAGGCGTTCTGTGGCGCTTTCCATCCACGAGGTGCTCGTCCCATCCGCACAGGTAATGAGAAGCCACCCAGGCCGTTGTGTGCAGCCTAGGAACCTCACCTGAGGACCTTCGTCTGGGATTGCCTCTACAGCTTGCATTATTGCCTGCTGTATTGCTCCCATCTGTGTACTCGTTAGAGTCTCCGTTGGGTAGTTGGAATGGATTATGCCCACTCTGACCCCCTCCACGGCTTCCCTAAAAAGCAGTTTTGCAGCTCCACCTTCCCGGGGCTTTTTTTGCCCGCTGGTGTGGTGTGCTGTCGTCGGAGCGCAGACGCTTACCGGTTACAGCTTGCTCAGAGGAGGTTTGTTGCCCCCGCTCTGGCTGCTGTTCGGTTGGCTGTTGCTCCAACACTTTACTTAAGGCGGTTTCGTAAGGTATTCCGCGCTTAAGTAAACGACCAAGGCGTCTTCTTGCAGCACCCCCCAGTCGTTTTCTTTTAAGGTTGAGTCCATCCAATTTCTTGGATACCTCATCCTCTGTGGTTCTCAATTGTCCGGCCCTTAGAGACGGGGACTTTAACAGCTCCCGCTCTTGGTCCGATGAAATCGAGATTTCTGATGGAGTAGGATTGATCCCAATCTCCATATGTTCTCCAGTTTCCTGGAGATCGAGAGCTTGCCTTCTCTCGTTAAGGGTGTCAGTAGTATTAGTACCCTCCACAGCCTGACATCCCACTGTGGGTACTGAGTAGTCGCTGGCTGACGGTCGGGTGGAGCCTACTCTCCTACTCTCTTCCCCGACCGGAACTGGGGTATCCCTCCCCTGCTCCGTAACTTTAACCTTTTTCGTTGCCATTAATCATAAATTGTTTTGGCTAAGGTCCTGGGCCCGCGCCACTGGGCACCAGGGAACTTTTTTTGTTGAAGAGGTTGTTTCCCTCTGTGCAAGCCTGTTGGTCCACGGGTGTTGTTTTATTTCACACCTACCCGGTGACACCAGTGTCACTTAGGGCATTCCCCCTATCCGCCACCTGGGGACGCGCCCGGTTGGGGTACAGGTATCCCCGCCGAGAACAGGGTCGAGTACACGTACTATAACATTTAAAAATTTTTTACAATCTGTCGGCTCGTCAACACATAACCACAGCCGTGTATTTTTTAATGTACATTTAATCCTATTTACAATGTCTTCACGAACACTTGGTACATATCTACGTAACGATGAACGACTTGGTAAATTCACCAGGGGATTGTATTTATTCCAGAACTCCCGAAATGCTGGTTTATCCAATATGCGCAGGGAAACATCACAGGTAATCAGCATTAACAGTAAATAAAACAGTAACTGAGGTTCCAAAGAAGATACGCCATTTTTTTATTTTTATGCCGGTTACTATTGACATGAATTTTGCAACCGTATTTATTCCAGCACATTAAGTCTTGATCACAAACTTTACAAATTATTTTACATCCAACATAGAATAAATCCGGAAATTCACCGATAAATTTATTCACTTTATCAGCGTACGGTCGTTTTCTACTCTTTACGCTCAACATTATTTATTATTTATTAGTACTCTATACATCGACCGACAGATGATAACAACTGAAGTGTGTCGTGTCATCGTCATCGTAAACAAGCGCGTGATGGCATTGGTATTGCTCCCGACCCCGAATCTACCATCGCTTGGCCAGCTTTAATTGCGATTACCCACTAGTAAAAAGCTTTTACCAAATAAAAATAGAAATCCTTCTTAAGGCAGCAGCATATGCCATTCGCAGACCGGTTTCTGGTTTTGCCTCCTTCAGTGCGAAGTAGGTATACACCATAACAACAAAGAGAATTTCAGGATCACAAGTTAGTACATGATCTACGTGAGTAGAGTACCAATGAATCGGTGGTAACTCCACTTATTCGGTAAAAATCTTTTACTAGTGGGCAATCGCAATTAAAACTTACACTTCTCTTTTTGTGATACAAATTTATAAATCACCCACCAAGGGGTGTGTGACAACTTCATTTAATCTTCAATTAAATGGAGTGCCTTTGTACCTTATTTAGGTTGTTTTTTAGTATTTATATATTTGTAAAAAATATGTTTTGTGCTGTTTTTTTAACAGACAATAAGCCAGTTCAAACATTTTCCGTGATTACTTTTGTTAGTGTGTAGTAAAAACACAACGGTTTGTCTATTCATCTGTGTATTGTCATTCTTTATGTATACACGATAACTCAATATTCATAAGAAAATAATTTGCATTTGAGATTTTAATAACATTGTAAATTACACATTAAAATGTACTGATGAGCTTAGTTTTTTGCAATTAACTCGAAATTTGAAATGTTTCTAATATAACAGAACATGTATTTTGAAATGTTTCGATTAAAACATATTTAAAATGTTACAACAATTTTCACTATATTAACAAGTTATCTTATTTAGAAATGGGTATGATATATGTCGGATAATAATGGTAACGTCAGTGAATTGAGAACAATATATGTATATGTATTTGTGCTAAGTTGTAGTCTTGTGTAAAAAATTATGTACTGGCCATATCAGGTATTTTGGTTTTACATTATTTTCAGAACTCATTTGTAATTTCAAATCTTAAGATATTTTTATTATATGTGTGGTATGCCCAATAAAAAAAAATGTTTTTCTTAAAATGTTTTCTTAACCGCCTCTCAAATCACCTAAGTTACTCCCAGAAAATCCTAAGATTTTTGTTGAGTAAAGATAAGATCTATCAAATTAATAAATTATATTATGTTGATAATTTTTATAGACAAGTATTGTTTTGCAACTAGATTTTAAATTATGGTATACCACAATCTCTTTACTTGTTATATTTGGATTGAATTAACATTTATTAATTGCCCTATTCAATACAACTGGATGATGTCACTAAAAGTCAAAAGGGTAAAGGGGTACCTGCATAGCAATAAATATCGTATAAATAATTACAAAACGACATTATAAAAAATTCAAATTGGACAAACTTGACAATTAAGTATATTAAAAATTACAAACGATACCCTAAAAGGGCCTTTTTGCTGGTAGCTTTTTGAGTTAATCATATTTTAACAATGGAATAAGCAGTTGTGCCCTGACGTATATAAATTAATGTTTCACGCTATGAAATAATATACTGAAACTTGAGTATATTTAGCAAACGTTTACCAGTCATTATGAAGGGAGATATTCTCAATAAAACTGGCAGATGGCTGTGATTTCAATTGTTAACCGGTCGTCATGGTTACTGCCCAAACATAACATGTTTCTTCTTACCATAATTAGAATACAACACGTTCCCCATATTCAGAAGTACCAGTTCTTTTGGAACTAGAGTCTTCTTTTGTTGTCACTATTTCAGAGCGTTTAATATCAAATTAGCCTATACGCCATTGATTAAAATTCTCATCCAATCAAATGGTGAAGCTTATATGGCGCAGAATGGAAAAGAGACCTTTTAGTATCTGGTGCGAAAGCTGAAGATATAATAGTGTTAGATAAATAATTGTAGACACATTTGGAGGTCGTTAGTGGCGATATTAGTTCAGGTCGATTTGGTTTTAGAATGACTGCGTTAAGATTTTTCAGATTTTGAATTCTTTTCAAGGCAGTTAACAAATTAAATGGTCTCGTGAAGTAAATCTTTCGAAAACTTTGTAATGCGTAAAACGGCGTTGTTAGAGAGCATTTTGTTAATATCTTCTAATAAGAGGATGTAGGCAATATCCCTTAAGAAAAGTAACGCCAATACGACTCACTTACGAGAAAATTAAAGTGTTTTGTTTTTTTTATACAAAATATTGTATTCTTACATAGGTGCCGATTATAGGGAACTGGCAAGCTGAGAATATCCCTAAATAAGTTACAAGCATACAAAAAACTGTATAATTTGTTTATAATTAGTAATAAATGAATATTTATATATATACAGGGTGTAACTTCAGTGCGTTAACATATTTCTGAGGGGTGTGTCTAGTTAATTTTAAGAAAAGAGGTTCAAATAATCAGGTGTCCAAAAATTCTTCGTTTTGAAGATACAGAGGTGTTGACATTTTCAAAAAAATATCGAATTTTTCTTATATTGTCATAATTAGTACAGTTATTGAAACCAAATTTGGAACGAAGTACACTTAGATAGGATGCCTTAAGATGTAATTGTACCACGCTCTACAGTTAACCAGTTAGCGGAGATGTGGTACTACAAATTTGGTAAAAAAAGTAGTAACACCCTGGAGAAAATTTAAAGCCATCACATCTTAAGATAAGTCAATTCAATTATAGACAATAATTGTATCTTCAATTTTTTTTTGCTACCTACCTCTAATTAATTAAGCATATCAATATTACTTGTAATAATTGCATAAAAATAGTAAATAATATTTTATGATAGAAATTATCTAATTTATAACATTCATAACAAACATTATTAAATATATTTAAATGTTACAAAAATTCTTCAACTGTCAATCACTATATGTTGTACCCTGTTTACAAAAAGAGATAGAAATTCTTCCTCATTTTGTGTCAGGAAGTTCCTCCTTTGTGATATTAACTGTAAATGCTAATCCCTGAATCTGATAAAGAAACACAAGTTTAAGAAGATTTTCAACACCTGACAAGATTAAAATCAAAGTCAATCATATTTTTGGCACGTGTGTTACGCCCAAGTATTTATTTTCAAAACATTTCGTCAAGATTAAAGTCAAAATTCAACGTTTACTTTACCTGTTAGAAAGTAAATACGGAAAACGAATTGGGATTTGTATAATTTACTTTCCTGGAAGAGGATTATTGCAATATTTTGTTGAAGCGAGGGTTTTTCAATATTAAAATATAGATTGTATACCTTTTTTATGCGAGGTTTTTGTAATTAAATTTGTAAACTGTTAATATAATTAAAATAATTATAGCTGTTCCTTATTTAATTAAGAAAAGTAATTAATGGAAATTTATTTTATTCTTTTTTTGTAGTGTTACAAATTAAGTCAAAAACCTAGTACACTATCTTCAACCATTATTAAAATTTAATAAACTCAAGGGTAATGATAATACAGGCCTGCATGGTTTTAGCGGTCTACAATTTTTTTACATTTTTAGAGTAAGTCGTTCTGCACTCTGCAGTATTATTAGTTTTCGTGTATCACGCACTGTTTACTATAAACATACGTAACGACATTATTAGTAATTAATACATATCTTTTTAAAATAAAATTGTTAAGGACCACTGCCTTTTAATCTAGACGTTTCTAGTTAGAACCAGAATATACACATAGTATTCGAAAAGCACATACAGCAGTCAGTAGTAAGATAACTGTGGTTGAACGTGTGCTAACAGTATATGATAGGGTGATAAAGTTATTAAAAATTCGTCATGTCCTCAAGACATTGTAAAAACAGTGCCGATGTGTTTTTTACAGTTGTGGTTCATATACGGTTAAAAAAATACAAAGAAATATTACGGAATTCGAGAAAGAAGTTATCATGCGTACTTTGGTGTAAAGCTTGGAGACCAAGACAAAACATGGGCGCCACACAGAGCTTATCATACATGTGTTGAATCGTTACGGAAGTGGACTCACAATAAAAAGAAATCCTTACCTTTCGGCATACCAATGGTGTGGCGGGAACCCAGCAATCATGCAGAAGATTGTTACTTTTGCTTGTGTGACGTAAGTGGCTTTAATACTAAAAATAAGAAAAAAAATATTTTATCCGAACCTTCCATCAGCAATAAGACCAGTAGAGCATGGGTCAGATGTACCTGTACGTGTTGTACCAGATAATTATACTCTTTTGTCGTCTGATTTTGATTCGCAATTAGAAATTGAAGATTCGGATGAAGACTTTTCATTACAAAGTACTCAGCTTCAGCTTTTTACTCAGAATGAACTAAACGATTTAATTCGTGACTTAGGACTTTCAAAAGAGTCTGTTGAACTTTTGGGATCTAGACTGAGTGAAAAGAATTTACTTCTTCCAGGAACGACATTCTCATGGTATAGAAAACGTGAAAATGAATTTTTAGAATACTTTGATCAAGAGGGATCCCTTGCTTACTGCCATGATGTTCCAGGATTGGTTAGCAAGTTAGGAGCATCCATTTATCAACCAAATGACTGGAGGTTGTTCATAGACTCATCTAAAAGGAGTTTAAAGAGTGTATTGTTGCATAATGGTAATATATACGCATCAGTCCCGGTTGCACACTCTGTTCATTTAAAAGAAAGATATGAAGATTTGAAACTCCTACTTGAAAAGGTGAAATATGCAGACCACAACTGGATGTTATGTGGAGATTTTAAAATCTTAGGTATGCTCTTAGGCCAACAGTCTGGCTATACTAAAATGTCCTGTTTCTTATGCGAATGGGACAGTGCAGCACGAGGTGAATATTGGCAAAAGAAAAAATGGCCACGTAGAATTAATTTAATACTTGGTTCAAAAAATATTGTACAAGAAAGTTTGGTCGATCTGAAAAAAGTTCTTCTGCCTCCGTTACACATTAAGTTGGGGCTAATGAAGCAATTTGTTAAAGCTCTCGACAAAAACTGTAACTGCTTCAAGTAGTTTCCTAGTTTATCAGAAGCCAAGCTTAAGGAAGGTATTTTTGTTCGGCCACAAATTAGAGAGCTAATGAAAGACAGAGTGTTTGACTCAACAATGAATGATAAAGAAAAGGCTGCATGGGTTGGCTGCAAAAATGTAGTTCAAAAGTTCTTAGGTAATAACAGAGATCCTGATTTCAAGAATATAGTCAACGATATGTTAGAAAATTATAAAACATTGGGGTGCAATATGAGTTTGAAACTTCATGTTCTTCATTCCCATCTTGACTATTTTCCAGAAAATCTCGGGGCGGTGAGTGAAGAACAAGGTGAAAATAGATGGAGATGAGATATCAAGGAAGATGGAACGTCGTCATGATGGCTGACTATTGTTGGTGTTTAAAAAGAGAATCTTCTGAAGGTGAAACTTCACATAAACGGGCTTTAACTAAGCGTTCATTTGAAAGTAAAAGAAAGCATTTTCATTCGCAAAGAGACATGTAAAAATGTTAACAACTTTTTTGTAATATTATTTTCTTGTATTTACTTGTAAATTTTATTTTAAATTTTGTAATTAAAAATGATAAGTATTTTACTGTAATGCATTATTTTAATACTTTTTATTAGAAAACCGTTCACGTATTTTTACTTTGTGAAAAAACCTTGCGTGATAGAGGAAAATGCTAGTCATTTTTGGATTCGACATGAAACAGTCATACAGAATTACATTAAAATATAGAAACCCCCACCATAAGTTTTATTTTGCAGGCCTGTGTAATTAGTCTTGAAAGGAAACTTCTAACTCTTGTAACAGTTTTACACGTTTTTATTTTTTTCATTTTTTAAAAAAAGTACACGAACACAGATATTTGCAAAAGGACATTTTTTTGCAATTCTTTTTGTTTTTTTTTAATAAATTTCTGCAAAAAATTTTAGTCGCAAAATATGAACTCGAGTAAAGCACCTCAATTCCATTTTCCAATTTCCAAAACTCCCGCAAAATTTTCTCCAAGACCACTGTTTGGAAAACGTATTTTTTTGGATTACTAGGCTTATAAGGAGAAAGAGTAATTTCAATACACTGGTGTAGCTACTGTAGGGACCAAATAAGAAGAACACAAACAATTTTCACTCTAGTGGCTTTTATTAACAATGTTGGTTGAATGGTCACAGCCGACAATTAACGTTGGCTGTGCAATGGTCTAGGCTGTGAAAACCTCCGCAATAATAATTAGTTCCCGTTTTATTAAATAAATGAAAGCAGCCAGTCAAGAATGCAGTGCCTTGTTTTCATGGTGATCAATATCTATAAGAACCAGAGATCTCTGATAAGAACAGATATTTTATTATTCACTATTTTAGAGTTTTGAGCTGATGGCAATACGCAATACTTTAACGTAGACGTAAATGAAAAAAAGATATATTTACGGACCGATGCAAGATTAGTTGTTAAGTTAAATTTCTAACCTATAAATGGAAACGTATTTATTTGTTGTTAATGTTTTTATATTAATATATTTTTTTCAATATAAACATAAATAGCTGCCAGCTGTTGGTTTGTGTAATATTTTTTATATATAAGATGTAAATATCTATTTAAGGTAAGTACAAACTTTTACTTAATGCAATTTTAAGAATTTAAAAAATAATCTTTTACTGTAAACTTAATTTGTGTTCATTTTTAGATGGAAGAAATTCTTAAAACTCAAATACTGGGAAACTCTGTACTTGATGAGGATGACATGAATCAGGCAATAATTTTGCTACACATGCTTAATAATATACACTTATTTAATAATGATTCTGTCAGAAATCAAGCATAGCTTTATTTAAGTACTTGGAAAATATATTATATTCGCTTGATATAGTAGACATGCTTTATAATCTTTCATCAAGAATATATTTTTTTGTAAAGACAATTACAAAAAAAGTTTGGGTCCTGTGGTCCACTTTTCAGTTGGCCAATTTTGCTCATCACCGAATTTTTCATTGTATTTGGCCTTTAGAACAAGTGTACCAAATTTGAAAGCTCTATCTCAAAAACTGTGGCTGCTATCGGGGTACTACAGATATGCGGACAGATCTTTTTTTCATAAAGTTATGTTTTTTCATTATATTTCGTCGTGATTCGTCCAGAAATGCAATAAAATTTTTTAAATTTTTTTCCGAAATTGTACCTTTTTTCTTCTTTCATTCATTATGTCTCTTCTGGTGGTACCACATTCACCAAATTTAATGTGTCACCTAAAATGTTGTTGATAATCTTAATTGCCAAATTTGGGACGTCTCCCATTAGTACACACATAGACACACACACACACACACACACACACACACACACACACACACACACACACACACACACACATCCACACAGACACACACAAGCACCGATCACATCATTCGGAAAATAGTCAGAATGGATTCAGGGGGGTTCAAAACGTATATATCAATCAAAATCTCGAGGTAAAAAAAACCACGATTACTATACTTCCTGATATTAGATATAAGAAAGTAATAACTAAGAAACACCGGTGAAAATAACAATAATGACAACTAATATGGATTATACGTTTCGGGTCATATTCATACGCCAGCAAGTTCCTCCCTCCTTCATGTACGGAATAGGGATAATATTTTTGTAGATATTTGACCTGCTCGCGATGTCATCTGGCGAAATCGTACTCCTTATGTGGAATAAATTTTAACTGCGATGTTTTTTGAAACATCCATTTAATTCACTGCTATTCTGTTGCTTCTTTAAATAAAAACTTTATATTTATTAATTTTTGACGGTTTTATAAATTTTTCAATTTCGATAATTTCAAAAGTTATAAGCCTTTAAACAGTATTTGTTTTTTTGTTCCGTAGTTTAAAACAAGAACTGTTCATCTGTTCTTAACATCTCAATTTTTGAACATGGCCAAAAACTTATATCCTTTTAAAAATCTGCAAGTAAAAATAACTTATTAGATCTCCTTTATTAAAAAAGTTTAAATTAGTTGACCAGTGTTATAATTAATGTGTAGTTATAAATATTTGTATACACCTAAAATCTTATTTGAGGTAATTACTTTACTGTAAGTAAAAATATTCTGAAGGAAAGGAAACTATAAAGAAAGAAATAATTTGCGCACAGATAAAAGCCAGTTTAAATAAATGTTAATATACGAGAGTGAAAATCTAAAAAGTCATTTGATGACGATAACATTAAACTGTGTCATTAAAAGTGTGATAAGCTTTAAAGTGCCATTATTACGGTTCTATATTGCATCATTTGAATACAGCGCATACAATTGAAATCACTGTATGTTTAGGGCAATTATAGCTCTTCTAGTTATTGTTCAGAGAGCCCTTCGTCGCAAAGACCATAAAACTGTGCAGCTGAAATGGTAATTTCTCTGAAATTTTTTAATTAAACTCAGTTAGTTCGCGCATTCTAAAAATGAATTTAATATAATGGTTGTCTGGTCCATTAATTTTGTTAATTTTGCAATATACGAGGAAGAAATAACTTTTTCTTATTCTTACCCCATTTAACTTTGTTTAAATCAAGTAAATTATGCTAAATGTGCAATAATGATGTGAAGATATACCGAGTAGTTTTATCTTAATGCTTATGGGCTCTTATTGCTCTAAAACATGGCATTCTAGACTTTTTTATTACGAGCTTTGCAATTTTTTGTCATTACTTTTACTTTCACGTAACACTCGATTATCATTAAATGATGCTCGCTGAAGAAAATTATTACTCACAAGAAATTAATTTTTGGAATTACCTCTACATAGCATTAGCTGCCCTCAACAAAGGAAAAAAATTCTAAGAGTGGCGAACAAAAAAAATATATTTTTTTTGTAACCTGTATCTGAATAGCATAACCCACTGGAATAAAGCCTTCTTATTACAGAAATGGTAAGCAAAAAGTCGTAACACTTAACAGCAGGAATAACATTATTCTTAATTTTATTAATCTATTTATTGCTATACGGGGTGGCCATTATCTATCTCCTTACATAGCTAACTTTTTATTTGCAGAGTTACAGAGTCGGTTAGCAAAATTGGGCAAAACTGTGAGAGCAATTGATTGCCGTGATGAGAATTGTGGTTTCAGGTTGCTGAATTATACTGAAACTGAAAATGGTCGATTTGTTTAATGTTAAATAACTTCGAAACCGTTAATCTTAGGAAATCTGTGAAAATTGCTATCAATAGATATTTTTACGTAGAATTCAATAAACCATTCTTTTAAATGGAAACCATATTTGACTATGGCTTTATAAGAAAGCTTATTTTTTTCTGATTTCAAAGATATAAACATTTATATGTCAATTTAAAAAAATGCAAGTTTATGTTATATCTCAGAAATCATGTCAGCCATGGAATTGGCAATAGGTTTATTGAACTCTATGTAAAAATATCTATTGATAACAATTTTCACGGATTTCCTAAGATTAACGGTTTCGAAGTTATTTAACATTAAAAAAATCGACCATTTTCAGTTTTTTCAGTATAACTCAGCAACCTGAAAACATACCACAATTCTCAATACGGCAATCAATTGCCCTCACAATTCTGTCCAATTTTGATAATTAACCGACTCTACAAATAAAAAAGTTACCCATGTAAGGAGTAGATAATGGCTACACCGTATATCAATAATGTGTATGATATATTTACTTTACATATTATATCTACAAAGATCTAGAATAATTTTTGAAAAACATATGCCCAGGTCATTTTTTTATTTTATGAGGGGGTCAAATCGTCTCGTTTTAAGAAGCAACAGTATTCACCCATCATGGCTGGATCCCATCATCCTTGATAACGAATTTCCATTGTCCTGATATCTTGATGAAATCTTTCTCCTTGATTGTCGCTTACCGCACTAAAATTTTCAGGAAAAAATTTTAAATGAGAATGTAGAAAGTGAATTTTTAAAGACATACGGCAACCAAGCGTTTACTAGTTGCTTGTAGTTCTCATCCTTCTTGTTCCCTAAAAATCCCCTGACTACGCTTCCAAATGAGTTCCAAACTTTGAGTTCCTGTCTGTTGAGTATAAGGCTGGGAATTTTTCCAGATTTTAGTGTTCGAATATTCGTTCGAAAAAATATTCGAATATTCGAACTATTCGGATATTCGAATATTCGGATTATTCGAACTATTCGAATAGGTATTCGAATTATTCGGATATTCGAATTACTCAAGTATTCAGATATTCAAATAATACGAATTATTGGAATACCTATTCGAATAACTCGAATATTCGAATCCTCGAATATTCATTATTAATAGGTATTACACTGAATACTAGTGAATAGTGAATACTCTATTTGAGTATTTGGTTGGATAGATCACAATAGTCGTGACGTAATCCACTAATCAGGCAATTTGACTTGCTTTCCATACCCACAATAGAGTATGTCTCCTATACATATGCTTTAAGGGTCAGAATTATTTAGTTAGTATTTTATTTTAGGATTGAGGCGCTATTGTTCACATTGAAGCTTAATAAAACGAAAACAGAACTAATTTATTATACTTCTGTCATAATTATTTTTCCTTTTCGAAAAAAATTAAAGTGCTGTGAAATTAGAATGTTTTTAAAAAAGACGCAGATTGTGAAGGTAAAACAAATACATGAAAAGTCAATAGTTAAATATTTACAGGTTTTCTAAAATTTAAAATTTAATTTTAACCCCTGCCTTAGTACAGTAAGAATAAGGTCGAGGCGAGAAAGACATGGAATAGTTTGACTGGGAGTAAAACGTGCCACTAATGTGGTCTATTTATATATTTGGATTTTAGAATAGTTACCTACCGATACCTACTATCTACCTACTTTGGTTGGATGCATGCTGCATACCTATTCGTACATAATTTAATAATATATTTTAATATTCAAATTTACTCAAATATAATCGATATTCAAATACTCGAATATATTCGAGTATTCTAATAATCGAGTATTTGAGTATTCGAATATTCGAATATATTCGAGTATTCGAATATTTCGAATATTCGAATATTCGAATGATTTCCCATTAGAATAATTCATATTCGAATACTCGAATATTCGATTCCTCGTATTATTCCTATTCGATTCCCAGCCTTAGTTGAGTATTCCTTTAAAATCTGCATCGTTAAGCAATTAGAACCAATAAAAATTTCTTCTTTAAGACGTCACTTAATTGGGGAAAAAGCTCTCTTAAATTTTGCTTGTTGTTTTGACTAAGGTAGGGTCCACAATTTTGATTTTATAATTAATTTGTGGCAAATTAGTAATCAATACAAGTTGAGCTTATATTTTTAAACATTTTTGTTGAATCATTTATGGCGATAATTAATTCAAAAGAGTCTAAGAATAACGCCACTTGCGAACTTTTTACCGTACGAGATATATTTTCCACGATGCAAGCTGGTGGTGTTTCCATGGCCGACACGATCACCCGATCTGTCTCCGATCGAATATGTCTTGTTGATTATTAGAAGTGAGGGACATTTATCCCATCACCCTGATAATTTGAACGAACATATAATTTATTTCAAATTCTTTGTAACACATTCCAAAAGCAAGGAAAATTAATACCTACAAACAGTTGCCTGAAGACGAACCAGCGACTAATCAAATCAAGAAGTAAAAGCATTGGACTTTCTAGTTTTCTATTTAAAAAAAGTATCTTTTAATTAATTCTAACAATACATAAGTATATTGTAATGTTCTTTTTGTTGTGAAGATAACGATAGAAACTGTTATAGAACAGAAAATAACCATATTATACAGTTTCTCTAGCTTCACATCCTCATTCTTTCTAATCAACTTGTGCATCAATGAAAAATGCTCATTATTATAAATCAACTGTATTAAATAAAAGAAAACCAACGCTCATCACTCACAGATATTATTGACGCGAAATAGTATTATCAAGCAGAAATGGGATTCTAACATATTATTAAACGAATAATCAATGTTATAAATGACCATGTAGAAAGGAACGTGGAGAAAATACCTCAATTAATTTCATGTTGCACAGAAAAAAAGAAGAAAATTGGCGTAATCGAGTGAGAATGAAATTACATGTTTAAAATTAATTAACCAGGCAACAAATTAATCATGTTCTACAAGAATAATTGAGTACGCGAGTGGTGGGGGGTAATTTAATAAGGGGGGCATACATTACCTTTGTCCCCGCACATTCAACTTTCCATTTGATTGGCAGTTGAAAGAATGATTCCCCGCCTATGTTGCAATTGTCTCCTCCCTCCTTATTGGTTGATATCGTACAGAGGGGACAATAAAATCAATTTAATGCTATCGTTCACTTGTTTAAGTTGATCATGAAATAGTCAACATGTTGTGACATAATCACGAGAGAGATAGAAATATAGTTAAATATCCTTTATTCAAGCACGATATATGTCGCGAACCCACGTATGTATAGAGCTTGAATAAAAACAAATGTTTCTTTTATGATGAATACGTGCAATGATAAAAATGAGAGAATGTCATAATTTACTTAGGAGTGACGTTTTGTGATATTATAATAAGAGCGGTATCTAACAAATCAGTCACTAAATAAAATAAATTATTTAGTACTTACATCGTTCATTTTGTCTTTTGTGTAATATTATTTGTAAAGGTGATTATGTTAATGTATCTAATTATCATAACAAACAGGATTTACTTTCGGATAAATTACACTAAAGCCGTTATGAATAATAAAATATAGGTATGCAACCGTTCTGTCACGTATCAAGTATCTAAGTTGGCAAAGTCCATGGTTTTTTATTTCAGATTATTTGCATTACTATACAATACACTGTGCAAAGAAAATTAAGGAGTTAAGGATATTTCATGTTTCAAAGAAAGGATTAGACCTAAAAAAAATTATTTCTGGGGGGGGGATTGACAACTCCTTTATTAAGCTTTTTGCACAATTAAATTCTTTTCTGGCATCGGATAATTTTAAATCTATTCCAAGTAACATGGTAGTTAATATTCATGATATTAACTATTAAAACGATGTATTTAATGCCTTGAAAAACTTAAATCTAAGATGACGACCGGACCTGATGGTGTTCCGTCATTCTTGTTGATTGTGCTCGTATTTTTTTAAATCCGCTCACGTTATTATTTAACTTATGCATTAAAAATGTTTGTCTCCCTGATATCTGGAAATGTTCAAAAGTATGTCCAGTTTTTAAAAAAAGCGATAAACATGACATTACCAACTTTAGACCTATATTTACTTTATGTAATTCTTGTATAATTCTTGAAATCCTACTTCATGATTTAATTTATCCTAGTGTCAGTAATTAGATATCGGTTGTCCAATTTAATTTGCATAACCCAATATATCTCCGAAACAATCGATCAACGTAAGCAAGTTGACGTAATATCTACAGACTTCTCTAAGGCTATCGACCGACTTGATCACACTATACTGCTAAATAAATTGTCAAATATAGATTTTTCACCTGTTTTGTTATCTTTCTTTTATTCCTATCTTTCTCATAGGAAACAATATGTGGTCTATAGTGGATTCCGATCGGTAAAATATACTTCAACATCTGGTGCTCCTCAAGGGTCCATTCTCAGACCCCCTGTTGGTTAACATATTTATTAATGATGTCTTAAATGTAACGTACGTTACATGTTGTTTGCTCAATGCTGACGATCTTAAAATCTTTAAAATAATTTCTTCCTTAGATGACTGCGCCATTCTGCAAAATAGTCTCCCAAATATATCTATTTGGTGTGTTCAAAATAAGCTAAACTTAAATGTGTCTAAATGTAACGTTATGACTTATACTACTGAAATTAATCCTATATTGTGTTTGATTATAGAGTAGACAACTTAGTCCTTCAAAGACCATCAACTCTTATGGACCTTATTTTATGACAAAGAACTCTCTTTTATAAAATAAACATATAAATAAGATAATAAATGAGTTACCCAAAACTCTTGGCTATCTAATTACAACTAGTAGGGATTTTTCGAATGTTAATACTTTAAAAATTTTATATTTTGCGTTTGTCAGGCCTAAACTTGATTATACATCCTTAGTCTGAAACCCTTATTACAGAAATCACATTAACGGTCTAGAAAGTGTACAAAGACGATTCATAAAATTATTATGGTTTAAATCTGATGAAGTATATGCGATTGTTGATTTTCCACAGGTAGAGCTCTTAAACAGATTCTCTATGATTACTCTTGAAAACAAGTGTGATTATCATTCACAGGTATTTCTATATAAAATCATACACAATTAAATTGACTGCCAAATTGACTGCCAAGAACTTTCACGTAAATTAAATTTTTGTGTTCCAAATTTAAATTTCCGAAGATCGCAAACTTTTTATCTCTCAATTCCTCTCATATTCTTAAATTTTGCCCCCCTACTCACAATGTGCAACAACTATAACAAAAATTGTGAAAATTTTGATATATTTCATTGCATAATAATTTCCATTAAAAAAATGCTATAATTGAATCCCTGTTTCTCTTTTTACTCTTATTAAATATTTGTAATATTGTTCATTTTCTTTACTGTAAAATTTTCGTTTTTAATGATTTTTTCTTGTGTTTGTGCTGCTCCTTAATTGAGTTTACCTATTAAGCAGTGTATGTAAAAATAAAATAATATAAAATAAAAAAAATAATTTGCGTGTGAGAAACGAGGATTTAAGAAGTACTCTTATTTATTTATTTGGGGAGCCAACAATGTCCTAACCAATACCTCATATTCTGGTCCCTTACTCTAATTACTTCAAATATACGTCTGGGCATGCTTCTGATGGGTGATCACATAATGTGGGATTTGTGCCCATAAAATGGGAAGAATATCTGACAGTTACCTAATGTCCTCTGAAGCCGGTTGCTGATTTTGAAGTGCCATACCCAATAAATCTCACACATGTTCAATGAGATTCAAGTCAGGAATACGCGATCGACGACCATGATCAATTCCGTGAGTTTCAAGGACGCTGATTACTTGCTGAGTACGATAGGTGTGGATATTATCATTAATAAAAATAAGTTTTTTGCCAATAGATCTTGAAAAAGTTATTGCAATATTACTGACAATATTATTATTCGCATACATTTGTCCGATCATGGTCCTCCTGCAAATGTACAAATTGGTACATCTTCCAACACATATTCCTCTCCATATCATAACACTGCCTCCTCTAAAAGCTACTGTGCGTTGGATAAATCATTGGCCATATCTCTCCCATGACATCCTCCAAACTCATAGATGTTTACTATCGCTGTGCAAGTCGAAATGAGATTCATCATTGCAAACTGTTTTAGTGGTCCAAAGATTGTTTTTTTGACCACTTTGAAAAACGTAAAATTTTTTCGTGTAGTCTAATACAGAAGACGCTTCTTCATTGCCTAGTATTTGCAACATTTTTTTTGGCATGCAATTACTCTACTCTTGAAAATGGCGAAATCGCCGGTAAACTTACTTTACCCAAAAAAAAATTTTCCACTATTTTCTTTAGAAAATGGACACCTCCCCCAAAAGATCTATTTTTAGTTTTCGTGTCTTATGTCATTTGCAAATTATTTACATTAAGAGCAACAGTTATACGAATTCTTCGATATTTTCTAAAGGCTCCTTCCACTCTGGTTCGAAATAACAAGAATCATTTTTATATATAGTCATTAGTAATGAATTCTTTCGATTTAAGAACATTCCATTTAACTAAAATTAATTCTGTTTTTTTTTTATATTAACCAATATGTATTCATTGAAATCTATAAGTTTACAAAAAGTGTGTTTAAGAAAAACCAATAAAAAACATTTATTCTTAACAAACGATGATTCTGTCATTCTAACATACCAAACCATGACTGATTCAGAATAGATAGTTTTGGGATTTTATTTTACCAGATCCTGACATTCTGCTTATCAAAATAACCAAAAAGAAAAGTTTTTTCCATTATTATTTTTGACAAAAAAAGGCTCGATTCCTGTTTCATTTAACAGTCCAAGGTTGTGAGTGGAACCTACTTCAGCATCTTCAATTCATAATCTCTAAATCATCTATATTTATCGAGGTTGAGATTCTAGTCACTATGTAATATCTAAATCAGGAACGTTTTTGTCATCATCAATTGATAGGAATGTCTCGTTACAAATACTTCTAGATCTTCTTACCTTATTTATTTCACATGCTCAACATTTTCTGTAGATCGCTTTTTTAAAGTGTTCCTATACGTACTCTAATACTAGTTGATTCATACTTCTCAAATCGAGCAATCAAATGTCGAATTGTGTGAGCACACACTTCCTTTGATTATCGTTAATGCGTAAAGACAATTGAAGTATTGTTTCTGACGTATAACCATCTAGAACAAATCCAGTGAATATGCCTAATCTGGACATTAATGAAGCTACTTCGAGCATCGAGCCGAGTATCAAACAACCAGTTAGGGAGTACCACGACGATGGCTTCAAGGAGCCTAGAAGACAACCGATCAATGAAGCAACTGCGAGCATCGAACGGAATACTAAACAACCAGTGGCGGAGTCTCGCGACGATGACGTCAGGGAGCCTAGAAGACAACCTTTCAATGAGGCAATTGTGATTATCGAACGGAATATTAAACAACCAGCTGACAGGAAGAACGCAGTTTGTAAAATTTAATCAGACCCACTCGTATAAATTTAATGCAACATCGGAGGTTCCACAAGGCTAAATTCTGGGACCTTTGCTCTTTGTCCTATTTATTAACGACTTGAGCCAATATATCAAGCACTCCAAATTCTTGCGTTACGCAGATGACTTAAAGTTATTCCACCAAATTAACACATTAGAAGACTGTGATCTACTACAAACTGATTTGAATGATCTTTTGGTTTATTGCAAAACCAGTGACCTAACTTTTAACAAGTCCAAATATAAATCAGTTACTTTCACAAGAAGAAAAATTCCTATCGTAAATAACTATACAATCAATAATACAGTATTGGATCATTTATCTGAAATAAAAGATCTGGGTATTAAGTTCACGAATAAGTTCAGCTTCAATAATAGTCATGTGTCAGATATAGTCTTAGAGGGTTACAAAAAGCTTAGTTTCATTACAAGATCTAGCAAAGAATTTAACAGTGATATTGCTATATTATTATTCAATTCTTATGTTCGTTCTCGACTAGAATATGGTGTTATTGTATGGAATCTAAAAACTAATTTATATTCAGAGAAAATTCAAAAAAGACAGCTAAGAACCTTGTTTGTTAGAAAGCATAACTATTGGCCATTGTTCATATCCTATGAAACACAACTTTTAGATTTTAATATTAAGTCACTACATGGAAGAAGAAAAACTATTATGGTATTGTTTATATTTAATGTTTTTAAGAACTGAATGTACCTGACATTTAAGCAGAAATTTCTGTCAGTGTACCTGATATTAGATTAAGAAGAAGGGATCATGTCTTTAAAATAACAAATATGATTTCACCCATTAACAAGTGCTTCATTACTACTAATGAGTTTATAAAATAGCACGATATAGATTTTTTTCCATATCAACTTAAAAAAATTATTAGTTTATATATAATGCTAGCTTCTAAGATTAATTATATTTATCCTGTCTGTCTGTCTGTCAACTAATGCTTAAGTTTAAAAGTAACTAACACTGTACACCATGTAAGTGGACATTTTCTGTATGATGTGCAGTATAAATAAAGTTCTTCAAATACATCATGATGAATGCAGTCCATGGTTACGGTATGCAGAGTTCCAAAAAAATGTATTTAAGATAACCTTAATTATCGGCAAAAATAAAATAAAAAAAAAATTACTTTAACGAAAACCAGGTGATGACTTTTGAATACTCTTTATAAATCAAGAAACCACCAATTCAAAGGTTATCTGAATTCCGGAATGCATGAACATAGATTTACAGATTTCTCTTTTTCGAGGGGCCTGATACTTAAGTTCCATTGGTTTTATAGTAAATGTACCAATGTAATAGGGTCGTTATTATACTTCATTTTGTGAATTTTACATAAATATGAATTTGTGTAACACAATAATTACAGTTATCACTGTTACTGATGATCTGCTAATTGTACAACGATTTATATTTCACCGCAAAGAGATAATTGACGATTATAGGCAGTGCCCTGTGACTTACTATGTTTTGATTAAGAAGATGCAATAAAAACACATACTTAGTTTTTATCAAGGAAAATGTGTAATAAATATAATGAAACATAACTGATATGCAATTATTACAAAAAATATGTAAAATAAAAATAAGTAATTGTATTATATCTGAATGATACTGTAGGTACTGAAGGAAATAAACGAGAAAAAAATCTTCCTCGCAAAAGTTTCTGATTGTTTTCGTTGTTATTCTGTAAGATAAAATAAAAGCATGAGGATGAGAAACGTGTTAAAACTTGCAAAAATTTAAAATTTTCGATACCGAGTTTCCAACATATCTTGATATTTTGTACATAGAATCTGTTTCTATTTTATCGCATCTAAGATATGCTATCATTCTGTATTTCTTCAGTAATTATAGTATGTTTATAATATGTAATTTTTGGGTTGCGTCTTCCATAAACGCTGATGGTTCTGTTCTTGCGATTTCATCTAAAAGTCTTGTAGGTGTATGGTCCAACCAATTCTTACTATTTCAGCGCCAGCTAATACCAAATATTTCATCATCTATCCACTATGTCCAAGGTGTTCCTGTGAATGCAGTGTCAAAACTCATATTGGTTTGAGCACTGGTGGTTCTTCTATAGGGTCATTTGGTCAATGACCTCCCACATACAAATAAAAAAATAGAGCTATTCATTTTCTGAAGTTTAAAAATTTATAATATATATATTTTTAATATTCTTAAAAAATATATTAAAGTTTCTAGTTCATTCTATGCACAATACTATTCAAATATCTTCTTGGGTCAATCCACAACTTGTCCTTAAAGCTAGCTACGGACCGAATTTACAACGAATTAAAGTGAAATAGACTTATGCGCGAATCGTAAGAAAGCAAAAGAGACAGAAAACACTGGCGGGGATTATGTCCCTGACACATTTTACGAAAACGATAATGCACGAAATTCAGTAAAGCAGTCTTAATGCTGACTAGCTACGCGTTGGTCGGTAAATTCTGTCGCGTTGTTTTTAATGTTTTTATTTGTGAACATTTTATTAGTAAATCTCTACTTGTCGTGAAATTAAGTAAAACAGTGTTTTTGGTGTTTACTATTAAATATGAGTGTTGTACAAAATATATTAAAACTGAAAGATAGACATAATAAAGTACAAGTAGTTTTTGTGTTTAGATGCGTTTTAGACGGTGTTGTATGTGAGAGATTTTGGAAATTTATTCATCCTCAAGGAACGACATCGCAGCATTTCACAGATGTAATTTTAAAAGAGTTAGAATATCTGAAAATTAATGAGTCCTAAAAAAATTGATAGCACAAAGTTACGATGAAGCATCAGTAATGAGTGGTGTACAAGCCAAAATTAAAAAAAGTTATCCTTCAGCAAATTGTATTCATTGTTACGCTCATCAACTAAATTTAATTTTACAAAAAGCATCAAGTCAGGATAAAAGCATAAAAATTTGTTTGCTAATTTACATAGCTTTTCTTCATTCTTTGGAAAATCGCCAAAAAGAACAGCCGTGTTAGATAATGTTGTTAAGGTGAGATTACCTAAAGCGGCACCAACACGATGGAATTTTAATACAAAGTGCATAGAGATTGTTTATACCTATGGAACAGGATTATTAGATTGTTTAGAAAAAAATCATTGACAATGAATCAGAAAACAACACTCTAAACCAAGCTATTAGTTTAAAAAATTACTTACAAAATGAACATTTTCTTTACTGGTTAAATTTTTTTCATTTAGTTATGCCTCATTGTGATATATCGTTCAATCAATTACAAAAATGTAATATCGATGTCATAACAGTAAATAAGTGTATTGGCGTTTTTAATAGTAAAATTGAAGACATCAGAAATAAAATTATGAATAATTATTTGGAGGAGACATCCATGCAGTCTGCCCAGAGATGTAAAACGGAAGAATCAAAAAGGAGAATTTTATTAGAAGTTTGTGATATAATTACATCTGAGAACAAAAACAGGTTTGGTTTCAGTAATCATTTAGCAGTGTCTCAGTTATTTCACGCAGATCGATTTAAAGATTATAAAAAAAGCTTACCTCAAGATACATATGTTTAAATTAGTTAAAACGGAGTATCCAGTCATAAATCATTTGAAACTTAAAACTGAATTAGAAGTATTATATAGCCGAGAAGATTTTTCCAATAGTGAAGGTGCAGTTGCTTTGTTACAGCTTTTTATTAACAATAATTTGTGCAATACTTTTTCTGAAAGTGTCAAACTCTTAAAAATCTTGTGTACTCTCCCTATGACTACCGTCGAAAGTGAACGTTGTTTTTCCACCTTAAAAAGAATAAAGACATTTTTAAGAAATACCATGGGTCAGGAAAGGTTATCTTCTTTAGCTATGCTTACCATAGAAAGGGCATTAATAAAGAAGATAAAAGACTTTAATGAAAAAGTAATTGACCACTTTGCATCTCAAAAAGACCAGAGGATCGACTTGGAATTTAAATCACTTTAAAAGGTAGGTAATACAGTAAACTTTTCTAATTGACCTCCCTATCTCTTGACCCACAAACCGCCACTGGGTTTGAGTAGTTTCCATCTTCATTGAAAAGTATAGAGGGTATGGGGCAATAGTGCGTCCGACTTCGATATCTCGAGTTCTATGATAGCTAAAAACTTGATTTAAAAACATAAGTAAACTAGACAAAAAAAGTGTATACCCGGAGATTGTTTTTGAATATACATGGTAAGGCCAAAACGATTCTACAGGATCAAGTAACATTTCTTTAAATGAAATGCCATGTATATCAGAACATTGTTTGAAACCACTTTGTGGCCTCCTTTCAATCCTCCATTGTTATTAACTTTCTCCCAACCACTTGATTTTAATGATTTTTTTCTGTTGAAATTATACGATTTACACGTGTACATTAAAAATATCACTACAATCGCAACTATCGATTTTAAGAAAAAATACATAAGTACGTTATGAGACATCTGTGTGATGACACACAGCCAATTTTACTTCCTAAAAGTATACAGAGTGGCCAAAAAGGATTTTTAAATTTACAACTTTTTGAACTGAATTTTCTCAATTTTTTCAAATGGAACATCCTGTATATTTTTGGACGATGTGTTGTAGGATTGAAAAAAGAGCATTTTTTATACGTACATTCCTATGGCTATTTGTGACCATTTTAGATTTATTGAACAATAACTGCAAAATTCAGCAATAAAAATTAAAAATGAGATTTTTTTTCAAATAATTCAATAAGCGTGCTACATGATGCCTATAAAAACATCACACCAACAACAATCCAAAATTGTATGGAAATGCTTTTAGAAGTATCACTCCGGCAATTTTATGAACAGTAGAAACGTCATTCCAAAGACCCATAGAAATGTGTGTCAATCAAAATGGCCAACATCTGTAGCACTTTCTATATCTTCTCTTGAATTACAAAAAATAATTATTTTTAATTTTGTTGCTGAATTTTGCAGTTATTGTTCAATAAATCGAAAATGGTTACAAATAGCCATAGGGATGTACGTACAAAAAATTTTCGTTCTTCAATTCTACATCACATCGTCCAAAAATATATATATTTGAAAAAAATGAGAAAATTCAGTTCAAACAGTTGTAAATTTAAAAATTATTTTTTGACCACCCTATATACTTTTAGGAAGTGAAAATGGCTGAATGTCATTACACAGATGTCTCATAACTGGTATTAACATAGTTTTTTCTTAAAATCGATAATTGTGACTAGTGATTTTTTTTTAATATACACATGTAAATGGCAAAAAGAGACTTAATAATAATACAGGGTTGGAAGGAGGCCACAAAGAGGTAGAATTATCTTGACTCACCCTGTATATTCGAAAATAATTCCTTGTAGAATCGTCTTGGCTCACCGTGTATATTCAAAAAAAAGAAATTCCTGTTATAGACTTTTTGTCTAGTTTATTTATGTTTTTAAATCAAGTTCCTAGCTATCATAGAACTCGACATATCGAAGTCAGACGCGTTATTGCCCCACCCTGTATATTAGTCTCTAACTACATTTCAAAATTACGAAATTTCAGAATTAAATGCAAGTACTAGTGAATATTCCCAGAATAATCAATATCTACAAAATAATCAAAAGATGATTTATAATTTAATCACGATTCGATTTAATTTTTGTACCATGTTGTGTATGGGTCTGTATTACTGTATTTGCTCATCAATTAAACTTCAAAAGTGTTTCAAATGATTAAAACTAATTATAACAAACATATCTATTTCAAAGTAAATACTGAGTTGGTGGGACAGATAATCGACATAGTGATCTGTTTGTCGCATCCCGTACATGTTCGTGTCTCACAATCAGATAATCTTACGACTTTCACATCAGCACCTAGTAGGAACCTTCTGAGAGCAGCATGGGATCTAGCTAGCATCATCCTGCAGGGTTTTCCAACTTCTGAAAATATGGTAATGCAATAGTTCCACGAGCAGGTTCTACATGTATGTATATTTTGAGTGTTACAATTTCTATGTCACGTGGTACATGTTGGTTTGAGATTTCTTATTTACTATTAGACATTATTTGTTAGAATTCACTGAACTAGTTCAAAATATATTTATAATTACACAACCTCATAAATTTGTTATATGTTCATTATGTTTGTCGTAAGGTCAATAACCGAAATATTAGAATCATATGTCCTTTCTTTAAAATTCATTATTTTATTGTTACAAGCTGTAAAGCTGTAAAATAAAAAGAATCGTCAGGTAATTTTCACGTTGACATCAGTCTGTCACTATTATTGCTTTTAAATAATATTAAATTGATACACTGAGAGAATGATTTAGTTGGGAGAAATAAATTTTATTTCAACCGAATAAATGATTTCTTTGTATTTGGCGAACTAAACACTTAATTGGGAGAATTAAGGCATTTATTTGATTAAAAGCCGAATATTTAATATTATCAATTAAATCAAAATACTTATTTGTAAGAAATATTTGTTTCTGAACACTAAATATTTATTTGTGAACATTAAACATTTGTTTCTGAACATTAAATATTTGTTTCTGAGCATTAAATATTTATTTCTCAGGAATAAAACTGTTTACAGAAAATTGCGTGGATTTATTCTTGATGAATACATTAATTTCAGGAAAATTAATTCCGTTTTTAATTTATTTATAGTGAACAAATATTTATTTCTCAAAAACAATGAAAATTTCTTATACTCATTAATATTAAATAAATTGTTAATTTTTGTTAATAACGCTGTTTAATTTATTTATAATAAAAAAACTATTTCTCCTCGCACCTGCTTTGAGTATCCACCATCTTATAAATTATTTAAAGAATTTGTTAAATAAATCTCTGCGCCAAAAGGATTAGTCATAGGTTGGTTTTTTGGAGAAAAAAACAATCTGAACAATCCTTTTGCTACGCATGGTTTATTTAAAAAAATATATAAACAATTTATATAGAACAGTGACTTAATACCTAAAGAAGGTTCGAAGACAAATTATACGGATACAACAAATAAATAAATATAGAAAATTAAAAATATTCCTATTCAAAAAAAATATATAAAAATTTTTACTTACCTGGTTTATATTTGATTTATATTAAAAAATGTATGCCTCACGATTTGTCTACAGTACGATGTATTAAAAAATCAATCTTGCCAAAAATTATAGTAGATATTTTTTTATTTTTTTCACAAGTTGTAAAGCATATTGTCGGTCCACTGCCAAAACAACGAATGTGCATTTTTCTAATTTCTCAGAAGAAGGGAAATAAAGTTCAATTTGTTGTTAAATATCCAAAGGTAATTTATTTATAGGTATAAGTTTCCTAGTATAAAAATATTTCAAAAATATTCCATATTCGCATTTGCGGTTTTGGAACTGCAGACTGAAAAAAAATATTATTTTCCAACAGAAAAGTCGAAACCAACAAATTAGCACATTCGATGTTTTGTCATTAAAGCAACGTTATGGTAGGTATATATTTGCGAAATTAAAATGTATTTTATATTAAAAACATGTATGCTTCACGAGTTGTTTATAGTAAACCATATTCTAAAAAATGATAGGGTAGATATCATATAATTTTTTATATAATTTTGCGTAGATGTAGGTACATACATAATATATCACTATCAGTATAATCAATTACTCTCATGAACTATAACTTCATAATATCTCCATAGTCACGATGACGTTAAAACATATATCTATTATATTAATTCCTCTTCCATAGGTGTTAAGGTATTCATGCTTAATAAAGTTCTAATTTTTTTTTTTTAACTAATGTGTCTTATTAGAATTAGTTAAACCTCAAATTTATTATATATAAATCTGGATTTCCATGTCAAATTTTAAGAGAAAATTCAGGAAAATTGTAAATATCAGGAAATGCAGCCATTATAACCGCTTATACCGAGTAAAAGTTTTGCATTGAATTGATGCGAGGATATAATCTATAAAATAAAACGTAAACGAACAAGAAAAAATAATACAATGAAAATTACTGCGAAATATCTTATAGACTGTATGGTAATAATAATATAAAATAATACAGTCGTTAAATAACACCTGGTAAAAAAAATAATCTATTTATTTGTATGCAAGAAAGAAAGTAATAAAAAAAGAACATTCTCAACCGATATACATATTTGAGTACAGATTTTCCTTTTATTCTTTTCTTATTTTGACTGTAATGTGTTTAACTAGAACTTTTCAAAAAATACCAAATAAGTGAGTTTATTATTAATTTAGAAATAATAGTAGAAAGTTCAAATAAAGATTAATTTTCAATTTTCTTTACCCCTTGTTTATTGCAATTTTTAATTGA
Organism: Rhamnusium bicolor; assembly: GCA_029963845.1. NCBI lineage: Eukaryota > Metazoa > Arthropoda > Insecta > Coleoptera > Cerambycidae > Rhamnusium > Rhamnusium bicolor. Next base: position 361,388 of record JANEYF010001271.1, on the reverse strand, counting down.
TGTGTCAGGTTAAGGATACAGACAAACAAATATCTGTGTTAAAGGTAAACAAAATTAAATATATGAAAAATATTTACACATATTTATTAAGAAAATAACAAAAATAAATAACTGAACAAATTTTCACAACTAAACAGTTTTTGGCTAGGTTAGGTACTTTAATATGCTATGATAAACAAATTACCACGTACAAACATTACAAACTTACATTTAAAAGTTTCTTTGAGGCTTTCCAGCCTTAATTTTCTTCTAATAAACTATACATCTACCGAAAGGGACACAACACTTAACACAAAGCTTATAATAAGAGAAAAAGGGAACAATGGCGTCTTGTTGAATCTTGTCTAATGCGCTACCGCGGTTTCGCCGGTAGAGGGCCAACATTTAGTTCTCAGAAACAAATTTATTAATGAGGAATAAATATTTCTTATTAGAATTAAATATTTATTTCCGCTATTAGGCTATAAACTTTAATAGTAAATATTTCTTTCTATGAAATAAATATAATGATGTAATAAATGTGGCAGATACAAATGTGTTATTCATGAGTAAATTTATTTCTTATAAATAATTATTTAATTACAGAAAATAAATACCAAGACAATTCCTGAAATAAATCATTTAGTTTTGTCAATTAATCCAATCTTCGAAATATGCTTATTATAACAAAATTATGAAAAATATTTATTTGTCTGAATTAAATTTAATGCAGAATAATAAATATTTATTAAATTGAAAAAAACTAAGGCTTCTTAGTCATTTCAAGCCAGATATTTCCCTCAGTGTAGGGTATTCGATACTTATAAATTAAACCATCTAATTATAAAAACGGCCATTAGTGCTAATATCGTACAACTACGGATTAACGATTTGCATTTTTTAGTTAACTTGTTTATAAATCTTTAAATGCTTCATGCTTCATGATTTCTATAGTCCACTAAAATACGGAGTAAATGTTTCACCGTTGGTAAATCTTGTACGTCAACAAAAAATGAAGTATTACTATAATACTATTATTTTACTACAATAGTTGAAACAAATTATATTATACACTCATATACAAAATTATCGCATGTTTTTATAATCACAATTCTTTTAAAACAATTTTAAAATAACCTATCTAGTAATATCTAGCAGGGTTGCGACGATTTAAATCAATTTGATTTAAATCGTGATTTAAATCATGATTTAAATCAACTGATTTTTTAAATTTAAATCATGATTTAAATCAAGTTGTGTAAAGCCAGTAAATCAAACTTCAGAAAATTCAAATAAAAAGTATAGTTTATTTAAAAGCTAGATACAAATTAAACTGAAAAAAAATTCAAATAAAAAAGAAGAAAAGAACAGTTAGCTTACACATATAAAACAAAAGTTACCTTCTTAAATGTACATTATAAAGATCCCTTTAAATAAAATAAACAATTATTTAAATTTAGAATACCTGCAGTTAAATCAACTTCCTGCACTTTTCATGAGGCCTTTTAATCTTTGAACAAGTCCTTGCATTTCTTTTTTTACAATTTTTACACACCGCTCTGGTTTTTCCTTTTTCTGTTTTTTTTTTTATAAAATAATCCCAAATTTCGTCTTTCTTCCTTCCGCTCATTTTTATTTTACACTTCAGTCGCGCGTCGCCTTGGTATCTATGAAATTAATGAAACCGACCACCAAGCTTGTCAGAACAGGAAAATGCTGATTTTTTATTGTTTGTATGAAAATTTAGACCATATAGAGAATTTTTCCAGTGACGTGAATAATTTATATGTGCAAATTGGTAGGATGGAAAAATTGTATTTGTTTTAAAAAAATTAGAGTAGAACTGAAAAAAATCAAAAAATCAAAAAAACCTGATTTTTTGATTTTTTTAAATAAAAATCATTGATTTTTGATTTTTTTTAAAAAAAATCATGATTTTTTTCCACCCTGATATCTAGTAGTCTGGGAAAAACAAATTATAACAGACGTTCAGGCCGAGGATGCAATAGGAGCAAAGCAGCAGTTGAAGACTATTTTTTGATATTTTAGTCTGCGCGAAATCGTACATCGACAACCTCTTATTTTTAAAAGGAGGTACTAAATATGAGTTAATGTTAGTTCCAAAACAGTCAAACGAAGATTGAAAGAAGTAGATTTGAATCCGTAGTTCCACGTCTCCATCACAAAACTCGGAGATTATAATTTTCCAGAGCTCATGTTAATTGAACTATTCAGCAGTGGAAGAACATTCTGTTCACAGATGAGACTAGAACTCAGTTATTTAAGCCAGATGGACGAAATCACGTCTACAGAAAAGCTAGGGAAAATACACCAGCTGTGACCTTGTACAGAGACTTTGATTTGAAGGTGTCGGAATCATGTTTTGGGATCGTATTAGTTGGAAAGGCGCATCGAACTTCTGGAAGTTGTTGGACAGATGACAACTGATCTGTATATTGAATATATCTTGCAAAACCATGTTTATCCATATATCGGTATTATTGGATTCAACAAATTCATTTTAATTCACGATAACGCAGTTCTACATGTAGTTAGGATAGTATGAATACCACGATAAAGTTCAAATTGAAATACTAGACTGGCATGCGACAAAGAAGTCCGTACCAAACACAAGAGGGATATTGTGGATTCAGCACAAGTGAAATGGAATGCAATTGCTCCAGAAATTATTCGGAATCTTATTGGTAACATGCCTAGAAGGACGAAAGCAGTAATTATAGCTCGAGGAGGGAACACTCGTTACTGACATTCTTAATGTTAATCAAAAGACTGACATTTGTCATTAATATAGCCATCATATTTCAAGGTACTATTTTTTGTGAATTCCTTTGTCTAAAGTTTTTACACCATTTTTCTCCATGAAAACGTAAGATTTTAAAACATGCAGTCATTTGCAACAAATATGCTACTTTATCGCAATTTGATAATTGCTTCGCTGGGACCTTTTGCTCAATTTTCAATTATATTGATCCAAAATCACCTCCATTGCTAATTTACATTAGTGCCCTATAATAGATACCTCAGTAAATTTTTCTAGTAGCTGTGATCTAGTTTAACTTAATTTTGCTGTTGAAATGTAGGATTAAACCGCATATGTCCAACTTTCGTGTCATTTCCTACGGAATCATGATACAATCGATAACAAGATATGTGTTCAATATCTGAAAAATTTTTTTGTCCTTGAGCAAGTAGGGCTTCCTTAGATATCTATATTGCTGAGTTTAAACTCATGTAGCCCTTCAAGCAAGGACTTATGGGATTTTAAGGTTTTATTTTCACTTATTTCTTATTCGTCTTAAGGAGGCCAAGAAGAACGCTCGTTCAAGTAAGTTAAGGTACACGCACAATTTACTCAACTTAACCGTCATTTTTCATAATGTTGCATGTCTGTGTAATTTTCTTGTAACACGATTTTAATTTGACAATACACTTGTCTTTGCGTTTAACGGTAATTGTTGCTTTGTGATTTGAATTGATATCAATTAATCCAACATAGTAATGAATAATGAAAATCAAACCATAACGCACTGAGAATTTTTTGAAAACAAAATTAGAATCTTCTTATTCTGGACTTGCAGGTGATGTGTTAAAAATTTCGGATATGCTGTGTATTTATTCCGGTTACGTTTCAAATTACATCAAATTGAATTATTCAAATTCGCAATATTGCCAGAATTATTAATAATATTAATATATAATTACAATATAATTTAACTCTAATCAAGATGAGACAAGTAAATCAATTCAATACGTTATGTGAATAGCTTGAAACATAATCAATTTGAATTAATACTAGACACACAACGACAAATAATATAATATGGCAAAATCACGCTAGCGTCACTCAAAAGCACAAATTTAGTAAAGGGTCATCAATTGTAAAGCCTGATTTGGGTAATAAATAGGAGGTTGGGCTTAAACTTTCAACGACACGCCCCTAGATGCATGGTCCCTCTCCACTGACTACGAACACTTCAGTCTACTTCAGTTTCTCTTGCGGGCAACATCACAAAAAAAGAACTCAGTTTCCGGTAGTTAGTTTTATCGAAACGTGACCATTATATTAAAATAAGCTTGTTATTAGTGACAAATTACAAATCGTGCTAGTTTAAATAAACTGTTTATTGGATTAGTTTTTTATAAATGTATTCCACCATGGAGGAAACCAAAACAGACATTAAATCTAAAATTTCATTTAGTGTAGAATCCCTGTTATCAAAAAAATCATCACCGCTACACGAGGATCGACTGGAGGACAGATTAGAAGAAGAAATAGATGATAACAGACTAGATACATCTAGTGATAGATTAGACGATGACGACGATGACGAAAATATAACTGTTGATGATGACGATACCGATGGAAGAGAGAGCCTAAGTCCTAATTCTTCACACACCGTCTTAATTCCCCAGCCTCTCCATCCGTCGATGCCGAGGTTAATACCCGGAAGTCATCCTCAGTGGCCCTTTCAATGGGTTGGTCCTGGAGGATTCAGATCGTCGTCTCCACAAAGTGAGTTTATTTTGTAAATGCCAAAAGCATAAAAAATACCCCAAGATGTTTTACACAAATAAATATGTTTAGAACCGACGGATATTTTTTTGTTTTCTTCATTAGAAAGTATCATTTCATACACTGATATGGTTTTTTGTTTCTATTTGTTTATTTATTTTATACACGAGACGAGTCCATTAAAATTTTGTAACCATTTACTGAGCTGGTATAGTACAAAAAATAAAATGGCAAGTTTTAAAGTATCTATGCATCAACATTTTAAATTTTAAGTAAAACCAGAACTATCAAGTTAATCTGTAGTAGAAGAAAAACTAACAACTTTATAATTAATTTGACACAGTTATAAATATCAACCTTGATCATTACGGCATATGATATATTATTATACCAATATTAAGACAAAACATTTGTCAGATAAAATAGTGATAATTAAATTGAATGATGTAAAATTGATTGTTCCAATAATTGTGGAAAATCCATTAGATTGTTGGCGGTTTATACAAAAATTGTATAATTCACATATTCTTACTCTGATTCACAGAACAACTGTATGTGGATAAAATTAAATGGTAATCAATAATCATATATAATTCCACGTGGAATTAATGGTGATTATTGTAAATTTCAAAAATTAAAAAACTTTGATTTCTTCAAAATTACATAATTGTTAAATGGGAGTGAAGAATGATAAACCCAATCACAATAGCTGAAAATTCAAAGCAATGATACGCTTTATCTATGTGTACCTAAACTGCGAATCAAATGTTACACCTAGATTTTCCAGATCGTCCGATCGCGGCAAGTTATTTTCATTAACAGTAAAATAAAATAGTTGTACCTTATCTAACCTCACCAATGATGTCTAATTACATTTGCTCATATTTAGAAATAATAATTTTCTAAGCATCAGCGTAAAGAATGATGAATAATAGAGTTTACGTAGTATGTCATTTATAAATACGATAAATAATAAGGGTCTTATCACTGACCCCTGTAGAATACCGGAGTGAGATAAAATCGACATATTGCTATTCATGAATTAACTTTTGTTAAAATTATACAAAAAAACTAATTTATTAATGGCACTCTGTGGTCTATGTCAAAAATCAACTGTGTAATAAATAAATAAATCTTAGCAGAGTTGACTGTGTTGCAAAACACTGCCAATCAAGTATCAAATCCGTTTGTTTTTACAGCAGTAATTTATGTTAATTGTTTAATAAAATTAACAAATAATACCACCAAGTAATGTTTTTCGAAAAGGAATGTAATATTATTTAAAATAAACGATTGTATGTATATTTTTAGGATTTAAAATTATGTGCATTACAAACTTTTTTCTAGGCACAATAAGAAAATATTGTTACTACTCTAAATAATGAGTATGCATTAATTTAACGACTATTGTTATTTAATGAATTGCTTTACGTTAATTCTTATTAGAATTTCGAATTTGAACATAATATCAATTTCCTCTGTGCGTAATAGAACCTTGAAAAAAATAATTGTAATAAGCGTAATAATTAATCAACATTATCCAGCAGCTGGGAAAGATAACTAGTGCAAGATATTCTGTATTTGTGTGACTTTATCACTTGGGTCTTAGGTTAAGTAAAAATTTGTGTGGGAACAAGAGTTGCAATGAATCTATATACTTTAAAATATTAACTAGTTATAAAAATTAATAGTAGTTGAACAAGTTCATGTAAACTTGATATATTTATTTAGAAAAGCTGCAGCTGAGGAACTCGCTCTGTTTTCATATTTATATGTTTTTCCAAGAACGACTGGCAGTCATTCGGGGTTTTTGTATCAGTTTAATAGTTGTTATTTAAACAATTTATATTGATTCAATATAAGATATTAATTAAATCTAATTGGTATAGTAATTATAACGGAACATTTTATCGCTTGCATGCTGTGTAATAATAATTGTTGCTATATTTATTATTGTCTGTAGCTACGTAGAAAATCTTGAATAGACGATTTATTTTTGCACACACGTGAAATATATTTTTCTTGGATTGATTTTCATTGTGAAAAATAAAATATCTCCCACATCACGCTTAATCTCATCCTGCCTCTATATAATACTACAGAAATTTGATTCAAAAACTTTTAACTGTATACTGTTATAATATTGGGTGTCATAATAAATGTAGACGTGATAAAAACAAAATTATCTCTAAAATCAGCCCATAATATTCGAAAAAGAATACTCTATTACATGTAGTGCTAGATATGCTGTCTGTTGTATTCATTATTCTATATATTAAATTTTATTCTTTATTTCAGCGAATTTGCAAAGCTTGACCACAAATGGCGGACCTCCAATAGTGAGATGCGCGTTAAGAAAGCACAAGCCAAATAGAAAACCTAGGACACCATTCACCACCCAACAACTATTAGCTCTCGAAAAAAAATTCAGGGACAAGCAGTATCTTAGCATTGCCGAAAGAGCAGAATTCTCTAGTTCTTTAAGACTTACCGAAACACAGGTAAGGATCGAGCTAATTTACGGCAACAATTTTTTATGCTAATAAATTTTGTTCTGATTCTTATGGGGCTATAAACTATTCAGGGTAATCTGAAATGTTCACAGGTCACTAATGATAATTAATGATATTCTTTTTTTAAACTTTTCATATTTCAATACACAATTTAGCAAATGGACATGAAAAAAGTTGTTTAAACGGAATTGATGTTTAGGACCGGATTGTATCATTCGACCCTGAAAAGTAATCATTTTCGCCTCTCAATTAGAAAATAAAAAAAGGAGAAAATACATTGGCAGATATGAAGCCTCGTCTATGTTTAAACACCATGTTTAGACACATACAGGGAACATTCATATACAACTTCCCTCGTATATTGGCAAGATTCGTACTCTTAATTTAAATTCGTATTGATCGACGTTGTTCAAAATCGCTTCTGGCGAGAAATTAATTTACTGTATTAAATAATTATCCCTTTATTAATTTCGTGATATTCCAAAAATAATGATGGATTATGCGAGTGTTTTTTGAAAATTTTATATAGCCAATGCTTTTATATTATTTATTCTTAAGTTTGCTATATACGATAATCTTAATAAAAGATAACGATAATGTGACAATTTTGCCATCTACACTATACACTTCTCTTTCGTAATTCAATATCCATCGTTGTAAATAGCCGAGGAAGTAGTTGTTTAGAAAACTATTGTTTGTATTTAAATACAAGTGTTAATGGTTATGTTTTATCTTTGCAGGTTAAAATTTGGTTCCAAAATCGTAGAGCAAAAGCTAAGAGATTGCAAGAAGCCGAACTGGAAAAGCTGAGACTGTCTGCGAGGCCGCTGTTGCCCCCTAGTTTTGGGCTCTTCCCAGGTGGCGCTCCTTTAATGTCGCCGTTCCTAGCTGCGATGGCGCATAGACCTCCCAATTTTGCGTTTACAGGACATATGTTGAATATTCCACAGTGACAATAAAGTGATATTAACATTTTTAATACGTACCTTCGGGTAGAAGTTCGTTTGATACACTTCTATCTGTACTTTGATTTTATTTATAGTGAGATGTTTATAACGCCCCCTTGTATATATTTAAAAATTATAGTGCAATTTGTGAACGCTGGGCGTTTTCAAAATTTTTGTATCTATATAAGACTGATTAGCAATTTTTTTTCTTTATTTTTGTAAATGTGTAATTATGTTTATTGTACAAAGATTTATTTAATTTTATTGTATATTATTGTATATAGAGAAAATATTAATATTAAATGTTTGTTTTTTATAAATATTTGTTTATTTTTGCCCTCTAAAATATTTTATATACAGGGTATTCCAAGATTCATCCAGAAAAATAATTAAAAACCTGAAAATATTTAGATTTAGTCTTGCATTGAACAAGTACTTTTTAAAATATGTCATAAACATTCAGAGTAAGGATAATATTTTAAATTTTAGAAATAATCAAATTATTGAAAATTTAAAACATTCCAAATATTTAAACGAAAAATTTTCAAATTTTAGTATCAAAATTTAAAAATATATGTTAATGGTAAAATTAAAATACTTATTTCCAAACCGTTTAATAATTAAAGTTTCGAAATATTTTAGTATTATCAATTTTTTCAGCATTTTCGCTAATTTCCTTAATACTGAATATCTGCAACGTTCTAAGTAACTTTATTAGATAAAATTCTACTTCAAAATATACTGAAAATTGACTCAGCTATTTCAACAATCACACAAATCAAGGTCAAAATACTTCAATTTATATGAAGAAACGAGATTCTCACAATTCGAAAACGGAGATTGTACATTTACCTCTTGAAATCCAAAAAGCTAGAAAAGATGATTAAAAAGTTAAGATTTTTTAAAATATGCATGAGCGGCGACAGGAGGAGGCAAGAGGGGGCAGTTGTCCCTCCTGCAAAATGAGTAAAGATAACAATTTCAAAATAATTACTTGAAGTAGATTATGTAATTTGTTTCAATTCAATCAACATATGACATTTTTATTTCTATTATTTATTTATTTCTATTATATAGCAAAATAAGTAAACCTGACAACATTTAGCAACAGGGGCGTGCGATGAGTTTTGATACAGGGGAAGCAGTTTGTGATATAGAGTGATGGGTAGCGCGAGGCCCCGAGCGAAGCGAGGCAAAAAATTATTTTAAGAAAAGGGACGTGGCTTCCGTATACTCATTTTAAAACAAATGTCGAAAGCTTCAAAGTTATGATATCTAGAAAAAAGTACACTTGTAGGACCGCCACTCCTCAATAAACATAAAACATAAAAACACCACAAAAATTAGACAACCCCCGATTCCAAAGCCGAAGCTGCACGGGTGAGGGTTACACTTATGAAAAAAACGCAGACACACAACCATATCCACCGACATTGCCAGCGCCGGTGGCGAGGATTGAACCCGCAGCGAAATAGAGAGTTTGTTAAGTAGTTAACATGCACATACCTACCTATTTACAATGTAGTTTAATCCGCCTCTCCTTTTTTGCGATGTCGGAAATAACTTCGTCGTAAAAGTTTGAATTTTTTGACATCTTCACAAAGTCACTTTCTATTGTTAACAGGGACAATTTTGAAAGCCGCTCTTCACTGGTTAAATTTCTTGAAAAAGTTTTTATTCTCGTGTCCGTTTTGATGATTTTGAAAAAAAGGCAGCCATTCCACTAATACTTGAAAAAAAACACTTTGCACTCTTTAAGACATGCTGCAGATTGAGCTAGAACTAAATTTAATTGATGCGCAAAACAATGTACAAATATTGCATTCTAAAAAGTCTCTTTTACTTTGGCCTGCAGGCCCCCCAATTCACCAGCCATTACAGCGGCCCCATCATAACCTTGGGCGATAAGTTTGGCACCACACTGTAGATCATCGACTATCTGACAAACTATAGTATATAAAGCTGCGGCCGTTCATGGCGTTGCTACGTCTAAAAATCCTAAAAAGCGCTCTTGGAATTTCCCATTTGGATTTATGTAGCGTACTACGATTGACAACTGACTAATATTCGTAATATCGGTTGTTTCATCTAACATAACTGCAACAAAAGGAGCTTTTTTATTTCTTGCTTGATCTTTTCTAAAGCAATATTGCTCATCGACTGAATCAAATCATTTTGAATATGATTTGATGTACCGCGAAATATCGTGGAGTGTTCCAGATGGTTACTTAAATTGTATCGTATTTTGCTAATAAATCAACTAAATTGATAAAATTGCCCCTATTAGCAACGCTTCGAGATTCAGTATGACCTCTAAAACTAAGTTCATTTTCGCCGAGAAAACAAACAATATCAATAAGTCCTTTTAACACTTTCTTTCAACTGCTGATCTAATGAATGCTCAATTCGTGATTTTCCAAATGTTTATTCTTTTAGCACCGCTCCCAAATGAGTTTCACACTTAGCATGCCTTTTTGTCACTCTGTGAATGTTGTTAAAATCTGAAAAGCCATTTTTATTCCAAACACCTTTTTCATTTGTGAACAGTACACATGGCCAACAAAACAATTTACACAAATTTTCACAACCCCTTAACTACTTATTAGCACTGTACACTTCAATATTAAAGTACCTATAGCATGATTTAACTTTCGTTTTTAAGAATTTTAAATCAGGTGTTGGTTTCCCATTTCTAATAATATCCAGTTTATCTTGAAACGAATATGTTGAATATCCCCTTTTCAACAAATTGCACACCACACAAACGCAAATAATATTTTCCACAGTGCTAGAACCAGCTTCCAAATTTAATAAGTAATTCTAAATCTGCGTACACGCGCACTAATATTCAACGTTTTAAAAATCACTTGTCGCCGCACCACAGGTTTAGAAACACCAAAAAAGTTTTTTACAAATATAGCACAAAAGCTGAGAATAATACTAGGAAGATTAATATTAAGTATAATATTAAAATCGATATTAAAATCGAGATTAAAATCTATAAAATAAAACGTATTACGATGCTATACAGCTCAGATATCAAGATTATGAAGTGGGATGGAATGCATTTCAATAAGTTACCTACTTCCCAGAGACAGTTGTCTCTGCTTACATATATCGAAGTTGCGCGAGTTCGTGTTGGCTCGATTAATCGAGTGCGTCATCGTTACGGTTTTAGCGTGCAACATTATCTCAGCTGCATAAAAGCAGGGCCGTATCTATTGAAATTGGGTAAAAGTAAATTTTAATGATTAATATATGTGATAAATAATAATTAGGTTCTATTTATGTGTTTTTTTAAATAATCCCAGGGGAAGCACTGCTTCCCTTGCTTCCATGGACCGACCGCCACTGTTTAGCAACCATGTTTTTCATACTATTGCAACAGGCTCAAACAGATAGACTGCGCGGTCTAATGGGCTGGCTAAAGCAGGCATTGAAGGACAGTGATATATTTATTTACAAAATAGTAATAAATTCTATAAATAATACCTTGGTAATGGTAATGGTGGGGGAGGCTGATGCCTGGCAAGTAGGCCACAGACGGGCCCTTTTTACCAACCCCCAGCTGTCCCCTCAGCCATGTGCTTCTCTTGCTCCCTCATCGAATTTTTCCGACCTTCTGATGATGGTCAGGATGTCACTCATTGTGAGGGAGCTCATCTCCTCCCTTAGAAGCGCCTCAGAACCAAAGATACTGTGTCTCAGGCGCCCAAACGCTTCACATTGTCCCAGGAAGTGGTAAGATGTCTCTTCATCACTCCTGCATCTTGGACATGTAGGGTCTTCCTCAATACCTATCAATGATAGATGCCTCTTAAGTCTGCAGTGGCCTGTCAGAACACCGATTAAGAGATTCAGAGTTTTACGACTCCGTCCCAGCAACCAGGCCGATCTCGATTTGTTCGGCCTCGTCACAAAATCTCGGGTTTGCCTGCAGGCCCTGTTGGTCCTCCAGTGCGTCCTCAGTGTCTCGTGGGCCCACTCATTGAGGGCCGTTGTGACCTGCCTTCTTGAAATACCTAATATAGGCTCAGGCCCGTGACAGGGTTCCTCTGCTCCGAGTCTAGCCAATTCATCGGCCTTCTCGTTGCCTGGAACTCCCATATGTCCCGGGACCAATACCTAATAATACCTTAGTTATCAAAGTCGAAATCCCCTTAAATTTATTTAATTGAAGATTAAATTAAAATACCACCACACACTTCTTGATGATTTACAAATTTGTATCATACTGAAAGAAGCGGTTAAGCTTTCATTGCGATTGCCCACTAGTAAAGAATTTTTATCAAATAAATGAAAATCCTTCTCGAGGCCGTCGTGAATACTATTCGTAGGCCGGTTTCTGGTTTTTGCCTTCATCAGTACGAAGTACGTATATACTATATGCACAATGACTACAAGAGAAAATTTAAAATCGCTAGTATCTACATGAAAGCATAACACAAATGAGTCGAATTCAACTCCATCTACCAGTATCAATCGCAGTGTAATATATATTGAAAAACGTCCGACAAGTGATATCTACTAAAAATTATAATGTGATATATGTGCGTTTCAGAATAAGATTATTTGAGATTTTATGTTACTATAGTTCAGGTTTTTTATTTAAATACCAAAGATTTGGCCTCTATATTTTTTAGAATTAATTTTCGTTCAATTCTTTTCATTCTATTAATTCTTCACTTACCTCATTTAAATTTTAATAGAGTATCTTGAAATGTTTCATTAAAATTTTTAAATAAATAATTATCAGCGTCATTCGATACTGTCAATAATAATTCATGTCATATATTTCAATAATTTCTTCTCATTGACATTGACATTTTTGTAACTAAATTAGATATTTCAAAGGTCAAACTTTACAAAAAATCAAAATTTTCGAAAACTAAAAAAGCGGGGTAATACATTTTTCTTCTAATAACGAAAAAAAAATAGTTTGCAAAGATTTTACTAATTGTCTAGAAGGAATCCGGGGAGGCTGCGCATTTTTTGTAACTTTTTTCCCATTTTTTTTTAATTTTTTTTTCTGCAAAACTTCTTCCATGCTTCAATACTGAAATATGATACAACCTAAATCCACCAGCCGCCGCTGCCATGAGCTAATTTTTGTAAATCCTCTTGTAGAACAAGACAATTGTCTAAATTATCAATGGCAGAGTATAACTTGCAATCATCAGCATACAGCAGAGTACTACATCGTAATTCCAAGCTAATGTCATTTATGAATATTATGAATAATAGAGGTCCGAGGACGGACCCCTGAGGAACGCCTGGGGTTGCTGTTATTTCGATAGACTTGAAACCACGGTATTGCACAGTAAGTTTCCTGTCATACGGGTAAGAAAAGAAAAAGTTTATAAAAGCTTCGGTAAGTTCGAAATTGAACATTGTTTGCAATAGAATACCGTGATCAAATGTGTCGAAGGCTTTAGAGAAATCAGTATAGATAACATCAACCTGGCCACCACAGTCAAGTGTCTCTGCTATACATTGAGTTATGCACGTCAGATTCGTAGTTGTGGACCTGCCAGATACAAACCCATGCTGGATAATGAAAATTTGGGATTGGACGTGGAAAAATAATATATTATAAATTACAGTCTCAAATAATTTACTGAGGTAACATAGAATTATAACAGGCGTGTAGTTCTCAATAGCGGATTTGTCGCCTTTTTTTGTAAATGGGACATATCTTAGCTTTTTCCATAAATCGGGGAAAATTCCAGTTTGAAGCAACAAATTGAAAATAATTGACAAACGTAATGTGAACAAAATAGCACATCCGGACCAGTAGTTAATTTCGGTTTGACTTTTTGAGTGCTTTTAATAAATCTTCCTCATACATTTTGGGAACAGGAAGTTGTGGCAAGTTAATATTTATGTAAGTGTCGGCTATATTAAAATTTGTAGGAGTAGTGAAGAACGATTGAAAAAATGAGGCAAATCCATCCAGTATATCTTGGGGATCACTAATAAGGACATTATTGTGAGACATTTGGGGAACAGTAGTAGAATTTCTCATATTGTTAATATAAGATCAAAATCTGTTTGGGTTAGAATTAACCTGTATTTCAATATTCTTAAGATAATTTTTATGCACAGCATCTGTTTCATTTTCAATCATTTTCCTTAATGATTTAAAATTTACATGAGCTTTGTCATCACCATTTTCTTTGTAAATACGCCATAAACGTAATTTTTGTTTGATGTCTTTAATTATTCCATGACTGTACCAAGGGGGGTAGGAATTGTTAACAGGAGTAGTTCTGGGAACACTTTTGCAAAAACAGTGTCTAGTTCTTTTTACATATAAAGAGTAGCATCATTTGCATTACTGAAGGATCCCAGACTGATCCAATCTATGTTACATAAGTCGTTATATAGTTTAGGAAAGTCTGCCTTTTTAAAGTTGTATCTTGGTACCGATTTACTACAAAATTTTAAACTCTCAGAGTTAATTTTAAAAGTAGTTTCTAATGAGGGGTGATGTTCATCTTAAGGTAATAAAAAGTTTTCAGATTTTCCAACCTGTACTCTAGATCTACTTAGAACTAAGTCCAGAATACGATTATTAGAATTTAAAACTGCGTTACATTGCTTTAGACCCATAAATTTGCTAAAGTTAACGAATACTGTAATGCGTTTATTAATGTATTGAGGGCTGTCCAAATGATTTATGTACTTCGGTATATTAAAGTCATCCAATATAATCAGTTCATCTTGGTAGATTTGTTAGACACTCAAATCTTATCTCTTATCTTAAACTATTTTCGAGATATCTATGATTAGTGTTTAACCTACTTTGGCTGAGGATTTTTTAGATATATCATAATTATGATTATACGTGCCTGATTTTACCGATTATTTCGTCTGCCCAATGTAACCAACCCCACACTGGAACGGGATCTTATAAACAACATTAGATGTTAGTTCTTTTGGACACTTATTCTTATTCTATTACATAAAGAAGCTAAGGAATTATTGTTATAAAATACAATACTTGTTTGTTCATCATTTAGCATAATATTTAAATTTGATGACAATCCTATAACAAAAGATATTTTGAAATATGTATTTCTTATTGTTATGTGACGAATTAACATTGCATGGACTTGCGGATGTTCATTATCTGCATTATAATTAAATATACAATTTATTAATTTGGAAGGATAATTACTGTTCGTTAAAAGATTTTTGGCAATGGTTATATTCTCTATTAAAAACTTTTCATCACATAATTTAAACAATTTATGTTCAAATGATTTTATAATAGCTATTTTTTGTTGTAATGGGATGGTTTGAAGAGAAATTTGATACTCTATTTAAATTTGTAAATTCTGAAGAAGATCAATATGATCGATATCAGTCAATTTTAATATACATATCTGTTATTGTCCAAATTATTACCCACTAATTTTGTCGTCATATATTAATAATTTATCTTCATGAATCACCAAATAGCAATAATTCCATCAATCAATAGTGCTAAATACATGTTTTTATTTGTTTTATTTGTTTTTACTAATGTATCACCTTTACGACATGTGTGGTATTGAATCTTTAATAAACGGTGGCCTAATGGAAATAGTTCGTCCGGGTTAATGCCATTTTGACTCAAGTTTAGACAAAACGCTTGAACACGATACCCCCCCAAATTTCAAATGGCAAGAGGTGTCAAGTGATACATCATTTTAAAGTCTGTTAAATTTTCTTTACAACGGCATTTTGCTTTTCAAAATTGACCAATTTTTTTTGGGTTCCATCGAGCCCTTCCTGGTACACCAATTCCACTGATATTCAATAGGGTTCTTCCTTGGACCCCTTCAGATATTATATGTAAGTTTTAAATTTCTACGTTGAGAAAAGGACAGTCACAACAATGCAATGACCAGTGACTCACAGACATACAGACTCACAGATACACGGCATGGCAGTTCGCATAATATTTCTATTTTCGGGTCTCAAAACGTTCAATTTCATCGTAATCTAGAATTTTATTGTTTTCACAATGCTATCTATAAATAGATGAGAAAGTAAAACTAAGGATTTTAGCATCTTTTTTATTCATTTTGTCTTTAGATTTCACAGTTATATTTCTCTATTTGTTCAAATCAAGATATAGTTTAAAATATGTGACGATTTTCTGTTTAACATAATGCTTCTGTAAACTTACACCCACTATGGATTTCACCTCATATAACCGTCTTTTGTTCGACTATGTTTATTTAAATATCCAAGGGAATATATCGAGGCAGTTAACATTTCGCACTTGGAGCGTATAAACCTTCTTGGTAAGCATCGCTGTATAAAGAAGAATAGCATTTCTCAGAGATTGCAATTTAATTTTAACACAAGTTGTAGAATCCGATAAAAGATTTCTATGTCCAATTAGCGTGAATATCGTCCTCTGAAATAAGCGAATTTAAATTCAAACTGATGAACCCGTCTACGTGGATCATTAAAGGCTCTTTGATCTAGATCAATATAGAAAAGGTAAGCGAATAAAAATATGTAATTAAACTACCAATGCCGTATTGGGAAATCATAAAACACATTTCAGAAAGCAATTTGTATCATTAATTAACAAATTAACATTTAAATTATTAATAGTCCACATTCCTACCTGCAATAAATTACAACGGAGAGCTACCTGATCTTGTTATTTTACTGCGTTCGCTGGTACTTTGTAAGTCGCTGCTGTTTCGAAAAGTAATTACGTCTCTATAAATTACCTTTCCAATTTTTTTATTTATATCCTTTACCGTGTGAATTTCTTTGTTGGATGTGACACCACGGATTCATTGGTGGCTATAAAAGGACAAAGGTACACTACTGGTGGTTTTTTCTAGAACGGGAAAATGTAGGTTTCTATGTAAGCACTTTTGGAGCTAATGTTATTGGGTAAGTTGCGTTATTAAAAATAATCTATCTGGTAACATTCCATAAAATATGTCGACACCAACATAAACATATCATTACGTCAGAAATATAGCCAAACTTCAAAGACAGTATTAGATTTAGTTGGAAAATAGTGCACTAAGAAGTACTCTAGGAAAATTATGTTTCTTTATATACAGGGATCCGCGGCATAGACTATACAATTTAAAATTGCTCTAAAATCAATACATATTTTTAGACGTAAGACGTTTCTATCCATTAATTAAAGCATGCTTTGAAGTTTCTTTGACAGTTGTCAAAATGAATGACCAACGAATTTTTTGTGTTGAAGATTTTATCAAAAATAATAGTATTATTCAAGTGCAATGTGATTTTAGAAGAACTTTTGGCGTGAAAAATGTTCCGTCGCGTCCAACAATTGTGCTCAGAAAATGGCGACCTGGAGGATCCGTTGTCAACACTAAACATTCAGGTCGTCCGCGATCACTAAACACGCAAGAAAATCAAAGGCGAGTTCGTGATGCAATTACAGCAAGTCCAACAAGACCAATTAAGTAACATGCCCAAGTCCTGGGTATATCCGATAGAAGTATTCGGAGATTGCTTCTAACATGAAATTTCACCCTTACAAAATTGTAACTGTGCAAAAACTAAGTAATCGAGACAAACTAAGTCGAATAGAGTTCTGCGTAAGATTCCAAGAATTACGACAACAGCATCCAGACATTGAACACCGTCTATTTATGTCCGATGAAGCTCATTTTTATTTGGACGAATTTGTTAACAAACAAAATTGTCGACACTGGGCCACAGAAAATCCACTTGAACTCCATCAACGACCTCTACATTCGCAAAGGGTTACTGTTTGATGTGCTTTATCTTCAACGAGAATAATTGGGCCATATTTTTTTGAGGAAGATGAACGTGCAGTGATTGTTACGTCTAGCAGATATGCAGATATGATAAGAACATTTTTTGAGCCTGAGCTTCATGATGACGAACGCCAGTATTGGTTTCAACAGGACGGTGCTGCCAGTCATACCGCAGATGTAAGTTTAACTGCCTGTAGATAACTTTTTCCTACACGTCTAATCTTACGCGCCGTGGTAACATAAACTGGCTCGCCAGATCACCCGATTTGACTACACCCGATTATTTTTTGTGGGGTTTTCTCAAAAGTCAGGTATTTCGACAAAAGCCACGAAACATTGCCCAATTAAAAGAAGCGATTCGAGACGAAATTCATGGAATTCCTGGCGCGGTGTTACGAGCTGTAATGAATAATTTTGTTCATCGGTTAGAAGAGTGTATGGAGATTGAAGGGGGCAATTTAACCCACACAATTTTTTTCTGAAAAATAACTTCTTTTCTTCTTTTTCGTTGTAAAATTCTTTGTTAAATGTTGTTACCTTCGCAAATAAAATATTTATTTCCAGTTTAAATTATAAAGTGAATTCTGCGGATCCAATATTTTGACAACTGTCAAAGAAACTCCATAGCATGCTTTATTTAATGGATAGAAACGTCTTACGTTTAAAAAATGTATATTGATTTTAGAGCAATTTTAAATTGTAGAGTATATTCTGCCGATTCCTGTATTACATTATACATGATTTTTTTTCTTTTAAGCTTGAATAAAAGTCTAAATTGCTTACATTACATAAAATTAAACTTTTTAATAACAATGAAATGGAAACTGACGGACGCCACCAAACATGGTTTTGGTTTAAGCCTGAAGTGAAGAAACACCGAAACACTGAATATGTTACATGACGCAGATTTCGCCAGTTAGGTTGGCATTATCTGGAAATGACTAAAACTGTTTTAATCGTCTCCAGATGATTCCGAATTGGTTGACCAAATGACGTCGAGTATATTATTCATTGTTTTGATGTTTGTAAAAATTATTAAATTAAAGCAGTTGGTAAATGTTTTCTTCTAACTTGTTTTAAACAATGTTAAATTAATCTTAATTTTTTTTCTACATACCTTTAATTTATTGCAGAAATCATATTAGTTTTAGATACATAATCCAAAACAAAATATTTTTTTAACATTTTTATTTTTTAAGTAATGCCATTGAAATAGTTGATTGAGGAAGCCGTTACTATGTGGTAGTTCATTATCACAGGAAAACGAGTAAAACACTACTATGTTTTTTACCACTATATTTGCACAGAATTGTGACTGCAGTTTCGACAGTTACGTCATTATCAAACAATGATTCAGATACGAATGAGATACATAGCATATTGTTAACCTTAATATTAAACAGGCAGGTAAATCTCTTCTTGTTAATTTAATAATAAATAATTATGAGGTTTTCCGGACATGAATGAAGGCGGTATTTTTCCAGGAAGGGTCCGAGGGTTAGTTTCTTTTTTGCGGCGGTGATGTATCTCATTCGTATCTGAATCATTCTTTGATAATGACGTAACTGTCGAAACTGCAGTCACAATTCTGTGCAAATATAGTGGTAAAAAACATAGTAGTGTTTTACTCGTTTTCCTGTGATAATGCCATTGAAGTTGATTACGAAAATCCTTTTTTTTTTTAAGTATAGACCTTTTTTTATTATTTTGTACTTATTTGATAATCAAGCTATCATGGATTACATAAATGTTTTTTTTTTTGAAAAGCAGCCAAATCCAAAAGGTCGTTCAAATCAAACATAACCAAATTTTCATGCAGTTAATAAACGTATTTTTTAACCTCAATTCAGTTTTTAAAAGGCATATTTCTAATTATTTTCTAATTACGAAAAAAATATCATCTAAACTGATAACGAACAATTTTCTATTTTTTGGACGTAAATGATCTAATCTTGCAGTAAAGTTATCTTAAGTACAAGAAACATTTGTGAAATATAGTGGTATTAATTCTTATGAAATTTCAGTGAAATCTTGGTTTACTCAAGGATCAAATCTGGGGCCGCTTCTATTTCATTTATTTAAAACTGCCGTTGTAAAATAAATTACTCCCAAATAAGTACATCATATACTGCATCTCACATGTTTTTAAATTAGAGTAGACATTGATATCGATGGTGCAGCGTACACATGTGGTAAATGCATTTTTGTGCGAAAATGGGTTAAAATGCAAACACCATTGATATAGTTTCTATTAGGTTGATTTTATCATTTCGTTCGACAATGATTTAATTTTTGATAAACATATTGAAAACTTTGCAGTAACACACATAAAAGTCGGTCGCGTCTATTAAGTATTTCTTCATCATCATATTCAATTTGACATGAAATAAATTACCAATGTCCAATGTCCTGGACATCAGAAAATTTTTAATTGCCATCTGATTAATATCAAAAATAGGAAAATATTAATTAATGTCAATTAAAACTATATATATTTTGGCCATGAATTCTCAGTTTAAAGAATTTTAAAATTAACGCATATTTTATTAAAATATATGCACAGGGTTATTCATTATGAATTACCCACCCCTTAACATCGTTATTGTTGCCTATAGAAAAAAAAATTAAATAAAAGTTGTGTGGTTATGACTGAATTTTGTTAAAATGCTATCAAAAGTACAGTATCGTGCAGATTTCAGGGGATACAAAAAAATAATATGATAATAGGATACCCTGTATATTAATAAATTTTTGGAATGATCCTTTGTTCCTGATTTCAAAAATATACCATATGTTACCCCTACCATATACCTTTTTTTGAGTTATTAAATGTCGAATATCTTATTTAAACTAGTTACTGTAAATATGGAAAAGTTAACATTATTAAAGTGAGCTATGAAAATAACAACAATGTTTCATAAGTGGCATTTCTTTAATGAAATATTCAAAATGGTTTACAGTGAGAAAGAAAAAAACCAAATATTTATGCAAAATAGATAACAAAGATTTATTTAGAAAATTTAAATATAAATAAATGATAACTCATAAAAGATGTTCAATGTGTGCACCATTATTGTCAATGCGTAATTGATAACGTCTTCTTATATTTATAATTGCACCGGATATGGCTTCATTATTTACAATCAGATTGTTTATTTCAAGTCGAAACCCCCAAAAAAAAATGAAGCCATAGGGGCCAAATCCGGACTGTTAGGTGGCCATTTAATAGGTCCATTATTCCCTATCCATATTGGGAATACATTATTCAAATGATCTCGAACGGGTAGGACACTATGCGGAGTTGCCCCATCCTGCATCCAAATCTGCAAAAGAATATTTTCTGCCTCTGGGACAATTATTTCCAAATGGTAATTCCAGTTATAGTATAATCATAAAATATAGGCCCAACAATTTTGTTTCTGAAAATTCCACACCAAACGCTAACAGTTTCTCTTCCTGCTTTTTTTTATTTGTTTTAGCGATCTTTTTCTGTTGTGCTTGTTTTCCCACGACCTTCGATTTTTTTCTATTAAAAACTCCTGCCGTAGAAATTGATGATTCATCAGTCCATAATATTTTAGTAAAAAATCGAGATTTTCATCCAACTCTTGAATCATCTGACGGCAAAAGGCCAGCCTTTTCCTTTTATGAGCCTCTGTTAAAACTTGTACGGGTAAAATTTTATATGGTCTGTAACTGTTATTTTTTAACGTACGTTGGATTTTGGAATAACTTTTACCTAATTGATCGACTACATTATTTATACTACATTAAAAATTTTCTAAAAAATAATAGAATGTTTCAAAAAAGTCTATTCGCGAATAAATATGGATGGGCTTACCTTCGAAATGAAGCAGTATATCTAGCTGTTCTTCCTGGTTTGCTTGAACTACACGCTTTTTTTCTAGTAAAACTGGAGATATTATTCACCTTTCGGTAAATATTTTTGAACGTATTTTCTGATAGTATTGGACGATTTGGATACAACACCCTATATGCTCTTTTTGCTGCACGTTTATTCTTGTTATTTTGTATGTAATAAGTAAATATTTGGACTTTTTCTTCCTCACTGTTAACCATTATTTCATTAAAGAAATTTCACTTACCAAACATAATATTTGTCATTTCATAGCTAACTTTAATAATGTTAACTTTTCCACATTTATAATAACTGGTTTAACTTAGATATTCGACGTTTAATAACTAAAAAGTGGTATATGGTAGGGGTAACATATGGTACATTTTTGAAATCAGGAACAAAGGATCATTCAAAAAATTTAATAATATACAGGGTATCCTATTTAAAAAAAATATTATTTTTTTTGTATCCCCTGAAATCTGCACGCTACTGTACTTTTCATAACATTTTAACAAAATTTAGTTATAACCACTCAACTTTTATTTAAAACTTTTTTTCCATAGGTAAAAATAACGATAATAAGGGGTGGGTAATTTATAATGAATAACCCTGTACACATAAAGTTCGCAAAATTATGATCTCAATGGTTTTCAAAAAATTCTGAAAACGTTGTAACGGTCCATTCTTTAGATTAATAATTATTAATCTATTAATTTGGACTACATTCCTCATAAACTATATGGATATCATTTGAATTATAAGCTAAATTCCAAATTCGAATAAAAGAACTTTAATAAACCTTATTGTACCATTTAGTGCAACGCTACTGTGCAGTCGAACAGGTTTGGTTACGGCTAGGCTCCGTCGCGCGCATGAAAGAAACATTGGGTGTGTACTTTTTAGCGGGAGAACGTCAGAGCGAGGCCAGTTAACGGCACGGAAATTCGCTATATGTAAAATGCTGCTGATCTGATGTGGTATTTTTGAATTGTTAACTTTGTGAGTAAAGCGCACAAAGTGTGATGCTGATTTATGGAAACGGCCAATGTGGTTGAAGTGCCAAGGCTGTAAGCTGAGCTCAGAAGGAATGAGTAAGAATGTTTCATTATATTGACGACTCGAAGACAAAATAGATATATAAATTCTGCAAATTTAAATTCGAACCCCTACGTACCTAGGCACTACTCATTAACTTGTCAGACTTTGAGTGCTTCGCGAGTGAACAATCAAGTTTTATAAGATTTGTAAATCCACCCCGTGCCTTTACGCAGACGGAAAACTATGAAATTTAAATGAATTCTGTTAAAAAAAAAATACTGTTTATTTAGCGTGAAGTTTTCCTTGCTGTCTCTTAGGGTGGCCACGCACCGGCCGCAACTTTTTGTAGCGCAACGTTTCGCAACATTGCGCAACATTGCACGCTCCAAATTTGCTTTGGAATTAGATGGACCGGGCGCGCACCGCGTGCAACGGTGCCATGCAACGTTTCGCATCGTCTCGCAACAAGAGGGCGATGTTGCGCTGCCGAAGAGGAGTCGTCAGTTTCTTCGCAACATTCGTGGGGTAAAGTACATTTTTAAAAACAAGTGTTATTATAAATGGAGAAAAAGAACTCATTCGGCAATAGTTGAAAAATTGTTCGGGTTCTTTTCTTAACTCACGAATGAAATCAGGGATATTCCTTTTTTGGTTAATCGGGTGAACCCAAAATCTATTTTTCTTTTGTTCATCCAATAGCTCTAAAAATTGCCACAATAAAATAGTCGTCTCTGTTTGCCTGTCCATTCTGTCTGTTCAAAATCTGTGATGAGTTTGGGGGAGCGTTAAAATCTGACCAAAAAGCACTTGTCACTGGACGATGCTTATGAATAAACTGAATTTATTACCTGTTGCGACCCAAATGTTGCATATAGAAAATAGATCGACTTTATTGCATTATTTCGTTGCGCAACAAAAAAGTTGCGAAACGTTGCGTTACAAAAAGTTGCGGCCGGTGCGTATACAACCTTATGCATAGACAAATACGGTTGAAAAAGAACTGGCAGTCTTTCTCTAAAACGGCGAAGGTGCCAATATCAATAAGTAAGTACAAAAAATTCAATATTAACAAAATAAAATGAAACAGTATGAAAACTTTTTAGATGGGCTAGATGCACCATATTTTTATAATCCATTAAGTGCTGGAAAATGCAAAATAACCATTAATCAGATACAGCTAATTCAAGCCATAGTCTGCTGGTAGCAATTAAACGCCATAAATATGTTAAAACCATTTCTGTAATTACTTACAGATTAAATATCAGTTTTATGTACAAGTGGTGACATTTTATTGCGCCTTTTAGTCTCCGAGTGCTCTAAATAATTTTCAATGTGCGATAAAGCTAATTAATTAAATTCTGCGAAACATTTTCGTTTATTTTTATTAGACAGCATTCGATTCAAAACAATGGCCACTGCTATTGTAAACGAGGCTTCCATATCGTTTCTTTCTTGCTCGTCGACCACTTCTTCACGTTAAACGAAGGAAACCAAAAAGACGTAGAGACAGCACCGTTTGAGATCGAACAATTCTTAGAAATAATTTCACAAATTGCAGTCGACTTCTTTAATTTACGTAAACTAGTTGCTGAGAGCTACGACTAACTCACAAGCAGCCATCCTGTTCCAACTTATTGATCAACTGTGGTTAGTGTGTCGCAGATGGGGCTTCTTCTCCGGGGAAGGGTAGTAGCTAGATGTAATTATTATTCAATATACAACACGTCTTTTAATTGGTTGTTATCTTAGCTTGTTCTCTGTTCCTTTTTAGCCTTTACCCTTTCACTCAGTCAGTACACTCAATAAAGCAAGTTTTTGCCTGAAGAAAGTTTTTAATGTTCACTAATTAATTATATTGTAACTTTTAATAGTGGTAAGATGGTGGCAAATTGATGGAACCTCTTAGATAAACGTTGTTTATTTTTTATGTATATTTTTTGCCACTGTCGAATTAAATTTACCGTTAGTAATTAGTTCTACAGGCGTGCTATAGTTTTTGTTAGCACATTGTTGGCACTAACAACGTTGCTAATCTATTTTTCCCATTGGTTAAAGTGATTATTTTAATCAAAGATACTTTTGTTAAAATTAATATTCAGAAAAAAGTATTATAAAATTTAATAACACGGTATGTTCAGGGCGTCCCAAATTTGCCGTGATTGCAGTGTACCAAGTATCAAGGTCACGTCATATTGATGCACTTTTCGGTTATGTTTTAGACGTATGTAGGTGATAAAAACGGATGACGTTAAGGTCGTCTAATGTACTCTATATGACTTCGAAGTGTCACAACCTCAAGACGTCAATAGAATGGCGTAAAAATGATAATCAGTTGTATGGACCAGCTACTCTCTTATAAATAGCACGACACAATACCTCAAAGAAATGTTTTGTGACGTCAAATTCTGCACTTAACGTAATATAACGTTAATTGACATGCATACGACATTACGTCATTATTAGGGATGGGTGATATATCGATAACTGTTATAAATAACTAGTTACTGGGTGGTTACCATTTGATACTAAATACCACATGGAATTTACCAGTTACTGGTTATTGGTTATCAGAGACAACCGAATAAAATTTAATCGTTTCTCTATGCTGGTTATCTAGCTGCATTCAGCGTACCGATTACCGATACTTATGTTCTATCACATTCTGTACCTCATTTACGTATGTGATACTATTCTACAATATTTGTTTTAAGAGAATATTTAATTTTTATTTTTGAAGTTTTGTTTATTAATTGCTTTAAGAGAAATTATTTTTGTTATTTTATTCTGAGAAAACTTGAATAGTTTCTATGTTTCGTTCGATGTTATGTAATTATTTTAGCAAAATATTTCTAACCTGTTTTTAATTCATTTATTAATTATTTGGAAGTTTCCCGTTTTTATTTCACGTTCTTCATCACGTACCCTTTAAGTCTGTTTTGAAATTAAATTTACCAATTACCAATTTGTAGTACCAATTTCTAAAAGTGACGAAATTCAGATGCTACGTATTGGGTAACTGTTTGAACCAATTACTAATTCATTTTTCACTTAGAACCACGTTAACTGAACATAATATTGTACGTATGTATATTCAGAATTCAGTTAACAATCAGGAGTCACGGGCCGATATTGTATGGAAATATTTGTAACTAGCTTGTAATATTGGAGTAATGTTTTAGGGTGACTCTAGTTATTCGCAAAGAGTTTTCATTTTGCAGAAAAGAGTAAAAAGAGTTCTTGCAGGCGTCCATTACCTTGAGAACCGTAAGCCTCTGTTCATTAGACTAAATATTATATCATTGCCTAATCTATATATTTTGAAGAGCCTACTGGAAATACATAGTAAAAAAGTCAACTGCAGACACACTCCGATATTCATGCCCATAATACTAGGTATAAAAATAGTCTTTATATCCTAAATACAGGTTGTCTAAATTTAAAAATATTTCCTTAAACTTCAGTTTATACAATTAATTGGAAAATTCTGAATAATACACAGTCAAAACCAAAATTAAATCATTTTTGTTGTACAACTGTTTTTATACCACAGAAGAAAATGTTAATGTAAATGTACTATGATTTTTAATTGTTATTTTTTTATGTTTTGTTCGTTTTATAACATTTATACATGTTGCTGTTTTACATGTAGGGGAAAGGGGGTAAGATGACGAAGTGGGTAAGATGACGAATCTGTTATTTTGTGCACTGCTGAACAGATCGCAGGTCCGTTGCCGTGTCACCAGAGACACCTAGTGGCCGTCCATTTGACTCACGGATAGCCATTGGCTTCTATTAGTTAGTTCGTCTGTTAGTGAGGAAAGAGTGTGTTCGTATGCGCTTGATGTAATATTTTTGGATCATCTCGTAAGGATTAGCGTACCAGAAGTAAGTACAATTAATATTTCAGTATGGTAATCTTAAAGTACGCTTCTTGCTTGATACACTCATGTGTCTTTAAGTTGTTTTCTGATGAGCACATGTTTTGGGAAAAAATTTAATATCAAAATGGCGGTTGGGGGTAAGATGACGAATGTTAATGGGGACAAGATGACGAATTCGTCGTCTTACCCCAGGGTATTTTATTAAATAGTTCTGACATACAGAATTAAGTTCATTGTTTTCATAAAAAATTCATGGGTTCTAATGCTAATTTATTTTTGTATTGCAATTTGTCTAATGACATTCTTATCTTTTGCCAAAGGTTCAGTTGCCTAATCGCTGCGTGAAATGCCTCGAAACTACGTCAGAAAAACGAACAGGCAAAGTTGGGACAAGGAAAATATGAAGAAAGCCATCTCGGAGGTGGTGAATAATCGTTCTAGTGTTAATGCTGCTGCAAAGAAATACGACATACCGGAGCCTACTTTAAGGAGATATTTGAAGAAAGGGGATCGCACCAGAGAGCTTGAGGAACATGAATTCCCCGTAAATGCAGGGAGGTATAAAAAAACCTTCTCAACCGAACAGATAGAAGAGCTTAAGCAATACATAGTTGATATTGATAGAAGAGCCTTTGGGCTTACAAAATCTCAGTTCGGCCGTTTATGTTTTGATTTTGCTGAAAGTAAAGGCATTACCCACAAATTCAACAAAGAAAAGAGAGCTGCTGGGAGAGATTTCATTGAAGCATTTATGAAAGAAAGCAAACTCACACTGAGGAAGCCTGAAGCAACTTCAGTTGCACGATTAATGGCGTTCAACAAAATCAGTGTTGGCAAATTCTTTGATGTATTAAAGGATTTGAGAATCGCACATTCTTTTCAAGCTGCAAACATATATAATGCAGATGAAACAGGATTTTCAACAGTACCAACGAGGACTCCAAAGGTGATTTCACCGATCGGAAATCGTAGAGTAATAAAGTTGAAATCTGCTGAACGAGGTACCACAGTCACTAGCGTGTGCACCATAAGTGCTGCTGGAAATTTTGTTCCCCCTTTCTTCATTTTTCCTAGAAAGAGGATGAATCCTTCATTTATGGTTGGCGCACCTCCAGGTTCAGAAGGAGTTGCACATGAATCTGGTTGGATGACTGCTGAAAAGTTTATAAATTATTTGCATCACTTTGCAAAATTTGCTCATCCCAGGAAAGACAACCCTGTTCTCATGATTATGGATAACCATGCTTCACATGTAACCTTGGAGGCAATTCAGTACTGTAGAGATAACTTAATTTTTTTGCTTGGGTTACCAGCTCATACTAGCCATAAACTACAACCATTAGATGTGGCCTTTTATAGCCCATTGAAAAATGCATATAATTCATGTTGTGATGCTTTTATGGTCAACAACCCCGGCTGTACCATATCAATTAGGGAGTTAGCTAGCATAGCCGGCAAAGCATACCTTCAGGTAGCCAATGCAAGAACGGCTATAAAAGCCTTTGAAGCTACAGGGATTGAGCCTTTCAACCAAGCCATATTTAATGAAGAAGATTTTGCACCTGCTCAAACCACAGATATGCCTATTGAAACGGTTGAAAGCGATGCTTTTCCAACGTCTGCTGAGCCTCAAGTAATTAGGTCAACAGACATATCTAGTGAATTGGTTGAAAATGTCACTGTTTCAACGTCTGCTGACTCTCAAGCAATTACGTCGACAGACACACCTAGTGAACTGGTTGTGACTGTTTCAACATCTGCTGAGCCTCAACCGACTTCATCAGGCTTACCACCACTGCCAACAGCTCGAACAAACACATCAAGAAGACCAAGAAAAAAATTACCTTCCATGCATCTTACGAGCACACCAGTAAAAGAAGCTTTGGTGGAGAGAAAAATGGAAAAGGATGAAAAGGAAGAGAAGCGCAAACAGAGGCTGATGAATAAAGATAAAAAAAAAACCAAAACACAGAAAATGAAAAAAGTAGTTCAACAAAAAAAGAAAAAAACAGTGCGTCAAGTATTCTCCTCATCTGACGATTCAGATTCAATTGAAGTGCAATACGTAAACACTGATGATGATATTGACCCTGAAAACGAGGAAGAACAAGACTGCATAATCTGTGGTGAACAAGGTAAAAATGAATTGTGGTATCAGTGTGTCAACTGTAAGCTTTGGGCTCATGCTGCGTGTAGTGGGTGGGATGAAAATGAAGCCAAACACTGTCCGTGGAAATGCGATTTTTGTATGTAGAGCATGATTTAGCTCATAAGCACCCTAATATTTTGTGCAATTTTATTTTTTTTTTTTGAAATTCAGTTTAATGAAAATATGAGGTTTATGTTATTTGAGAAAGATGGTAGGATTTTCCTACATTTTAACTATTGCTGTTTTAAGTCACTGAAAATTTTATCTGTGAATTATTCATTACATAATAAATAAATTAATCATAAAAATGTTAGTTCGTCATCTTACCCACCCACATTCGTCGTCTTACCCTCAGAAGCGGGTAAGATGACGAAATTTACAATTTTCAAATCCACCTAAATTATCAATATTTAATTAGAACCCTGATTTTTTTCAATTTTACATGGTTAAAGTAAAGGGTTGGTTGGACCAAGAAACGGAACGCCATCCATTATTTCCAAAAAATAAGGCTGGAGACGACTTTAGAAGCTTACGTTCGTCATCTTGCCCCCCTTTCCCCTACGTATTTCTGTAATTGCACTGGTGTGCATAAAATGTGCTTTTACTTGTATAGAATTATAGAATTATATACTACGATTTTTAATTGCTTTCATTTACATGTTGTACGTTTTATATACATTTTTTGTTTTACATGCGTCCATATTTCTGTAATTGCACTGGTGTGCATGAAATGTGTTTGTACTTTTATAGTGTTGTGCTTTTATAATGTGACTATGTGTGATTACTTTGTATATGTATGGGTAATATGTGTATATATGTATGTATATATATATATAATTATATATATATATATATATATATATATATATATATATATATATATATATATATATATATATATATATATATATTTTATTGTACCTACTTTCATGAACTCATATTATTTTAGTACTATTTTTATCATTGTGTTTGTTTACAAGCAAAATTTTATACTGTTCCATGTAATCTGACTTGCCACAAATGTAAAACTTTATGTAAAATGGTCAAAAAAAATATCTATCTATCTATCTATACAGGGTATCTCACACCAGGAACTGCACAGGAAGTGCCAGATGCTTGTAATTATTTTAGTTAGATTGGCCATACTGCCGTTAGTAGCTCCCTAAATTTTAAAATTTTTCTGGTGCGTACTTTTCCCTACATCGATCGATGCAATTCCTGGTGAGACACCCTATGAAGTAAAAAGGTGATGTTGATATGAAGTTATCCTAGTTACGTCTTAGATACATCTAAAACATGTCGAAATGAGAACTCCAATGTTTTGTTCATATCATCGCCGACCAATAAATATCGAAAAGGAACGTCTTTATGACGGTCCCATGTTACCTGGAGAATCTTTCTTAATGTCATCCTCTGTGTCTAATTGTGTTAGAGTTATAAAGTAAAATCGGAATTTCTCCGAAAATAATTTGAGGCAATATCTCGGAAGTGATAGTAATATTTGCGTAAAATCCAGTGCTGCAGTCAGAATTTGTTTGCCTTATATATATTTTTTTATTTTTGATATAAAATTCACTTTCTTAGACAGTTATAGCACCATGGAGTGCAAAATGTCAAATGCTTTGCAAAAATATATCATTTGATGTAGTTATTGAATTGCCTCCTCGGTCATCTGACCTTATATCATTGGATTCTTTCTGTTGTGGGTTTTATCAAAAATTAAATTCTAAATTCAACAATACACAACGTTCAAAGCTAACGATAATTTCAATAGGTATTTAAAAGTTATTTATTATTTTATAGTTACAATTAATCGTAATAATTTCGTTTGCTTGAACGTATTGTTAGAATATTTTGTAATAGTAAGACAGCAAAGTTTTTAATTTTTAAAATGTTTCTTTATTATTCATTATTTAAAATGTAATTTGACAATACCACATTTCCACATTCACTAAAACATTCTGTAATTTAATTGTTGATAACTTATTTATATTTTCTGCGGTATTTATACGTTACACACCACAAGACCCTCTGCATTTAAATGAAACTAAATAAATTACGAATATCACACAAACCTCCTTTCTTTCTAGAATGTGGAGGAAATATTTACATGACTTACTTCCTTGTTTAATTTTTATTACCCAGATCGATTTTTCAGAAAAATGTAAGTCAATTACGGGAAAATATGAAAGGTATTGTATGTAGCCTACTACATTAACAATTTTACCGCAGCTATGGTAAAACATTTGTTAAAATTTAATTTCATACATAAATGTGTCAAACTATATATTTTTGGGAAGCATTTGAAATTCTGCATACTGCTGTGCTATAATCAGGTAGAGTTTATATTTAAAAAAGTGAAATGTATGTCATATCACGAAAACTATAACACATTAGAAAATTTTGATTATTTCAAATCAAAATTACTGCAAAATTTGAAGCTATCAAACCATGTTTTTTTTTAATTCTCTACGTGTGAAGTAGCTCCATTGAGGAAATTGTATAGTGGAAGAGTGGGAGATATATCTTTTTTTTTAACCATCTGGGAAATTAATTGTTTTTGGTCAATTTTTTTGAGCGGAAAACATATATTTACTGACCCAGCCTAGTATGGTGAGCGGTAACAGTTCTTTTATTATACCTCTCTGATAATTTCATGTTTCAATTTAGAATAGAGAAAGTCCATCTTTTCAGTGCGCCGGCGCAAGAAATATTTTTTCGTGCGCTAACTTTCAGCACCACAACAGCAATTAATTCAGTTAGGAAATAAGCATAATATACTATAAAATAATATAAATTTAATTAACATCACTTTGTGTTGCATTTGGCATCATTAAATTGTTAAATTTTAACCTAAATATTATAATTATTAAGTCAATATTTGTTTTTTTCTTATGACATTACCTGTCATAAATATAGTTTGTTGTTTGGATCTTTGCGCATATATCAAATTAGGTACGACTTATCGTGTACTACTATATTGCAGTAAGGTGTTTATAGAATCAACAAATACTATGATAATTTTAAATAAAACGTCCTGTACTCGCCATTGCTCAAAAGTAGAGTTGACCTTTCTATTTATTTTTGATTATTTGATTCATACGGCTACCAATTGAGACGCGCAAAGATCCAAACAACAAACTATATATTGGAGCTGCCTACTTTATCAATCATAATAAAATATGCCATTGAAATTTCTTTGGCAACACTTGTTTGGTACGGCACTGTATTTGACATTTATTTGCAAATTTTGCTCTTATTTATTTTTATATGTTCTTGTTTTCAGAGAGGTATAATGAAAATTATCGTTCATTACACGTCCATAAACTGATTTTCCCGTGCTTGTATGACTTCCGTGTTCGGGCATTTGTCATACGCGCACGGGAAAAGCCTAGTTTCTGAACTTGTAATGAAATATACTATAACATCCCTTATTGGTTTGGTTGACAGGAGTATCTGATAACAATTAAAAATGATTAATTCAGTCTTCTTGGAACGTAAGTTTCTGACATCTGTCAGTTGAATTTTATGAATTTTGTTTGCAAAAGAGTTAGCAAGTTAAAAAACTTTTTTGAGATTAGCAAGTACGGTTGCAGAAAAAATACTGTACATTACAGGGTTATTCATTATAAATTACCCACCTCTTATCATCGTTATTATTGCCTACAGAAAAAAAGTTTTAAATAAAATTTGTGTGGTTATAACTGAATTTTGATAAAATGCTATCAAAAGTACAGTAGCGTGCAGATTTTAGGGGATACAAAATAATAGTTTTTTCTTTAAGGGGATACCGTGAATATTATTAAATTTTTGGAGTGATCCTTTGTTCCTGATTTCAAAAATATACCATATGTTACCCTTACCATATACCGTTTTTGAGTTATTAAACTTCGAATATCTTAGTTAAACTTGTTGCTGTAAATATGGAAAAGTTAATATTATTAAAGTGAGCTATGAAAATGACACCTACTATGTTTGATAAGTGACATTTCTTTAATGAAATAAACAAAATGGTTTACAGTGAGGGAAGAAAAAAACCAAATATTTATACAAAATAGATAACAAAGATTTATTTAGGAAATTTAAATATAAATAAATGATAACTCATAAAAGATGTTCCATGTGTTCACCATTATTGTCAATGCATAATTGATAACGTCTTCTTATATTTATAATTGCACCGAAAATGGCTTCATTGTTTACATTCAGATTGTTTATTTCAAGTCGAATCCTGTCTTTAATGACTTGAATACTATTATTATTATTATTATTGATAATGTCTTTTAGAAATCTCCCAAAAAAATTAGTCGATAGGGGTCAAATCCGGACTGTTAGGTGGCCATATAATAGGTCCATTGTTCCCTATCCATATTGGGAATACATTATTTAAATGATCTCGAACGGGTAGGACACTATGTGGAGTTGCCCCATCTTGCATCCAAATCATATTAAGTTCGGCTTCCGGAAAATTCTGCAAAAGAATATTTTCTGCTTCTGGGATAATTATTTCCAAATAGGTAACTCCAATTAAAGTATAATCATAAAATATAAGCCCAACAATTTTGTTTCTGAAAATTCCACATCAAACTTTAACAGTTTTCTTCCTGTTCTTTTTATTTGTTTTACCAATTTTTTTCTGTTGTGCTTGTTTTCCCACGAACTTCGATTTTTCCTATTAAAAAATCCTGCCATAGAAAAGGATGATTCATCAGTCCATAAAATTTTATATGGTCTGTAGCTGTTATTTTTTAGGGTACGTTGGATTTTGGAATAACTTTTACCTAATTGATCGACTGCATTATTTATGCTACATTCAGAATTTTCTAAAAAATAATACAATATTTCAAAAAAGTCTATTCGCGAATAAATATAGATTGTGCTTACCTTCGAAATGAAGCAGTATATCTAGCTGTTCTTCCTGGTGTGCTTGAACTACATGGTTTTTCCTACTAAAACTGGAGGTATTATTCACCTTTCGGTAAATATTTTTGAACGTATTTTCTGATGGTGTTGGACGATTTGGATACAACACCCTATATGCTCTTTCTCTGCTCGCTACTGTACTTTTGGAATATTTTAACAACATTTAGTCATAACCACATAACTTTTATTTAAAACTTTTTTTTCTATAGGCAATAATAACGATGATAAGGGGTAGGTAATTTATAATGAATAACCCTGTGCATGACCAACGCGAAAAGTGATTCTTTGCTGAGCGAGCTGCAGTAAAATCATTCCTCCTACTATTTAAAAATAATTACTGGATGTCATGTTTTGAGCATACAATGTAAGTTAAGAAGTGTATTTTTTGGCTTTAAACTAACATAACAGAATAATTTAAATAATTAAAAAGATTAAAGAAAACATTAAATATTACCCCTTTTCACAAAGACACGCAGACAAACGACACACAGATGGACAGATCAGAAACTTTTAAACTTGCAAAAAATGCCGACCGCTAAATATAATTGTTAATAGACGTTCATCGAAGTTATGCCAATTATATTTTTAACAAAGCCATTTATTTTAGTCATAAAATGAACAATTTAATATAAAACCGTACCGCAAATACAGTCATCACAAATAACATCCAACCGAGCAAAGAGGGAGTCGAACCCATTATTATCTGTCATTTAATGGCAAATAAGTGGATACGTTTTCAGTATCTTTATCGACGACTTATATGTAATTATTTAACAGACAATCAGCAAAAGCCTCATTCAGCAGGAAGAATCATTTAATTTTTTACAAAGTTAATTACTTCATTTCTAGAAAATTAGTAACCACTGTGTTTGCTTGATCTTTTATAGCGTCCAGCCTTTCACCAATTATTGTCGATTAGTGTAAGTATATGGTGAAAATATGTGAAAATGCTCAATAAAAGTGAACGTAACAGCAACTTCTTAATCTGAAACGGCTCTCGTTAAATGCAATAAATGCAGCATTAAAGCGACTAAAATGTAAAATAATTAAATCAGTTGATTTAATTTGTACACAAACTCTCTTAATTAGGGCCGAGTTGGGCTTAAAATACTAAGGATTAAGTCCTTAATTCTCCTTACCAAGTTAATTTTTATACAAGTAGTCTTATCTCAATTTAATTTGTGTTTTAAATTAGGAAAGGACGTAAAGTCAAATAATTTCTTTTATTTCAAAAATAAAAAGAATCAAGTTGGCTTCTCACAAACAAATATCAAGATCAAACTTTATTTAACTTCTGTTCCACGATTTTATCTAGCAGTTCCTTTTAAACCTGCCTGCGTGTAATTCCGTTTCAACCCATGCGGACGTGGAGACGGAATTAGACAGAAATATTTGAATTTTATTTAACAAGAAGCTGCTGTAGGGACCATTGGCTTTCCAAAACACGTATCTTCACGATTTAGCTAATTGGAACAATAAATTGTTGGTACGGTGTCCACCTTTAATAGGCTGATTGTCTTTTGTCTCATGGCATCTGTTCTGATACCCAGTGGGCCATGAAAATAATCACCTTAAATTTCTTGTGCTGTTCAATGAAGCAGACGAAAACAAACTAATATGCTTTCAATTCAGCAGTTTTTGTAGAACTACTTTATTTCTTTATGTTATTATAATAAATCTACAAGATTGTATCTCATGATGATTAAATTTAATTGCACACAAAGTTTTTCCATAATTAATTTATTTCATTTTCACATTATTTCTGTTGCAATGAATTTAAAATGTAATTTATACATTTTCAATAAACTTGTAATAAACTGAAAGTTAATTCCTAGGTATGTTCCACATCTGCAAATAATACATGAAAAATTATTATTTTAAATATAAATCGATTGTTTTCTGGAAAAAAATGTATTTTAAATAATTTATAATACGATCTGTAGTCCTCCTAGGAC
The DNA here is from genome assembly GCA_029963845.1 of Rhamnusium bicolor. Classification (NCBI taxonomy): domain Eukaryota; kingdom Metazoa; phylum Arthropoda; class Insecta; order Coleoptera; family Cerambycidae; genus Rhamnusium; species Rhamnusium bicolor. The sequence goes on along the minus strand of JANEYF010001271.1, from coordinate 325,837 downwards.
GCCCGGATCTGCAGCGGTGCTCATGGAGCCCATCTTCAGATCATCTTAACCACCACCTTAACAGTTGTCACGTTATGGTGAAAATCCGGCCATCCTTATACCAATAATCCGACCACGTTCAAAGGCACTTAACTGACGAAAACTTTGAACTCGTTGAAAAAATATCAAATCGTCAGGAAACTGTTTTGAACGTTCTCCCAGAGAATCGACTGAAGATTTAATTTGGCAGAAAACAGATTTGTTTCGTCTGAAACCATTCACCAATTTTAAGAAAAACGTTTTTTTTTTAATTTCAGCTGCTGGAGTGATGTATACTCTTGTTTTTACTTTATTTTTGGAGAAATAAAATTTAGTAGTCCAATAAAATATGTTTCAGCTCATATCAGAACCTGTTTCGTGTTTGCATACGTTACAAATATTTTATCAAGAGTTTTAGCACCAAACATTTTTTTATTAGTACGAGATTAAAATCTATACGCAAATTTTATTAATTTGCTGAACGCGACCAACAGTTTAAATATGCTGAAGAATTAGGAGAATTTTATTGATTTAAACATACTTTCAACACCAGCACTTCACATGTTTTTATGATGTAATAAAATACATCCGTTTAAACGTAATTTTAATTTAGATATTAAAATCATTAAATTCAAGAGAATATTACCGTATCACCATAGTTTTACGACTTTATGTAAATAAAGGTTACTGAGTTGAAATCATATTCTAATTTGAAATTTTATTTTATTATTAATTCAGAATCTAATAAAAGAAATTTATGAATGGCACCCAAGAAGATAAAAAGTTTTTATTGGGTACTAACTTGAAAGAAGACACACAATTCTGAATTTCTTATAATTAAATTTGATACAACAAACTGGATGTTGTTTGGAATGTAAATATCGAGATAAACAGTAGCTGATATAGCGGACCAGATAAGTTTTCAATGTGGTGCCCCAATTAAGGACTGATTGTCACGTAATTTATGGAATACCAAATTAACTTCGGAAAACAGATATAATCTGAAATAGTGGCCGTACCCAACCTCGGGACATTGTCGATTGGTGGTTTAGTTGTAGCAGATTTTTCACGAGAGATTAACCACTTACTATTTCAAGAAAGGAAGACGATCAATAAAATATAAACTAATAATATCCAGGACTCATATCAAAACTTTATTTATTTCAACAAATTATTTAAAACCAGCGAATCTTTTTCATGTTATAATTAATAAGTCACTTTCGGATCTCAGAATTATATTTAAGAGTCAGAAATCGATATAATATCATCGAACTGGTTAAGCGTGTTAAAAGTAGTTATTTTTAACACTAGTGTTGAAAGTAAACATTATCAATTGTGTAACAAAAAAAATTAAACTAGTTGGAGAAAAGAAATAAAATAAAATATTTATTGTTAGAATAAACATAAAAACAGATGCTCGACTTATTCGTCGTATTCTTCTTATTTTTCTCATTCTCCTCCTCCTCATCCTTCTTCACCTGCTCTTTCCTCTTCTTCTATTATTTCGTCTTTATTTTTACCATCTATAAACCCGGATTCTTTTGTAATTCTAGCACAACTATTACCTAATTAAATAATTAATTGTTTAAAAATGTATTTGTTTCAGTTTAAACTGAAATTGGGGTTTGTGGTAAATTTCTTAAAGCTTTGCATAAATGATACAAATATGTTAGCAATTATTGAGGTGATAATTACAATTTTTTTTGTAACACGGTGGGTAATAAATTACTAACAAAAATAAACACAAAAAACCATATTGAAGGTCTTAGGAAATATTTCAATCGGTTAGTTCTTTTTACTGGTTTTTATCGGGGCAGCTTATATTATTAAACTGTAATAAAACTAATGTAATTCATCCTAAATTTTTAATGACTTTTTTACGACTATATAAAGATTTCCTAGTAATATAAAGAAAATTTTTTAGTTTCAATTTTAATTGGCTAATTTTCATAATTAATTCGGTCTTTAGGACAGCTACAAAGATGTTTTTTCCTTTCAAAATTTAAACTTTAAGGTAAAAATTGTTTGTAATTTTGAAATTAGTCCAAACATAGCCTCTCTACTAATGAGCATTTGATCAAAAAAAAGAGAAACTGAAAATATAATACACCACTTTTTCCTAAAAAATTCCCTCTCAATTTGTGAAATTCTTGTGTATTTCGTTATAGTTATAGTCGATATGCAAAAATTTTGTATAGAAATTTATCAACAATAACGATAATAATATAGATTTATTGGGGTCAAAAGAAAATAAGAAGGTTTAGTGCCATATCCCCAAAAAAACAACTATGCAGCTACGGACACGTGTTTCGGAGTTATTGCCCCTCATCAGCGTAGCGTAGCTTAAGAATTGGATCTAGGATGGGATAGATCAGAAACAAGAACTAAAATAAAGCTGGAAAGTACAGTATACAGTACTCAATTAGTGCCTTCATGTTCCCATGTGCCACTATTGGGGCCTCAATGAGCACAGTCAACACACAGAGCTCTATGTGTACTGCCCGTTTCCACCTGGCAAATACAAACAAAATAATATAGATTTATTGGGGTCAAAATAAAATAAGAAGGTTTAGTGCCATATCCCCAATTCTTTAGCTACGTTACGCTGATGAGGGGCAATAACTCCGAAACACGTGTCCGTAGCTGCATAGCTGTTTTTTTGGGGATATGGCATTAAACCTTCTTATAATAACGATAATTACATACCAGTAATTTGCTTTTCGACTGTCAATTTTCACTGAAACTAGTATCGGTGACAAAATTTTTGCTGAAGTAGAATTTATTTTGTTGTAAAAGTTAAGATATATGTTTAAAGTAAGCTTCTGTTTCATTGCAAATAATTTACATTTTTTAATGCATATTGATGCGGTTTATGTACAAATTGAACAATATGGAACACTCAAGCCGCACTCTGCGTATATTGTAGTAATTATTAATTGATATCCTCAACTCGTATATATATTTTTTTCAATATATTTTCTTAAGGGTGAACAATTAAAAACAGATATCTAATTTTTATTTTTCCATCTGTCTATACTAATAAAGTATTGGCATCGTCGTGAGAAAAATAAAATTCCAGATTATGATAAAAATTTACGTTTTGAGACCCTAAAATAGAAAATTTATCCGAATCTGCAAGGCGTGTGTGGGTATGTGTGTCTGTGTCGCTAGTCATTGTTGAGCTATCATTGTTTCAAACTTCTCTCAACGTAGAAATCTGAAATTTCACATATAATATCTGGGGGGTCTAAGGAAGAGCCTTATTGAATCTTTGAAAAATTGGTGCATCAGGGAGGTCACGTTCCAAGGAGACTAAAAAAATTGCGTCAACTAAAAAATGTTTCCAATTAAAATTGCTTAGTATGTAATGTACCGAAAAGAACTCTTGAAAATTTCTCGCGAGATTAACAGTTATTGAGATAAACGGTCAAATATTTTCATTCAATTAAAAAAGTAGTCTATCTCCACAGTACTTTTTATCATATCCAATTTGAAATGAGTGGGAAATAAATTATTTTATTTATTTTACCTCGTTTGTGTCATTTGTCTCGTTTATCTCATTTATTTCGTTTATTTCGTTTTTCATTTACCTTATTTTCCTATTTATCCTATTTATCTCATTTATTCTTTTTATCTCGTTTGTCTCATGTATCTCGTTCATTCTTTATCTTGGTTATCTTGTTTATATTTTTCATCTTGCTTATTTTATTTATCTTATTTGTTTCATTATTCTCATTTGTCTCCTTCGTATCATTATCTCATTTGTAACATTTATCTCATTTTCTCGTTTATCTAATTTTTTACATTTTTTCATTTGCCGCATTTATCTCATTTATGTCATTTATCTTATTATCTTTTTGTCTTATTTACTTTATTTATTTTGTTTATTTTATATGAATAAATGAAATAAATGAAACTGTTATTTTAAAGTAAAAATAATTTATTTCTTTCATGTCAAATTGAATGTGATGACGAGAAAGTACTGTCGAGGAGCATCTAGCTGCGACCGATATTTTCTAAAGTATATTGAATACCATTTTTATTCTTCTTGGTATACTATTTGCTACACGTCAAAGCAGAAAAAAGTTGTGTACAGCAAGCATGTGCAACATGGCAAAGCATGAATAATTTGATTATTAATAATCATTCACATATCTCAGCATAAATACCTATATGTTAATCATCGGTTTGAAATCCTAATACACAGGTATGCCAATACCAGTCAATGGAGAATATTTCGGTCAACGCCTACTAATCTTAACAAATAACTGCAGTAACAAAGAATTCTAATTATCAGTTTGATTTCAACATTGCTGTAATATATGATAATAATTAACACAGTTGTAATTCGCTGTACGCAAAACCTTACACTTCTTCCACTCATTTCGTATTTGTGACTATTATTTTTCGTTTTGCTCCCATGAGTTCAATATTCTCTGTAAAGAGGCAATGGAAATTTTAAGCTGGTGTATACAAATCTTAGCTTTTAAGGAATATCTTAATATAAATAATTCACATAGAATTTTTAATGTGGGCGAAAAAAATTCTCAACTATTAATATAAAATTATAATAATCTCATGAAAATCCTTCTACTTTAATTATTTCTATTTCAAATAAACAAAGAAATTTAAGTAGATATATTTATTAATAAAAATTTAGTAACAGTACATCCAAGGATAGCTGTATACGGCAAATAATTTTGAGTTCAAATTGCATCACACTGTCTTGCTTGACTTGAAACTATTTACTTAACAATAATTTTGGATTTCGAAATCAAACCAGCCATACTAAAGCAAAAACGAATTGTTCGCTGGGAAACATTCCTTTTCTGTTAAAGGAAAAGCCACCTATTTTAATGCAACTGATTTGATTTTAAGATAAATGGGTTTTGCATAAAATATAAGTGAACATTTTATTTAGAAGGTAATAATTAGCATCAAGTCATATCGTTGTGCAAAATTTCATTCTTATTTTACTGAAATTCAGGAAAAAGCTTAGAAAAAAAATAATAGAAAAGTAGTTTTGTCAAAGTAGGACGGTGGATATTGCTGAAACTTTATATAGAGACACGTTTTTTAATACACTGATATCCTTCACAATTTTTTTTATAAAAATAGGTCGATTTTCCTACAATTTCATATTAAAACATATTACTGGATTGTCAACATCATGTTGTAGGTATCTTTTATAGAAAGGAGACAACATAGAATAGCATCAGTTTCTACTTATATAAGGGATGTTAGTATAAAGTTTGTCAATCACTTATTCATAGTTGCCGGATATCATAATGATAGCTAAATTTACCTCTACAAAAATGCACTCCAAAATAGATTTATAACTAAAATAAAAAAAGTTTTTTATATTTATTTTGGATTCGGTATGTCCTAGATTCAAGAAAAATAATTTTGTGAAAAATGATAACGTCTTGCTAGAAATTAAATTCTAAAACCTTCTTATATCTCGTATTTCTTTCAGATAGATAGACATTTTTATGAAAAACAAAACTGACAACTAAAACTGCCAAATATAAGGCAAAGATTTAAAAAAGTACTTGTTTCTTTAGTTTCCCTTGGGGGACATTTTCGATATCGTTTTGAGTAAAAATTTAGTTCAAGATGGTTTAGCTTCTTGAAATTTCATTCGAAACTGATCCTTATGACTATATTTCACTCAATTATTACAAAAAAATACGTATATTTTAAGCTTTGTGACAGTTTGTGGCTAAATAGTCCTTTGAAAATAACGAAAGGTATACTTTTCTTCATTTGAACTATACAGAAATTTATTTAATTTAACAAAACATTATTTATGTTACCTCAAATGGGTCCCTATGTGTTGGAATAATGAAATAGAGATGTTTTAACAAAGTAGACCATCACGTAAATTAAATATATTTTAGGGTCATTCATTTGGTATACACTATTCAACAAAATTTTCAATAGCACAGTAAGGAACCTAAGAATTGTCGTAAAATTCTAATAAATTGAATTTATAAAAGCATTTTTCATTTTGAAGACATGAAAGTAGATATACATGTAAAGAAATTAACTAAATATCGTATTTTTATAAAAAATTGTTTATATGTTTTTTTGTATCTTTCGAACTTTGATTTTATATATAAAACGACCACTGAATTTTTTTCATACGAAAACAAAAAAAAATCCGTTCCCCACTGTTGTAACACAAAAAATCCTTCTTGAGAGATAAACACTGATAATGGTAATGGTAATGGTAATGGTAATGGTAATGGTAACACTTGTAAAAAGGCCACAGACGAACTCTTTTTGGCCACCCCCAACCGTCCCCTCAGCTATGTATTTCTCTTGTTTCCTCATCGAATCTTTTCAATCTTATAATGAAAGTCAGGATGTCATTCAGTGCAAAAGGAGCTCATCTCCTCCCTTAGAAGCGCCACAGTACCGAAGATGATATGCCCCTGCCCCAAGTAGAAGTAAGACGAAACGTCTTACTTCATCACTCCCATATATAGTCTGCAGTGGCCTGTCAGAACTGCGATTATCAGATTCAAAATCTAACCAGGTAGATCTAGACTTGTTCAGCCCCATCACAAAATCTTGAGCTTGCTTACAGGTCCTGTTGATCCTCCAATGTTTCCTTAATATCTCGTGGAGTCATTCATTACGAACAGTCGTGACCTATCTCCTTGTGATGTCCAATATAGGCTCAGTTACGAAGCACAGATCGTCGACTACAAGTGTAGCCAATTCATCTGGAATAACCTTACCTGCCATCCGTAGGCCTCTGCCTTAAAGATCTTGATGTACAAATTTTAACAAAGTTCTCCTACACTCCTCTGCCTTCCAGATATATTTCCGACCCTGAGAAGGGTCTGGCGGCCACAAGACTCCGGGGAGAAGTCAATTCTCCCTTCACACCACTCCTTCCTACGGGGAAGAATGAGAGTATATTTTCTTGTCAACCTTAGTTGGTCTTTCGCTTGTTTCATCTTTAGGGCCGAGATGGGGATTTCGCGCTTCGCCAGTCCAACAATTGCAACGTGACCTTTACCTGAACATCGCCAGCTCCCAGAATTCCATATTCTTAGATAGATCGCAATAGCCTCCCTCTTTATCCACGTGGGAAGCATTGGCAGGCCTAGCAGAACATGCAGAATAACTGTTGATGTCATCCTCATTGCGCCAGTGATCCCTAGCCAAGCTAGTCTCTGGATTTATGCTAATTTTCGTTACGTGATCGCTCTATCCACACTACACCACAGACCACAGATCCGACTGGAGCTTTGGTCTGAAGACCGCCGCCGTATTTGATGACATTCTCGATCTGAGAGGTAAATTACTTCACAAAATCGTATACAAACAATTAAATTGTTCACTACCAAGAAGACAAACCTGTCAATTCAATCAACATGAATTGCTATGAATGTTGGTTTGCTCATTGTGATATTATTCTTTGCACCAACGTGTAGTACCGATGACTTCATTGGAGAACGAAACATGCTTACTATTGTTTGTGATAAAGATAACATAACAAATATTAGATAGATAGATAGATAGATCTTTATTGGTGATATACACACAATTGTGTTTTGAGAAGTCAGAATCATACAAAATATACTAAAAATATTATAAAGTCAGTCTAAAAACTAATAGGTCGTCATAGATAAAATAACAATAAAAAAATTAAATATAAACAAATACAATGTACTTAAAGAACTATTACATGAAGAGAAACAGGAATGTAAATAAAACATTAAACATATATAATACTAAGGAATCTAACCTTAGCTACTATCAGACGGGAAAAAGCAGCATTTTATCAAAACAATTCTTCTAGCAAAGAACTTTGGAAAGCTATAAAAAATTTGCATGTTAAAAGTAAACAAAATATTGATATTCCAATACAGTTAAGTAATTCAGACGAAATTAATAAATATTTTTCATCGGTTTTTAGTCCTTCCAATAATTTCCCCGAGACGGTGAATATATACGCTACAAATAAGTTTAACAACAATTTATCTTTTCAATTTAATCTCGCAACAATCAGTAACGTTGAGAGCGTTATTTTTAATTTAAAATCGAATGCTCAAGGCTGGGACGGAGTCCCTGCTTTTGTTGATAAAATACTGCTTACCGGTTATTTGTAAACACATAACCCACGTTATTAACTGCTGTTTGGAGGTAGGTTATTTCCCTAATAAATGCAAACTATCATTGATTAAACCTCTAGCTAAAACAAAAAATCCTGTAGAATATTCTGACTCACTATTATTCCAGCTTCATCAAAAAATTTTGAAAAAATAGTTCAAGCTCAAATTTATGTGTATGCAATTGAAAATAAGATTATATCTAATTTACAGTCCGGTTTTCGAAAATGTCATATACTCCCATATACTATTCTTGCAAATATTACGGACAATATTTTTTGCCATCTTGATAAAGGTGATGCAACTGCTCTTATACTTTTAGACTTTTCGAAAGCTTTTGACACTTTAGACCACTCCTTATTGAGTGCGAAATTAGCTTATTACTGTTTTGACATAAATTCGTTAAATTACTTTGTCATATCTAAGTTGCCGTCAACAAATGGTGACTTTAAATGATATGATATCCGACACTTGCCCCATTACGTCAGAAGTACCCCAGGGGTCAGTTCTGGGACCAATTTTATTCTTAATATATACTGCCGACTTATTTAACTACGTAAATTACACCAACATCCAATCATATGCAGATGATACATATTTGCTATATCGTCAACCCTGATCATACAAATCTTGCTTGTGACAGAATTAATACAGACACAGTCATTATCAAAATATTCATCGAGCAATAACTTAAAGCTTAATCCAAGTAAGTGTGTCGTTTTGTGTTTTGCTAATAACAGAGTAAAGGATACGGTGCGTTCTAATATTAGCTTAACTTTGGAAGGTAAACCTCTCCCTGTTGTGAAACATGCACAAAATCTTGGTTTAATTTTTAATGATGATATGCGCTTTAAAGAGCATGTTTCCATTTTGATAAGAAAATCATATCTTGCATTAAAACTGCTATATACTAATATTTCCATTTTAAACTAAAAATTAAGAAAAAAACTCTGCAAAACTCTGGTTCTTGCTATATTAAATTATTGCTATGTCATAGTATTCTCTTGTTTATTTAAAATAACTCAACACCGTTTACAAAAATACAAAATAGCTGTTGCAGATTTATTTTCAGACTTAGAAAATATGACCATATTTCTCATAAAATACAAAAAACTTAAGTGGCTTAATGTAGAAAATCTTTACAAATATAATACAACAGTTTTTATGCACAAAATACTTGTAACATCTTCACCTCCTTACCTTCGTGAAAAATTTATTTTTAGATGTAACATTCACATCTCAAATTTAAGGTTTGCATATAAATTAACCTTACCCAAATATCACTCTTCCAAGTTTCGACGCTTATTTACATATAACTCTGTGACTTTATATAACAGCATTGATGACCAGTTAAAAAACTTACCTGTAAATAAATTTCGGATCAAAATAAAATCATTCTTTTTTTCTTTACAGTAGGTTTTTCTGATTTTACTTCCTTAAATTTATTTTATCACATTGTCGTCCATTTCTCTTTTATTTTTATTTAAGATATGTTTGCACGGACATTTTATTTATTTATTTATTTAAATTTATTATAATTATTTACTTGATTACTTAGTTTTATTTTAGGTATAAGGTTAAGTTAAGTAGTCTTGGCTAGACTTCGCCTTAAGGACAATTGTATTAATCATGCAATTTTTCTAATAAAGACAATTTATTATTATTATTATTATTACTATTTAAAACTATTATTGTTGGAGCATTCTGAAATCACACTACTACCTGGCGACATAGTTGTAACAACTTATATAACCTATGTCGTTTATCTTGAACAATTTTTATTAGAATTAACTCATAATGCACAATAATTTGTATAAATCAGTGTTAAACAATTGCAATTTTACAGATTTCTTTGGCAATCTTGGTACAATAAAAAATGTTTACCTAAGTACAAATTACCGACGTTAAACTATAGAACTTTACATATTTCATCTTCATTGTACATATGTATGAAAATGTAAATCTTTGTCCACGGTGTGGACACAACAGCAACAATAAAGGAAAATATTTTCCATAATAAATAGCGTTATTATACATAACAAAATAGATTATTTAGACCACTTGCCTGAAAATATAATTAACCTTGCTTATTCTGATATGTCATATACTAGATTTATGTAGACGTACACGTCAGAAATTGTTATTTATTTAAATGTAATATTTTACAATTTCTTGCTTTATATTTTGATTTATAGAAGATGACATGAAGAATTTAACGTTCATAGTGAATGAAGTGCAACAATAGACTATAATATTTGTAAAATGTCATTAAAATTATATTTTACTACAATTTCAAAGAATTCTCTAGCGAGTCCCACTTCTGCACAAATATATTTCAATGAAGTCACTTAATAATTTGAAAGGATCTATTTTCTTTAATATTTAGTAGTATCATTATGACACACTGTGACCAATAATTCTCATTCAGCAGAACAAGTCAATACCTTTCATTATAGTGTAGAAAATTTCAACAAAACATAATATATGCGACCTCAAATGGTCCCACAATAGTACTTGAATATTATGAACTATAGGTTCTACAAAATAAAGCCATCATAAACTAAAAATATCATAGTTTCATTCACCCGCTATAGTTCCATTCAACAAAGCACTCAAAGGCACAGCAAGAAAGCGAAAAAACGTCAAAAATTGGGAATAAATGGATTTTACGTCAGCATTGTGCGCGGGCGGCTGTGCTCTAGGCCTTCTAGGTCCTATGGGAATACGCGAGAACATTAATCTTCATTTGTTACCAACCACTTCAACTGTTTACCTCATTGTTGGACTATTAAGATATGTGCCCATTAAAATACTGGTACGTTTTATGTTATTCTCGATGGATGGGTTTTTAGTTGACTGCGAGATTTAACGGCGTGTTATAATCTAACTTAACATTTGGCCTTTCTAAATATTTGACATTTTTCTCACAAGGTTTAATAAATTTTATATTTATAAGTTTTACATATTGAATTGAAGGATGAATTCTTCAAAAAATTATAGACAGTTAATCCAGCTATAGTAGTAGCTCATGAGAAGAATACAGTACCACTTCAAGTTCTTCTTGAAGCATTTGTCTTTTTCTTTTGGTAAGCATGTAAGTAGAAAATTTTTTGAAATTAGTCTTGGTGCTCTTATGAATATTGTGGATTTTGATAAATAATTCAGCAAAATTTTCATACACTAAAAGTCCATTTCAACACTCAAGTCGTAGAATTTCGACAGAATTTTCATTTTAATTTTTATGGACACTATACCTAGTTATTCTACCAACAAAATATCGGATATCAATAACAGTGTTAGAACACAATAAGTATTAAGTAAAGCGAAGGAGGAGTCCTGTCATCCTTGCTATGGTCTATAGTTATTGATGAACTTCTCACTAATCTAAGCGACTCTGAAATCAAATCCAAGGATACGCTGATCACCCAGTCGTTATAATAAGAAACAAGTATGATGAAATGATCTCAAGTCTAATGTAAATTGCACTTAACATAATCAAACCTTAGTGCTCGGATGAAGATTTAAACGTTACTCCAAGCAAAACAGTCCATTACACATTCATAAAAAAGGAAGCTTTTTCAAATAGCCCAACAGTAAATGGTGTACAAATTTTCATATATTTATCACTAGCATGATGACAAAAAAGCAAAAGATAAAACAGCATAAAAGAAATTGTTAAAATTGCAACGGTTAGCGCATTTGGGAATCACACGAGCAATGAGAACATGTACAATAACAATAATGGGAGCCTATTTTGATCTGCTCCCTTTATGCATGTAAGAAGGAAGCAGCTCTCAGCGCTCAAAGATTGCAACCCATATGGAAATGCAAACCAGAAGATCTGGTTGGACGTCTATATATTCTGAATGAATTTCAGTTAGTATCAATGACCAAACTTATAACCTACTGTCACAATGCCAGTGAGCGGATATTTGAAGTCTTACTAACTGATCGTTAAATATGGATCTCTGGAGGAACTAAATTTGGAAATGGATTCCTTATCTGATATACGGATGAATCAAAGATGGAGGAAGGAGTATATGGAGTAATATAGACCCAGATGTAGGATACCAAAAGCCTTAGGCCAAACTCCCACCATCTTTCAGGCGGAAATTTACGCCATAAAAATCTGCTTTCGAGAGAGCATTAAAAAAGACACACGAGAAGTAAGAATCAATATCCTCTCAGACAACCTAGCAGCACTTTAAGCTTTAAGTTTCTTTACCTGTAAGTCTTACACAATCTGGGAATATCTACAAAGAGTAAAGCAAACAAGGTTACCTTAACATGGGTGCCATGGCATGAATAAATAGAAGGGAATGATATTGCTGATAACCTTGCGAACTGTTTTGTGCAATGTCTAAAAAACCACACAACAGACGAGGTCAGGATGTGGAAAAGGAATATAACTCCTCGTACTTGAAGTTAACTCAAGATCAAAGACAAGCAGAGACGTTTATAAACTACTCGCAAAAAAGAGCTAGAGAGCTACTCGAACTCGGCAAACCAGAGTAAAGGATACTAACAGGCCTTCTCACAGGCCATTGGTCACTGAGACACAATTTCAAGGAAATGGGCAAAGTTAAGAACGACATTGGTCGTTTCTATACAGATGAAGCAAAAATCATGGAACATATGCTTTGCTCATGCCAAGTCTTAATCCACCAAAGGCTACAATATTTCGAACAAGTATCCACAACACCGGCCAAAATGGGAATTTACTAATATAGTAGACTAAACTGGAATATTTTAATTTCAGTTTAAGGCACGATTTTTATTTTTTCTTCATTTAGATTGTCATCTGAAACCTTTATCCACATGCATTCTGACTTTTTATTATTGACAGTCTGACTTTTTATTTTTTTTTATTTTACGATGATGCATTAATTGGTGAATAAAATCTTACACCTTTTTCATACCTATTTTGCAACAACGCTAATGGTTTTTGTTTTTTGAATTGTTAGTTACGAAACGATTTCTGCTTATAAAACATATATTGAAATAAAAATGGGTCATCATCATCACTGTGTTATTGATGTTACTTACTTAATGATGTACTGTGGTATATTCTTTAAAAATACACGGTTTTTTATGTTAATAACAAAGAAACTAAATTTATAAATCACTTTTTTTTTATTAATTCTATGATTTTAATTCAGTTTTCTTATTAAAACAATATAACAAAAATCTCTACATTTATTTTATTTTGTAAGCATTTGCATTCCACAGCAAAGCAGCCCTGCTTTGAATCTGGACAAATATGAATGATAATACTTAGTAATTGAGCAGATAGCTAGTAATTAAATTCTTGATAAAGTGGCGGCTATCTGATTGCCTAAATTAACTTCCTGGGAGCAGAACAGTAGCCGAGGCAATAAATCCCTGCAAAGACAGTCGTTATCTCCGGGAGTAGAAGACCAATTGGTTAGAATGACTATTAGCGGCTCTTGGACGTTACATCTCACCCCAGGCCATCTCAGCTGGCTCTTGGCCAGTGGCGTTTCCAACATTCATCATAAAATTTATAAACTTAATTAAGTGAAAACAAACGTATGAAAACAAATCAAAACTGTACACATACTGAAGTTGTATATCGATTATAGAAATTAGCTTTTGTTGATTCACTGTTTTATTTTTTGAGGCTGCATCGTGCAGATGAAGAGCAGTTACACCAAAACATCTACTATTGGATTGTTCTGTCCATAAGTGTGTTTGTCGGTATGCTTTGATCCAACAATATTTCATTATTTAGTATATTCAGTGTTCTTCAGGATGAAAAGAGAATACATAGGAAGAAATGCCCAATCTGAGGGAATAGATTGCGGACCATATAGTGACAACAATAGGCATATATGTATAAACCATGAATCATAGAAGTATAAAAAGCTGAAACCAAACAGTAAGAGGATGTCAGAAAATTAGGGGCAGAGTGAACAATTACTTGAAGAATGTAACAATTTCTTTCTTGTATTTAAAGAAAATGGACAGACAATACTACAATATAACTATCTAAAACATTAAATGTAATCTGCAAATAACAACACAAAAAATCTATAGACAACAGTTTCATTATAAGTTACGGAAACCCAGTAATCCGGAATTAAACTGAAAATAAAGGTAGCAGAAATACGTCTTCGCATTTAGAAACAGTGGTTAAGAAATCAGAAATCAGAAAACCACTGGAAACTTGTAAAAGACCTGTTGATTTGCTATTAAGCTATGAGACTAAAAATTTATTTTTTAGATTCACACTTGGACTTTTTCCCGAACAATCTCGGGGTGATCAGTGACGTTCATGGCAAATGATTCCACCAGGATATTTTAGACATTGATAAACGTTATCAGAGGAAGTGGGCACTGTTGTCAGATTATTGCTGGACACTGAAAACGAATATTCCTAAGGCTAAATACCGCCGAAATTCATATATTTCCACATTTTCGAAGTAACCTTGTATGACCATATCTATGAAAGTAATACGAAGTATACACCTTTAGTAAAACTTAATTGCTTTGCCACTTGAAAAATTATGAAAACATGTCTGAATTCAACATAAAAAATACTAAAAGGTTCACCTGTTTTAGTTTGTGCAATAAAAAAAGTTCCAAATTTTGCTGCCCAGTGTAATTTATCTATTATTAACACCACGTTGTAGACTAAATATTCTGTACCAAGATTCTAAATAATTCATAATAATTTAGGATAACACCAAGTTAACACTAATGAAGAAACAGATGCATTAAATGACCGTAGGCGATGCTACATAATTTGCTACATAATTCTAGGACTATGTTTGTCCCATTTAAGAGATATTTTCAGGAACCTCACCTCATCGGAATTTTGAAAAGATTCAGATTCAATTTTTCTTACTGAAAAAGGCATTGTTCGTGTTTCAGATAAATTTAAATTTAAACATTATTTTGGAACCATAGTTTTATTATATTGCTGGATTTCATCACCTGCATTTATAACGTCAATTAAACGTTGGCAGTTACTGTTACATTTATAGCAAGATATTTGATATATACTTAAAAAAAGGGGGACCTAGTATCGACCCTTGCGACACTCCAATATTTACGGTCTCTTCTCTGAATATGTATTATTAGACCTGGCTCGCTATGTTTTATTTTCTAAAAAGAATTTTATAAACAATATATTGTCTTAATCAAAATTGTATTTTCAGCTGAGAACATTTAATCAATATGTTAACTCAAACTAGAAACAAATCCAACGAACGTCACTGTTCCCAACTACAATCCTGCAGATAAAAGTGTTTAATAAACGCTCTGAAAGTTTCTTCGAATCTCTTTCACACCTTCATATTAATGACTCAGATAACAAACGAATAAAGGTGGCTGAAAGGGTATCTGTTACCCTGTCTCATTTGGAGTTCAAAGAGATAAAATAAAAATAAGGAACGTATTAATTGAGTGATATCCATACGAAAGGCTTCTGTCGGCAGTAAAAATAAGGGCTCTAAACAAAATGTGGCAATTTTATGTGAAATTTATCCTTCGGTATTACAAATTTTGCGCATTAAATAATGATTATTATATTTCATAATTTACAGTGTGGGAAAAGCTATGGAGTTAATTCTATATTCTTTTGTAATCGATCGAAGTTGGTAATATAGGTGAAAATATATATGACATTATTTTTTTTTTGTTATATTTGAAATGTTTTTTATTATATTTTTTAAATAGTACATTCTTTGTATTTTTTTTCAAATTCATATAAAGTTTTTTTATTGTAAATACACCCATACAGTGTGTTGCAAATGTGCCGTCCGGCTTTTGCGAATGCCAAATTATACGGCTTAAAAAACAATATTTTGGCAGGGGTGATTACAAGGCGTGAGGGAAATATATTAAATTTATTCAAACTATTTTTATCAACATTAAAAATTACTTCGTATATAAATTTTTAAAATTTAGTAACACTAATTTTACATTAGTAATTTCTTGTACATAATTTATTTTACATTTAGGTATAAATCACTTTAAGTGTGGGATATACCGTGTTTTCATGTTTTCACACTACATAGGGAAGCAGCGTTGTTCGAACTCGTACATTCGTAGTAGAGAAGAGAGCATGGATTCTATGTTCTGTGGAAAATTCCGGTCATCTTTTATATCTAGGGGACTCCGAGGACTGCATGAGCCTGCTTCCCCGTTTTGTGTTTAGAGGTGAAAGCATGGTAACAGCCGACACTCTATACTCTATCCGTTGTCCGATATCCAAATATCGCGGCTAGATAGAAGTCATTACTGCGAAACTCCTTTTTTTGTTTTCTTCATTTTAATTCCACTAAAACTATTAATTTAGTGACCAATAGTAACAAACTTTTAAAAAAATTGGAGTAGCCTATGAACACGTCTAAAAAGCAAACGCAAACTCATGATTTTAAGAAATTCTGCTTCTTTATGTTGGTTTGATATACGTATTGAATTGTTTTATTTACATATTTTTGCGGAAAACCAGAACATAACCTTTTCAAAACTTTATGATTATTGGATATAGAGACAGTAAAATAAGATTTATGGCTAATATAATTTTTGCTAATATTACAGATTTATACTATTATTATATTTCTGTTTATAAATTATTGGACTCGATTTCATGCAAAACTTGCTTTTAATGCTACCAGAGGAGACGCGGCAATAAATAACACTCATTCTCGTTGTTCTGTGCTGTCTACCAGTTTTCTATTATTCCATCATTATCTGCTATATTAAACGTAGATTTGCATGAAATTAAGTCTAATAGAATATATGTGTATGTGAACATATATTTTTGGATGAACATTATTTAATAACTTAACAATATTAATGCACAAAAACTGTAATACTGGCCAAAGAATTTCGCTCGATAGACATTTGGATTGGTTTATAATAATAATAATAGTTTATTGTCCAACAGATTAAAAATCCAATTAGGGAACAAACATAAGTAAATAATTTCATAGAAATATAGCAATGCAAAACAGATAAACAAATATAAAAAAAATACATATAAAACATATAATATAAACACATAAACGTACAATACATATAAAAATGAACTATAAAAAAATACATATACTGTTACCACTGGACTGTGTAGACTGATTAGATGCGACTGGAATTGTACGAGAACGGCCGGGAATATTCTGGAATGTTCTAGACCGTGTGAATGGATGTATAAATAAGACGCACGCATGGTTAATTATGATTATAATTAAAACAGTCATTAATCTATTGTTGTTAATTATTAATTAGTTAATAAAGTAGTGAGTAAGTGTTACCGGAACTTTCAATCAACGAATCTACGAGTAGAGGTGTTTGTGGGGATAGCAAACACGTAACAATACTAAAAAACAATTAAGAAAAAGTATATAGATTGAACAAAAACTAATGTTGATTATTAAACTGAGTGTTAAACCTACTACTAGAGGCATTCATAATTTCTGAAAGTGTGCTGCAATTAATATCACATATGTGAGATCTTATTAAAATTTCTGGACATCACATGTACAGGAGACTTAAGAAGAACATTAGTTCTAGCCAATTCACAGTAAAAGGTGAGATTCTTGCGTGAGGTTAAATGAAAACATGCCTAAAAGTAACGAACAGTCAAGTTCATTGTTAAATAGATTAAATAAAATTTTTAGACTATTTATTATATGTCGAAATTCCAATGACGTAAAATTAAACCTACTAAGTAGTAATGAATATTAATAGCCTCTTTCTAGATACAAACCATCAATTTTTAGAAATAAAAACTACGTTTTATGTTTTCAATAGAGTTTTTGTGGCAAGCATAGTGAGGGTATCAGACTAACGAACAGTACTCTAGTTTTGGTCGTACGTCATATGAGTAATAAAATGTCTTTAGAGCAACCTCTACCTCGTTAGAGAATGAACTACAATTTCTGAAAATAAAACCTAGCATTTTTAAGGCAGATGATGAAACTTGTCCTATGTGTTGCGAAAATTATCGCTAAATCTTTTACTGATTTGCAATGATTAAGTAAATGTGAATCCAAAATGCAATTGTGCAGTATTGTGTTAGATTTCTTGGTGTACATAACTATTTTACATTTAGCCGCACTTAAATGGAGGTTATTATCATAACACCAATTTTCTATTGACCGTAACTATATCGGAAGTTTCTCACAATTATCTTCGTTATTTATTTTTGCAAAAAGCTTCAGATCATCAGCAAATAACAATTTTTTACAGTTTACCAATGTAGTGATGTCAGTTATAAACAACAGAAAAAGTAATGGACCAAGATTGGAACCTTGAGGTACATCCGATGTTGCTAAAAATTGTTTAGACTCATATCCATGATACATTACATACTGTTTTTTGTTGTTTAAATATGACCTAAGGAATTTCTTAAGGTGACAGCTAAACCCTAACAAATTCAATTTTCCTAAAAGGATCTCATGATCTATGTGATCGAAGACCTTCAAGAAATCAATGTATATCACATCTACCTATCCTTGAACATTGAGTACTTTCGATATATACTGATTTAAGATAGAAGATTTGGAGACAGTAGATTGTATTTCTATAAAACCATGTTGTTCCGGTGATAGCAGCATTTTTACAGAGGGTTAGATGCGAGTATACAATGCTATCTCGAAGACCTTAGCAAAATTACAGAGAATTGCAATGGCTCTGTAATTGCTAATATCATATGGAGATCCACTTTTAGAAACGGGACATAATCTACTTAACTTCCAAAAATCAGGAAATGTTTCTGTTTTGAGAGATAAACTATAAATAATAACAAGTGGTTGCGTCAACAAATATGCAGTGTCTAACATTTTTGATACACTTTTTCATTGATTAATCTCCAAAGAAAGAATTCGACAGATGTTGTCAGGTAACCGAGAGGGCCTACGATTTGGTCCATCCTTCCAATTCATCGTTCCAAAATGTGTCGGCGCTCCCTCAAGTTGATACCAAATATCATGCCTACTATTAGGAACATCTTCAAGTAGTGGAGATAAATCTTCAGTTAAAAATTCGTGATATCTTGCAGCAGTAAGGTGATGAGGAAAAATGTGTGGTCCGATTACTAACTTGACAAGTATTCCACACCAGAGGTTTTTCTGACCGTCGTCTTTGGAAACCTCTTTGACTTTATTGATTCGGATTCTCATCATATCAAAAATGTAGATTGTGCAAATTTATACTTTCTTGGTTGATTCGCCGTTTCAAAGGATATTGCTTAAAAAGTCTGGATTACGATTCACCTTCTATAACAACCATCTACAAAAATTTAACCGAAGATGAAGCTCTGAATCGCCATCATAGACTTTCTTCAAATTGATGTAGTCCATTTCTCCTTGCATCATGTTGTGACATAAATCTAATTGTGCTACTCATAGAAGAATCAATCATCCTCGATGCTTACAAGAACTTCTTCATCTTGAATAATATATATCTCTGGGCATCCCACACTTCTTTTCCGTGGATTTTAATCTCCAGACTCAAGAAACCTATGTTATATACGTAAAATAATTTTATGATATGGGTGACGACGGTGGAGAAATCGTTCTGCATAATGAAACGCAGAGGCTGTATAGTTATTAAGATTTCAAGGGTGTTATAAGGATAATAACGCATCGAATGTACTTCTCATGTATTTGTGTTTCAATGTATTTATCATTTAATGTATTTCAAAATAGGATTATTATTGCAAAATAACAGACTAGTAAGACATTAACACTATTATTACAAGCCCCAAGTGATTTCAAGGTATCAATCTGGCTTGTACTTGTCTAAAAATTCTTCATTATTTTTACGTTTTTTTTTTTGAATTCCTGTTAGTAGAGGTTAATTAATATAGATTATGACAATACACCGAATGTAGTTGTAACGACTGGAAAATATAGTTGTAATTATTTTAGGAACAAAAATAAATGAATACCTTCCATCTGCGACTAAGCCGGTATGAAAACGTGCTCATAATATAGCAAGCATATTTAAAAGCAACAAAAGTCATTAGACCTACTATTACTGTACTGAACGCGGATTACAACTCTTTAACCGCGAACTTAAACTGTTCATAATTACCTACTACCTACACTAGTATAGCCACAATTACCGAGTTATTAATATTTTTATTATTAATAGCTGTATGGTGTATGACTTATTTGTAATTAACTTTGCATTTCTAGTTTACTACCTTAAATTTTTAAGACCGCATTCGTGTTTGTATGCAAGCAGGTATCGAATATCAAAGAGTATAAATGTATTGTTTCAGGTACAGCCGATACGGGTAAATAAACTTTACAAAGAAATAGCCGACAAACTATCCAGTGTGGGGGAGCTGTTGGTTATTTGAACCAGTGTAATAAAAATTAGTTACAATGCTATTGCCTAATTTGCAAGAGATATTTTGAGAAAATGTCGAAGAAATATTTTTCAATTAAACTTATTGAGTTCCGGTTGTAAATCCACGTAAATTATAATTGACTATATAGTTTGGTTCAAAGATATCTAAAAATTGGCCCAGTGTCAAATTGCTCGTTAAAAGTTGCAAAACCACTGACATCGATTAATATTGGACAAATGATGATGTTTTGACTTGTTGTCATTTTCAGAAATGCGGGGAAGGGAGAGGGGAAGGGAGGGGAGGAAAGGGAGCCGTGGCATTATTTGATCTTCATTTTCAAAAATACAATGGACGATAACTGAGGCCATTTCTTTATAGCAAATGGTTTTAATAATGACATTTTATGAGATAATTGACTATATAGTTTGGTCCAAAGACATCTTAAAATTGGCCCAGTGTCAAATTGCTCGTTAAAAGTTTCAAAACCACTGACATCGATTAATATTGGACAAATGATGATGTTTTGACTTGTTGTCCTTTTCAGAAATGCGGGTAAGGGAGAGGGGAAGGGAGGGGAGGAAAGGGAGCCGTGGCATTATTTGATCTTCATTTTCAAAAATACAATGGACGATAACTGAGGCCATTTCTTTATAGCAAATGGTTTTAATAATGACATTTTATGAGATAACTGACTATATAGTTTGGTCCAAAGACATCTTAAAATTGGCCCAGTGTCAAATTGCTCGTTAAAAGTTTCAAAACCACTGACATCGATTAATATTGGACAAATGATGATGTTTTGACTTATTGTCATTTTCAGAAATGCGGGTAAGGGAGAGGGGAAGGGGAGGAAAGGGAGCCGTGGCATTATTTGATCTTCATTTTCAAAAATACAATGGACGATAACTGAGGCCATTTCCTTATAGCAAATGGTTTTAATAATGACATTTTATGAGATGACTGACTATATAGTTTGGTCCAAAGATATCTAAAAATTGGCCCAGTGTCAAATTGCTCGTTAAAAGTTGCAAAACCACTGACATCGATTAATATTGGACAAATGATGATGTTTTAACTTGTTGTCATTTTCAGAAATGCGGGGAAGGGGGAGGGGAGGAAAGGGAGCCGTGGTATTATTTGATCTTCATTTTCAAAAATACGATGGACGATAACTGAGGTCATTTCCTTATCGCAAATGGTTTTAATAATGACATTTTATGAGATAATTGTCTATACAGTTTGGTCCAAAAATATCTAAAAATTGGCCCAGTGTTAAATTGCTTGTTAAAAGTTGCAAAACCACTGACATCGATTAATCTTGGACAAATGATGATGTTTTGACTTGTTGTCATTTTCAGAAATGCGGAGAAGGGAGAGGGGAAGGGAGGGGAGGAAAGGGAGCCGTGGTATTATTTGATATTCATTTTCAAAAATACAATGGACGATAACTGAGGTCATTTCCTTATCGCAAACGGTTTTAATAATGACATTTTATGAGATAATCTTAGTTTACATTTACGGCCAACCTGAGATGCGGGAGTAGTAGAGTGGGTAAGAGGGTGAGCGCATAAAACAATTTCAGGAAATTTTGTAGTTCTGTAGTCAAGGTAAGTATCTATTCTGTATTTTTCCTTATATAAATTAATATTATCTTATTTTTTTACAGGTGCTTCACATGTTAGAAAAACTGACAGAAATATTCTGAGGTATCGAATGACGCTGATAATTAATTATTTAAAAATTTTAATGAAACATTTCAAGGTACGCTATTAAAATTTAATTGAGGTAAGTGAAGAATTAAATAGAATGATTTTTTACACAGGATGATATGTAGTGAAGTTATGTGCTGACCACATCAGATATTTTCTTCAAATAAATAGTAACGTTTCTGATTTGCTACTTTATTTTTTTTTTGCCACCATGCGTCATGATAATTTTCAAACTCAGTTTACTCGAAAATAGTTGCCAATATTTTAAACAAAAAGGGCCTTCTGTAAGTAAAAATGTCCAAAAATTACAAATTTTTGGTAAAATTAGAAGAAAGTTAAATAAAAAAGGGTTACACCATTTACCCCCTAACGTGGATTTAGAAACACCCTGTATATACGTATCACATACACTTATTTACCTAAACGATTTTTTTGTCGCATTTTTAAATGCTTTTAAAAATTACCTGGTAAAAATCTCTCCAATAGTTTCTTATTTAATTGATTCGAAATTAACTCCTCTAATATCCTTCCAAACATCAGTGGAAAAAGCAGGATCTTTCAAAATAATGGCTATTTATGTAAAATAAATGAACCCGTTGCCTTTAAGTGTAATAAATTATTTAATTTTATCCTTGTATGGGTTATTCAAATACTGGTAGAGAAACAGCATCCAGGTAACAAACACTATTACCAGTTTAAGGACGTAAACACACGACATGACGGACCGTTGGCATGTCTCAGACAAATCTATTGTTTCCACTCTTTAAACAAACCAATAAATAACGCAGGCCTTATTTAAATTGACGTTCATGTGATGCACTGAATCCGCTGTTGCTGAACCACGTACAGTTTGCAGTAGTCTGAGATGCTCACTTAAATAAGATTAAATACACGTTTTTGGTGAATAGTCTAGGAGCATCCGAAAGGAAATCTGGTAGTAAACATTATTAAACAGTCCGTATTTCAATATGGCATCTGTATGAAAAAAATACATATATATGATAAAAAAAATTTCACATTATTTGCGAGGATTGGTAGACCCCCACTTTGTAAATAATCGAAGTTTGATTACCAAGAAAGCTTATTTCACTCTTGACGGTGTGTGAAAGACAAATATCACAGTTAAATTTTTTCGTCTATATCACATTCGGTTAGATAATTTGTTCAGAAAAATTCTTAATTCGATTTACAATGTGGGACGCAGCACTTTTTAGTCATGTTGCAGACTTAATATAACCTCAAAAGTCGAGTTAAAAATAACACTGAAAACAAACGCTTTCGCAAACGTACACACACCGGTATTATTGTAAAACAATGAATACTTGATATTGATTCGTAAAAACAACACTTCAAAACTATTATAACACATAAAAATCAATAAATAATTACATAAAATCACCCGGCAAACTACTCAAATAACGTGGTTTCTAACACATTCAACGCAGACTAGGAAGACTCCGGCAGTGTTGCCATTTCTCATTACTTTGTGACTTGTTTGGAGTCGGCTGTGAATCGGCACTTACAAGTTCATTACCTCTCTGAAACATTGGCGTATTATTTATTGTCGTTATCTTCACAGAGATTACTTAACAAAAGTCTTGTTGCCAATACCATCACCAGCAAATTCAACGCTTGACTAGAAGATCGACATATGTCATATATCACTTCACTCCGAACTATGGTGCTCGGCTGTCAACTAACCCACCACCGATCGCCTGGGCCTACCCGCCGGCACCGCTGGCAGAATGACAAGTCTCCTGGACCCACCACCTAAGCTCGCCTCTGCCTGCATCAGGCTAGCGGCCTTCCCGGGTTAATCCGTTGACAGCCTACCGACTGTTAGACGAGCTATCGGTCATCTATCCAGTTGCCCGACTCGATCAATGCTGCTTAAGAGGGGCATGAGGAAAAATCCCAGGAACAGACCTTCATACAGTTCAGTTCTTATCAAAAACTATACATTTTTCAAGAAACTGAAGTGTGATACACGTAGATAAGATATTAAATTAGGAGTTAATGATTTTTTAATACTAAATACGGTGTATTAATGAAGTTATAACGAATCAAAAAACAATAACAGATAAAAATTTTCTCACCGATCATTACTACCAAAACTTATCATCTCCCTCAGATGAAATTCAATAAACGATATCTCGAATATTAAACCAAAATATGCAGAATTAAAGGCACAGAACAGAATTTTTTAAAAATTATTATTTGTCGACATTGTTGCCTCAATATGTCGTCGTTATTAGCGAAGATATGTACCAAACAGAAGAAACTGAAATTTGGGTGTTATGATGTAGATGGCGTCAGTGGCAGTTTTTAAACTTTGTCTTATAGAAATCTGCATCAGTTGAAATGCTGGATTTTATTCGGTGAGCCAAAAAACAAAACTGGTCTAAAGATAATTGAAAATAACCGCAAGCGTACTTCAATGCATTTCATAGTATGTGATATCTTCTTATGATATATATATATATATATATATATATATATATATATATATATATATATATATATATATATATATATATATATATATATATATATATATATATATATATATATATATATATATTTTTAGTTATTAATTAAATATCTTACCTTAAACGAAAAATAATCCAATGTGGCACTTTATAGTTTTAATAATAATTAATAATAAGGTTGGTTAATTTGTGCGTATAGCAATCACATCACTTTTTACGTATTTTACATAAAACAGAAATGTTTTTCTGTTTACAACTAAGTTTGAACTAAAATCTTGAACTGACTCATAATTTGTAAAATTCCCAATGCCTGCAACATGTGTTTTGGGAATTTGGATTTTTTTTTTTTTTTCGTAATCAGAAGGAAAATGTATCACCTCGTTTTTTTCTTTGTTTTCCATAATTTAGATTTTTCGTAATGTTATGACATTTTTAAATTTACACAATGAATAACTTAGAGTTTAAAATATCATAACTTTACAAAAGCAAAATTTTCGAAAACCAAAAAAAAAACAGGGTGATAAATTTTCCTTTTGATTACGAAAAGAAAAGTTTGAAAAGATTTTACTAATGGTCTAGACGTAATCTGGGGAGGCTGCGCAGTTTTGTAACTTTTTTCTTAAATTTTTTTTTCAGTTTTTTTTCTGCGAAACTTCAATCAGTACTGATAGTCGTGCCTGGGTTTCATGGTACAATACTGAGGTGTTGTATAACCTAAATCCACCAGCCGCCACTGGTTAAAGCTGAAAATTTTATCCATATATTTTCTGTCATCACTTTTACATATTTGTGAATTTTGTAGTTTCACCAAGTTATTCATTTTTTCATTCTCCCGAATAGCCAACATTTTTAATAGAAAACAAAAGAGAAACAGGGCTCGTTATTCTTAATGAAAAAAAAGAACTATTTAAAATATACTAGGTAGGAATTTGATAATTTTTAAACATAATTAACACAAAATATACTATTTTTATCAAAAGTTATTACTTTACCAATACTTTGTATATTATGTAAATTTTACAGAATATGTAGTTTTTGGCTCCTTCTGTTTATAACTGACGACTAACATTTGCGCCATCCACTGACGGGAAGTTATATTAGACAGTAATGTTGATAAATGTTATATAGATTTGTCATCTAAAATTATATTCTCAAGCGCTAGGAAGATAAAGAAAAGGGCATTGTGTTGCCATCTAAGAAGTATTATGACATTAGCTCTTTTCATGGCCTTCTTAATTTCACCGATCGAGTATTAGAAATGACACGGATGACCATACCTCATCCCCTATTTCAGTATAACTCTACACACGAATCAACAATTTTATGAGCAGAATACAGTCACTTATAAATATGATGAACAAAAGTAGACCAAAGGTTGACCCTTGCGGAACCCCAGATGTTACTATGCACAAATTAACTTTAAAACCATCATTATCACCGTTTTGACGCCTGTCATATTAGTGCGTAATAGAATTAATGATTTTAATAAATTCGCAGGCGTCTAATTCTTTTAAAATAATATAATGATCAATGTTGATAAACAAGTAAGAGGTAATTATTTTAATTGTATTTAATAAGGTGTTTCCAAATAGCTTTTAAATAAATCTGTCGTAAAAATATTCGTTTAGAACCACAGCTGACGCAGGTGCGGCAAACAGAAACTTGTCACTTCCAATATATTAAATCCATAATTATAAAAATCAAAATTAAAAAAATCAGTGAACCCCTCAACCTGCACCAAAAATTTTAATACAATGAAAATAAATACCAATTTAATACTTATTTACCGTTGTAATCAATTATGCATGTTAACCTACGGTCATTTCCGTCTATAAAACCGCAGACAAATAAATAACTGATTTATAATTTTATTATAATTATGGTCGCCTTTATAACCTTTTTGTATTCAAAATTTAACCTTTCGCTGGGGTTAAACGTAAATAAATACTTCCCCATGAATATATTTAATTTTAATATTCTTTTTAATCGTTATTTGGTTATTTCTACAAGGATAAAAGCGTTTTAATTTTCATATGAATTTTAAAACAAAAGAATCGGCATTTTTATGGCTTGCATACGATTATTCTAATGTCCATAAGTTTGGTTATGCATTAATATTAAAATTTAATGTCCATTTTTGTTAGGTGATTAGATAAATCACCCAATCTATACTTTGGAGAATAGTAATTGGAAATGTGCTGTAAGAGAGTTTAATTTTTTTAGGAAATTTGTGGGAAGTTTGTGGAAAATCGCCAAAAACTTCTAGCGCAAAATTTAGATTTAATTACGTAAATTAACAACTTAAGATATTAAAAAACATACAGTTTAAGAAATATGTTCACTTTTTGTTTTCTTTTTTATTTATTTTTTTTGTTCCGGTTTTACACTGAGAACAAAATTTAATTCAGAAATTCAGCAGATTTTGCTTAAACAGGTATACAATATGTAGCCAATACACAAAGTTTAATTTAAAAATACCATAAGTAAGCAACAAAATAAGAGTTCTTGGAAACGAAACATCAAAAGAACAGAAATAGGTATCTAGTAAGGCTGGGAATTTTCCAGATTTTAGTATCCGAATATTCGTTCGAAAAAATATTCGAATATTCGAACTATTCGGATATTCGAATTCGGATTATTCGAATTATTCGAATGGGTATTCGAGTTATTCGGATATTCAAATATTCGGATATTCGAATTATTCAAATATTCGGATATTCGAATAATTCGAATTATTCGAATACCTATTCAAATAATTCGGATATTCGAATATTCGGATAATCGAATTATTTGAGTATTCGGATATTCGAATAATTCGAATTATTCGAATACTTATTAGAATAATTCGAATATTTGAATACTCGAATAATCCGAAATATTCGAATAGGTTTCCGAATAATCCGGGTCCTCGAATATTCATTATTAATAGGTATAGCACTGAATACTAGTGAATAGTGAATACTCTATTTGAGTATTTGGTTGGATAGACCACAATAATAGTCGTGACGTAATCCACTAAGCAGGCAATTTGATTTGCTTTCCATACCCACAATAGGGTATGTCTCCTGTACATGTGCTTTAAGGGTCAGAATTATTTAGTTAGTATTTTATTTTAGGATTGAGGCGCTATCGTTCACATTTAACTATTGAAGCTTAAATAAAACGAAAACAGAGCTAGTTTATTATACTTCTGTGTCATAACTATTTTTCCTTTTCGAAAAAAATAAAAGTGCTTTAAAATTAGAATGTTTTTAAAAAAGACGCAGATTGTGAAGGTAAAACAAATACATGAAAAGTCGATAGTTAAATATTTACAGGTTTTCTAAAATTTAAAATTTAATTTTAACCCCTGCCTTAGTACAGTAAGAATAAGGTCGAGGCGAGAAAGAGATGGAATAGTTTGACTGGGAGTAAAACGTGCCACGAATATATTCGAGTATTCGAATATTCGAGTATTTGAGTATTCGAATATCCGAGTATTCGAGTATTCAAGTATTCGATTATATTCGAGTATTCGAATATTCGAATATTATCGAGTATTCGAATATTTCGAATATTCGAATAATTTCCCATTAGAATAATTCGTATTCGAATACTCGAATTATTCGTATTCGATTCCCAGCCTTAGTATCTACTAATAAAGCATCAGATGTGGCCAGCACATAACTTTCTTATACCAGTCTATATCATCCCGATCTAAAAAAATCATTCTATTTAATTCTTCACTTACCTCAATTAAATTTTAATATCGTACCTTGATATCTTTTATTAAAATTTTTAAATAAATAATTATCGGCCGTGGATAGTACTACGAAATGCGTTTTTTTAGTGTGTGTACTGAAGTTACTCATTGCTTATCTTTAATTTACAGGCTAAAACTACGCCACTTTTCAGTCAAATAATTGAGATTATGTTTATATTTATTGTAATTCTAGTCTATGGGATAAATCTACGAAAGTATTAAAATTACTTTGAAGGATTATAAATATTTTCGTATAATACAGGTAAACATGTAATCACAAATTTCCGTTTTTTGAATAAGTAGGTAGGTATTTATTATTTATACAAGGAAACAAAAAAAAACATAATGTACTTATATGTTAGAAAAAACAATTTTTTTTTATAAAGCGTATTAAATATTTTGGAAAAAGTAATTAAGTACATCCAATATTTTAATTTACTTTGGATCTTTTGCGTTGTCTTATTTGCAGAGGCAATTTAATGTTTTGTAAAATTTTGATTGTATCATTGGGAAGGTTTTGATCGGGAACATTTTTGGTGGCATTATTTTCATTAGTTTCTGCACTAGTTTCACACTCCACTGTGTCATTTAAGACCGGACCACTTCCAATATCTATTTTTTCATTACCAATATCTACTTTTTCAATCATTTTGCTTTCTGTCTCTTCATTATTGACTGCATGTTGATTCTTATCACAATTTTCAACTTGTGCATCTAATATCACAATTTTCAATTGGTACATCCAATACTTCTTCATTTAATCATAACATTTTTATGCGAATTCCACAGTTCTATTAAAAGATCTATTTTTTCATAGTTTTCTACAAATTTCGATGTACCCATCTCTGATATTATTCCAACTAGGTAGTTGTTGTAACTTAGTCATTGCTCTTGTATATTTTTATTGTTGCGTAAGAGTCAATTTTTTGATAGAATGGATATTATTAACTTCTTCAACAATACAAACTCTGTCATCAGATTTTGCACAAGGTTCATTCCAGTATCAACATTTTCTTGACCTATTAAAAGGTAGGTGCTCAAATACGTGTGTTTTGAAATCGATTCATAAATACAAATCAACGCCTTTAAGAGATCCAAACTTCATTATGTGCTTACATGGTAGTTGTATATCAATGAAAAAGAAACACTGGCACGTCTTATGAGTCACAATGAGTTGATTAATAAGGCACTGATTATCTTCTTCCTTTTCAAATTTAACTGTTTTTGATTTGATTAGACTTTTATTTATGTATTTATAAGCGAAAGGAGTTGCTAATTTGAAATATTTACTTCGCACAGAATCTTTAAGTATCGCAACTGAATTTTTTAAAATCATTTGAGTTGCACGTTGTTTTCGTCCGCTACCAACAGAATTTAACAAAGCTAAAAATTCCTTATAAAATCCTTGTAATGTATTTAGTTTTGAACAAACGGACTTAATCTTCTGATTAGAGGATTCGAGATGATTCGTCGTTGACACTCCAAACGTAACACTCTGTTTTTTTGAAACATTGGATCCATTCCTCCTTACAAGTATTCCAATTATCATTGAATTATTTAACAACTAATGGCAAATTTGGTTCAATTAATTCATTATAGTTTTCATTATATTGCTGAATGTTTTTTGAATATAAGCAAGTTTCTACCAAATAATCAATACAGTTCTTTGCTGATCGCTATAAATTTGCATTGAATTGGATGTAATAGTTGTTCGAAATGATTTTAGGGTATAAAAAAAGGCATAATAATAGTTTTGTATTCTTCAGATAGAATTCTTCAGATAGCGATTTCCTCTCCCCAAAATCTTTATCCGTAATTATAGTATAAGTTCTTGTCCAAAGTAAATTTTGTTTTTTAAAAATATTTAGCATGTAAGAAATTGAAATCGAATTCTCATGTTGAAGAATGAAAGTACAAGCGACAAAGCCTTGTCCATTTCCGTCAATTCCCATTAATATATACAGAGGCATGCGCAGATTGTTCAGTTTGTACGTGGCATCAAGAATCAGTAATTCGGGATAGTTTGAAAAACTCCTTTTCATTTGATGAGTTTGAAAATATATGCCTTGAAGTGTATCAACTTCGTCAGTCATAATTTCAACGTATGAATTAGGATTTTCTTGTAATATATTTAGGACTTCTTTAAAAACATTCGCCATTGTTGTACTTCTAATATTGGATATATCGCGTAGTAATATAGGTTTACCAGTTTTGTCTCAGATATATTCTTGTAATAATGTCTTGTTACATTTTAGATTTTTTAATTTCATCCTTTTCTAATTGACCTAATTTCCGTGTTTTAGGTAATAATGGATGCACACTAGACACTATATCATGGTTGTGGGTATTTTTAATTTTGCTCAAAACCAAATTTTGCCCATTTTCGGAATACGTAAATATCAGTTTCATCGGGCATTCTTCTCTTAAAAATTTGTGGTTAACATACAAATGGTTCTAATTTAACTATTACAAATAATTATTACTCACCTAGATTTTTGTACATCTGTTCCTCTAGTCTTAAATTTTTGCCGCCTGTATGACAAGAAAATACGATTCTATAAAATACCAAATCTTTATTGGCATTTCGAAGTTTTTTCGGGCAATACTTCTTCATGTGCTCCAAAATAATTCATTTTCAACAATTTCTATGAAATCTTCAAGCTCTTTTAAAGAGGCAAATGTTTTAGCTTTTTCATGATGTGTACTTGTCATTTTCACAATTTTCGAGGTACAACTGCAAGTTCCCTGGATAATACAAAAGTTAATGTACTAGGAACCAAATCTGAACATAATCTCAATTATTTGATAGAAAAGTGGCGCAGTTGTAACCTGCAAGCTAAAGATACGCAATGAGTAACTTTAGCTCACACAGTAAAGAAACGCATTTCGTAGCACTATCCACGGCCATAATTATCAGCGTCATTCGATACTGTCAATATTCATGTCATATATTTTAATAATTTCTTCTTATTAACATTGACACTGTAACTAAATTAGACATTGTAAATGTCAAACTGTTAAATTTATCCTAACCCTATTTTATGAGGTCAAATGAGTAAAATATTTCAGTTTACATCAGCTTTATATATCTTATTGGCTTGATATAGTAGACATGGTTTATAATCTTTCATCAAGAATATATTTTTTTGTAAAAGCAAATACAAAAAAGTTTGGGTTCCATAGACCTCCTTTCAGCTGGCCAATTTTGCTCATCACCAAAATTTTCGTTGTCTTTGCGGGCAGATTTTTTTTCATAAAGTTATGTTTTTTCAATATAATTCGTTGAGATTCGTCCAGAAATGCAATACAAATTTTTAATTTTTTTCCCCGAAATTGTACCTTTTTTTTTCTTCCATTCATTTGTCTCTTTTGGTTGTACCACATTCACCAAATTTAATGTGTCACATAAAATATTATTGAAAATCTAAACTGCTAAATTTGGGAAGTCTCCCATTAGAATTTTTTAAGTTATCGCGGATACACCCATACACACATCCACACACACACACACACACACGCACCGACAGACATCATTCGATAAATAGTCAAAATTGATTCAGGAGGGTTCAAAACGTATATATCAATCAAAATTTCGAGGTAAAAAAAAATGAGGATTTCTATACTTCTTTATATTAGGTATAAGAAAGTAAAAAGTTATAAAAAAATAATCAGAAAAGAAAAGAAAAAAATTAAAAAATATCAAGTGAACTGCTTAAACTGCATTCCTCAATACCTCAATGCATTTCGGATACCGTCGAATAAATGAATTAATGGCGGCAGATATTTAAATGGGTTTTTCTGCATCTTATTAAAAGCTTGCTCAATACCTAAAACTAATTCATCTCTTGTTAACACAAAGAGTAGCATAAATATTTTATATTAAATATCTCTAAACGTAAAAGTCTAGTAGTCTAGTGAATGTCGTCGATTCATCGATCCATAGAATTTTACGCAAAAATCATGACTTCCTTCTGCTGAATTTAAAAGCAATTAATAAAAATTCAAGCGCTTTTCAGCATCCTCAAGATGTAAATAGTACATGGGCTGTAGGTGATATTCATAAGTATGTCTGTGGGTTGTTTGAAAAAAAGTAATTGTGATCTAACTTTGAAACTCATCGAATGAGCGTTCTTTTTAATTATTTTTGAGTACATTCCATTGGTTTAAATATTGCACATCGATTTCGGAACGCCCTATATAATGCAGACAATTTTTTATAATAATTTTATG
Source organism: Rhamnusium bicolor (assembly GCA_029963845.1). Lineage (NCBI taxonomy): Eukaryota > Metazoa > Arthropoda > Insecta > Coleoptera > Cerambycidae > Rhamnusium > Rhamnusium bicolor. Next base: position 293,195 of record JANEYF010001271.1, on the reverse strand, counting down.
TAAATTTAGCCAATTTTTTAACGGTCCTACCTGAGCTAATTGGAAAAACAAAATGTGTGATTGAAACTTTGGTCAATCAAATGATGCTTTAAAAGCACAGTACACGGCAGTTCGGTTCTACTGTTAGAAATAAATATAACACGAGATAAGCGTAAGCTACTGACTTCCAAAGAAGCAGCAGCAAACTGTGGATCCAACAGCCAGGTGTACTGTAAACTAAGGTTGGTAGCAGTTGATTTATTTCCCTAATTAGTCTGGACAGGTATATAGGACGGGTATGGCAGAAAGGTTTGAGGATAAACGGAATGTAATATTACACTTGAATTGATCAAATTGGTCGTATCCATCCCAGTTATCTCTGTAAGATAGCAGCAATAATTGACTACTATTTTTTTTCATAGATGCTTATCGCTTACGTATTTGTAAGGATTGAATTCGTCCTTAACGACGAATTATGGATTTAGCTTAACAACGTCTAATTGCATACACTTTCCTATATGGTGTGCAATAAATGGTACACTTAGATAAGATTTTTAATTACTTGCGATCTAAAGTATGTTGTAATTGAATCATGGGAGTGTTTTTGGGTGTGGCAATCAATGTTGTCCTTTTTCACTTCTCATCGGTGAGAAAACGCAATCGTTCAAAATTTCAATGAACGGTTTTTTATGTCATAGGTATCATATGCGTTTCTTAATTTTACAAATTTGAAATCAGCTGAGCAGTCAATACTCTGTATGACCTATACGGGGTATCCAAAATTATTTGATTTTGGTTGTTTCTCCTACTTTTAATTCAGATAGAGAAAAACCAACCAAGATGTCTAAAGTTTGATTTTCTTTTACAGTCACTAGATGAAGACCACCTTTAGATATCTCTAACATTTTTTGAGATATCGGCGAAAATTAAAAAAATCGTTACCCCAACTTTCTTATTTCAAACGGGAATCATAGTTGGCTTTGAATTTAAAATATCGGATATTCAATTTTCAAAAAGACTTATGTTGGGGTATATTATATTATCATCAGTAAATATATAACAATATTTCTATTTAAAATAAGTATCTACTGACATTTAACATAGTTGGCTGCAGAAAACAAAAGTTTCTGGTTACGTCATTCAAATATATAGACATATGAATAAATGACAAAAAAAACCACATTGCAATTTCCGTTACCTAACAAACTGAAAATATAATAATGAAAGTATTAAAACACAAAAAAGATTTTATTATTTGAAGAAACAATAAACAACAACAAAATTTAATCACAAAAGTAGTGTTCGAGTTGTGAGCCATTTTTCTCGAGACAGAGTCAACACGTCTTCTTAACTGATTTCTTAGCATTTCAGAGTTGGAAAGATGTTATTTGAATGACAACATCCCTCAATCTTTGCTATTAAGGTCTTCTTGTATTTCTGAAAGCATTTAAATATTAAGTCTTTGATAAAACCCCATATAAAAAATTCATGAACTACAGTCAGAGAACCTTGCAGGTCATAGTACGAGACCCCTAGTCTCTCAATTGGTTCCCAAACAATTTATTGAGTTTAATGGTGGTTACCACGGCATTACAAGCTGGTGCGTCTTCTTGTTGGTAGAATTTTCTTAATAAATCAGGAAAGGGTAAGTCGTCAAAATATAAATATACCATTGAGCGTTGAGATTTTCGTCGTAGATAAGTGGTCCAAGTAATAGTTTTTCCACTATTCCGAAAGTTTTCATTTTCGTTATATTTTCCTAGGAATCAATTACTAAAATGTATCCTGCGATCTGTATCATCGGTGAATAATTGATGAGTAAACCTCACTTTACATGGTTTGATTTTGAGTCCTTTAGAATCCTTTGGTTATTGCTTCGACTTAAACACGTACTTTCAGCTAGTTCTCTCTAGTAGAGAATTCGGGAGTTTCTAAAACCTCCCCATTTACGTTTTCTTTACATGTTCTCTACCTTTATTGTCATGTTCTCTTGCTTTTGGGTTTGCAAAAGACCCATGATTCATCAAGATCTTTTCCAATCTTGCAAAAGTTATATTTTAATTGTTGCTCATAATATGGTTGCAATAATTGGAATTGTAATTTAATATCTGGCGGGTATGCCTATAAAAAGAATGTCAATTTTTTACTAATGTCGGACGCTCTTAGTTTCCATAGCCAATTATGCAAATATCACTAAATATGTATTTTAAATATAAATAATTTTATATCTTTCCTTAGGGTAATATACTATACCCTAATATGTATATTTTTGGAGAGCTTGAATTTTTGTCCATATTTTTAAGTCAAAGCCAACCATGATTCCCGTTTGAAATAAGAAAGTTGGACTTGATATCTTAAAATTTAGTAGTGAATTTTTTTTATGTATCTTATTCTATGTCGAAAAGTACCTCTACAGAGTTTTTACGACTTGAAAGAATATTCCTAAATAGAATAGTAATGACACTGTTCTCGAAATCTGCCAAATGTCAATTTTCGCTGATATCTCGAAAACGGTTAGAGATATCGAAATGAGGTTTAAACCTATCGACGTCTCATGAAAATCGGGCTCTAGAAGCGTTAGTCGGTATTTCTCTATTTGGCCCAGAAGTAGGAGAAATAGCCAAAATCATTCTGTATATTCCTTTTCTAATTAAAACTGTTTGTCAAGAAATATTTTATCTAGATTTTATTTGCAATAAAATTCTTCATCTTTAACAATAACTCTATTTATTGAGGTTCAATTTCGTATGTTCTTCTTTCTTGATCAAGGGGATTTTTGTCACGATCCGCCAATCCTTACTTTGATTAATTGGCACTGATTAGCCGTTTTATATATTAATTTGTGCTCTTGAAGGTTGAAGGAAAGAGAGTTTTAATGAATTAAGTTTAGTTGTAAGATTTAATAGTTACATAATTAATTACCTTATACGACTTAGTTCACCATGATAATTATTTATTATAAACTGAAATTTATTTAAACATTTGTTCTAAATAATTAATTAAAAATAAAACAATCTATGAATTTATTATCTTAAACCGGTCATTACATTTTGCTTTCGTCTCACCTTTCAAGTGAAGAAAGTATGCAATATCTATCATCTGTATGTATCGCGATAACAGCCACATATTTTGAGAAAAAGCTTTCAAATTTGATACACACATTACAGAAGGGAAGGGATATGAGTTCATTGACGAGCAAAATAGGCTCACTTTACGAAACCCAATTTTTTTTATTTTTTAATTAGCCAAAAAATGTTGTTACGTGTTTGTTGTCCTCAAAAACACCCCAAATCGTAGATTAGTTGATTGAAATTCCTGGTTACACTCACTACTTTATTAATTAAATAAAAAAACAAAATCTTAATGAATGACTTGACAATTAAACACTTGGGAATCATTACCTTAGTTTCTAACTTACTTCTTCTCACTGGCGGTTCTTCTATAGGGTCACTTGGTCAATGACCTCCCACATACAAATAAATAAATAGAGCTATTCATTTTCTGAAGTTTAAAAATATATAATATATATATTTTTAATATTCTTAAAAAAATATATTAAAGCTTCTAGTTCATTATATATACAATACTATTCAAATATCTAGATCGCAGGATTTCGTATCCCCTCCGAGCACCGAGCATCTATATTCATATTCATTACATTATTCATTTATAGAATTTAAAAATCTTGGGTCAATCCACAACTTGTCCTCAAAGCTAGCTACGGACCGAATTTACAACGAATTAAAGTGAAATAGACTTATGCGCGATTCGTCAGAAAGCAAGAGAGACAGAAGACACTGGCGGGTACAATGTTCCTGACACATTTTACGAAAACGGTAACGCACGAAGTTCAGTAGAACAGTGAGCAGGTAGTCTTAATGCTGACTAGGTACGCGTTGGTCGGTAAATTATGTCGCGTTGTTTTTAATGTTTTTATTTGTGAACATTTTATTAGTAAATCTCTACTTGTCGTGAAATTAAGTAAAACAGTGTTTTTGGTGTTTACTATTAAATATGAGTGTTGTACAAAATATATTTTATTCATTGTTACGCTCATCAACTAAATTTAATTTTACAAAAAGCATCAAGTCAGGATAAAAGCATAAACATTTTTTTTGCTAATTTACATAGCTTTTCTTCCTTTTTTGGAAAATCGCCAAATAGAACAGCCGTGTTAGATAATGTTGTTAAGGTGAGATTATCTAAAGCGGCTCCAACACGATGGAATTTTAACACAAAGTGCATAGAGACTGTTTATTCCTATCGAACAGAATTATTAGATAGTTTAGAAAAAATCGTTGATAATGAATCAGAAAACAACACTCTAAACCAAGCTATTGGTTTAAAAAACTACTTACAAAATGAACATTTTCTTTACTGGTTAAATTCTTTTCATTTAGTTATGCCTCATTGTGATATATTGTTCAATCAATTACAAAAATGTAATATCGATGTCATAACAGTAAATAAGTGTATTTGCGTTTTTAATAGTAAAATTGAAGACATCAGAAATAAAATTTTGAATAACTATTTGGAGGAGACATCCATGTAGTCTGCCCAGAGATGTAAAACGGAAGAATCAAAAAGGAGAATTTCATTAAAAGTTTGTGATATAATTACATCTGAGATCAAAAACAGATTTGGCTTCAGTAATCATTTAGCAGTGTCTCAGTTAAGTCACGCAGATCGATTTAAAGATTATAAAAAAAGCTTTCCTGAAGATATGTTTAAATTAGTTAAAACGGAGTATACAGTCATAAATCATTTTAAACTTAAAACTGAATTAGAAGTATTATATAGCCAAGAAGATTTTTCCAATAGTGAAGGTGAGTTGCTTTGTTACAGCTTTTTATTAACAATAATTTGTGCAATACTTTTTCTGGAAATGTCAAACTGTTAAGAATCTTGTGTACTCTCCCTATGACTACCGTCGAAAGTGAACGTTGTTTTTCCACCTTAAAAAAGAATAAAGACATTTTTAAGAAAATACCGTGGGTCAGGAAAGGTTATCTTCTTTAGCTATGCTTACCATAGAAAGGGCATTAATAAAGAAGATAAAAGACTTTAATGAAAAAGTAATTGACCACTTTGCATCTCAAAAAGACCGAAGGATCGACTTGGAATTTAAATCACTTTAAAAGGTAGATAATACAGAGACTTTTCTAATTGACCTCCCTAACTCTTGACCCACGAACCGCCACTGCTTCTTCTTTTCTTGCACAATTCCAAATCAGTTCTGAGCGCCATTGTGTGCATTATATATCTATGTAGAACTTTTTTGAATTTTTCAGACCCTTCTCGAAAAAATTCTAGTTATAATTCAAGACTAACTTGGCTATTTAATTTGAGTTTTAGTACCGGTATCAGCATTTTTGGGTACATTTTGGAATTATCAGTTCACATAACAATATTCTTGATATAAATCAGTTCTTAAAAGAAATGTGTATGACAGTTACTCATTCATTGGTTCATTTTTAGGAAATTTGGCTTGTAAATAAAATTACGTTTGACAAACTAGACAGTTAATGTCCTTTAAGATTAAGGAACACAAGGTTCAGTCTCAAGTATGTAAGAGTTGATAAATCTAGTGTTACTCAATATACATGGAGCATATATTGGCAAAAAAATTAATTAAAAATATAACAATAAACAACTGGAATATATAGGTCGTAAAGAGTAGAAATAGTGTGTGTTGAGTGATTAAATTTCATTAGGTTTCATCGAAGAGTGAAAATGTTTTAGGTTTATTTCGATTATTCCAGCTTGGTTGGCAAAATATGCCTCAAATGCAATATTCTACGATTTGGTGTCAGTGAAAAGGACATCAGTATGTAATGTTATATGCTATTTAAAGTATTAACTTCTTGATTGGAAAATTTAATACAAACCTGTTAACAAAAATTAAAGAGATGTAAAACTGTGGGTTTCGTGTATCTGATATGTGAGGAAGTTAAAGATTCTCATTCCAAGACTAAGTAAGGGTACGGAATAGCTGACTCTAGCCAGTTCAGTTTGCAACAGATTCTCATATGCTGATGATGTCTCGTCGTGCTCCATACGCATATGCTGATGATGTCTCGTCGTGCTCCATACGTGTATGAATTAAACCGTGTGATAACAAGTTATTTATAACTTACTACAAACGGTATTACCGTATACTGTACCACATGAAAACAGCGCTTACTAGTGCGAAGTTCATGGCAGTGTAAACGACGTATGAATACAACTCAACATTGTCAAAACCGCGATAAGAATTTGAAGGTTATGGCTTAAAGGTGACAGTGAAATAAAAAAAAACTTACAAATTATAAATTAAAATCAGTTACCTTTACACGCAATTGAGTAATGTTAATCTTCCTACGGTATAGCAAATGACGTTAGTAAATAAATAAGACGTGCCAAATGCCATAATTTTTCCAAGTATATATCGTTAATTTAAGTGTTTTAACGTACCTAAAACGCGATGTAAAACGAACGGAAATGGCGCCGTTATCTGTAACACGCCGTACTAAAACACTGTGTGAGACTATTCGAAAATAGTTTGTGTAATTTCCGTTCTCGAGCCACTTGTTATAACGTAATAATATAACTGCAGATAAAGCTCCTCTCCCTTGAAATAAGCACACTCCCTCCTACACTGCAAAAAATTCAGTTTTTAGGGCTTTCGGAAGTTTATAAAAATGAATAGAAATTAGTTTGATACAGACTTAGCAAAACAGGTCACGTTAACACAAAATATCCTCTTTGTTAGCATTTTCAAAGAAAATACTCAGTGTTGTATCGTATGAGGCTAGAAGAGGCAGCCATGACTGTATCAGTGATACAAGTTTTACTATCATTTTTTGTCTCTATTTTGAATAATTTTGCATAAATTTTAGTAGTAGATTTCGTATTGGAAAAAGATCCTATATATAGAAATTAAAAAAATAAAGAAGTATATTTTAAAGAAAATACAAACCTATTCCATATTTGTTCAAAAAGATGAATTAAGAATAATTTAGAGATCATAATAATATAGAGCATTATTTTAAAAGGCTTTATCCAGTTTTACAAACCATTTCTTTTGTTAAAACCACTAACTAAAGGAAAAAACTTTAATACACGGTCTCCCTGAAAGCGAAAACATCATATGGTATAGAAATCCAACAATCTCAAATCGATCAAGAACAGATAACTCGGACTTGAAAGGTATGGCTTTTATTCGAGCATTTACATTTTCAAAATGATCTACTCAGTCACTGTATACTCATACAACATTTTTTATAGGGACTATGTCAGACGAGATTTCTTTGCTGATCCAGGAGTCTCACCAGCGCAGAAGTAAGGAATGTATATCTAGCATATTGGCTGAGGAATCTCTGCAAAATGGTTAAGATCTTACTGAAACTAAACTTGCAAAAGCAAGACGACACCCTCTGTGCCAACAAGAAAATTCCATTGTGACAGTGAAGCTAATAAACACATTATTTGGTACAAATCAATAATAGCATTTACAATTTCTACTATATTTACATTTGAGTACCTATTAATTTTATTTGTAAATGATTAAAATGTTGTCCCCCAAAAAATTTAACAAAATATAACTAAATATCTCCACTTCAGTTCAAATTATATGTAAGGGTACCTCGGTGTCAATGCCTAGATTCGAGAAGGAATCCCGGCATGTCTGTGTTGCAATAGAAGAAATTTTTGTTGATAGCTGATCGTTCTCGAATGATCCTCGTCTTGTTCTTGAATCTATTTTAAAAAAAAAAAATACGAGAATTACCTTGTATCCTATTTATAGATTTCTTGACTTGTAAACTTTTTTAAAAAATATCTTTAAATATAAATAAATGTTGAACTCTTTCTACGGCTCGCCTCTTGTTGATCATTATTAAATATTTTAAATAAAAAAATGGATTTTTTTCATTTAAATGTTTGATTTACGTAATTTACAATAATTATTTACTTAATATTTTGTTTCATAAATTTGCCGTCTCCTTTCAACAAGCAAACAACGTAAACTTCAATGAGACGAAGATATTTCGAACTAATAATACGTGTATCAGAAGGTTCATATTGAATAAAGGGATTTACACAATCCCACTCGCCACCTTAATGAATTATTTGTACCACTTTATGAGATACAATTGCTGTCAGCAATTCCTGCTAACAGTGTAGTTCAGCAGGAACGCGAGAAATAAGGGTAGTCGTGGAGTGAATAGAATATCGTTTCAACGAGCCCTAAAAAGCTCCACCAACTTTCCAGTCAGATCCTGAGCGAGACGAAACATCTGCGCAATGCAGACCAACTCCACTTCAAACTACAAATGGCCACCGTGGATGGTAGGAAATTACAGGACTACTATCTTTCATTTTACGCCCCAAAATTTCTTATTCCAATTTCCTGTTCGCGTCTGTCAGTTGTTATGAGTCATTTTCTGATAAGGACTCGTAGCGCGACTATTATGCAATAGAACTATTACACAAAGAGCTTATCTTCCATTATATGTCATGCGGTGGGGAATTGGCGTTGCCAGCACTGTTTCTCGCTTCGGTTGGTGTGCCTGATTTGACGCCATTCTCAGGTGCTATTGTTCCTTATACACATTATTGTCACCGCAGCTTTTGTTTTGTAATAATGACAAAAAGTTGTAACGATGCGCTCTGTACATTACGTTGTATTATATTATATATAAATTGGACCGGACATTGAATTATATCTCCCTAGGACAATGGACTTAGAAGAAAGTTGGTTATATTTAAATTTATATAGTTATATACCTAGGTATCTCTTCGTCGAAAGTATATCGTTATTTCTATTTGATTTTAACAATTAAAAAAAACGAGAACTATAAAAATCAGTGGCACATAATATTGTATTTAATATACAGGGTGATCCCTAAGTACGTATTAATAATTCAAGTGGTCATTCCTTTATATAAGAACGCATTATTCAGTGCCTGGATAGGTGTTGAATGAAACACAGTATTTTGGAATACTGACAATCCACTTGGGGATATTGATATGATATTCGGTGTACCATTTATTGAGTACAGGAGTTTTCTGACAGATATGTTTAAAGCACAAAAAATTTCAGAAGTGATTCGTATCGTTTCACAAATCTTAAGTTTCGCATATCTTCATCATTTTCCGCCTTAGAAAAGACCCAAAGGATTTAGATCTGGTGATCGAAGAGGCTATAAGTCTTTCTCTGCCATTCCAACCACTAGGGTTACATCATGTACAGAAGTTGACGAGAAATGAGGCTAAAGTGTGCTCGAGAACGATCAAGCATAAACCATATATCTCTGTTTGTTATGCGCAGATCTCTTAGATCAGGGTCCAGTGAGAAAATTACTAATAATTCCAGCCAATTACATTGACTGAACACTGACACTGAAATTTCCAGTACTATTTCATGTGATCCATGGTAACATCACACATTTTATCATTTCGAGCATCTTTTGTAAATATTAATTTTTTATGTTATTGATTCAAAAATAAACCATTTGCAGATCCATATTATTTATCCTTTTTTCTCGTATTTCTCGAACTTGATATTAAAAATTGAAGTAAAAAAAAGCGTAAAATTAGCAATTAATAATATCTGACACTGACATAATACAAGCCTGTCATTTTCAGAATCATATGATTTTGATCTGATGATTATCAATGTTGACAACGGTTCCGTGATATAATGACTTTTCAGTTTAGATAAATCAGGAATAGACCCGAAAAGTCGTTACATTGCAAAAAACGTTGGCAACATTAAGAAGTTTCAGAAAAAATCAATGAGCTACATGTCAGTGCCAAGATTTTGTTTTGATAATAGTTATTAGTTCTAATGGTGATTCCCGAGTAGTGGAAAATATTGAGGGGAACACCATAGTAGTGTTCCACCTATAATAAGGTTATAAACTTATATCTGTCAAACAGAAATGTCAAAATAATAACACATAACCTATGAAACGTGTAGCAAGTCAAAACAAAACCTTTAAAATGGATTCGGAAACCCTTTTACCATTTATTTGCGTTTTTCTTGCTACATATAAACGGCATAAATTTATTTTAGGTTAGGTTACCTCAATTGATACATAGAAATTTTGAAATATGCAAGTTCCGCCGTCATCGGTTCCACCTAACTTTAGACTAGAGTCGAGTATTTGCGTAACAATAATAAAAAATGCGAAATTGTAAGATAGCCGACACTTAACCAATGAAATCAATGAACACGTTCCGGTTTTAACTAATAGTCGGAGAGCTGGCGTCCAAAATGTGCAAGAGTTTTCTCACAGCTAATTTTTTTGAGATTAGGTTACTTTTTAGTGATGGAAAGTAACTGTAGAGTCAGCACTTCCGGTACCGGGACACCTGGCGCTGGGACGCTCGCAAAGGTGTAATATTAATTAACGTCTCTAAACTGTTTTCTCAAAGCTCAAAATTTATAGAGAACGAGCAAATATAATATAAAACAAGAATCCAACAGTCAGACAGCAAAATATAGGGACACGTGGCGTCAGCGCTACTTCATAACTGTCAAAAAAATGACGTGTGTCAAAGTGATTTCTCAAAGCTGAAATTCTCCAAAACATTAATTAAAACTATAAAGTTAATAAAAGAGACAGACAGACTCATTTATGATAGGACCACGTCAGTCAGCAGTCGATAGATGTGAGAACGGTAACTGCGCGCATTAGTACGCCTTTTCTCAATACATGTCGTTTATTTTATAACTCAATGGAATGTGGGTTACCAGGGCCGGCCCGATGGGCAGGCGAGCCAGGCGGTGGCCTGGGGTGCTGACTTGCCGCAAGTCGGTTGTAGTTTCTGAATAATTAAATTTAAATTTGCTGACGCCACGTGCCCCTATATTTTGCTGTCTGACTGTTGGATTTTTGTTTTATATTATATTTGCTCATTTTCTATAAATTTTGAGCTTTGAGAAAACAGTTTAGAGACCTTAATTAATATTACACCATTGCGAGCGTCCCAGCGGAAGTGCAGACTCTACAATTATTTTCTATCACTAAAAACCTAACCTAATCTCAAAAAATTAGCTTTGAGAAAACTCTTGCACATTTTGGACGCCAGCTCTTGGACTATAATTTTCGCTAGTCGAGACTAACTATTAGTGTATTGTACATTTATGCACTTTTTCAAATATTATTTACTTACAAATATAAAAGTAGATTCCTACTATAATCTTTTGTTGATATTTATACTGATATAGATTAATATCATCTATTATTTTTAAATATAAGTGGTTAGGTATGTTTCATTAATTCTTATAATATTTGTTATTTTATAAACACAAATAATAAATATGATTTTTTTTATTGTTCTATCTCTCAATTTAGGAAATCTTTGGACACTTTCAAAACAACAAACCCACCCAAGTGGAATTTCGTTTCTGGTTTATTTGAAAACATTCAATGTTGATAACTGTGATTTGAATTTTTTCGTTTTCATTATTAATTATATTAATTGTTTATTTTAATATCATATCCGCGTCTTAAAGACATTGTCTCCTATTTGTATATACCATATGTCACTGTACAGCTGTCACCATTCAATATTACTATTTGCTGCCATTTAATGCGGAATCCTTATTAACTTGTCATTATGAAAGGTTATTATCACGAGATAGATGCATTATTAATTGAAATGTTACAAAGGCGGTGCAGAATACTAAGAAACGAAAAATATGTGTTTATTGACATATGTACCATCATTATCGTTTCGAATGTATCATGAATTTCCTAATTAAGTATTACGAAAAAACTGCTTCCCTTCTCTTTGAGCGTAACTTTTTGACGACATAATTACTAAATTAATGCGACTAGCTAGAAATAATAATTTAATAATTACACTAGAATGGAGGAATGTAAAATCTCAGTCCAATGATAAATGCTATTTATAAATATTTGTCAATAATAAATATATCGTACGATATGTTCAGTCTATTTTAATTGTGGACATTTTTATAACGTACAACAGTTAATCTTTTTTCCTGAGCAGTACAATTAACATTCTTTACAATACGAGATCATGAGCTCCTATTTTTAAATACATTTCTGTCGTTCTATAGATTCACTGCCTTATTATTTTTTAAAGTATCTCCAAAAAGAAATTTGGTGATAATTTTGTTTAGTTTAATCACCTCCCAATAATGCCATCTTGGTTGACAAAACGCACATCGAGTTTAGTATAGAGTGTTTTGGTATATGCGAAAGCTAGATCAGTGTTAGTGTCTTCTTCTACGTTAAAAATATAACCTTCAATAAAAATATTGAACAATGGTAATGGTAATGGTGGGGGAGGCTGACGCCTGGCAAGTAGGCCACAGACGGACCCTTTTTACCAACCCCCAGCTGTCCCCTCAGCCATGTGCTTCTCTTGCTCCCTCATCGAATCTTTCCGACCTTCTGATGAAGGTCAGGATGTCACTCATTGCGAGGGAGCTCATCTCCTCCCTTAGAAGCGCGTCAGAACCGAAGATGCTGTGTCTCAGGCGCCCAAACGCTTCACATTGTCCCAGGAAGTGGTAAGATGTCTCTTCATCACTCCTGCATCTTGGACATGTAGGGTCTTCCTCAATACCTATCAATGATAGATGCCTCTTAAGTCTGCAGTGGCCTGTCAGAACACCGATTAAGAGATTCAGAGTTTTACGACTCCGTCCCAGCAACCAGGCCGATCTCGATTTGTTCGGCCCCGTCACAAAATCTCGGGTTTGCCTGCAGGCCCTGTTGGTCCTCCAGTGCGTCCTCAGTGTCTCGTGGGCCCACTCATTGAGGGCCGTTGTGACCTGCCTTCTTGAAATACATAGGCCCATATGTCCCGGGACCCATACCAGTCTCACTTGTTTATGCCTGGCCAGCTCTTCTGGCATCCCCACACTCCTGGACGAGAGCTGATCTCGTCCTGGGGGAGCACACCGCCTTTAGAGCAGCCTGGCTGTCGGAGCAGATGTATATTATCTGTTCCGCCCCATTCCTAACCTCAGCCCTACCTGCCACAATATTGAACAAAATAACAGAGGAAAACAATCTGGAAATAAAATATCAACTGGTTATAATCAATGAATTAAGTGTTTAAATTTCGATCCATTCTGTTGCAGGTAGAATTTTGTGCTGGCATTAGTGAAAAGAACACATTTCAAATTCTCAGTTTCATATCATCCCTGATCCTTGAGGTGTCGTGATGAACAATGTTTTCTATGTAGCCCCGTAAAAAAAGTCATGGGGGTAAGATCAGGGAATCTTGCTGGCCGCCCCTGCCAATCCATCTTTCGTCTTAGTGGTCATTCAAATACTCACGTACATCTGTTCTGTAATGGGGTGTAGTCCAATCATGTGCGCGAAAATCAAGTAAAAGAAAAACTTAAGGATTTTCCTTCGGTAACAACAAATTTACATTTGTCGAAAATATGGTTTGACCAAAGTTGATATATTTACTGATCATATTGATCCCTGTCATCACTCACTACTTTCACATATCTATAAATTTTGAACCTCTGCGCTTTTTTTTAATTTTTACAAATTCTAACTATATTCAACTAATCACAATAAATTAAATATCTTTTTAAAATAAGATTACCTGAAATTTGTAACACTCTGTACACATTTAATTTAGCTTAGCAAAAACAATTTGATTTCGTTAATAATGGAAAGTCGAACAAAAATCACCATATGTTATTACGACTAATTTAATACTGAAATTAAACTTTGTATTATTAAATTTGGCCGACATTTCATCAAATGTTATTAGCTCTGAAACCTTCGTCAAACCAAATTAGTCATAATGTGCAAAGTTTCCTGCAATAACTTCACCATTACATACTAAGTCGAGCCTAAAATTCCTAAACTCGCTTTTAATAATTTCATACTTTAATCTTTTTGTGGTGTTACAGTAGTCACCAGCAGTCATCACTCTGGCAATAAACGACAATGAAATATTTGACGTAAAAGCATGTGAACACTGAATGAAGCGTCAAATATCAGGTTTCAGTAGTAAAGAATGCGGAGAATTTGCATAGGATGCGTTTGAGTTGGTCCAAAGAGACACATGTCTGTCTGTCTGCCTGTGCTAATAACTAATTATTGAATAACAGTGGCAGTCATGGAGGGGTTTCCTTTTCAAAAAAGGCAGTGTTCTTTCTTCGTGATTCCTCTAAAAATATATACCCATTTCTTCACAGAAAATATTTTTTTAGTTATATTCCATCCTATCCTAGAGTCGTCTTACAAATTTCGTGGAAACAATTTTTATTTTAGCTTACAATAGATACTATACTCCTTGGAGAGAAAGCAGGGTCTGCCCTGGATCTTTGCTGACATAATGGTCAAATGTGCAAAAAATAACGGCACTAACATAGTTAAATCAGTTGCAGTATTGGAAAAAAATAGCAGGTACGTTATTCATTTATAGAGGTAAAACTTGACCAAAGTTATGCTACGATGTGCCATTTCGTACCATCATTTATCATTGAAAAAAGCTATCAACATAATTATGTGAACGCCTCAAATTAATTATTTCCCAGCCAAATTACGTAATGAACCCAGTAACTTCACGGTTGTCCACACCACTCTAATTATTTACGAATGCTTTAGTAAACAGGAGAATCATCAACACGACTGATACTGTTGAGTGACCGTCTAAGTCTCCCAATTTAAGTGTTATGGATTTTTCACCACACGCTTATTATTTTTAAGCCATACCCAATGAAGCGAAATGTTAAAAAAATCCATCAGAAGTGTTATAAATTGACTTTCAGTTGCGGATATAAGAGCTAGTTCTTCAGAAGATACTTTACCTTATAACTAGAAAGGGTAGTTCTTTGAATTGATTCTACAGTAATACACGGTGCGGCAAAATATACTAAGCCAAGTTAAAAAAAAAAAAATTCAGCGCACATTTTTTTTTATGAAAACTGTTTATTAAAACATGTAAAATTATTTATGAAAAACAACATCGAATAAATGATAGTCACGGCAAGCCAGATAATGACCAATTCTACTTTGAGCGTGTAGCATAACTTTGCGCAATATTTCAGATGGAATTTGCGCAATTTTTTCACGAATATTTGCCTTTGTCTTCCAACGTTTGTGGGCGATTAATGTAGACTTTATTTTCAAGTATCCCCGCAAGAAAAATCTGGTGCCGTCAAATCAGGGGAATGAGGCGGCCATTCAATATCTTCATTTTTTGAGAGCAGCCTGGCAGGGAAAATGTCTCTAAGAAGAGCGACCGTTTCACGCGCTGTGTGGTATGTGGCGCCAAGTTTTCTATGCCAATTTCTTCCAACTGTAGTTACAGAAATTCACGTATCATTGTTCGATACCGTTCTTCATTAACACTAACTGCATTGTCCCTGGCATCTTCAAAAAAGAAGAGTCCAATGATTAGTTCGGAGCATATTGCGCACTAAGTAACGACTTTTTGATCAAACGGCACGTTTTTTATTATAAAACGAGGGTTTTCTGTACCCCAAAAACGATCATTTTGCATGTTGACACGACCAGAAAGGCAAAAATTTTCTTCATCGCTCATTATCAATTTTTGCCAAAAATTAGGTTCTGCTTCCTCTAAGTTAAAGATTTGTGCGTATTGCAAACGTCTTTGAATATCAGTTGGCCGTAGTTTGAACACAGTTTGAATTTTGTATGAATACATATGCAAGTCTAAGTGCAAAATTCTTCTTAAAGTCCACTCAAACAACCCTAATTGCTCCGCACATCTTCTTGTGGAAGTTTTTGGTTCTGCCTGAACATCATCCCGAACAAGTCGTTTGAACGACCAGAACGAGGTATTCCATTATGCTTTACATTATTGTGCTATTGTGTAAAAACGCGTTTGCTAAGCGCCGAATTGTTTCTCCGTGTGGAGCGCTTCGATCGAGATACGCTCTCCTAAAAGCGCGTTTAGTTGAAATTATCGAGGAAAAGTTTTGAAAATACAAAATAACAATTTCTGCGCGTTCTTGAGACGAATAACGCTCCATAACAAAATTCTGTATCTTTCTACTTTGATATAAAACTACACTTTCGACAGTTGTCAAGGAAATAATAAAATTATAACAATATTCCATAGCTGGGTATATTTTGCCGCACCCCATACTTACATTAGAGCAGTCTCTTGGACTGAACTCCGTTAAATAAAGATACTGTTGTCTACGTATGCAATAATATATTATCGACATAACGAAAAAAATGCCGTTACGTCATCGTTATAATGCATATGAATCAAATTAGCACCGCGTTAGTTAAATTCATGCTTATTGAAATGACGTCCAGATATAAACAAACTTTACTCGTTGACAGGTGAAAAAGTAAAAACATAACCTACAATTTGTTCGCTAAGATAATTTGGCAAAATGCAGATTGCTTGAAGATATTAACAATTACATTTAAATTAATTAACATCATTAAAAATAAAAAACGGTCTGATGGCGTTTTAGAAAAAGGATTTTGTGTGTATTTTTAAGAATCATTATTATTACACATTGAAACATACTTTTTGTCTTGAAGATTAACTATCATTAGTTCTGAAAAGATTTGTTTTTCATATATAAAAATCGATGAAATAAAGAAAGCGGTAACAATCAAACAAAAAAATAAACAAACCCAAATTTGACAGTTGATATGCAGAAACAGGAAACCATGAAACATGTGACAACAACGCTGGTCAAAAGCGTTAGGTCAGATTGGTCTATATTATTCTCGCTTGTTACTGAGATGTACGAAATCAGGCCTTCTTTTTCTTTTTCATCAAGGAAGTTAGGTTTTCGTACAACGCATCAACAACGTTTGATTGAGATTAACAGTCACATACAGTAGACTTCCTTGCGCTTGAACAACGTACGTTGTAGATTAGAGATAAATTTGTGACGTAACGAGATTCTTTCGTGATTTTTATTATACATAAAAGTAATAGATAATTTCTTTTATTTAATTTTATATATTAGAATGTGGAAGGTTGTCATTAACACCAAAAAAAATATTTCTGCAAGGATCCTCGATATTGATATTTTGACTACGCCACTGATAAATAAGTACAATCGCGTTGCCTATGGGATAGCGAAGCGAGAACTTTTCTTTTGAGCCACGGGAAAGGAAGTGAGATATTATATGACTGTCTGTCTCAGAGGACGTGCAGCTTTTGTTTTAGTTCTGTTGTCATTTTTTCTAAGCTTACTTTGTTTGTTAATTAGCTGGTAATTAGCTCCAAGTCAGATCATGACTTGCGGTTTCTTGGATTGGGTGGTCCGGTCTTTTTGCTGAAAGGAAAAAATTTAAATAGAAAACAAATGATTATCAGCAAATGCAAAAATATACAGGGTGCTACGAGCTCCCATTCGTCTGTTATTTTGAATATTACACATGTTAGTTTATTTTTATCAAATACGGAATTTTAATATGTGTTAATATTGTTCTTACTCCTCAATGAATATTATTGACAAGCTCTAAATGGCGTAATGTAAAACTCTTAAGCAAAAACTATGTAAAGATAGAAAAATCATACAATTTTATAGTAATTTATTTAATTGCCTTGCACAGTACGAAAGCGCCCCCAGTTAAATACATATATAGGAATTTTTCAGGTTATGGAATAAGGACCCATATTGGAATCTTAACCATTTTTTAAGATGTTTAAATTAAACATTGTTTCGCCAAAATATTATGATTTTATGATATAAAGAGAAATGATATTCTAGATGTTTAAATTAAACATTGTTTCGCCAAAATATTATGATTTTATGATATAAAGAGAAATAATATTCTAGAAATTTTTGCAAATTGAAATTTGGTGTAAGCTCGGGTGATCTCATGGTTTATGGGATAAATCCGTCACAACCAGACCATTTTTTGGGGTAAACTTCGTTAAAGTACGCACGAACCACGTTAAGCGCCATCTTGTAGGTACCACATAATTTATTGGATGTTTATATCATTATCAATGTCTGTTAAAATAATGGCGAATGGATTATAAATATACCGCGCCTGTCAAATAATTTTATTGTTTATAATCCCACACCAGACATTTAAAGACTACCTATTTTGCGAAATTACTTCCCGCATCAAACGAGGATTATCGACAGAAAAGCAATGCACTATTGCATATTACGCCGATTTACTGAGTCATTATATTTAAATGTCGACTCATTAGTAGGGCTATCAAAAATGTTCCATGGTACAGTGGCGTACGTAAAATTAAATAATACGAAAAACAATACAATTTATAACAATGTATGTAAAACTTACCATCTTAATTATCTTGATGAATTAGCTTGCTTATCACAAACTGGAGAAGATGTGTAGCCATTTTACAGCATCAGGTATGTTTCTATGGTTGTATCCATGAGTGATGTTCGCTTTGGTGAAAATATATTCTTATATTTTAAAAACGACCGTTCCACATCTACTGATGTAATACACGCATACGTAAAATAGTCTTTGAACGCACTTAACGGATCTGGGGCTGCCCCATCACATATTTGTCTTAATTTGGTAAAACCGGTGTCTTTATATAACACACTTGCGAGCTTTCCTTTAACGCTCTCATTTGGAGTGACTCCGCTAACGACAACGCACTGTTTTCTATTTTTTTATGCTTTCATGTAATGGTTTATAGTTCTTCGCAATATTTTTTAAAGCTGTTTCAACGGAAATATCTTCGAATTTTGTCTGACTTTCTTTAATAGCTGCAGCCTCATCTGGATTGAATTGTAGTATCACAGCTTTTATTTGTTGGAAATATTCAGCATAATAAAGAGCTGCCTGCAACCATGTTCCCCAACGTGTAAGAATCAGCTGTGGTGGTTCAGAAATACCGGGACCCTTGCTATGAAATGCACGGAGACGTTTAGGAGATTTAAGAAACACTTTTTTATACTTGCTATTAATGCATCCACCTCTAGAAAACTTTTTCGAATAGTTTCTGCCACAAGATGTAAAACAGGCACTTTACACGTAACATGTATAAACGTACAACCTTGTTCTTGCAAAGAACGGCCTACCGAACGTATTGTGACGGCGCCATCAGTCACAAACATCAACAATTGACTTTCTGACAGTTCAAATTATTCTAACGTCTCCAGCACCACCCTGGTAATTGTTTCGCTAGTACACTGACTTAGTCTTTTGCTAGCTAGTAACAGTGGAACTGTCGGTTTAAGAGGGTCCAATACTAGTACTATAATATTTAAAATAGAATAACCACAGCCGTGTATTTTTTAATTCACATTTCATCTTATTTACCATGTCTACGGGTACAGTTGGTAGATAGTTACATAACGTTGTGCGACTTGGTAACTTCACCTGGGCACTGAATTTATTCCAGAACTCTCGAAATGGTTGTTTATCGTGTATGTGCAGCGGAACATCACAGGCAATCAGCATTAATAGTAAATCAAACATAAACTGTGTTGTCGAAGGCACGCCATATTTTTATTTTTATGATATACACTATTTACGTGAAGTCCACAATCACGCTTATCCCAGCACATCAAATCTTTCTCGCACACTTTACAAATTATTTTAGCACCATCATAGAATAAATCTGGGAATTCGCCTATGAACTTATTCACTTTGTCAGCAAATGGCCGATTTCTACCCCTGCGTACGTCTGCCATGCTATATTATTAAATTAATATCAACAAACAGTACAACAAATAAAATAAAACCACAAAAACAATATGCAATACGTCCAAGTGACTTAACGTGTACACAACTCGAAAGCTAATAATAGACTGGACTGGAGAAAGAGTTTCGCAGTCAAGATGAATGCCGGCGACAGTATGTACATCTGTACTCTACGACCATGATACACAGAAACGATTTGCAGCTTTACTCATTAGTGAATAAAATTTTTGACCTGCGCGAGTGTTCTCAGTCTCAGTTGTAATGTTTTTAGAAGATGACTGGCTTAACCTGTTAACTTATTAAGTCCGCGTTCTAATCATATTACTGTTTCGAAAATTCGCTTTTGAGATTTTAACCAGTTTAAATATTTTGAGGTTCCTTTACACAAAAAAAAATTGTGAACATATTGGTGTCTGTCTGTATGTTACAACGTCCAAATTATTTAAGCTATCTGAAACACTGTATCAATACTACCGGCATTAACTAGAAGATCCTAGTAGATTTTTATATAGATAGAGGAAGTGGTTTAAACGTATATTCCCTAGAATTTTCATACATTTAAAAATTATGCAATTTTAGAATAAAAAAAAAAATTACTCGAAATATAATCTGACAACTTGATATGTTGTGAAATGCTTTCAGTTTTAAATTATTTCCTGATTTCAATCTAAAGGATTAAATCTGTTATTTATTTATTGTTTACATTTATGCCATCGCCAAGAAGAACACAAACAAAGACTTGTATCCATTACACCATAAATCACAACACATCAGTACAGTTGTACGCGTTTTTTAATGTAGACTATCTGGTAGCTTTTAAGTATGAAAAATGAGATAAGGACTATAAAAAACTGCACCTTTCAGAATCGAATGTAGAAATGAGTGGTTTGTACCTCGGTATGTAACTAAAAATACACTTTTAAGCACATGTGTGTTAGAAAACACTAATATGCCAACGCTTCAAGATCATTAGTGAGTCTTTAGCTAATAGCCTTACACCGCTCTCTGTCAAAATAACGTATTAATCAGCGCAAAAGCTATTCCCTTTAACTTAATATTCTCGTAAATTCTTTTTACTTTTACTTTAAGTCAAACCGTTTCATTAATAACCTCGACAATTCATGAGATAGTTGAAAATTCATGTAAATATTTCTAGTTAAAAAAATATTAGCTAGCTGTTCCCAGAGAGTTTTTGTTTTTTCAGCTAATTCTGTTTTCAAAAGATAGGATGAAAAGTAGATCTAACAACTATATATTTACAATCTTTATTACTCATAATATAAATTATATACTAGGATTGCCACCAACACCAACAATTTTATGGATATATGAATTGTTCACTAACCAAAAACCAAAAAATTTTGAAAATATTTTTCATATAAAATAAACCCCACAAAATTGTAGTTTGTTAGAAGCAGAACGTTCATCCTCTGTAACGGGTATAGCGACTCGACAGTGTAAAATATTATTATTATCCCACTCCCTAAGCTACGGTGCGTTGATGAGGATCAATAATTCCGAAACACCAGTGTCCGTAGCTGCGTCATGTTTCTTATATAGAACAAATCCCTTTTGTTTAATATTTTATTAATACGCATGAACATAGTTCGCTCCCTTTTTTCTACGCTTGTCCGACGCCTAACTTCACAGCTGAAAGTATCTTGGTAAGAGCATGGACTCAGTAGACAAACGTTGCATAACCACTTTCAACGAGCCATCACAGAACATTCTGGCATGGAGACATCATCCACGCTGGGCGCTTTATTTACTACTCGTATGACTATTATTTTTAGTTGGTAACTTTTATTTAAAACGAACTGGAAATATTCCTCATTAAATTATTCAGAGCTAGTCTGGTATGGAACTATATCCCATCCAGTTGGTCGGCGGATAAGGTAGATACATACCAAAAATGGGTGGGAAAGAACCAAGCCCTAAATTGCTTAGAGCAAATAGCCTGGCATCTTTTCTGTTGAATGGCCTGGAGAAGGTGCTGAACGGATATATTAGGGGGAACATCCTGAACCATCACACCCTCAATACCCATCAGTATGCCTATCAGACAGGAAAATCAACAGAACTAGCGCTCAACAACCTAGTTAAGGAGATCATCTAGTCCCTTCAAATAAAGGAAATTGCGCTGGGAGCTTTTCTCGACATTGAAGGATCATTTACCAATGCAGTGACCGACACCTTATATGCAGCAGTAGCCGCCAGAGGAATTGAGCCGACTATAGGAGACTGGATTTGTGCTATGCTATCAAACAGAACTATAACGACGTCTCTACAGGGAGAAACAGTCAGCTTTAAAGAGGATGCCCGCAGGGTGGGGTTCTTTCCCCCCTTTTTGTGGTCACTTCTTGTGGACGACTTACTGGCTATTCTCACACTATGGGAGGTTGAGGTTCTAGCATATGCAGATAAACTAGTCGTACTAGTCAGAGGAAACTGAAGGAGTAATATTGAATATCCTTCAAGAGACACTGGATGTAGTGAGTAACTGGTGTGACAGAGAACAGATGTCTGTGACCCTCAAAAGCCAGTAATAGTACCATTCACCCGAAAAAGAAAGCTGGAGGACTTAAGACCGCCCTCCTTAATGTGTGAAACTATTCCATTTGCGGAGGAGGTGAAATATCTAGAAATCACTCTTGATAAATCACTTAATTGGAAGACCCATTTGGAAAAGGTAATCCACAAAGCAAAACTGTCCTTATGGACATGTCGTCGTATTTGTGGTAAATTTTGGGGCATGGGTCCCCAACAAATTTACTGGATCTACGCCACGGTCATCAGACCAATGATAACATACGGATCCATCGTTTGGTGGCCGAAAGGATCACAATGGACGGCCGTAGCCAAACTCTCTGGATTACAGCATGCTTGACCGTAATAGAGGCAATTAGCACTACACCGTCAGCTGCAATCGAAATCCTCCTAGACTTACCCCCCTCTTCATATATTTAGAGAGGCCAGGTGGGCAACATATAGACTGCAACAAGCGGCCATTAATATACCGCAGACTAGTATCATGGAACGGAACAGGTTGCTGGATGACATAGAGAGTCACAGCATCCTGGGAATGCCTTCGGATACTATGCCTACCATGCCCAACTATGAGCTGACCTTCAACATCCTTTTCCGGAAAGAGATGAGTGGGATCGGAATATAACCGACCTACTGAGGGCAGACAGTTGCTGGTTTACAGCAACCAAGGGTGAAGATATCGTCAAACCTAGGTACTAATGCAACTATTTTTCAGCCCGAAATTCATGCCATTGAACTTCGTGTGCGAGGGCTGGAATATATGCATCTTACACCCAAATCAATTAAAATTTTTTCAGATAGCCAAGCAGCTATAAAAGTTCTTCAAAACCGCATGGAACTGTCAGAAGCCTCTAAATCATTTGAGCAAAAACAACAAAGTGACTCTGGTCTGGATACCCGGCCACTCTGGTATGGAACGTAACAAAATAGCCGCCTCATTGGCCAGAGAAGAAGCAAGATCACGAATCATTGGACAAGAACCGATACTTAGCATATCTTCAAGTACTGCTAAGATGGCTATCTCAACCTGGGCTGAAAGCAAATTTTCCAGTATTAGTTAATTCGAGGGCGTTTATAAAATACCCTTTGAAATCAAGAACTAAGAAACTTTTAAAGTTAAATAGGGTAAACCTGAAAATTCTAACAGGCCTATATACCGGGGACTGTCGACTAAACTATCATCTGCATAAACTCGGCCTAGCGGAAAACGCCGAGTGCCGTCTATGCTTAGAGGATAATAAGAAGGCAGACCACATTTTATGCACCTGTCCCGTTATGGAGAGGATCAGATTCTCAATATTTGGCAAAGAGCAACTGCTGCCAGAGGATCTGGACACATTCTCACCCAATAAAGGTATCAGTTTCATTAAGAGACTGAACTTATTGGGTGAAATATAATTAGGAGTGAGCCACAATAGGCCTGCTAATAGCCGCAGTCGAGTGTAAACAATGACTTACTCACAATAACCTAACCTAACCTAACTATAAATCAAGTATTTATACCAAGAGAATAGTGGATGAGCGAATCTGCTCGCATCACCATGTTTCGAAAGGGACGAAAAACAGTGGGTTATATGTATCTGCGATGTGAACACGTTAAGAATTCTTACTCCCACAGCAATGTAGGAGTTAGCAAGATTTACAGGCCAGTGTTTACATAAGCACTGTAATTAGGTTATCCTTTGACATTTGTGATTGACTTTCGTAGCGGAAATAGGCCACCATTTAAGTGATAAAAAAACTCTTCTTTTTGTAAAAAGATAACAACGCTATTGTGCGGAAGAGGCAACGGTAACCTTTAAAAACAGGTACTAGTCGACGATTTTAGCTTAGCACTTGACGGCGCAGAATAAGACGATATAACGATAGTGTGGGACAAGGATGAACAAATCAATCTCAAGTGCCAAGTTAGAATCGTAGAATAGTAGGTACTGGGCCATACCAGAGCCTTGGAAAACGATCTTAAGCCACGTGAGCAATTGATGCCTTTTAACTTGTGATTTTGTATCATATTATGGCAGTACCCAATGAGGATTTATGCACATACATATGTGTCTAAAGAATTGTTTTCAATCATTTATTGCTGACGGGATGTCTTGACGAGGCTGTTAAAAATAACTAATTGGTCACATGGTGTACGATTATTTAGGTATTAAGACCAGTTATTTTTAAACGCCTGTGTAAAGAAAAATTTTTGGATTCATTGGTACCTATACGTATTCCTATACATTTACAAAAGAATTTTTCAGGTTATTTATTAAGTCATTATTTTATTCTTAATCTGTAAGTAATTATTGTGAAATTCTGCATTAAACACGGTTTATTTATTTTAATTCTGTACATTACCAATCCGTTGGTGAATAATTTATTACTAAGTATTACCGACATGTTAAATTGAAAATTCAGTATGTATAATATGTGAATATTTAATTTCATGTGGTGCCTATATCTAACTGTATTTCGTTAATAATTTATTAATTATTTTGTAATAGAAATAATCAAAAATTAGCAGGTTTTATAAAACAAGCATGCAAATAGGTACCTAGTAAAACTATAACTTTTTCTTATCTTATATTTAGGAAAGCATTATTTCCTTCCATTTTATCAAATAATAGCAACTGCTGTCCTCTTCCGACAAGCATCGAAACAAAAATAATTTGTACGTTTTCTTTCCAGTTTTCTTAAACTCTTATACAAGCAGTCAAGTAAGTACCATAACTTCAAATATAGATGGACAACAGTCATCTACAATATAGAATTCTGCTTGTTTAAAGATTATGAACCAGAAAAATAATTAATTGTTTTGTGAGTTTTTGTATATTTTAAAATACAACTGCCTTACTTCATTAATAATTTTATCCATAATTATTTTCTATTCATAGATTTCCGACCAATCGCAACTATTTCTAAATAGAATAAAACATAAAAGCTTGTAAACAATACAGATACAAAGCAAATATGTCAGATTCATTTTTAAATTTTACCTTTGAAAGCACTGAAACTAGAAAACATTTATTGTCATTGTTATTGTTATTAGTAAGAACTTGAATACGAATAATTACATTAATTTTAAAACTAAATATTGCACCGACATCTCTGTATTGAAATGTTACTTACGAAGAGAGTAGATTTTACGGTTTTCTCCTAATGAAAAAATCTAAGCACTTTCAAATGATAGCTTTTCACGTGTTATACTTGTAATAATTACAACAGATGTCGTTATGTGCAAGTAGGTTTGTTAGGGTAAAAATAACAAATCAATTTGAAATTGTATTGGCTATGAATAGTACTTTTAAAAGACTTTTTTCAGTGTAATGGCAAATAATAATACTATATTTTGATTAAACAGTTCTTGTGATGTTTGGATTAAAATCGTATAATTAGGACTGTGAAGAAAGTAACAGACAATGGTTAGAATTAGTGGTGAATAGGTGATATAAATCGATAAGAAACAAACAGATGGTCTGTTATCTCTACCTTTTATCTTTACTTTTGACGTTTTTTAGAGAAGTGTTCAGATTAGTCGTTTCTTCAAGCGGAAGTGACAATTAAACTTCATTTTTAATAATACTTGTTTTATTTATCTATTGTATCACAGACATACATTTCAATAAAGTGAAATTATTGTATACAAAGACATTTATTTTATAATATACATATTAGCAATTCCCATGTAAGAAATGGTAGCGCTTAAATTGTCTTCAACCACCAGGTGGCGATACTGAGTTGTCTTCAACCATCAGGTGGCCAACACGAATATTATTAAAATTTATAGAAAATATACACGTTTAACGATCATTTCCCATCAACAGAGTTAAAGTTCATGTAGGAACTGAAAATCCTAACACGATATTAATTTATTATTGCATATTTTTAAAGTTACTCCTTCTAATAGCGATATCTGCGCCATCTATTATGAACTAATGAACTACAATATGGTGCTGCCAAAAGTTCCATCAGAGTGGTAAATATGTATATTATAATAAATGTAGAAAGAGGACAAATCTGTACAAGAAGTACGCTAGTGTCATCTACTGGCACTATGATGCTTAAGAATTCCGTTGTTAAGTTTGAAATAGTTTGACTAGTAACACATAGATGGCAGAATACTTTTATCATATTTGGACTGTTTTACCAACCAAAATGAAAGTTAACATAAGTTGTCAATGACGTTTGTCAATCTGCAAGATTCTTTGAACAGAAATACAATTTAAACGTATAAATTAACGTATTGCAATGAAATGTCGTTCCGTGGGAGAGTTTTAGGATTAGTGGAAGTAGTTTTGAGAGTGCCGCCGTTGTTTGTGATCGACGAAATTTTAAAAATAGGACTTGGTCTTACAGAACTGTCGGAGCATGATTTATCAAATTTTGGTCAAGAGGAATACGGAAAAGAGGCTAATACCTACAGCAATGTCACTACAAGTAGTATACCATACGATCCCGTGGTTTATAGATTCATCGTAATGTCCATTATTAGGCTATTCGTCAGTATTTTAGGTTAGTATTACATATGTCCATTATTTACTATTACAATATAATTAATTTTTAATACAAACAATACATATTTGGTAATAATATGTATTGAGCCAGAATAATGAGTAATCATGTATTGCCCGATGTGTATAAGGTGAAGCTTATTATTGAACTTGAGCTTTCAAATTCTTCTGTTCGTAGAGTTGAAATGTTTACATCGAGAGGAGTAGGTTAAGGTTATTTTAGCCTTTTTTTTGTGGAGATATTTGTCCAATGTTTCATGCTCGATAATCGTAACTAGTGCAGTTTAAAAATAATAAAATAAACATTCTAATAAGCAATATATGCATAATAATATTTGAAATTTTAAAAATGTATATTTTTATTCAAATATTAGAATTTATAATTATGTCTTTATGCAGTGTCATGTTAAATATGGATGATTTACTTAACAGTACGTGATGCATTATATTGCGAAGAATTGTTTCTAGAAGTACAACTACGTTCACTACATAATCGATTAATACATATACCTAGTTACCTCTATTTTATGCATGCGTACTTGATATATATTATTTAAATTTGCACAAAACTATAAATGGTTTCAAGGATCTATAACCTCAGTTATTAATTAATATATTGGGATAAGTTTTCAGTATGTTTTATATTATAGTTGCACACACTTCTGATAACCTGGTAGTTACCTAAAAAATACAAGAGTTAAATAGGGTGCAGATATATTTAGATACTTATTTTAACTATTTAAGTCGCATACAAATATTACACTCCAATGTTAATTTATGGCTTCAAGCCCTTCATAGACTTTTTTGTTGCCAAAATAATCGTCAACTCTAAATCTAATTTAAAGTTAATATGATCAGGCCTACAGATGTAGTATCCTTTCAAATTTGAAAGATATCACATTCTAGGTATAATTTATATGGTTTATTTTTGATTATTTACCAGGTTATTTAAAAAAAAACTGTATCGTGGTAGCTAATGAATATGTTGTTGTTGACCCTTGATTTGCTATGCAAATGCAAAACCATGAATTTTATTTCATCATAGCTTTACCTAAGTATGTATTTGCAAAAGAAAGTAAAACATCAGAATCGATTTTACATTACATATAAATGCTTTTTTAAATGATTACAAATCTTGAGATGATTTAAATACTCATTTTGGTTTCAAAATGACTATTGAAATGGAACTAAGTGATCACTTGGTTTGTAATCATGGAAAAGCATGGTAAGTTTCTATTATTATCTCTGTAGGTACCTACCTATTCAGATTTTTGGTATAAATATAGGAAAACGTCCTCTTCATTTGATAACATTAAATTTAAATTAAATTAATTAATCTTGTCATTTTATAATCATAATATAGACAAAGGATTAGGCACAAAGCTCAGTACAAAGGTATTTCCTAGGTTGGAGTATAATTCTTATAAATACCTACAAGTTTAACCTCTTATCTCTCTTAAGGTTATTTTTATTTGTGATAAAAAGTATACCTAATCTAAATAAATATCGGAAATGTATAATATATCGTCGCTTTAATGCAGAACTATTCTAAGTCACTTAGAACATATTTTACAGGAGAAGCATTTTATTGAATAACGTTCTTCTAAATAATTATACGAGAACCATATTTTATAGGGTACCCATAATGAATATTTTGTGTGTGACTAATACTAGGCGAGAATTTTTTTTTGTCTTTTGCAAAAATTAGAGGACATAGGATACTTACAAGAAATTGTGGAGCATTTCTATGTCCACGTAATGGACTTAGAAGAGTATGTGTTTAGTTATTTATAGTATCCTATGTCCAATATGATACAAGAAATGGTAATAAAAATCACATTTATACGGGTATTTGAAAAATGGAATGAAGAAATAGAATGAAATAAAATGTCCTATTTGAAAGAACTCGAATGAGGGCTCTAGAAACAAAATCCGCTAACTCCATTTTTTATTAAAACTAAGTTTAGTAACTCTTTCCATAGCAAATTCATTTATACCAAATCCCGTTATATTCGATTATAAACGCATTTAAAAATTAAACTTATTTCTAAAATCCGTTAACTCCAACCATCTATTAAAATCAATGTCAGTTAACTCCATTTCGACGAATGAGATTGCAGAATTTTCGCGCTAAAATATTGTTTTGATTAGTTGGTGATCTGAATCCACACTGAACACATGTTTATCTGTTATTTTAAAAGTTTTGTGCCGTTTTAAGAAGAAATTCTTTATAAAAATGGAAGAATATAATAAAACTGTGTCACAATGTACACCTGATAAAGCTCGCAAAAAGATTATAAACAAAAATGAGCGGAAAGAGACAAAAGAGAAACTTCAAAGGTAAGTAGATAGACCCTTCTTTAGTTTAATTTTAAGCATTATTGTCAATAATAAGAGATATTTTTCCGGGCTATTCTACTATTTAGTGGCTGACTGTTGAAACGAAATCATTAAAATATTATTCCCAAGTAATTATTTACTTTTTTTAGACATATAGTTTAAACTGCATTGTTTTCTTTAACTTAATTTAATTATTTCATACAGAAGCAAATACGTATCTTTTTGACAAAAACTTCATATTAATTTGAAAATCAAAAATTTATTACGTATTATAGTCGTAGTTAATGAAGTTTCCAAAGAAAAAAATTGCTAGTAGGTATCTAGCAAGTTTAAATAAAAATAAATTGTGTTCAATGAAACATTTTTATTTCCATATTGAAAACCTTTGATAATGCAATTTCAAAATTTGATATTTCTGCTTTCCATACAAATTTCTACAAATATTCATCAAAACTTTACCAGGACAACTTTATTCTAAAACATACCAAAGTCGACAAACCTAAACGGCGGCGACCGAAAAATGACTCTAGACCTGCAAGACAACGATCTTGTTAATTTTTTTTGAAAAAAAAGAAACAATGAATGCGTACCTATCTGTAAACCATCATTTTTGAAAATTTTAGGTATTAAGAAAGAGAGAGTAAATAGCGTAATAAAGAGATTTTTTCAATCAGGCGAAATGGCGAAAGAAAGACGTGGTGGGGACCGGAAAAGTGAAAAAAAATGCAAATCGTCAAAGTGCTATTCATGTATTTATGGAAAGTCTTAAATGCACTGAACCACATTACTGTAGATCACAAAGTGCTTGCCGGGTCTATTTACCGCCTGAACTTAACGTAAAGAAATTGTATAACATGTATCAAAACTCATTAGTTCAAGTATCTCTAGGAGTTAAAGAGTCGTTCTTTAGAAAAGAGTTTTGTACATAATATAATATTGGGTTTGGTACACCACAAACAGATTTGTGTGCAACCTGTTTACAGCTAAGTGAAAATATAAAATCAATAAAGAATAATGAAGTTCAAACATCAAAATTAATGGCTGAGAAAACAGTACATAAATTAAAAGCTAAAGCTTTTTTTCAATACCTTCGTGACGAAAATCCAGAAAATCTCTTTTGATTGCCAAAAGAATTTATTGATGCCCAAATTGCCAGATCAGCAAGCTTATTTTTCCAAACAATACAAGTTCTATAATTTTACGATTGTTGTTGGAAATTCCAAGTCACAGTTAACCAAGGAAAATATGTTTTGTTATGTTTGGAATGAAATATTTCGTCCCAAAAGCTCCAACGAAATTGTTAGTGCCTTATTTCACAGATTGGTAAACACAAATTTGGCAGGAAAGGTGCAAATTAAGCTTTTTGCTGATGGCTGTGGTGGCCAGAACAAGAACACCATCCTTATTGGCATGTGCTGTAAGTGGCTGGAGTCGCATGCACCTTCAAACATAAAAACAGTTGAAGTTATTTTTCCTGTTGTTGGCCATAGCTATATTCCACCTGACAGAGTTTTTGGCAACATCGAGAAGGATTTAAAAAAAAAGAAATCATAGTTTCCCCAGAAGAATATGTTACTCTTATTGGACGTCATGGAACAGTCTTACGACTACGTGAAGAAGTCGCTGTTTTTAATTGGAAAAGGGCTACTCAAAACGTCATTAAACCTTCAGTGGCATTTCAAATTCCACCCTACAAAAAAATTTATGCGAGCTTGTAGCAATCATAATAATATACTGATAAAACGGGAAGTAAATTATAGGATCGAGTTGGGAGCATTTAGGTCTGTAACTAAAAAATCCTATAATATCAGCTCTATTAATCCTCAACCATTGCCCTGCAATATTGCTGTTAGGGAAGACAAAGTGGTGTCCGTTTCCAAACTTTTACAAGCGCACTATGGAGAAAATTGGAGAACATATGAACTACTAAACTTTTATGTAAATGTTGAGCTTCAGGAGAATGTAGAAGAAGATATGGAAGAAAATGATGTATGTGAATTAGTTGACGAAGCTGAACATTGTCTATCAATTTAATACCTAACTTTATTTTTATTTTGGTTTGGTTGATTAACTTTCTTTCTATTAAAAACTAACCATTAGCGTCTTTAGTTACCATTTCCAAAATCTTGGGAGATCTTTGACTAAACATTTTAGTAATAAGAAATATTACAG
The DNA here is from genome assembly GCA_029963845.1 of Rhamnusium bicolor. Lineage (NCBI taxonomy): Eukaryota > Metazoa > Arthropoda > Insecta > Coleoptera > Cerambycidae > Rhamnusium > Rhamnusium bicolor. The sequence goes on along the minus strand of JANEYF010001271.1, from coordinate 262,030 downwards.
TTTATTCACTTTTCACAGCAACACAAAAATATAATTAATATTGCAGAATCACATGCGGCACAAAGTCAAGTCACATTCGTACGTATTTTCACTCGTAAGAAGTGTAAACATCAAAACCACATCTATTAATTAGTCTATGTCCACGTCAAATAATTGTTCTTTAGATCAGAACTAGTCTATCTCCTGCATCTACTATCCTATGTCCATATTATATTATAGCACTATATTTTATGTTACCGAATTTATCACTTAGGATACTACTGCACAGAATGAATAGATACTTAGGACTTAGGATACTTTAGTTTTGAGTAATATCAACTTTTCCATGTATAATGCAGATAAGATATTTCTATACTAGGTAGACCATGTCTTATACTATATATATCAACTTAAAAGTAAATTTCGTGAAAACTGGACATAGGCTAGTTCTGCATCAAAGCGACGATATATAGTATCTTCATATTCCTCATTGATAAAACTCATCCGCGCAATTAAAATTTATTATAGGTACTAGATGAATACTAACAGAAACAATAAAAATTGTTAAAGTGAGAACAAACGACACAAGATTATCTCAGCACTGGTGTTACTAAAGTATTTGACAAATAGGAGTTGTTTTGTCCTAAAACTCGGCTAATCTAGGTTATGCCGACTATTGTTCCTTTAGACATAAGTATGTAATTTTTATTTTATTTATTTATTTATTTTTTTTTCAATGAGCGAGATTGTGTGCCAAATGGTGGTCATTTGAAAACACTGTTTTAATGGTTCAAAAAAATTCATACTTCATACTCCAAACATCTTAAGTACACGTCATAATCTTAAGGTTTTCTAATCAATATGCAGTGTACGAGGCAGTGTATGAATAACTTATTTAATATATAGGGTGAAGGGAGGTAAATATGAAACACTTAAAAATCAGGGTAAAAGTAAAACAAGCCTGTAAGTAATTAATTAACAATTCAATTTACAGAAAACTGCAAAAGCCATTTATTCATTTATAGTTTAATTTAATGGATTTGAAAATATGAAACATCGGTTGTCAAATTTGTACTGTCCATGAGGTTTTTTCTCACACAGTGTAATAAAGTTGCGAAATTAAGTTCATGGTTTGTTGCATATCTTTCCATATAACCGCAAAATAAATTGAGGTTTCAATTTTATATTGATTTTGTACAGAGCCAATAGATCACAGATGATATTGCACTTTTTGTTTAATTTTTTGGCAAATTAGTTTTCCTCGTTTGTTGAAACTTTTGGGAAAAAATTAAACACAAATTTGGAAATATCTGAAGCAGCGCTGGGGTAAATATGAAACTATTGAATTGCGAGTTTCTGCAGGTGCAGGTGCAGTGAAAGTGAGATGGAATTGTATAATAAAGAGACGGAAATAAAAGTTTGTGACTATCATTCAAAAGTGAAGAAAGAAAAGCGTTTTTCTACAAATATGTGTGCATCGTTTCAAAAATAGACGAACCTGACAACATTGAAGTGATGGGATTACAAAGATTGATTAATAAAAGCGAATTTAAATTGAATGAAAAAGACATTTCTGTGGTGGATCGCGAAGCTGTTTTAGGAATTCTTCCAGTTCCTCAAATTGTGCAAACAAGTGCAGATATAGTGAAATATTTATTTCCAAAACCAGTGCCAGTGGTTGAAAAGTAGCTTTTAACGTGTTGAATTTTCCCCCACTTTATTTTATTTTATATATATTTTTTATTATTTTTTTTTTTTAATAATGTCTTATTTGTTTTTATATTAGTTATCTAGTTTGCAAGTCATTTTTTACTTTAGTTAAACTATTTTTCATTATATAGAACAGTTTTTTTCAATAAAAATCACAGTGCCTTTTAACCGTGTTTGAGCTTTATTGTAATTTTCATCACAATCGGATACATTTTATTTTATTCTGTACTGAAATATAAAAATTAATAAAGTTGCCGCACATGATTTTTATTCAGTTTTTCCCGCTTGTTTCAGTATTACCCCGCAAATCTTATTGTCTTGATTAAGATAGGAGTTACAGGCTTGTTTCACATTTTCCTTTATCTGGTTCACTTTTTTCCCAAAATCGAGGTTAAATGTGAAACACAATTTTTATTTATTTATTTATTTTTGTTTAGATTATATCTAATTAAAAAAACATGTAGGTACATCTGAAAAGATCAGGTAACACTGCATCTAATACATAAACAGGAAATTTCATTTTGAAATGAAAGTTTACCCCACTTGACCCTATGCTTCTTTGAGGTCATAAGATTTACTGTGTTTAATTGTTAACGTTGATAGCGCAGTATGAGGCGCAGTGGGGCAGCATCAGGTGGTTTTTTTACTATAAATAAACGAGATTTATGAAAGTAGTATTGAGATATAAGTATAAAGATCTTATTGCAGACCATAATTGCACAAATAACGAAGCTACATTGTCGTGTACCCCTGGTCACATTTTCTGACATTCTCTAACATTTTATAACATATTTGCACAAATTTACGTAAAAATTATAATTAAATACATAACTGATTCACTATGTAAGAAAGAATTTAAGATTAACTGATAGTGAAAATAAACTAATATGTGACAATTTTAAATGAGACATTGTTAGGGATATTGCAGTATCTGCTAGAAAGAAACGTTCTGGCACAAATGATTCTATACGTGGAATTTACCGATCGGATATGACGTAGAACCAGGGTTGACTTTAGGTGGTTGTGTGTCAGATTTTCATGCATATATGAAATGATTTTGAATTTTTTTTTAGCGATTTCGGTATTATCCAAAGTTGATAAGTCAATTTATTAGAAACACTCACTCGAAGAGAAATGGAGGTATAGGGGGGATGTACTTAACACTAAACTAACAGTATTTTTCACTGCCGCCGGTTACAAAGAAGTATATTATTAATATTTGTCTGGGATTAGATCTTCCATGGGTGTGTTTTCATTTATTCTATTTAGCAGAAGCTTTTCAAATATTTTCGACATTTGTGGCAGTAGACTTATCGGTCGGTAAGAAGAAGGTTCTGTTGGCGTTTTTCCAGGTTTCGCAATCATAACGATTTGTGCGTATTTCCACTGTATGGGATTGTAACACAGGCATAACGTACTGTTATATATTGTGATTAATAGAACAATCGCTTTTCTAGGTAGGTGTTTTAATACTTCTCCAACGATTAAATCATAGCCTGGAGCCTTAAAAGAGTTAATTTTATTAATTTCTCTACGAACCTCTGCGGGTGAGAATGATTTAATTGGTAGTGAGAGTTGACAAGGAGCATTAAGGAAATTATTGACTTCATCATCCTCTATTAGTAGAGGATCCGAATTAAAGACGACTTTCATCCATCCGTTTAATGGATGAAAAATATTTTATATTAATTTTAATATGTTATAAAATATATCGCGAGTGGGTTGGCTAAAAAATTCGTGGCAAGACTATGATTAATTAAAAATTCAAAAATAACTTTTTTTAAACATTGCACTCACTTGTTTAAGGAACAAATTATATTCCAATCGAAACTATGAAGCCTATAGAATATACACACGTTAGGTTGGTTGTCTATTTTTCTCCTGGCGTAACTATTGGGTTAGCAGGTATAAACAGGTAATTCGATACTAGTAATTTACATTCATCTGTTTAATGAATAAATCTTATATCAAAATAAAGGTATTTAAATTGCGAACAGAATGATATAGGGTTGTCTGCGAAAAATCTGGTTTAAATTCCGGTTGGCGAACTTTAAAAAGCGAAATATTGGTAAGAATAAAAATGTGCGACAAAGAGGTCCGAGCAAACTATCCGGTGCGATAGAAGAGGACGCAGCATTGCAGCTGCGCGTGGCTCGTCCATCGGATGAAAGAGAGTGCGCATACTATTTGTTCGTGCCCTGTATCTCAGCAACGAGGCGTCACTGGACCTACGTTCATAAGAACTTTTCCTAGCGTTTAGCGAACACAACCGGTAGCAGTTCGCTAAACGAGACAGTCATTTATTGTGTCTGATAATCCTTCATTTACATGTTATTCAAAATTTTCTTCAGGGATTTCACATTTATCGCTATTTCCTCTTCCATCACTTAAGGGAACATATACATCACCAGATGACCAATTTTCATTACTACATACATTTTGTGACATTCGAATTTTACAGGAACCCATATTTATATAAGACCTCCAAAAAAGAGGTTATTTCAAATTTGAATTTGATTTTGAAGGTTTTGTTTGAAAGCAGTTTGGATCCAGTTTTATTTATAAGAACGGCTAAGTTTACTTTGTTGTTTTGTTAGAATCTGTTTTTTGAATTTTTTATAAACTTTTTCCCGTCATACGTTGTGATGATGAATATATATTAACTATTTATATCCTAACATGAAATATTAAAAATACTGTTTTAAATTTATTCCATATATATACCTTTGGGATTTCCTTAGAATTACCTAGAATTTCATGGAATTCTTTTAGAATTCCTTGGAATTCCATGGATTTTTTTGGAATTCCTTGGAATTACTAGCCAAAAATTCCTTTAAAGCACTTTGGAAGTAAAAGTTTGGATACAGCATTTTGTCGATAGGTTTACCCCTTGCTATTTGATCAGTATTCGTAAAAAAACTAGATCTGAGATCGAGTGGGATCGTTATTCCAAATATACCTCAGTTTCATGTTAACAATAAAATTGAAAGGAAGGACAGACAAACATAAAATTGGTGTAGTTATCGATAACACTTCCCTGCATCCCTTTTCACATAAGGTGGCAGCTTTTAATTGTTATATTAATAGATTGTTAAAAGTACCTTTATCTCTAAATAATTATAATCAGGAACTTTCGGTTATTAAACAAATAGCAGCCACTCATAACTACAATACTACTTTAATTGATACCTTACTAACCAAAAGATTAAATAAATATGTCCAAAATACGGTCTACATAAATACATACAGTTCCCTCCGAAATTCCATACCGTTCTCTTACGTTCATAGGTCCTGTTTCATATAAAATTTCCAATTGCTTTAAAAATATTTTCCATATCTCCTTTAAATCAACTAACTCTATAGAAAAGTTGTTTGTCAATGGTAAAGATCAAATAGATCCACTAGATAGATGTGGGGTTTATAAACTTTCGTGCAATACATGCAACGGCACATATATTGGTTGCACATATAGAAATTTTAAAACACGGTTAAAAGAACACGTCCGGTACATTAGCTCATCCTCAGGCTTTTCCCATTTCGCCAAACATCTAGTAGATAACAACCACACATTTGACAATACTCTTAAAATATTACATCTTGGTGACAAAGGTAGTTTGATTAATAACCTTGAAAGTTTAGAAATCCTGAAAGATTCATGAAATCCCAATACATTATCTCTGAATTCACCAATCCAATTTCAATCTTTACTGACTTTCTCTGTGGTTATCTAATTTATTTTATTTTTTATTTTATTTTCTCTACTGAAATCTATTTCCATGTGCTCGATATTATAACAATATAACCTCATTTTCTTAGAAGTGAATATTACCACCACATTTAAGTGCATTTTCGCTGCTATCACCATCTGCAGTTGAATATAATAAACTCCACTATTGTAAAAACCTGGTTCACAAATAGTTTTCAACCTTAATTTTTATTTAACGTTAGTTCTTGGATAGTCCGATAGAGGGCACTATTTTTAATCAATTTTCATTATTAAAATATTTATTCCCTATTAAATTTTAAACTGTTGTGGTGTATGTATGTGTTTAAAAGAAAAAGCACGTTAATTTTATAATTTTTATTAGAAAGTTAATTAGATACAAAAATTTATATCTTACATTTACTTACCCCCCTTTTTGACTATGTTGCAAAACTATTTTAATTTGACTACCCTGGTTTTTATTTATAAAAATGTAAGTATTATATAAAAATGACCCTCTTTTTACACAATTCAATTAAGTAAATTTTACATAATTCTATATTATAATTTAAACCAACGTAATCCTTATTATTTTAAATAATTTCAATCTTTCTTGTAAACAAAATTTTATCAAACATTTTTTACCAATAAGTTTTTACAAGTACATAAAAAATGGAAATAATTGTCTTCTGTATTCTTGTTTTTAAGTTTTATTAACTTATCAACATTTATATTTATGTATGTAACCACCATACTCATTTTCTTCAATTATTGTAGTCCTGTGTCTGAAGATGTGAAGTAATTTACTTGTTCACGAAACCGGTCACACTAATAAAAGGAATTTTATGAGAATTTTTCTGTTTGTATTATCATGAAACAAAATTATCGGAAATAATATGTTTTCGTATAATTACAATATCTACTTTTAAATGTGGATCGAATAATAAATAGTATAACGACAATGAACGGATGTATTGTTGTGGTTCTATGTATTTATAAAGTGTGAAATGCCGGGTTTATCTTATCGGAACAAATTCGTATTCTTGTTTACTAACAGTTGTTATTTTTGTGTATTATTAATACATATGTGACATATTTTACATATTTGCAATTTTTAAGATGCGCTGGAAAACAAGTGTTAGAAAGATGCCAAAAGCATGTTTCAAATTCCTCCAAACTTATTAGGAACTGTTATGCTATTCAAACGTACTGAATGAACCCTTACTTTAACGTATATGTGTTAAGTTTCAAGCTAGCAAACTTTGAGAAAAGAACCAGATTTCGTTTCTGAAACGTTAGAAAAATATTTTACTATTACGTTGTTTTATGATATATTCATAAATATAGTAAAGTGGTTTATTGTTTCCAATAAACAAAACAAAAATTCTATTGTTAAAGGATTATCGAGCAGATGGGTCTGCTGTTGAGGTAAAAACTGTAGTTACAATTTTCTAAGAATTTTAAGGCTTTGGTGTTTGGGTAAATAGCAAGATAATATAGAATAAATAGCAGTGGTATTTAACAAATTTTAGCCATTTTGATTTCGTTTGCGAACATAGAAAGATCTTTTAGTTGCGGTAAAAAAATGTGGCGTCTATAGAATGAATCAAATGTACTATCGCAGTGCAATCGTAGAATACTATTGGCAAATGCCAAGGAAATTATAAACCCATGTCAGTTCAACCTTATTAAGGGTGAAAATATTGGTAAACAAATAATGGTAGAAAAAAATATTTAATAAAAATTCCGTATAACCTATATGGAAAATTGTGAACACTCCTATTTTAGAAAGAAAATAAGAAGTGATGCCGGCAAAGTTATATCGAAGTGACGAGGATATAATTCGACGTAAAGTTTATAAAATGTATAAGAACAGCCTTTTGAGATGTTGGCACCACCAACATCTCAAAAGGCTTGTAACAGATGAAACTGATATTATGTGCGGTAGAACAACTTTGTGCAAGGTTTTATGAAATCCAAACTAATTATCTATTCTAAAACTAATTTTTTTTTGGCAATAATTTTACATTCTGTGGCAAAACATTAATATGTTTACTAGAGTAATAGCCCGTGCCATCCCTGGTCTTATTAAGACGCAAGCTCTTTATGTCCAGGTAATTCATATTTCGTAGCATATAAATGCATCTGATGTCGTTTTGTATGTAGCACTTGATATGCTTTGATTTATAAAATACACTGCATAATATAAACCGACGGTATTATGTCACATAAAACAACCTTTACAATCTTCTTTCAATAATTTTAATTCGCCAATGATACGCATAACACGTATTTGCATTCTAAAGACCAGGGTTGCGACGATTTAAATCAATTTGATTTAAATAGTGATTTAAATCATGATTTAAATCAACTGATTTTTTTTATTTAAATCAAGTTGTGTAAAGCCAGTAAATCAAATTTCAGAAAATTCAAATAAAAAGTATAGTTTATTTAAAAGCTAGATACAAATTAAACTGAAAAAAAAATTCAAATAAAAAGAAGAAAAGAACAGTTAGGTTACACATATAAAACAAAAGTTATCTTCTTAAATGTACATTATAAATTAGGTGCCTACTTAAAAGCAGAAACATAAAGTAAACAAATTAAACAGAACCAACTCTAAAAAAATAAAACATGATTTACTCCAAAACAAAAATTTTAAATTAGGTTAATTATTGTAAAGTTTGTACAAAAAAACTAATTTAGCTGCTTTTTCGGTCCCTAAACGTCCAAGATGCCCTTAAATAAAATAAACAGGTATTTAGATTTAGAATACCTGCAGTTAAATCAACTTCCTGCATATTTCATGATGGCCTTTTAATCTTTGAACAAGTCCTTGCATTTCTTTTTTATAATTTTTACACCGCTCTGTTATTGGTTTTTCCTTTTTCTTTTTTTTTTATAAAATAATCCCAAATTTCGTCTTTCTTCCTTCGGCTCATGTTTATTTTACACTTCAGTCGCGCGTCGCCTTGGCATCTATGAAATTAATGAAACCGACCACCAAGCTTGTCGGAACAGGAAAATGCTGATTTTTTATTGTTTATATGAAAATATAGACCATATAGAGAATTTTTCCAGTGACGTGAATAATTTATATGTACAAATTGGTAGTTAGAGAATACAAAAAAATAGTGTATGGAAAAATCGTATTTGTTTTCAAAAAATTAGAGTAGAACTGAAAAAAAATCAAAAAAAAACCTGATTTTTTTTTAAATCATGATTTTTTCCAACCCTGCTAAAGACAGTGCCACAAGAGGGCCATGCCCCCGAACAAGTATGTTATATGATATTATCGAGTGTATAAGGTTGTGATATGCGGTTAGAAGTTGGTTGAAACACATTGTTAAACAGAGGTCTAAGCAGGTGAATATTACTTAATATTTTATTTCATGAATGTAGTGTGTCGATCCCATATTAATTTAGGGTCTAGGTGCACTCCTAGGAAATTGATTGTCACGGTTGAAAAAATTCTGTATGTTGCGTAGGTCAGAAATCATTGTTTCTATTTTTAAGTTATTTAGACGTAAATTATTTGCCAAAAGTTTTGAGCCAAGATTAAATTAGCTTGCCCTTATCTAATAGGACTGATATGTCCAGGTTACAGTCTATTAGGCTATAATCATCTGCAAATATAATTAATATTGCATCTATGATGGTAGGCCATTTATATATGTAGATTAAAAATAGAATGGGTTCTAGAACTGATCTTTGTGGAACTCCACATTTGCTAGATTAGATTTGGACCAACTTGAATTCTATTGAATATGTGTGAAATTTATTGGGTAGGACACTTCAAAACCATCAACCATCTCCAAAGAACATTCGGTTGTTTACAATAGTGTTAAAAACACTAAAGCCTAAATTTGCGACAGGTCCTGATGAATTTCCAGCATTTCTGATCAAAGACTGCGCTTCTGTCTTTTTACAACCTCTGACAATTTTTAATTTGGTGATCAACTCTGCAACATTTCCAACCATTTGGAAAATGTCTAAAATTGTACACGTTTTTAAAAAAGTTGATCGGGCTAATATTGAAACTATAGACCAATTACTATAGTACACAATTTTTCGGTATTTGGAATCTTACTACATGAATATATGTATTGTTATATGTATAATCGTTTGAGCCAATTTCAACGCATGGGTTTATTAAAGGAAGATCTACTGTAACAAATCTCTTTTGTATCACACAATTTTTAGCTGAATCTATTGATTTTGGACTTCAGATTGATGTTTTATACACAGATTTCTCTAAAGCTTTTGACAGACTGTACCATGACATTCTTATTATGAAACTCCATGCTCATGGATTCTCACTGAATCTCCTAGACCTTTTTTAAATCATATCTTACTAATCGAAGGCAATATGTTGAGTGTTTTGGTCACCAGTCTGTCCAAATTACAGCAACATCCGGTGTTCCACAGGGTCCCAATCTGGGTCCCCTTCGTTTTAACATCTTTGTTAATGGCATCGTTTGTGATTTGAAGGAAAACTGCTTATTAGAGACAGACGGCATGAAAATCTGTTATATCAGAAGCATCGATGACTGTAAAAAATTGCAAGAAGGCTTAGTAATTATAAACGATTGATGCATTGCAAATGAATTACCCTTAAATGTAGCAAAATGTTATGTAATGACCTTTTCTAATAAAACAGAACCAGTTATTTTTGATTACTCGTTAAATAATTCAATTTTAAATAGACCCGAAACATTTCGAGATCTGGGTATAACGTTCGACCAAAAACTTTCATTTGTGGATCTTAAGAACAATCTTACCTCTGCTCATTTTAGAGCCTTTGGGTTCATTATGAGAAACTTTGCCGACCTCAAGGATATCTGCACATTAAAATTGCTTTTTTTCTACATTTGTGAGATCGCAAATTGAATATGCGTGAATTATTTGGTGCCCCTCATGGTATCCCTATTCAAAATTTAGAGATAGCCCAAAGAAAATTTGTGAAATGTTATAAAGAATATGGGATCTATTCTCCAATTGTTTTTTCTCACACTGTCATGCTTAACAGACTTTCTATTGAAAGTCTGCAGGATAGACGTGACAACACAAGTAGGTATATTATATTCTTGATTGTTAAATTCCTCTGTACCTCAAGTATTATCATGTGTTCCCATTCTGTTATTGGATTCAATCTGTTGAATGGTTGTATTAGTAATAATTATAATAATAATTAGGCAACTATCAGATATTCCTCCCATTTCATGGGCACAAATCCCACTAGATGTGATTGACCAATCATCAGAAGCATGCCGAGACGTATAATTGAACTAATTAGAGTGAGGTGCCAAAATACGAGCTGTTTATGATAGGTTTAGGACATTGTCACAGTACTTAAACCAAAATTGGTTTTCCTTGTTTTTCATAACCAAATAATGCGATAAGTTTATTAAAGAAGTTGCCAATCCCTCATAACGAATTTTTTTTATGCCAATCCTTCCATGAATTATGAAATGTCCATAACTTTCTGTGCACAGTATATTTTGTAGATGAGGCTGTGTAACCATTTTTACAACTCGCTTTTGTTGTGTAAGAAATGTGATAAATGTGGAGAATATTTTATAGATTATAGACCTTACCAACAGTATATTTGTTACCTATATACCTTGTATAAAAAAACGGTACATAGTGAAAAGTAGGACTTATAGTTTCATCTTTGACATACCATTATGTCTGTGATCTCATCGATTTATTATCTTTTGTTTACTATAAACTAATAACCAACACCGGTAAGGAGGTCATTAGAATATATTATTGTAAATTTATAACTTAATACAATTAGCGAACATATTAAACAACGGTTTTATGGTGTATACCCATCTACAAGCCGCTAGCCGACCCGGGACTGTTAGACCTTAAACTGAATCCAATTTTCTATACACACCTAAGAGTTGGCTGTGAATCAAAATTTGCGGCTGAAAGAAAACTGTGTGCGTGTGTGTGTTGATACAGTTGGCAACCGCATAAAATCGGGGTTCACGTGGCCTCCGATGAAATTGTAAACACACACTACAGATTTCGGACAGGTCTAGACCCGTTAACAAGCTATAATCGATCATATACATATGGTGGCCGGCGATTATCCACTTTTCAACTAGATGAAAAATAGTGACCGGAGTCTTAAGAATGGCTGACAGAAAAGTGGCATTGGTCCGTAATTTTATAGAAATCTATCGAAAACACCCTGCCCTTTGGAAAATAAAAAGCCGAGATTATGCCGATGTTGAAAAAAAAAAAAGGAAAAAGGTTACTCGGAGCTCGTCCTATTCTGTAAAAAAACAATACCTAGTGTCAATGAAGACACTGTAAAACGTAAAATAAACAACTTTAGATCAGCATTTCGAAAGGAATTGAAAAAATTTTTCAATTTTTTCAAATGGAATCATATTGGTACCATGGTACCATTTATTAGTACTAATAATAAGGAATTTATTCATATGTCGTATTAAAATGTGCGATAAATACAAACAAAATTACAGCAAAGAGAAAATAAGAAATACAATTTTATTCTAATTACCTTGTTATACATAAGGTGGCTTTGGAATAACAAAAAAATGAACACAAAACATTACAACACTTATTTAAAATGCTGTCCATTAACGTCAATTTACTTCTGAACTCGCATAGCTGTTTCTCGAAGAACGTTCGCCAATTGCTGGGCCGTTATGCTATTAATTGCTCATCTTTCTCATAGCTCCAGGTCTTCACGGGTTGTAATGGCAGTTGCGTAGACAATATTTTTTAAATGACCCCAAACAAAGAAATCAAGGGGTGTTAAATCAGGTGACCTTGGAGGCCACCTCACAGGACCATTCGTCGAAATTACGTTTTCTCCGTATCTCCGTTGAAAGTAATCAATTACTATCCTTGAGTTATGGGGAGGAGCGCCATCTTGTTGGAAATACATCCCTGTCGTAAAGGGAAAGGTAATTCAGCTAAACTATCCTCAACTTCATTTTGCAGAAATCCCAAGTATCTGGCACCAGTAAGGGGGCCTTCAATTATTATTGAACCAGTGGATTCTACTACCGATTATTCCATGCCAAACATTGAAACCGAACCGCACTTGAGAGTTATCCTCCCGTAATAAATTTTGATTTTCTTGTGACCAATATTTTTTATTTGTCGGTTAAATAATCCCAAATTTATAAACCTGGACTCGTCCGAAAATAAAATCATTCCCAAAAAATCATTGTTTGAATGCACGTTATTTTGCAAAATCCAATTGCAATATTCCCTCTGACGTTGGTAATCATTTTCGTACAAGTGCTGGTGCAATTGGTATTTAACAGATTCATAGTGGTATTTGTGCAAAATTCGGCCTACTGTTTGGTGACTGATTTTCAATTCAAACCCAATTTGCCTTAAAGAAACAGCCTTATCAACTTCTACTCGAGCCAAAAATTAATTTTCGTTCCTTCGTCGAGAATGAAATTTTCTTCGAGATCATTGTTGGGCTCACTTCGGAATTGATTTTCAAGATGATTAAAATAATTTCTAGCTGGACATTGTCTATCAGGATATCGATAGCCATAAAGGTGTCTAGCCGCAACGGCATTTTTTCTACATTCCCCATAAATAATTAACATGTCCACATTTTCATATCTTGTATAAATTTTCGGCATTGAACACAATTAACAAGAATTTTAAACAATTTTTAAAGACAATAAAAACACCGGTAAACCAACAAATGTTTGACAAGCTAAATATTTCATTGTTTTCAAAGCCACCTTAGTTAGTTACTTCTTAACATTTAATTAGAACAAAATTGTATTTTCTTATTTTCTTTTAGCTGTAATTTTGTTTGTATTTATCGCACATTTTAATACAACATACGAATAAATTCCTTATTAATAGTACTAATAAATGGTATCACGGTACCAATATGGTTCTATTTGAAAATATTGAGTTTTTTCCCCAAAAACCATATTGATGAACTTTATTTGCTTATAAATCACGTAATGTAGTATTTTTGACGGGATCTCGATTTTTCTAGTATTACACGGGTCATTTAGAATAAATCGGAACCGTCATGGCACACTTAAATGGAAAACTAAAAGTTATATTATAAAAAATAATGACGTTTGAAATGTCACTTATTTGGTATCTGTTGGATTCAGAAAATTATGTAGAATTCAAAAATGCAATAATATACATTTAAAAATCGAAAGTTAGTGTCACTTCCGTCGAAACCGGAAGTGAAAAAAAAATCACTTGTATGTCAAAAAGTGCTGCTTAAATGTATATAGGATCTTTCAAATTTTAATCAATTACCTTCAAAACTAAAGGAGAAAAGAGGGGTGTACCGGTTTGTTTTAATTTAAAGTAAAGAAAACCAATAATTGTCATTTAAAAAAATATAGAAAAACAGGTAGTTGGCACTTCAGTATACCAGTAATTGTCAATACTTGTAAAAATTGGGATTTACCCCAAATAAAAAAGACGCCGTATAAAAGCATACAAATGTTTTATTTTCATATCAGTATACGTAAAAGATATTTTTACATAAAAATAAATTGACCAAGCTAAAATAAATGCGTCTGATAATTTTTATTATATTTTAGTATTCGATAAGCTGTTCGAATTTTTTTCATAATAATGTTGTCAAGATAAAAGGGTTCCATACAATTTAATGGGACCATAAAATATATATTTTATCAGTACAAAATATAAATCTTGTTTTGTTGGCTATACAAATGAATTTTCCGTAGTCTCTTAAAAATTTAATATGAGCTCTTTCACTGTCAATTTTTTGTAATCCATCCAATGTAAAATTGTTCCTCGTAATATGTTACATAATACTTCTCAAGACATATGCACATGGGAACATGAAGGCACTAATTGAGTACTGTGTACTGTACTTTCCAGCCTTATTTTAGTGCTTGTTCCTGATCTATCCCATCGTAGATCCAATTCCTTAGCTACGCTACGCTGATGAGGGGCAATAACTCCGAAACACGTTTCCGTAGCTGCATGATTGTTTTTTTTTGGGGGATATGGCACTAAATCTTCTTTGTTTTCTATCTAATATTTTCACACTCCGTTGATAAATATTGTTTTTTAGTGTAGACTCCGAAACATCAACATTTTATAAAGAAAATCGGAAGACTACTGTTATGTAGGAAAGGTATGTTAGGTGTCTAATTAATTTCGAGATACCCTGTACATTGAGAAAATTAGGAAATCCTCTAATGTAACATTTTCTATTATTTATTTATTACTCATTATATAAATCTGAACACGGGTAATTTTAATTAAACTCGCATGTTGTGTGAAACTTCAAGACTTTTGGGATCACGAAAGAAAAAGTATGACTGCCATTTGTTTTTATTACAATTTCTTTTGTAAAAAAAAAACAAGTCATTTGTTTAATATTTTTTATCTTACACCAATTATTTCTTGAATAGCCATCTGTTTGATTAATTATATACATATACATACATACTTAAGCTGTAATATTCACAAGTTATCGTATATTGATAACTAGATGGCTGATTTTTAAAGGACACGCCAGAAACGACTTCATTCTCGTTCAGTATTTTAAATGTAAAAATCTATTGCGAATTGCGATAATATAACGCCCTTTTTGAACAACTCTAATTTCATAAAAATACAAATGCCCTCGAAAATATTTTAAATGAGTGAAGATTAATCAGAAATAATATTTACATAATATTGTTTACTTAGTTCTGCGTTTATTGTTGTAGAACACGGTTTACCTTCTGTGTTGTAAAATACGATTTGCTGTGTGTCGTATATTTCTCTATTAAGATGCCATATCAGTTACACTAGAATTTTCAAATTTAGATAGATCTCTGACAGAATGCTACTACAAAATTTAAACTAAATGTAGAATAGATGGTTACTTACTTGAACATAAAAAAATTGGAAAAAATTCTTTAACTTTGATGTTTAGTATTGTGTCTGTTAAGATCATATTTTCCATAATGAGATGATCATGCCATAAAACAACTCTAGACAGTTACATGTAAAAATGTTAATAAGTTTCCTGTTAATACTTTCCATAAAAAAAAACATCAGAAATAATTTCACCGGTAGGAAATTGACGAAAACTGTATAAATAAATCTCTTGCTACATGTCCAGTATGTATATGTAAAACATTGAAGTTTGTTTCGCTTAAAACTATGAAGTTGATTTAAATTTGTTAAAATACTCTTACACATTGTGATTATTATCTGCAAGCATACAAAAGCTTAACAGCAGTCATAATCTGAATTCGTAATATAGGCTGACTCTTACCGGTAGTAACCCTTTTAACAGCAGAAAGGTGACATGGATATGTCAAATTTAACAGCTTGGCTAATTACAACGGATGTTGTAAGAAATCTCCTGCCGAAATTTTGGGTTAAAAAGATGAGGTTTATAGAAAGTCTAAAATTTTATTAGCTTGCTGAAAATATCCAAAAATATAACATGTCCCCTTTCTGCAGTTAGTAATTGAACTATACGGTATGTGTATTGAAGTATTAGACATAGCACATTGAAGAAAAACTAAAAATGAATTCTCTGCTATCGTAAGCTTACGCTGACGAGTGACGGATGGTTTACATTTTAACGTTGCCATTTAAGAGACCCATGCCTAATGATTCAGTACACAACCTCTATATCTGCTTGCATATTTTTTCCTCTTACATCTGTTTGAAAAATTTTTTTTTGTTTCAGGTTGTACGACGGCAATATGTTTGTTTATATTAAGTACGAAGCATTTGATGGTAGTCTACATGTACCTTATGTCGGTTGGCTTGGTGTTCCTCTCCTATTGGTCCAACATCAGCGCCATTAAGTTATTTCTTTCAAGCGTCGATCACCCTCACGGAATGTTTCACGTTTTTCACAACATAATATCTCTTAACTTAGAACAAATTTTACAGTATAAACTATGTCTCTTCCACATATTCCAAAATTGCATATTGCAGGCATTACTGGCACTTATTTTTGTTAACATTCACTTGGGGCCAAGGTATCTGCTTCTACAGAAATCGCTACTAGTTTCATTCTTGACACCGTGTTTCTTAACGTTTCTACCAATCCCACAATTTATTTTAGTGCACACACCAGTCTTTGCAGCTTTGTTGCCGTTAGCGTTAGTCAAGTTTGTACTGTTTTCTTCGGTTGTTCAAATAATTCAGTCAATTTATTCGGGTTATGTCCAAGCAAAAAATTTTGTCTCCAATTTTGGCATGTCTGCTCTAGTCGAATCCGAGTGGCTAAGGCTAAACGTACCTGAGGTCCTAAGGACATTTTGGATGCTCAGGGTGCTGGAGCATGCAGGAATCTTTTTCTTATCAGGATACTGGGAGCAGGACGATGGAATGTCTCCATACTTTAGACTTCTGAAATATTTAATGGTCACTGGTTGTGACACTTTGACTGCAGTTCTTGGCATAACTAGTATCGTTTCTTATATTTGCAACTACATTGGAAAATTTTTCCAGTGGATTTTATTGACTGACGATGAAAACGACAAGAACTTTGGAACAGTTTCTGCTATAGTTTTTTATATTCTTGCCCTTCAAACCGGCCTAACTGGACTAGAACCGGATGTTCGATTTGTGAGGTTGTGTAGGAACTTCTGTCTGCTTTTTACGGCTTTATTGCATTTCACTCACAACGTAGTTAATCCATTATTGATGAGTTTAAGCGCCTCTCATAATCCGTCACTGCGAAGACACTTGCACGCCTTATTGGTGTGTGGAGTACTAGTTCTTTTACCTTTATTGCTGATGTATTTCCTGTGGTCAACTCAAGAAACATCTACTTGGCTTCTGGCTGTTACAGCTTTCAGTATTGAAGTTATCGTCAAAGTTTTCGTATCTCTGGCAATTTACTCGTTGTTCTTGCTAGATGCCAGAAGGGAGACTTTTTGGGAGAAATTGGACGACTATATATATTACATTCGAGCATTTGGCAACACGGTAGAATTTTGTTTTGGAATCTTCTTATTCTTTAATGGAGCCTGGATCCTGTTGTTTGAGAGCGGCAGTGCAATAAGGGCAGTAATGATGTGTATACATGCGTATTTCAATATTTGGTGCGATGCCAAAGCCGGGTGGTCTGTCTTTATGAAGCGAAGGACTGCCGTCAACAAAATTGAGAGCCTACCCGAAGCAGAGAAAGAACAATTGAGGCGGCTAGATGATGTTTGTGCTATTTGCTATCAAGAAATGCAGTCTGCGAAAAATTACCAGATGCAAACACTTCTTCCATGGAGTTTGCCTGAGAAAGTGGCTGTACGTACAGGACAGATGTCCCCTCTGCCATGAAATTTTGCATGGCATCGATACGGATGAACGAAAAGAAAATGGACAACCTTTGCCTATAGGTGAAGAGAACAACTACGATAGGTGATAGGTTTTTTAAATTGTGATTTAGGTTAATTGTTGCGGCGGAATGAGCTTTAGGAGTGTTTGAGCAAAGCTGACAATGAATGATGCACATTAATACGTTATTGACTTTGAGAAAGAGACTACATAATTTATATCAGTTGGTTCATTATCTCCTAAAAGTAAAATGTTGGTGCATATTGTCCCTTATAATAATATAATTCTATGATATCTAATAAGTATATTTATAATTGTGAGTAACCACTCATTCGTTAGTGCCGAAAAGATAAAAAACATAATTTTTATCAGTGCTATCAGTTAATTTATAAGCATATGTTTAAAATTAATTAAAAATTGAGGAACAAATTCAAGTATGAAGTATTTTTTTACCTGTATAGTAGAGTAATCTTTCAAGTCTGTTTATAATATTAGCTACTATTGTTCGAACAATATATAAATATCCTTTGTTTATGTCTTGTTAGATATAATTAAATTTATTGCGTTTGCTTTTAGTTAGAGACAAGTAAGTGGTTAAATATCGGCTAGTGATTTTTATGAAAATATTTAAATTATTATTAGATTTGACATAAATATTCTCACATTAAAAATAACACCTATATCGTGCCTCAAACAGTGTCCAGTAAAGTAAAATAAACAAATAAATACACTAGTTTAAGAGTAACGTTTACAAAAAATGGTTTTATTGTATATAATCTTGGAAAAATATTCCCTGCGCTTTATGGATTATCTGCCATACACGTAAAAATGTTAACAAGTTTCGTGGCAATGGCAGTGGTATCGCCACTATATTTGGCCACAGAATCAGTACTTTAAATTTGTGATTTGGCTAAAAAATTACGGAAATTATGTATTACAAAAAAAAATCACAGGAGAACGTAATAAACCATATTATGTTACACACATAATTTTAATAGTAAGTCTTTTCTTTTATTCCAGTATTGGTGGAAGTATTTAATTGATCATTAATGTTTGTCTTTATACAGGGTGGTTCACAAAAATGGGGCCGAAATTTAGTAGCATATAGAAAATAAAAGCCTCTTTAACATTTATCAATTTTTGCGAGTTGAAATTATCAGAGCTGAATGTTTAGAATGGTTTTCTGTACATCTCTGTTTTGTTCTATTCGTCAAGTTTGTTTCAAAAGTGTATGCAGAGGAAAGTCTATTCTTGTCAAAACTTATAGAGGGCGCTTTTAGCAGTATAACCTAACAACAAAGTGACAAACTTTTTTATCGAATAATGAAATAGAAATTCGATGATACGAGAACATTCAGCATTCAATTGTTTACAAAAACGATATTTTTATTATATTTGTCAAAAATTAAAGGTTTTCGAGATAAATACAAAAAACTTTACATCTGCATTTCTACTCATAATTGTTATTCTTAATAATAAATTAATTATTATCGTCAAGAATAATAATAATAGTAGTTAGATAAACTAATTTTTGAATGCTTAAATGTAGATTTATCTTTTTTTTAACCTTACAAAATTAAGAATTGTTTTGACATTTGTAACATTACTTTTGTTCTCGCTAGTACATGTTACCACATGCCAAAGACAGTACATTTAAATTTATTCAACATAAACATAACCCTTTAATTTTATAAATTGACAGCAATAAATAAATAAACAAATTCAGTAACAATAGAACACAAAATTAATTTAATTACTGCTGAAAATGCCTCCTTTGTGTATCAATGCAGGCTCTGGATTTTTTTAAAAGATCAAATTTTAATTTGGGAAGCGTTTCTACGGAATTCCTCATTGTGTTGCTTTAATTTAAAACTCTTTCTAACACTCTTAAAACTATAATACTTAAAATTTGGTCATTTAAACATTTGTCTTTAAAGTTTCCCCAAAATAAAAATCAAGTGGCTTGAGGTCAGGATTTCGTGGAGGCCATGATCGTGGTTCTTCATTTCCACGACCAATTCATCTTACTGGATAATTATGTTGTAACCACGTTAACAATACTTAATACTACTGTTAAAAATAGTTTTTGAGATTTACCTCAGTAGTTTGGTAAGAGACAACAGAATGTTCCACGCTATTTTTTTTACATATTGCTACCTTTAAAACGGGATTTAAAATTATTGATTTTGACATACAAATTACCTACATACAGTGTGTTCCACTTTTGATGAAAATACCCCAGTAATTTATTTGCAAATCAATTTTTTTTATACATATAAATTATAACAATTTATTTTTCACAAAACTTCAACAGCATGTGTATCTTTGTTATCAGTCGCCTAAGGATGTAGGTTGATAGGAACTTTTCTATTTATTTTAAGCCCCTCTATCACCTCCCGAAGTTTGTTAGGTAAATTTCGGACCACCCTGTATAACCTTTTGTGTTCCAAATCTACAAAGGATTGTTTTTGTTAATACAAATTTTTGTCGAAAACCCGTGCGGTTTTTGATAATGTTCCATCACAGGAGTATGTTTTAAAATTCTTATTTGTAAGTATAAAAATCTCATAATTTATTTTTTGTATTTGCCCTTTATTTTTCATAGATTATATACTGATTATGATGGACACTTTTTAGGCACGTTGTAACAACACTATCTTAGGCTAATTACTATATATTGTATATTTTGATTCGTATTGTTGCATATTTTTCCTGCTGATATAAGGAGTCGTTTTTTTATTTGACTAGAACATGTTTTGTTTTTATATTTACACTATTCCAATTTTTTTTTCAAAGTCAATAAGAGATTCAGCGAACTAAACAAAGAGTCGCCTATAAAAATGTATATTTTTATGGAGCAACTTCTGATTATTCATAATCATGGAATCTTAATTTCGTGTATATAAACAGTTGTACAGGAGGATGTAAATGCTGCTTTTATTTTTTATTCTGTAACATATACAATTAGTTTTTTTATTTATAATGTCAAATATATAAAACTTCACTATTGTGCACTCCGTAAAAACTGTCCTAAACATATTTATTATAGATAAAAATAAAAGATATTTTAAGTTATTACTGTACTTATTTGATTTAATTAAATATTAAATCTTTATAGTTTGACAATAAATAATAATTAGAAACCCTGCAATTTGTTAATGTTCTCACTACTGTCATTCTGTCGGCTCTCTCGAAGTTCGCCTTGACAACTTCATAATAGCGCCCATCACTAGAAACAAAAGAAATTACGGTTAATAAGAACTTTGCTTTAGAGTTTCTAAGAAATATTGAACAAATATTTCGTTTAATAATTTGGTCATATGTCAGGTGTAACACAATCATGGTACATCCCTCCAGCAAACGTTTTGGTTTAATTTGACGTTGAGACTACCTAAATTATGTATATCTGATAGTTTGGTTTTTGTTTTTTTTTTTTGGGATTTTGGTCAGGTATAACTAATTTTATTATTTGTTTTCTAAGGTTTCGGTTTATTACACCATCAGCACCCTGGTGGAAATATTTTCTGCCAATAGTCTAATTTAGTCTTGCAGTGTTCTGAAAAACAATTCCAGAAGAATGAGTAAGTTTAAAAAATTCTGAAACATTCTGAAAAAGTATGAAAAGATCTATGTAAAACTTACTAAGAAGTCTGAAGACTGCATTTTTACAAGTTTTTAGACTCTTCTAGAATACTTTTTCAGAATTAATCAGATCTTTCATGAAAATTTAGCTAAAGTAAAAGTAAGACTTTTTCAGAGTTAATCAGTAAAATTTAAAACATTTCAGATTTTCGAAAAATTATTTACTGTAGGTTTTATCATATTTATTACTTCTCGTAAGGAACATAAAAACTTGATAGGAGGCGGGTTATTAGTAAAAAAATATTAATGTTTATATTCTATACATTTTTAAATTTTATTTACAGATTTTTTTTTGATAATTATATACGGTTAAAATATACGAACTGTTTTTATTACAAGACGATAATTATCATTATTATAATATATATAATACAAAGTATTTCAGATAAAGTTGGATCGTTTGGATCATGATGCACAGAGCATTCTTGATTTCTATCATTAGTAGCAGCATTCATTTCATTTCCAAAAATTCCAAATCTTGCACCGCCAAAGCCGTTGCTGGTACAACAAGTGGGCATGCATTATTATTAATGTTCACATAGCTCCGGATATATCTGTACTTTTTACAATATTTTCGATTGGACATACGTGCTTTTGTTTATATCGATTTAATCCTAACAATCAACACTACACTATTATTTTATAAACGAACACAAAAGGCACCTCTTCTACATTAGCTGTTGTCATCATAGATAAAGTTGGCATCATACGTGGAACGTAGAAATGGAATTGAAAGTGGGGTGATGGCATGCGCAACAATGCATCATTCGATTTAGGATGGCCAATCAGAACCCCTGATTATGACTGACTAGACGCGATAGACTTATGGTTTTAGAATAAATTGTATACTAATATTGTATGTTTTATTACGTGTATTTCTTAAATGTTTTTGAAATATTTTGTACTAGATATATATATTTATTATTAGTATTAATTAAATATTCTTGAAATAGTTTATATTATATTTATCTTAAAAGTATTTCGTTAATATTTCTTAAAATCACTTGTATTATATAACATTTTATTAAGTGTATTCCTTAAATGTTTTTGAAATAATTTGAATTATATGTATTTTATTAAGTATTTCCTAAATGTTTTTGAAAAATTTTTTATTATATATTTATTTGTAAGTATTTCTTTGTATTATGTATATTATAATAATAATAATTATCGCCTTGTAATTATTTAATAAAAACAGTTCGTATATTTTAACCGTATATAATTAATTATCAAAAAAAATCTGTAAATAAAATTTAAAAATGTATAGAATATAAACATTAATATTTTTTTTTACTAATAACCCTCCTCCTATCAAATTTTTATATTCCTTACGAGAAGTAATAAATATGATAAAACCTACAGTAAATAATTTTTCGAAAATCTGAAATGTTTTAAATTTTACTGATTAACTCTGAAAAAAGTCTTACTTTTACTTTAGCTAAATTTTCAAGAAAGATCTGATTAATTCTGAAAAAGTATTCTAGAAGAGTCTAAAAACTTGTAAAAATGCAGTCTTCAAACTTCTTAGTAAGTTTTACATAGATCTTTTCATACTTTTTCAGAATGTTTCAGAATTTTTTTAGACTTACTCATTCTTCTGGAATTGTTTTTCAGAACACTGCAAGACTAAATTAGACTATTGGCAGAAAATATTTCCACCAGGGCAGAGAAACTATTAATTTTTAGGTAATTGTTTTAAATTTTGTTACATGTTATTGGATTGTCTGTTTTAACGCAACAGACAAGTTTGCAATCCTGTAGAATACGGCGGTCATTTAAGGAATGTCACAAAGAAACATTTAATAACTTTTTTGATGAAAATGAGACAGGGATTATCAAATGCCTGTTTAAAAACGCTATTGAACTAGTGCCGACAAAATGTAAGTATAGCTATTACCATTGTAAGACAGAGCCTTATGGTCACATTTGTACCTGGAAACTTAGGATTTGATTGTCCTGAAGTTCAAAATAAAAACAGTTCATAAATAGCCATGTCACCAGATTTTCAAATATTCTCTACAATCCCTGAACCAGAATATCCAAAAGTAATTTTATACACTGACTGTGCATATTTAATAAAAGTTCCAAAAACTCCCATTTTCGAATTCAACGACAGTCTTACTCATATCATAAAAAGTATAATTTGTTAAAAGCAGTCCTAGTAGTCGCACTGGATATATTTTAGATGTACATGGTCCATACTTCTCGAATGTTCGCAATAATGACGCAGCCATTCTTTTACATGACATGACCCAAGATCAACACAGATTAAGAGAAGGGGTTCAAGAAGGTGATATATTTGTTGTAGGTGCCATAGGGATGCCATTCGGTTTCTTGAGGAACTGAATTTAAACTACGAAATTCCACCTCACCTGTTACGTAATCAAAGGCAGTTTACCACAGAAGAAGCGAATCATTCGAAAGTTATTACAAAAACACGTTGGATAGTGGAATCAAGAAATGGACATTTAAAATCAGTTGTTAAACTTTTTAAGGATATGAATTCAACACTGTACACTTGACAGATTTTTTGAAAATTGCGTGCGCTATATTAAACAGATTTCACGAGCCTATTCACATGCAAGATGCAAATGAGGAGCTTGCACAACGAATGTTAGAAATTAGAAATGGAGATAACATTAATTTGCTTCAAACATGAGTTCAGCAACATCAAATGCTTCGTGCAAGAGGTCATGGCCCCCTGGATTAACATTCACGAATATGACTTGGAAGGATTTCCTAGACTAAATTACGATTACCTAAGGCTGAAAACTTTAAGAACCTACCAAGTTCGATTATCTCCAATATATGTTCAAGACACCACAAATCGCAACTCAAACAACGAATTTATTCTTCTAACTCTGTTATTTCAACCAGGACTTATAAGAGCAAAACTGTTTTCTCGTTTTACTCAGTCGGTGAGACATTTAATTTTTATTTCCTATGTTGAAAATCCTGATCAAAATGTGGATCCTATATCAGGAACATATTGCACATGCAAAATGGGAGCAAGGACATTAGGAGTATGTGCTCATGTAGCTAGTTTGTTATGGTACTTGGGATATGCTAGACATGTGAAATATCCTTCAAATATACTTTTGGGAGTTAGATGCGGTCAATAGAGAACAAAATCATGTTATAATTAACTGATTTGTATTTAATTATTTTAGCATTATGATTTTTTAAATACTCTATCTTCGCATTTTCAGAATGGAAAATCATTAACTTATAACAAAACAGGTATTTTTTTTTTGTTTTTATATATATATATATAATATCAAATGTGTACTTGCTAAGTCCTAAAATGATATATAAATTTTTTTAAAATCTGGTTGTATTATGACATCTGTGTTTAATTATTTTATTTTTAGTAGGGTCACTTCCGGTGAAACCGAAAGTAGAAAAAAATCATTTATATGTCCAAAAGTGACGTTTATTAAGTATATAGGATCTTCCAAATTTCAATCGTTTATCTTCAAAACTAAAGGTAAAATGGGGTGTACCATGATCCTATTGCACTCGGTATGATGTATAGAATGCTCCATATTAGACTCGCACAATTAATTTCTCAAAAACTAGGGGTTATGCACACATTGTTACCGGCTGTCACTGAGGACGGATCTACCGGCGCAGGGTGATAGATGATCACAATACGCATCGATTTGACCTCCATTTGTGTTATGCGAAATTTGTTAGTTTAGGAGTTATTTAGGTTTTCGTATATTTTTAGCCAATCCGCTGTTTTGCCCACAAATTACGTCGTTCTGGCTTAACTATTAGTACTAGCGTAATGATTATTTTTATGAATGTAGTCCAATAGTGGGCCTATCATCCCGAGAAACGTATTTTTTTTTTAAAGAAACTATTTGAATAAAAAAAATAAAACAAAAATTTTTCCTTTACAAGACTCTAGTGACAAATTAAAAGATAGAAAAAAAACTTTAGAACTATCTTAAAAATCTCTACTTTACTGGCAATTAACCCGACAAATTTCATTCAACTAGCCCCATGACTTCGCATCAAAAATTTAAAATTTTTTGCGAAGTGTAAAAAGCATCCCAATTTAAAATTTAGAAGCAGAAGGTACAAAAGATGCAAACCGTGGACACATGTGTTTCGGACGTATGGACCTTATCGGCACGGTGCTGCTAAGTTGAAAAGATTGGCACAATTTAGAACAACGACACAAGGGTAACCACTGACAGACAGCAGTCGCTCATTTGTGGCTGCAATTGAAAGACCTCGTGTTTACAGTGCGACAGACAATATTGCCATGAAGGCAACTATAGCTACCTGCATGGAATTTCCTACCCAGGGAATGTAAAATAATAGCCAAGGAAGATGTTACTGCAGGAAGAAATATCCTCTATTATTTTATATTCCTTGGATAGGAAACTCCACTTTTGAGCCAGGAAAAAATGTCAGATATTCCAGGATATCGGTCATGGCAACAGAAAAACAATTGAACATCAAAGTAAATATGTTTAAAAAATAAAAATTTAAAATAAAATACCTTAAACATAAGCATCTCATCTTAAGACATTTAACTCTGAGCGTGTCGATAGCTTTTTGACTTTTATCTGAAAATCTCAAGTTGTCTGGATCCCATCTCAGTTCAAGTCGTTCCAAGTTAGGACAATGTTTGGCAATACTGTCCATAAGCTGATCGACAAGGATATTGACACCCAATCTTTCTTGTGTACCGAATATCAAAATTCTGAAACCAAAGAACGTAAATTATATATTTAACACTTATTACTTGATCAGTCTCATAATGACTATATTCTTTTTACCCGAGATTTACAACATCCACAGCTTAAATATATAGTTTCTTCCCATGTTAAAATTTATCGCTATGAAATCTGAATCCCAATATTTTTATTTGTTTATTTAGGATTTTTTAGTTTAGAAACTGTAAAATATGTTATAATAGACCATTTGTACGCATCAATTATGTCAAAATTGACAATAGGCGTTGTTCGTGTCGATATAAAAATTTCGGGGTCCAGGATTTGGACCGGTAAACAAGGATGGACTATTTAATCTATAATAAACAATCACCATTAAGAATAACTGAAATGTTTTGAAATCCTAAATGAAAAAAATAATATATGTTAGTTATACAACTTTTCAAACAAGAACGATGCATAGCGATTGCATAAGTTTAAATACTGCTCAGCAGAAAATGGTCAAACGTTGATCCCTGAGAGACTCTCGGGTTGATCCAAAATTGTTCGATAGGTAAGACGAAATATACTTTTATTAAATGGAAAGGTTACATAATACCGCCGGAGCCTACCAAAAATAGTTTCGAACTTGAATTCTGTCCTCATTTTCATGAAATGGAATCATGAAATATATCTTCTGCAAAATCTAGCTTATTTTATTTATCTATAAAAAATACAAAAATACGTGTTATGTGATGGATGGTGCAAGTATGTACAGTGTCATCACGAGAGAATGTCCTTTCTTGAAATAACTTGGTAATTTTTGAAGTTATGAAAAAAGGTGCAAAGACTTTTTAACTATTTTTTTCGCGGAATCCAAATTGTGATTCTAAAAGACAATTGCGTCTCGTGTTTCAAGTTCGATACTTTCTTTAACTAAATAACTAATCAAGTTTGATTTTTTATATTTGTTTAGAAGAATATGGTCAACAGTTTAAAAATTGTTTTATAAATTCTTCCAAGACAATACGCATATCAAAAATTATAAAGAAATTCAGTGAAATGCCAATCTAGTTTTACTAGTTGTGATTTTATAATAGGTATATTTTTAAAGCAATACATACTTTGCATTTGTTAAAATTGGTAATACAGTTTGCCAAAGTGAGTCGGTAATATGAGTCATTCCAGATAATCCTAACCCCCATAATTGATGTCCATGTTTACATAAAAATTTATATATTGCTTCTTCTGTAAGATTGTCTGAGCTATCTAGATCTAAAGCGACCTGTAAGTCAATACAAATTATAAGTAATCATTATTTTCACCAAATGTGTAGAAAGCTATAGCTAAACACTTAAAAAAATTGCCTTTAGGTTTAGCTCAAGAAATATCCCCGCACTTGGCTATTTTTTCATTGGTGATAACTCCGTAGGAAGTTAACCAATCTGGATGAAATTTTTCGGAAATAAGCTATTCATAGGGGTTATAGATCCCTTTACATTTGAAATGGGAAATGATCAGCCAATAAAAAAATTAGAATATAAATATCTCTAATTTGCGGGAGAAGTGTTTCAACATTTTTAATAGACAATTTCTGTAAATAACTATGAATTGAAATATCTGTACACTGTAAAATGGTTCTCTGTATTTTTATTGAAAGTAAATGAAGCTGTTAATTTCATGTCTTACCAAATTTCTTGGATTCCCGGCCTCCATCCAGGTTTTCAGCACAGAATCATTGAATCCATTTAACTGACCAGCGCTTAAAAATCGTAAACCAGGTAATCTTGTGAGCATATCTTGAAGACATTCTGTGGATAAATCTGTAGCTGTTATATCTAATTCTTGTAGGGAACATTTTTCCCACTCAACTTGTAGTAAATATTCACTGTGCAGATCTAAAGAGAATGGATATGAAAAGAAATGTCACCACTAAATAAACTATATATATATTACTTGTTCCATTCATAAGTAAACAATTTAGTCTCCTGCTTCGCTGGAATAGGGTTTTTAATGTGGATCCTGTTACTTTGTTGCAATAATTCACTGCCAAACATTCGAGCTGGAAAAAAATTATTTACATTACTGAAAAATATAATACCATAAATAAACAAATTTACTACATGTGACGCATATTTGAATCAATGGGGGTGTAACGATCCACTGGATTTGAAAAGAAATAATTATTATTATAATAAATTCGTAATGAAATAAATTCATTTAAGATTAGAAATAGATTTGGCAAATATCATTCATAATAATACGTAAATGTTTTGCTAGTTAATTAAAATTGTTTTTCTGTCCTTTTTATCAGGCTGGCATAAAAACGTAGATACTTTTTATTCGCCTTCTCTTATAGGAAAACAGAAAAACAATTTTAATTAACTAGCAAAACATTTACGCATTATTATGAATGAAATTTACCAAATCTATTTTTGATCTTAAATGCATTTATTTCATTATGAATTTATTATAATAATAATAATTATTTCTTTTCAAATCCAGTGGATCGTTACACATCGGGCCCCACGTTGGGCGCCACCTATGTAACCCTCAGTATATTAAGGGCTATCGGCAGCTTTAATAGACGGGAGCTATGGTCGTGTTTTTTTTTGTCTCTGCATTTTTTTTGTTTCCTTCTAAAATTAGAAAGTATCTGTCCAATGAGGAGGCTCACAATAACAATTGGTTTGAAGTACATGCACTTGTATAATTGTGTGGAGTGGAAGCATATCTATTATGATGGTTTCGAGAAAATATATTATCTAGCTGCTAGAGGATGTTCTAGGGATAATCTATTTTGTGGTTTTTGCCACTCTACATATGTGGTATATTTTTTGGCTTATTCTGAGATCAAAAGGATAACAAAGTTGATTGAACTGTGGTGAGAAATATAAAATATCCTAACTTTGGACGACATCTATATTTATTCAAATTTTACTAAAACCACGAATAAACCGGGGTTAATTTTTAATTGGCATTAATATTTCTAATATTTCCATTTATTATGACAATATAAAGACCATTTTAAAATAAGAAAAACTTGATGTGAGAGCTGTACTTACCTGAATACAATTCGAACTGAAAGCGTCTATGTGACTGTCGTCCACAAAGTTAATACCATACAAATTAATAACCCTCAAATTCGGAGTTGCAGATTTCAATTTATGTACATTAATAACTTCATAAATTTCTTCCTCCTCTTCCTCAACTTTCTCATATGTCCCAATCAAATGTAAAATTTCCAGCCCATTAATAAAGTTATAAATTTTTCTCATAAAGCCCTCCATGAATATCACTTCAGAAAGGCATATACACAGATATTTCAACTTGGTGGGAAAGGCTTGAAGTTCACTAAAATCATGAAGCTGCATAGCTGTAGAAAAATCAAGCAACATGTGAGTTAAATTTGGGCACTTATTGGCCAATTCGTGCAGGACGGTATGGGTGATTAGTTCTATCGGCAGTTCAATATATCTTAGAGATGGTCCAAATCTAATACTGATTAAAGCTAGGAGGGATTCAAGCGATCCGACATGAAGTCCAGAGATTTCAGGACGGAGGGACACGTTTTTCCAAAGTTTGGTGTCGTAAGCTATTAGTCTCCATCTTTTGCATACTCTTGCCATTCGACATATTTCTTTGTGGCTTAAATAACTGAAGATATGGAGGAGAACCTTGTCTGGGAGTTTCTCGATTGTCTAGAAAATGAAAAACAGAAAATGATATTAATAGTTGCACTTGTTGCTATGTTTGTAGAAATAGTTTTGAACATTTCTGGCTTTAAAGTTAGGTACCTAAAATATACAGTTTCGCCTGAAGATATACCCAGATAGTATTTAATATCCTATGTATATTCAAAAGAGATACATGAAGTGAAAATAACGTTATGTATTTGGCATGTACAACTATACAATATTTTTTATTTATTTTATTTTATTTTATTTATTTAAATACAAAATCCAACAGGCTGGAGCCCAATTACAGGATTAGGTAGGTACATTGAAATTATGTATAGATAAATACACAATAAACAATTTTGAGTGTTACAAAAAATGTCTTAATTAAATATATAATATCTACGAACAAAACATATAGAATTGTATATACACATATAAATATACACTTGTACATATACATACACTTACATATACAGATAAATAAAGAATACAATAGATTATAAAACATTAAGATGCAAAACAGAGTTTTTAATTACACTTTCATTGCAGAAAAATATATCAACACAATCTTCGATTTTAGCATAGTTGATATACATTTGGTGTATTGGAGAGGCCAAGAGAATATTAGTTCTTGGTATTTGTGAAATAAATAAGTTGTTATGGTAAGCAGAAATTCTAGATGATTTAATAGGTTAATACATTCCAGACGATTATTAACAATTTTATATAGAAAAATTATTGATTGAGATATTCTTCGTTTGGCAAGATTTGGTAAGCTAAATTTTTCTAACAATATATTTTGTGGATATCCAATAGGTGGATAAGTGCCCTAAAGAGTGTAAAATCTTTGCAGTGTCTGATTACAAAGCCAAGACTCTTAAAAGCAGAAGTAGTCACCATTTCGACGTGCTTATTGAATGACAATTTAGGATCAAAATACACGCCCAGGTCTTTGTAAAACAACATTATCGATATTATAATTGTACACGTACAGATTATGCTTCCGGCCAAATGACATGACATTACACTTGCTAGCATTGAGGGGTAGATAGTTGTTCATGCACCAGGAATTGATGGTAGCCAAGGTTTTTTGCAGAATTTGACAATCACGAACATTTTCAATAAATCTGTACATTTTTAGGTCGTCTACATACAAGAGGAAGTGAACATTAATATCCAAGCTTTCAAAAATATCATTAATGTACATTACAAAGAAGAGCGGTCCTAGTATCGAACCCTGTGGCACGTCAGATCTTTGCAAGAAGCTATTCGATTTGTGACCACGGTACTGAACAAATTGATGTCGATTCTCTAAATATGACTGTATTAAAAGAAGTAACGATTTTGAGACGAAATTTGTCAAGTTTAGAAATCAAAGCACCGTGGTAAATCCTGTCAAAAGCCATAGAAAAGTCTGTGTAGATAGAGGGTCAGGCCCCCTCGATCAAGACCTTCGGAAAGAAATTGCATTTTGCACACAAGGTTCGTTACTGTAGATCGACCCTTCATAAAGCCATGCTGATCAATAGATATTAAGCCAGATATGTGAGTGTACATAGAACCGAGAAAAAAATTTCAAAAATTTTCCCGAAGTTACAAATAATAGTGATGGGCCTATAGTTTGTTATGTCACTCTTTTCCCCCTTTTTGTACACTGGACACACGCGTGAATTTTTCCATTTTTGAGGAAATCTTGAAGTACTGAGAATTAAATTGAAAATTATTAGAAGGGCTTTAACGAATACAGTTGAACAATCTTTAATTAGAAATGCCGGAATTATGTCAGGGTCATTGTGGCTTTAATTTTCTTTATAGATTGGCATATTTCCTCCTCAGTGATGACAGATAAATTTAAGGTATTCAAATTGAGAATACTTACGTCGTCAAATTTACGGAGTGTAGGGGACGTAAAGGATTTAGAGAAAAAAGTCCTCAAAACTTTCAACTATTACTAATACTAATAAAACTCCAAAAAGTATTAGGATTGGTTTTGCATGTTATTTTCAATGTTGTCTAAATATAACTTGTAAGTACTATCGATGTCAAATTTAATTTTTGCTCTCAATGTTTTAAATGTATTGTATTATTTAGCGTTACCAGATTTTTAATAATTGTTTAAAAATTTTTCTTTCTGCTTAATATCATGGATTATCTGTCTACTAAACCATGTGGGATAAGATCCAGAACTTTTTGGTTTTTTAGGTACATATGTATCAAAAATATCATAATTTTAAATAAAGTGTATCCACAGCTGTATCTACATTATTAAAATGTCCAATCTATGAGTCCAAGTTGGTTATACAGTTCTACAAAATTACCCTTTTTGAAATTAAACTCAGTTATTTTTATGCGGAAAATATTCGTGTCTGAGATTTTGAATAGCAGCCTTAATTAGTAATGCAAGGTGATACCTATCCAAGATCTAGAAGTCTTCCGTCTCTATTTAAAATATTATTATACTGGTCTAACCCAAAAAAAATTTGAAAAAATTGTTAATAGCGCGGATGGAAGTAGTAGTTAAATTATCATTTTCATAGTACGCATACTCAGGAAGATTAAAGTCTCCTATTACCAGCAGGTCAGAACCATAAATACTATAGAGAGACACTAGGATGTTAACTAGTTTTTCATAATCCTCAGCTTTCGCGTGAGAGGGAATATATATGACAATCACATATAGAGGGCGAAAATTGAATTTAATTTGCCCTATAATTTTTACAAATTGCAAGTAATACACCACCTCCCCTTACAGAATTAGTGGCATTAAAATTACGATGGCATCTAAATACATCATACCTATTAATACAAAAAAATTAAAAAGTTATAAAAACTATCATTTAGCCAAGTCTCCGTAAGCGCAATTAAGTCATATTGATGGATAGACGCGGTAGAATTAAATAGATCTAAGGATTTAGAGCGAATGCCTCTTACATTTTGATAGTAACAATTCAATGAAGCTAATATATATTATTTATTTCACAAGTTAGATGTGTTTAATTGTGGTCAAATTTATTTGGCTTTAGTGGCTAATCTGTACTGATTCCTATAATATTCGCCCTGAATTTCTTAAGTGTCTCCTTATAAACATGACAGTTCGGATCCCAAGTGGCATGATCAGTGCTTATATCAACGCGTTGACCCGATTTTAAATTGCTGCAAAGCACACACTTAAGGTAATCAGAATTGCAATCTTTTACTAAATGGTCTTCAGAGCATTTAGGACATACAGGCCTATCAAGAGAGCATTGATTGGCAATGTGATGAAAACCACAGAAATTATCACAGCGTCTCAAATCAATTGCATCATAAACCGAACAATAATCATAGCCTATAAATAACTTACCGCACTTTAAAATTTTATTGTATGTCATTCTGTCTATACATACAGTATACAGAATTAACATACTATTGTGGATATTCGTACGATGTTCTTAAAACGTACAGTAGCACTGTTGTACCCGAATGTCTGTATATTGTGGATATATACGTTATGTAATGTTGTATAGATATCACTCTTTGTACTACTATGTACATTATAACGTGAATGATGGATGTATATTTGTTTTATAATGTATTTATAATGTGATATATACATCCGTTTGAATAGATATTTAAATACTGTCAATTTTCTATTTGTTTATCAGAGTAGACAAGGAGCATTTCTTATAAAATATGTAAAAGTATGAGACACGGAAATTTACGGAATAACAAAGTTTAATCGCTCCTGCCCCACGGGATCGCACCATAATAATGTTATTAGTTATCAGCAATACTCTCCCTTGCTGCGTGGGCCTTCTTTTGCCGGCTGGACAGAAGAAATCTTGGTTTTATAATAAGAAATTGCAAGCAGCTTGTGGAAACTGCTACACTGGAGTTACTCTTGAATGCTTTCGTTAGATCTAAATTGGAATATGTTGTCTTCTAGTCTGGAATCCGGGATACGAAATTCATAAATTTTATATTCAGAAAATACAGGTTTGTAAAGTTTCTATGGTATAAGTCGAATGGTGTTTATCCCCCTTAACGCATTTTCAACGATATGTTATTAACAAAGATTTCACATGCATGCCTTGAATACTCGACGGAAATATTATTCAATAGTAACCTTATATAAAATAATCAAATTGACTGTCCAGAATT
This sequence comes from Rhamnusium bicolor, assembly GCA_029963845.1. Lineage (NCBI taxonomy): Eukaryota > Metazoa > Arthropoda > Insecta > Coleoptera > Cerambycidae > Rhamnusium > Rhamnusium bicolor. The sequence goes on along the minus strand of JANEYF010001271.1, from coordinate 228,209 downwards.
CCTTAGTTGTTTCTTTCTCCATGTTTCAGTTTTTCAAACTCGTTCTAGTAGTTTACTTTATTTGCCAGTTCCCAGAGCAAATCTGTTAAAATTTTCACCTTTATACACCATGTGGTCAAACTATACGTCGGTTGATATTTTTGTTATATTAGGGTTATAAAAAATCATGTTCTTTCTGTTAATATTTAATTTATTTTGTTAAGTTAATTAGCATCGATTATGTTTTGTAATTTCCTACCCTGTAATTGGATTTGTCTGTTGGGTGGTTGGAACTATAAATAAATAAATAAATACTGGACAATATTACTTGTTTGTTTCATTTTGTATAGTATCTACATTTGATGGTTCCTTGAAGTTATGATATTTAATATAATGAATGCAAAGTAAAATTTTCTATAGAATTATTGCAATTAATCAAAAAAATTAGTAATGCATTTCCCAGCTGGTTTATTGGCTGACTAGTTTAATGGCATATGTTCTGTGGCTCACCTATTTTTAGATCAAGCAAGCCATTTTAACAGCATCAAACAGAAACTAAATTCTCCTAAACAACTTTAATATTAGAGATATCAATTGGCAAATACTAATCGATTCTCTACAAATCATAAAAATAAATGGTCAATTTTATTTTTAGGCATACCGTTCCTGCAAATGGACTTTTAGCAGCCGTTCCATCAGTTAAATACACTTGAGATGCCTCAAGGGCCAACTGACCCCAAACGTCTGGAGAAACATCCATTTTTGTAACAATATATTAAACACTAACACCAGCCACACCCAAAACTATTAAACAATATTATATAAAATACATTTTCTTTTCGTAACGTTCACGGCATCTAAGTAAATACTCTACTCTCAGAAAATAGCATTCTAAAAATACCGCAGTTTTTACTAAGCGGGCAAGACGTAAAGTAGGTATGCAGAATTAATTTAATCGTATAGATACGTGAGTATAAAGAAATAAATTATACGAAAATTTATAGAGTAGATTCAAGTAAAATTTACCTATTTGGTGTTGTAAGAAGCAAGGTTTTCCCGAACCGAATGAGTGGACAGACACCTCTCACGCATATTTTTAGATAAATTCTGGAATCGGAATCCCTTTTTCCTTTGTCCACTTTCTTTCGATACGTTTATGAGGAAAACTTTGCAGGTACAAGTATATACTAAATTTGAGCATTGGTTCAGTGTTAATTACATATGAGAAATAGTTTCGTTAAATTTTAAATGAAGGTCTACCTACGCCCCACACAGCATATTCATATACCATACATGTACTATACACGGGAAGAAAACTATTCTATATCAAAGTAATCGATTATTCTTGAATTTTTATACTTGTCACTAGAAAAATATTACTTGGCATAATAAATTATTATTGTTTCAATAATATACCAAATGTAAACCAAGAACAGATATATTTTTGCGTTTCATTAGCACAAGTCTTTATGTCCATACGAGTTTGATTCCTTCGAAATATAAGTATGTATTAAATTTACTCATAATAGTACACTTCTTTCGAGTACTGTTAACCGTGAGAGTAAGTATAAGGACATTTTGAATTAAATTCGGTTTCATATGTACAAAACTTGTAATGCCATACCTGTTTGAAAGTTCGAGCATACTTTTTTTAGTATATAGTTAGCTACAATGATTTGTTTAAATTATTTACATTTTAATAACATAAATAATTGTTTTGTAGGTCTAGAAAATTAACTAACGTTGGACAATTTACTGGAAATCAGGAGAACAGATTATAACTTATTCCTCAAATCCGAAAGAGAATAAAATTCATAAAACACTTAAAAGCACATAAAGAAATAATGTGCCTTCCTGTGGTAAATTTGAAGTCTCATATACAGTGTGTTCACGAATGGAGTTATACTTGTAAAATATTTTGTTTTTTGTTTCTTAATCAAACGTCATTCTTCATAAAAAACTTCTAATTCAGAAAAGTCCTTAGCCAATCCCAGAAATTCAAATTTGATCAAATAGTTTATCAGTTTTATTTAAATATTGTCTGAACGTTATTTGTGTCATTCTCTAAATTTTTCCTTTTCGTTTTGGGACTTACTACTAACATGAGACAAAAAAAATAATAATATAATTCCTTAACGTTTCAAAAAGCATCCTCTGACTAATTTTTTAATGTAAAGTTACAAGCGCTGAGATTTATTTTTCTAGTAACATACTGGGTAACTAACTATATTTTTTAGATAACGAAGAATTATCGATGTGGTAGTAAATTCCGAAAAGAAGGGGATTTTTTTTTTAAATAATACAATTGTTGAACGAAATGAAATTTATCCTTACATTAAGTAGTAAATTTAATAGATCGCAATATTAAATCAAGAAAGAAAAGATTTCAGTCAACATCAAATATTTATTGATTCAAGTAATTCATTTGTTTTGTTTAAATAATACAGTTGTTGAACGAAATGAGACATTTCTTACACTAAGTGTTAAATGTAACAGATCGCAATAATCTCTACTTTTGAACTGAATAAATGAAATCTTAGATTAAGTATAAGTTAGTAGTGAATATTATTCGAAACTTCCTCTTAGCTGAAGTAGAACCATTATTCTAAAGTTAATAAGTACTTATCATTAAAAGAAGGAGACTAAGATAATCACTTTTAAGAATAACGTTTTCCTTGATGGAAAAATATCTATTCTTACGGATATATGAGTGCAATAATGTTTTAATTTAAGAATAGCAGTCTTAAAAATAGTTTAGATTTTTTGCCATGTACATATTCATTAGGTACCTGTGGATATTTGATGTATGTTAAAAATTTATTCACGTATGTTATATGAACGTAAAATATGACATACAACTGTCCGGCATGTGTACCTCCCTATCAGGTACCAAGTATGTACACGTCAACCTAAATTTTCCATCATATCGACCAAATCTGAATATAATATCCCTACAGTACTTTCTATGTACATAAGCTTCCCACTAAACAAAAAATTATTTTACTGCGGGTTTGAAATATTCTTGATATTTTGGTCTATCGGTTTAATTTTAAACCATAGGGACCAGTTTTATTGCATTGTATTCATAGACCTAGGATTGTATCTAATTAAAAACACCTTGCCTGCATGTCGAACCCGGGACCCCCTGGATTTCCAATTAGAGGTTTGACGTCTTACTGACTGAGCCATTTGAAGCCTCATAAACTCATTTGTTACATAGCAATAAACTCGTTACAAAAACTGTAGTATTAAAACAATTAAAATTCTATATAATTAGAAAATTACAAACAAATATATATTGTCTTGTGATCACCATAAGAAAAATATAATTTAAATTTTACTTGGTACCTACGTACATACCTATTGGAAGCGCATATGCAACCAAAATAAACAAAATTAACTTTTTATAATATCCTAAAAAATGATAACATCATGAATAGCATTCATGCCAAACAAATTAATAATAATTAGTTAATTATACGAAGCATATAACGTATATTATGAATAATTTTTTTAGAAAAAGTTTGGGCAATAATTTGCAAGTAATTTATTTTAATGTCTTAATTTACTTGTAACGGCACTATACAATTTAAAAACAGTACGAGATTTTATTCCTAATTTTAACTTGCATGAACCCGCCCCGCCATATTGTGTAATCAACAGCTAAAAATTTTGCTTTTCATGATTACTAATAATAATATGTAATTTGAAATTGACACCTCATCAATTTTGTCTACGACTAGATCGCTCCTGTCCCCATTCATCCACGAGAGTGCGATATTATTATGAGTACGATAAAGAGCGTGTTTTTTAATCTTTGATTATGATATAAAGAATAAAAATAGATAATATATACCTACAAGTAAAATAAAAAAAAAAGAACCGAGATTTGGATTTGAACCCCGATGGGCCGCGTCAATCAAATCAAATCAAATAAAACTTCATTTAACATTAAGAAATAACAAAATATTCATCCAGGTTGTCAAGCTCAGAGCCAGCCAAACATCCACGCGCCTACGTGCTGCGTGGCAGTTGAGGGGTTGGGTGAGGTGAAGCCGGGGAACTTAAAACTAATTTACTACTAAATATCAACTCCTTTTCTATATAGGAAAACATTTTAAATTTTAATATAAAAAAAATACCTATGTATAAAATATATGGAACATCTTAACATAAATGATTTTAAAAAATTAATGTATATAAAGAGTAAAAAGTATAGTTGTATAAATAAAAAAATTGTAAAATGTTTTGGTAATGCTAAATGTGGGAAAATCACAAATGAAAAACCCGCTTCAGGCAATTCAACTTAACTGGAGCGGCATGTCTATGTCCGCCAATCTTTAGTTTTAATTTCTAGGGAATTAAATTTTTTTAATAGATTCAGGAAGAAATTTATAACAAATTCAAAGGCCGAAATAAATCAAACAAAAATACACAAAAAATAAAAGAAGAAAAAAAATTTAATTTTGAATTTTGATATAGAACTAGTGCCTAGATGGGTTGCCGAAAGATTGGCAACGCCTGGTGTGGTAATTTGTGTTTTATCCTAAATGGCACGTTATGCTCTCTAATTAGTGTAATATTGGCTGTTAACGGGCTATCAGAAAGTTTGAATTCATAGAATTTTTGAGAAATATTTCTGATGTAGTCCGTTATGGGTATAATGTCGGGACAAAGTTCGTGTAATTCCCTAATGGGGGTGTATCTTGTTGAGTTACAAATGAGGCGGAGAAACTTATTCTCTAGTACTTTCAATTTGTGTAACGTCGTCTCGGACACAGAACACCATACTGGCGCAGCGTACGTAAGGATCGGTCGCATGATGGATGTGTAAAATAGCTGCTTGTTTCTACGGCTCAGTCCGCTGCTCCGCGCCATTAGAGGATAGAGACTCCTTGACACAGAGTAAACTTTCCGAAGCTTTTTGTTTATTGAATGTTAACCCTTTGTTCAAGTGTACTCCCAAATATTTAACATGTTCTTTGGCGTTAATTTTGTTTCTCCTTATTGTGATTGGTGTAATGATTCTGTTATTGGTAAACGATTAAACACTATCGCCTCCGACTTTTCCACGTTTACCTTCACTTTCATAATATTCTGACGCATGGATCACATTAGCCCTCAGCAGCTAATTTGCAGTTTGCGCGTGATGGCTGTGACTATATATGGCCGTGCCATCAGCATACATAGCAAGCTTGGTATTTGGAAACGTCGGAAATTCGGATATGTACAGGTTGTATAATTTTGATGCAAGAACTGATCCTTGAGGTACACCCATCTTGATGTTCCGAGGTGTAGAGAGGATGTTATTTACTCTCACCTGCAACTCTCTTCCATGCAGGTAAATGAGTGTGATTAGGAAGCCAGGAAAGTCGTACCGATGTAGTTTATGTATGATCACCGGTAGTTAAACGGTATTGAAAGTCTTCTCAATATCTAAGAGTACCATGGTGGTACTCTTGTCAAAGTTGTATTGTGTCTTGATATCATTCACGATCCTGACAACTTGCATTGTAGTATTGTTCTTTTTTGAACCCGAACTGAAAATCATCGTTCAGTCTAACGTGATTATCCTGATAAGTGTTCAGCCTATTCCGATGGGCCGCGTGTGAAGCACAAGCCCTAATCACTACGTCAAACTTAGCTACGTCGTAGATAACTCGACCTAGTAGATAAACTAGACGGTATAATTTTAGGTCGAATATCAGATGATCAAATAAGCGATAATTCGAAAACGGTTTTTGTAGGGCAAGGAACACAGTGAAATCAATGAAATACATCAAAATTAATAACATTATTATCGTGAACGAACGCGTGGAGCAGGAGCGATTAAACTTTGTTATGCCGTAAATTTTCGTGTCTCATACTTTTAAATATTTTATATAAAATGCTCCTTATCTACTCTGATAAACAAATAAAAATTGACAGTACTTAAATATCTATTCGAAGGTATGTACATATCATATAATAGGTACATTGTAAAACTAATATACATCGCTCATTCCCGTTATACTGTACATAGTAGTCCAAGGAGTGATGTCTATACAACATTATATAACGTATGTATCCGCAATATACATTCAGGCACAACATAGGAACTGTACGTTTTAAGAACATCTTACGAATATATACAATAGTATGTTAATTATGCATATGCATACTGTATGTATATTGTAGTTGTACATGCTAAATACAGAACGTTATTTTCACTTCATGTATTTCTTTCGAATATACACAGGATATTAAATGCATTGTGGGCGATTAGTTCCAAAAACTAATTGTCCAGTATTTCTGAAGTTTGTACAGTATTTGAGAATAACAACGATTAGTTATTCACCTGCATGCGTATGATATTTAAGTATTGTACAAGCATTTAATTACTCTGTTATTCAGCGCACGTTGTTGCTGTGCATCTCTTGGTTAGCTGCTTGTATGGTGATTTGGTTTGTCACTGGAGGCATAGTAAATAATTTAATACAAAGCCCGTATTCCTGAAAATCTTTATCAATTCGCACTTTAGGCTACATAGACAAAGATCATGGTAAGTCTGTTGATCTGCACACAGTTGTACAAGAAATGCTTCTTTGATATAAAGAGAATGACCTTGATATTAAGTTTACTTACTTCCTGGATGATTTATACCTAAATTGTCTTGTCTTGATTGGTGTCCTTCTCAGTGAATACATGTATGATAATGCAACCAGCCCTTTGTGCAAGGCTGGAGTGAGGTGAGGTAACCGCTTTAGGTGCCACTTTGTTAGAGGTGGAATTTCATAGGCTGAAGCTTTTTTATTTGTCAAATAAAAAAATGTGTCACAAATATTTTTCTCACATTGTATTTTCTATTATTTCACGTAAATGGGTAAATCACTAATTATTGGCAATATGTCATCAACACGCAGTACATCCACCCATTCTCTCACAAATTAGCCGCATATCAGTCTATGACACACCGAGCCTTCAGCTTACCTTTATCCGAGACAGATTTAAAAGAACAACTAGTCACAATAAGACTTATAACACATAATAATGGGTACCCTCAAAATATAATCTACAAAAAAAAAAATAAGTCCCTCTTAAAAGAACTTTATCCCACTATTAACAAGAAAAAAGTTGAAACATATATTTCATTACCATATTCAGGTCAACTCTCTTATTCAATTACCAATACTTTTTCTAAATTTAATATTAAAACATCATTTAGTTCTAACAAAAATATAGGCAGATATCTTTTCAATGCAAAACAAAAACGGATATCTCTAAAAAGTGTGGTATATATCGGTTAGATTGCTCAGAATGTAATGCCTCATATGTAGGTCAAACAGGTAGATCGTTCGGGGTAAAATATAGAGAACATATTCTTCAAACACAAAAACAACATTCCAACTTTTATAAACACCTAACAGATTCTGGTCATACAATAACTGACGACCATCAACCTAATATAGTCCATATTTGTGGGCAAAGTAAAAAAACTTAATCTATTAGAAGCGCTAGAAATAAATAAATTAAATAGGAATAAAAATTACAACATAGTAAACGACCAAATAGATTTAAATAATTCCCCATTATTAAACTTGTTGAGATAACCTAATGCTGTTAATAAAAATCCCGCCATAATATAATTTACTATCTTGAGAAACCCCTACATTTAAAGACATAACATCTGTACAAATTTGAATTATATGATCAACCATAAAGTGATCCATCCTTCTATTCAGTTCAGTTTATATTTAAATGAGAGAAAAATCTGTGTATAATTTGATCTACTTGAAAATGTCCGAATAGGATGAAATTAAGTAGTTGTAAAAATAAAAAATATAATAAATATAGTGAAAATTAGACAAGTAATAAAAAGTGTTAATAATTTTTTAAATTAGAAAAAAAATAATTATAATCTAAAAATTATTTTATTCATATTAAATTTTGTTGCGTAATGATTTCTCTAATATAACAAACTATAACTTATTATTAATATAATAGAAATTAAGTTTAAACATAATGGTTGTTGGAAATTTCAGACGCATACATTATATTTTATAGGAATTTTGGCAAGGATATGTCGTATTTATTATACTAAGTGTGAAAACGTGCAAATGTAATGCAATTTCCTGAATTATTAAGTCAAGGACTACTATGTTTTGTACTGATATTTGCGGTCATTTTTAAACCAAGTGTCACAAAATTGCGAGATAAAATTTTTACGCACAGTGAATTCTTCTGTTTGTTTTATTTTTACTTCATTTAAAAGATGTTTTTTGTTTTGTAAAGTATGGAGGCAAATGAGGCCACTTACAGATATCCTGAAAAAAAAAACGAATGTTGCCCCAAAGAGTAGGTAAGGAAACGCGAACCAACATCGTTATAATATAAATAAATTCCAAGTGCTGATTGCACCCAACTATATTTTCTTGAAAATTTCGTGGCATTATTCGATTTTTGACGTAGAAAGTTGTTTTCATATGACAGCGTTTAGTCGACTTGAAAGGACATGACACCCGAACAAGTGGGATCCTGGGTCTCAGTAGATTTTTCTAAAATTTTTTGTACAATATATTATGACCCAAGATGACACTTGTATATGCGGGAAATTTTTGTGAGCCTACAGGGTGTACCAGAAAACAGGTCCGAAGATTCCTTCTTTTACCATGTTTAAAATATTATTTTTCTCTTTGGATATGAATATCCTTTAAAAAATCGATTAGTATAAGGATTTTCAAGTATATATTTATTTACCGAAGTGTCCTATAATCAAAATATAATATATATTAATGAAGAACAGAAGAAAAATGTCGCAAAATTACATAGAAATCGGTTTCGCTTTAATGAAATTATGTTAAACGAACAGTCCAGAATTTGTTTCTACTGTAAAAGAACAATAAACAGAGTAATTGAAATGGAAGATGATCCGTTGGCAATCCCTATGGACGTTTTAGTACAGTATAGCACAACGAATTGTTTTGTTTGTCAGAATTTGTCGATTTCGAGTAAGCATTGATGCAAGAATGGACTTTTTCTTAAAAACTGGAATGTATTTATCCTTAGAAACACGATGCTGTAATCAACATTTAACCAAAAATGGATTAATACAACTTCAGTTTATGGACAATCGCATATCTGTACCGCTACGAATAAGCATGACGGGACCAGAAACCGGTGAATGGTTTAGAAAAATTATGCAATATGCTCAGAAAGTATCATCTTCAAAATACGAAGATGAGGGCAATTTTGATGACGACGAATTTAAGTTCATTACATCTTTAAATAAAAACCAATTTAGTGAATTTATTCAATTTTGCAATCCTGTACAATATGGCGGTCATTTAAGGAATGTCACAAACATTTAATAACTTTTTTAATGAAAATGTGACAGGGGTTATCAGATACCTAAAAACGTTATTGAATTACTTGTGCCGACAAAATGTATAAGTAAAAGTATAGCTATTACCATTGTAAGATAGAGCCTTATGGTCACATTTGTACCTGGAAACTTAGGATTTGATTGTCCTGAAGTTCAAAATAAAGAACAATTCATATATAGCCATATCACCAGATTTTCAAATATTCTCTACAATCCTGAACCAGAATATTCAAAAGCAATTTTATACCCTGACTGTACATGTTTAAAAGTTCCAAAAAGCTCCCATTTCGAATTCAACGACAATCACTCTTACCATAAAAAGTATAATTTGTTAAAAGCAGGCCTAGTTGTCGCTCCGGATGGATATATTTTAGATGGACATGGTCCATACTTCTCGGATGTTCGCAATAATGACGCAGCAATTCTTTTACATGACATGAAGATCAACACAAATGAAGAGAATGGGTTCAAGAAGGTGATATATTTGTTGTAGCTATAGGGATGCTGTTCGGTTTCTTGAGGAACTGAATTTAAACTACGAAATTCCACCTTACCTGTTACGTAATCAAAGGCAGTTTACCACAGAGGAAGCGATCGTTCGAGAGTTATTACAAAAACACGTTGGATAGAGGAATCAAAAAATGGGCATTTAAAATCAGTTTTAAACTTTTTAGGGATATGATACCAATTCAACACTATGTACACTTGACAGATTTTTTGAAAATTTCGTGCGCTATATTAAACAGATTTCACTAGCCTATTCACATGCAAGATGCAAATGAGGAGCTTGCACAACGTATGTTAGAAATTAGAAATGGAGATAACATTAATTTGCTTCAAACATGAGTTCAGCAACATCAAATGCTTCGTGCAAGAGGTCATGGCCCCTGGATTAACATTCACGAATATGACTTGGAAGGATTTTCTAGACTAAATTATGATTACCTAAGGCTGAAAACTTTAGGAACCTACCAAGTTCGATTATCTCCAAGATATGTTCAAGATACCACAAATCGCAATCCAAACAACGAATTTATTTTTCAAACTCTGTCATTTCAAGCAGGACTTATAAGAGCAAAAATATTTTCTCGTTTTACTCAGTCGGTGAGACATTTAATTTTTATTACCTACCTTGAAATTCCTGATCAAAATATGGATCCTATATCCGGAACATATTACACATGCAAAATGCGAGCAAGGACATTAGGAGTATGTGCTCATGTTGCTAGTTTGTTATGGTACTTGGGATATGCTAGACATGAAGAAAATGTGAAATATCCTTCAAATATACTTTTGGGAGTTAGATGCGGTCAATAGAGAACAAAATCATGTTGTAATTACCTGATTTGTACTTAATTATTTTAGCATTATGATTTTTTAAATACTCTATCTTAGCATTTTCAGAATGAAAAATCATTAACTTATAACAAAACAGGTATTTTTTTTTGTTTTTATGTTAAGTATCAAATGTGTACTTGCTAAGTCCTAAAATGATATATTTTTTTTTAAATCGGGTTGTATTACAACTGATTTGTGTATAATTATTTTATTTTTAGTATGTTTGGCACTATTTGTTAGTTTACAAATAAATGTTTAATAATTATCGGATGGTAATAATGAATTTTAATGATTACCTGTTGGAATAGTTCTACGCTTAACTTTACTCTTGATTTTTTTTGCAGTCTCCTTCCAACTACTTTTATTGTAACATTGATATTATTTCTATTTAATAATTTTTTTATTACTGTATTGTATTGTTCAGAGTTATACTGGGAAATGAAATAACTATTGAAATATAAAATGAACAATTTGTACAAAATAATTTATTTCAGATTAGCTTGAACTTTCTATCAAAATAAATATTGTTTAAAAATATTTACTTACAAGTTTTTTAGCTCGTCTAAAGCTGCTACTCAAATCATCCCTTACAATCGCCGCACCAATATCTAAAGTACCCCACGCATCCATTTTAAAACATTAATAGTCCATGAGCACCACACAATTATACTTTAAAAACGCCACCATAACATGACTTAAAAGAAAAATGAAATTCTTGTTTTCGAAAACAATTCGTTTATACACTGTTTACTACAGAAGAGATATTGTAGGAAAGACATGCTAAGCAAGTGCTAATTATCTTGTAAAGACTCATGTATGAACGAAAATAGTAAGCTGCAGCCGGGATTTCACTACATGGAATGAGAGCTGTTTAAAGCATTTATTGGCAACTACATAAATCCTTTGTAAAATTTCTTAATTAGCAGACATGGGAAGAGGCGGAACCAATTTAGCGTGAACTTTCATGAGTCTGGTAATACGTTCTTATTTTATCGTTTTTACACCGTAATTTTACCACTGCATGCCAGAGGTGGAAACCTGTAGGGTGGTGTAATTTGATTAGTGATCAAAGACTTTTTTACCAGTGTGAAGAGAGCAGCCAAAGTTATCGTCTAAAATTCCCGAAGATGCCCAAAATAGCATGGGCGTCACGTCGATAGGGTGCACGCAAATATTACAAAATTAATAAAGACAAATGTGTGCAGACTGTCGTTGAACCTTCATTATCTGCGAAAAGACCAGAGCGTAATTATGATAAAGATTAAACAAGTAAACCATGTATTTTCACGTGCTGATTGTTAAAACACTGGCTTTTCAATATTTAGGGCTACGTAAGTATACCTACGTCAGTTCCGATTAGAAAATCTCGGGGAGGGTATTATTATAGTAATAATGACATTTCCAATTTTGAGAAAACCACTTATCCCATCAAATCCTAATTCTGGTATATAAGTAGCCCATCATCATCATAATAATCTGTTGTATGGGTTGAATCATCTAAGAACGTAATATTAAAACAATCGCTTATTGATTCGTTGAGAAAATTACTAGTCCGGTCAGCTTATAACTTCAGTAAAATATTATAAATTCACCACCCTTTAGTACTGTATTTGTAAATAATACAAATCACAGGGCTTAATAGTGAAAGCTCCTTTAATAATTCATCACTGTATAGGTCGAATTGGCTTATAACGCTCAGATAGGGCGCAATTATGAAAATTTCCTTTTAATTTATTAATGAATTTTGAGAAATCTACTCACCCTGTCAACTTACAATTTGAGTAAAATATTACAAATTCATTCCCCTTTAGTTCTGTATAGGTCGAATCAGCTTACAACGCTCAGATAGAGCGCAATTTTGAAAACATCCCTTTAAATTAATTATTTAATTTTCAGAAATCTACCAGTCCTGCCAACTCGTAATTTTAGTAGAATATTATTAATTCCTTCCTCTTTAATGCTACATAGGTCGAATCAGCTTACAACGTTCAGATAGGGCGGAATTGAGAAAATATTCCCTTAATTTAATTATTAATTTTGAGAAATCTACTCGTCCTGTCAACTTGTAATTTTAGTGGACTATTACTAGTTCATTCCGCTTTAGGGCTATATAGGTCGAACCGGCTTACAATATTCAGAAAGGGCGCAATTGTAAAAACACTTCTTTAAATTAATTAATTACTTTTGAGAAATCTACTCGTCCTGCCAACTTGTAATTTAAGTAAAATGTTACTATATAGTTCATTGCTCTTTAGTCCTGTATAGGTCGAATCGGCTTACAACACTCAGATAAGGCGTATTTATGAAATCATCCCTTTAATTTAATTAATTAATTTTGAGAAATCTACTCATCCTGCCAACGTATAATTTTAGTAGAATATTACTAGTCCATCTCCCTTTAGTGTTATATAGGTCGAATCGGCTTACAACGTCCAGAAAGGGCGCAATTGTGAAAACATACCTTAAATTTAAATGTCTATGTAAAATAATTACTATTATTATTATAAAAACTAAAAAAAATATTATTTTACCTACTACACGTTTTAAAACAAAGAACGCAATAGACACAGGCAGCTGTGCTGATTCTTATGCTTGTAAAGAGACGAATCGAAGTATAAAACTTGAAAGAATGTTTATATTTAAATTTGATAAATAAGTTTTTCAGCTTATTTCATTCGTATTTTTTGTACCTGCTTTACCTGCAATACTTAGGGGATAATCCTGGACAAGACACCGAACAATTCAACTAGTGAGAACCAATGCTTGTACCCTACCTACTACGTTGGCATTTCCTTTAGGAGTCCTTTGTTATAGACAATATTCGTTTAAAGATGGTTAATACAAAACAATTTCAAATGACAGGATAAATAATATACTTTTATTGTGCAGTTAAAAATTAAATACTGAGCTTTAATTTATATAAAAGATTTGGCTAGCAATGAATGATTTTAAATCATACATACGTAGCACCTAGCTATTTATTTATAATTTATTGTAATGAATGTTTATATTAATTTTAGATGCAGAAAAATAGTGATCATTTTATATTATTGTCTTTTTAGTCATGTCATAACAACAACAAATATAGCAAACTATAAGTAAGATACATATATAAATTCAATAGTTGGTAAACTATTTTTCGAAAACCAGCGTTGGTAAAATGTTATAAGGGTTTCCATCATTTTGTAAACAAATAAAATCCATCAGAGAAGACTTAGTCAATAATTAAGGTTCATCAGTCATCACTCATCTATCACCCATCAGTAATATGTTGTGAAACGAAATAATTTGCATGTTATAAAATATCTCTATGATATGATAAGAGGTAATCATGTAAAATGATACTACTCAAAAGGTTACCCAGTATAATTTTAGTATACTTCTAAGTCCTAATGTATTGTGTGAATATTTTATATAACAACTTCCCCCTTAATGAAAAAGTTGGTGGTATACAATTCTAAAAGATAACATGTATAATTAAAATATAAAATGCGTGAAATATTAAATATACAATACAATTAGTTGAAATTGCTTAGATCATGTAGTAAAGGCAAATAAATTAACAAATAAAATGTCAATGGTTGCAGAGAAGAATTATTGAAATCAGTTCGTTCCTTAGTGTTGTTAGGACCGCTACAATAAGATCATTTGCTTTTATAAATTATATATGTTGTTTGGACAGTGGTTGAGGAATGTAAACGGTTGTGTACAATTGATATTGGACAACCAATACAGCGTGAGAGCCCACTTCGCACTCGGTAGTTGATGTTTATATTTTTACCATGGTAAGATTCGTCTAGTCATAAATGGTTGATTCTAAATATTACTTCTAAAAGCAGTTGTTTAGCAACACTAATGAAAAACTTAATGCAAGTCATGTTTGGGACTTTATCTGTTCTATGCAGAGAGCAAGTTCTGTACCACATAGCACAAGACATGCTAAGTATATGAATAAAACATGAATAAACGATTACGATATATTCATCTTCAAATATACATTGCATATACTGTGCTTGTTCCTATTCATTTAATAGTTTTATAGTGTATGAATAAAATATACTATGTACAAAGACTCATGTAGGCGTATACATTTTATATAAAAATTAACTCATACTATGTAGGTTCACTTAACGTAACAGAGAGTATTATGCACATATTTCTTCTATTTTCTGCATATATAAAGTACCTACATTCAATATTTGTTGGGAATATAGATGGAATGATCACAGTATATTTGTGTGCTATGTGGGTGGTTGAAACCATGTGGTCAAAACGTGGGGTTACATAACCCTAACAGGTTGCCTAACTCCTGAGAGTTATGGCACCACCATTTGAGTACAAGAACAACGGCACGACCCAAGATTTATTTTATAAATCTTGGTCGCAACCGCTATACAAATCATGAACTTGAACTTTATACAGTTTTAAAAAACGTATCTATGTACCATTTAAAACGTAGTCCTGTACTGTCAGTTGTCTATATTCAAACGATGTATTGTAAGTTGCCTATGTAGGCAATTTATAATACGCAGTTTGAAACTGTGTATTATAAATTGCCTATATTCAAATGATGCGGGGTATCATAAACAGCTACTTGTAAAGCCTGTTTACTCACAAACTGAAATTCAGAAATTCGTATTTGCCAAAAAAGCCTAGATCGATTTAACTCGCAATATGATATGTAAGATACTGATAAGTAACTGGAATTAAATCATTGATTCATTGTTTCCCGTTGAATTGTCAACTCTGAAGCCGTCCAAAATATCAAAATGAAACGCAATTGTTCTGAGTATGTATAATTAATTACGACTAAAATAAATATACCTACTTGAGACTTACGTCTTACTTTTTATTTATTTTAGGTTCCATGCGTAAAGCGAATCACGTGCACTTCTATTATGCTCTTATTTTATCTCATTCATGTTATTTTAAGAGTACCAAATCTGCAAGAAAAATATTTATCATTATTATTCTGCAAAGTACGCATGCTCCAACTTTCTTAATTGTCATGCGCCTAATGACCTCGTGAGCCCCATGAAAACCGGCTTTAATACACCACGGCAAACGTTACTATTTTAATTGAAACAGACAGTGTTGTCAAATCATCATGTTTGTCCCAGATTTTCAATCTAAACTCGCATCTTTAAAATTTTTTTCTTTTTTTAATAAAAATGCCTTTTTTGAAGTGGTTATAATAACAAATATTGTATGTATGAGTTAATCTTTTAGTTTGGTACCATATCACCGATCTTTATAAAAATAGTACTATACTCCGTTTAATGAACAGATAGAATTGGGGAGGAGCCTATTAAATTTCCGGTTGTGAAACCCCGTTTCACACGCTACAAATAATTTTAGATTTTTGGAGAATTAAAATAATTAGGTTAGGTTAGGTGACGGGTCAAAATTATTTATTATTTATAACAAATAAAAAACGAATAGGTATATAACATCATAAAAAATATAAATATTATTGTAATGTACCATCACGACGGCACATTTCGTATAACTAGTAGGATTTATTTTAATACGAAGGTTTGTGGAATAAAGATAATTTTTTTTAGATCAAGATAATTATGATGTTTTTAGACCAGGACTCTTATTCGTGTGCCATTTATGTCCATTATAATGTTCAATTGTCGACCAACAGAAGGCGGCACTTTGACAGAATTGAAATATAGTATTCTGCCGTGACATAACCTAACGATCAGCTGTTGCAATTTAGACGTGTTTTCGATAATTTTTATAAATGGCAATAATGGTAAGTTTTGTTATGTAAAAATATTAGTTTAACTTCTCTTCTCAGTATCTGTTTGCTGTGTAGAATGGCCTGGTAATATGTATTTGTAAAGGCATGTAATTATTTTTTGGCAAATACATATGTTCCTGATTGGGGAACAGTATTCATAGCAGGTAGATTTTAGGTGTTTATTTTTTAAGGTATTCGTTATGAATATTGGCCTAGAGAAATTTAGTACACTGCTACCCAAGTCTTTTATGGAAAAACTCGACACACATAAGAATATTCCTTCTGACAGCGAGGATTCCATTTTGGAGGATGTTATTGATGAGTCCAATATTTTGGTGGAAAATAATACACAGCATGAAGAACTAGTTTGTTATAGTAGTGAAGATGAAGTACCTTTAGTTGACTACTTCCTAATGTGCCCTCCATAAGTAAAGCATCTGAAGTCAAATGGAAGAATTCCATTACGAATACCAATGCAGAAGGTACCCAGTTTCAGGGAAATACTTTATTTGCTCCAGGAGTCCTACAGTTGACAACTCCTTATAAAATTTTAGTTTTTCTTTGATGTCATCTTTTTAGATAGTATTATTTATCAAACAGTTTTATTCAGTACTCAGATACGGCTTAACAGGCCACTGCATTTATCGAAAGAATAGTTAGAAAGATTTTTAGGTATCCTCATATGGATGTCAATTATAAAACAGCCAAATGCAAGGTGATATTGGTCCCCTAATACACGAGTTGATCAAGTTGCTGATGTTATGCACGTAAAAAAAGTGGCATGCAAGAGTATTTATAAAAGCAGAGTTACCTGTCAACATTGTAAAGTACACCGGTGTTTTATGCGAAAAACAATTGCTTTGTAGTTTCATACAAATTAAATATGTATTAAAGTGCTGCTTATAACCATACTGGGCCCAAATGGGAACAAATTTTGTTTCTCAATTTTAAATATCATATCTTTAAAAAAAAATTTCTTTGTAATGTGAAAAAAGTGTGTTCATAAGATATAATTAATATCATTTTCATTACGTACCTTAATATAAACAAAGATGTTTGTTTGGCGCTGAAAAAGCACTATTTATTAGGAAGAACAACAAATAGAAGCAACGAAACGCAACAAATAACTGTTGCAAAACATCACACGTATTTGCATAGATAAAAATATACGTAACTCATGATTGCTTGAAAAGTTAGGCTGTTATATGTCTGTCTCTAATCAAATTATCTTCACTAATTAATAATAGTAATAATAATAGCAATAATATGCCAGAAGGCGTTGTCTTGTGTTTTTATTGTTTTATCAACAAGTAAAAAAACAAACACCAAATTTTTATGTGATGAAATTCAAACCTCAAACTTGAAGATCCATGTCGCATATACAGGGTGTTCCAATATTACGGTGGCAAACTCAGCATAGTGTTCAAGGCTTAACGACAATATGAAACGTTCTCATAATATGCATCTGAAAATACTTCCTAACGCGGCTACGACAGACTCCCGAATGGAATAACATTTTTCTTGAATAACTCCGATACTTTTCATCGGATCTTATTGAAAGTTGAAACTTATTTAGATAATATTAATGGGCCATTCATATTAGTGTCACATATAGATGGCGCCTGGTTTTTTTCGAAAAATTTCTTGTGAATAGTATTTTGGAGTTTGCTTTACAAATTCATATACGTTCGGTTTTACATACTTAGGAATATATACTTTCTATATGTGGATAAATCCTACAGTTTTCTAGAAAACCAACTTTAAAGTTAAAGATGTATTGGCACTGAACACATTTACATGGGTATTCAATTCAGGTACCGGTTATTTTACTGCTATTTATTTATTTTATTTATTTATTTTTGTTTATTTTAATAAACCATGAAAAATACAAACAAATACAATATACAGACACAGTAATCAGAAAAACAAACAAAAATATGTATATAACAATAAACTGGTCAATATAACAACATAAGATATATAAAGTTATTATAAAGCATATGCTAAATTTATATCGTAACAACAAATAGCATCTATTTTAAATGTAGCTACTAATCATCTACTGCCGTACATGATGACATCATTCTATGCGATATCATACAAGTTGGCAACGTCGCTACTGAAACATAGGCAAAATGGAATTGTTGCAGCGGTGGAATACAAAGGCGCCGGAACAGATGCTCATTCACGCTGGTGGGGACATAAATTCTTCCGTCAAAAGCACGCGAAGACCCTTACGGAAATGTAGTATAAATGTGACATAATGAGTATATTTAACGAGTGTTTTTAATCTCATTAAGTTTAAATTTGACCGGCTCAATCTCAGGGAAGATTAGTCGGCAAATTAGTTCATAATCTTAACTAACCGTGGTGTAGGTGTAGTTGTAGGTTTAAGTTCACATACAATAATTTTAAACCCGCCAAAACAATGACAGTTCTTTCGAATGTTTTTATTTGCGTGTCGGACACCAACAATACGAATATTGAAAGTTCCTACAAAGAAATAATGCAGGACTTGGTGCCGGGCTGGATTTTTGCCCTCGAGTATATGCCTTGGTTATGGGCCATGTTTGGCTCTATCCTTGTTGGACTCAGTGGTGTGCTACCCCTCCTTGTCATCCCAATTGACCAGACCGACAATCTGAAACAAGGAGGTTAGATTTTTTGTTTATTGTTTTTTTTTCTTTTGTTTTGTTTACATTTATTGACATTTGGTGTCGTAGATGTAATCGTAATCATTATTACCATCGATTACTTGTTTGTATACATAAGATTTGTAACATCATTCATTCACCTTTGTGTTTGTAAATAACATGAATAGGTGGACAACATATTAACTCAAGTAACAAATTAGCTATCCATCATGAATTGTCGATGATATGGTATAATCCAAACACTAACATTTTCTACAGTATGTATTTTTTCATTATGATAAAATTGCGGAATCGTTTTCTAAGATTTTGTCTATGATTAAAGTTCAGTACATTTTAAGAGGTAAAGGTGCCTATATGATTGACATTTTTAAATTTTAAAAGGGAAAATTATACGATGTATATTACCAGAGGCTAAGTAAGTCTCATTTTAAAAGAACTTTGCTTTTAAATTAAAAATCACACATTTTTAGTAACATATATAAATGGCTAGTACCTAAAACTTATGTATCTTTCATTTCATATGTATGTGGACAATATGTTAAGTCCATTTCTGAGGTTGTTGCGAATATTTAGAAGTTATTTATTATGGGACAGTTAATAGATATAGATACCCATTTTTTTTTCAAAATATGTTAAACATACCAAGTAGGTATAGGTAGATGTGAAGCATAGACGTGATAATTTTAGATTAGCAACATTTTATTGGTATTTAAAAGTTATGGTGACTAAATAGTAAATATACCTACTTATAAGAAGTACCTACAAGGTTTCGTAAAAAAAAAACTGCAGGATTTTTAATGTCCTATTAACTATGGAACGAGTACGAATGTGTTTTGAATACAGACAGTCCCGAATTCACTCCCTCGCATTTAATTTTTTTTACAGTGCTTGCCGGGGAGAAAAATCTAATTTTGGACATAGTAATCTACACGTATGCGATTAAAATTAGATGGACTCGATATTTCAGCGAATTAATGATGCTACAATCTTTTTGTTACATTACTGTAACTTAGGCCTAATTAGTTTTATCAATATTAACTCAGATATAGGGATAAAAAAATATAGGCAAATAAATTTTCGACGATAAAAACTAAAAAGTCTAAAATATCTTTTTTCTACTAAAATCGATGGCTTATTTGCAATAAGACGTAACCCCAACTTGATAAGTTTTACAGGAGACAGGAAAAACATAATAGTAATAGGAAACCTTGATAAACATACTGAATTTTAGCTCACAAATAATCTTGGTAGTTATTTTGTTTACGCAAAATGGGCAATTTAATTTTTTTTATTTAATTAGATATGCGTCATACGTCATATTAACGCCAATGAAAAACATTTTTTATGGTTTACGCCAACTGCCATATAAGTTAATACCAATGATACGAAGAGGTTATTGAATATTATTTTATTAAAGCAAAGATAAATTTATGGGAAAAAATGTAAAAACAGAGAACTCACAAAAATTTGATTTCATAATCAAATGATTTAAGAACTATTTATTCGGTAAAATGTGAAAGAGAATCGTAGAATCCATGTGTATCAGATGTTAGGCAACTTTTAAGTTGCTATAAATGTAACCATTTGGAGTGTTTTATTTTAAGTCTCTCTTGCCGTACCTATTTTTCCGTCATTTATATGGTTTAAATTGGTTTGTAAATGTTTGCAATCAGTCAGTAAGTTTATTTGACAAAATATTTTTAAATCGTCAGATTACAAAAGGTATCTTACATCAAGCTTAGCAGCAATATCGTTTATGAATATAATGAAGAACAGGGGTCTAAGAATGGAACCCTGAGGTACACCGGATGTTTGCAAGAATTTTTTTGATTTATGTCCTCTAACTTGAACATATTGCCAGCGGTCAGTTAAGTAGGATGCTGCCACGTTTAAGAAGTCCACTGATATACTAAAATGTTGAGGTTTGTGTAATAAAATTTTATGATCCAATTTATCAAAAGCCTTAGAGAAGTCAGTGTAGATGACATCTACCTGACCTCTTTGATCTAAGACCTCACTGATAAATTGTGTTTTGAGAACCAGATTAGTTATTGTTGATCTTCCAGAGACAAAACCATGTTGTTCAGGCAATAAAGAGTTGCTAACATGGGCAGATAAGTGATCATATATAACAATTTCTAGTATTTTACCAAAGTTGCAGATTATAGTATTTGGTCTATAGTTAGTTATATCATCAGTGCTTCCTTTTTTTGAATATAGGTGTGACTCTGGAAAATTTCCACAAATCTGGAAAGGTAGAATTCTTAAGAATCATATTATATATAATATTATAATTATATATATTTTCAGTATTGATGACATTTTCAGTATCGATATCATTTTCAGCATCGATATAAATTTGCTGCTGTGGATGATATCGAGAACCGATATTTACCGAAACTCATTTGGTATCGATACATCGATGAGTATCAGTACCATTCTTGGTGTAGATAACCAATTTTTGGTATCGCTCACCCCTTCTGTCTATACAGAAAGGATTGACGTAAAAAAATTTCCAGATTACGATGAAAATGGACGTTTTTAGACCTGAAAATTGTGAACTTATTCGAATTGACATGCAGTCTGTGTGTCTGTCTGCGAGTCTGTTCGCCTGTATGCCTGTGGTGCGATGCGTTTTCTTAAATACAGCTCAACATGTAAATCTGAAACCGAGTCTGAAACTTTACAATGTCTGAAAGGTCCAAGGTAAAACCCTACTGAATATTAGTAAAATTGATATACCAGGGTGGATCTCGCTGAAGTTATCTATTTATCTTTGTAGGTAATTTTATAGCTTTATATATATATATATATATATATATATATATATATATATATATATATATATATATATATATATATATATATATATATATATATATATATATATATATATATATATATATATATATATATATATATATATATATATATATATATTGCTATATCTCTGCAATGAACAGTACGTTCACCCAACTAAATCCAATCAACTAACAACTAACCAACCATATATACATTTATCTCCTCGCTGTTAGAAAATCAAATTCCCTAGACTTTTCATCGTGGTCTTTATTATGGGAAATACTTCTCGTGATTGTGTCTAATATAACATATTTTTCTAAGAATTGATATTGAACAGTGAGAATAACTTTTTAGTAATTGTATTTTAATGGAAAGTAGAAAAATATATTTTATCACTATCAGACAGTCAGTAATGAATGTTATGATTAAATCTGAAAGTGGACTTTATTGTTTAATTCTTATCACACAATTTTGATCATGTAGCAATTATATATTAAATAATATAATCAAATAGATCTATGTATTTTTTATAAACGTCGATTTATTTTCTGACGTCAAACGCAAATACGATTTTTTTATTAGATTTTTGTCACTCGATGGAAATTATATATAATCAGGCTATATAAATATTGACAACATATTATTAATAGGTATATGAAAAACTAAGCAACCAGACGACTATTTTTTTCTTATCGTTTATCACAGCTCCAACATAAATACACTCTTAAGCTGGGTCTAGATTTGAGCATTTTCCCCCGAACGAACAGGGCAAGCCGAGCTCGCACGAACAAACACGAACAAATTATCCGAAAAAATGCTCGTTGCATTTAGCATGTTCGTCGTTTCGTTGTTCCCATGTATTCCCATATGTTCGTAGTTCTATTTATTAAGTACACTCGGTGGCAACCGGCACATTTTTTTTTTCACTTAAAAAAATTGTAGTATAAAAGGAATTGATTTAGCGGCCAATTTGGTAGAGCATTTTGAAAATTTGCTAATTAAAAAAAATGTATATCAAACAGCAATGCTAGATTTTTTCCATCCTTAATCTGAATCATCTATATTTTTTTGTTTATGTATATATTTAACCATGTATATATTTTTTTATTTTGAAATACATATGTACGTAGGTCGCTAGGAAATTTTTTCTCCATACCTAACTATAAACCTGGGTAGAAGCATGTTTTAATGAAGTGCTATTTGGTGATGATCATCTAGGTAGAAATGCTGTGTTCCGATGGTACAAACAAATTGCAAAAGGCATATTTTCGCAGACGTTGTTGCTCTGAAAAACATTGCCGCTGTGGAAAAACGTATTAAAGATAATTCACATATTACATATAGACAGATAGAGGAAGAGTTGAACATCAATGGCTCAGAGCACTAGAGGCTTGTCTCCCAAGTTAATTTGAGCCTTTCAACAAATTCGACCTAGTTCTTGCTTAAACATTGGCGCCTCCACCACAACTAAAATGTGTCAGCACCTTGAGCTGCTGCTACACAGATATTTTTAGAATCTTCTGACTTGAAAGTGTTGCCACATCATCCCTACAGTCCAGATCTCGCCCCATGTGATTTTGGATTAATTCCTGTTGTCAAAGATAAGCTGAAAGGTTTTCCGATGAGGAGGCACTTGTAGCTGCATGGGATGAAGCGTGTGCACACATATCGAACGAAAAGTGGGCGGACATTTCTAATCAGTGGTTTTTATGCATGCATAAATGTATTGAACATGTTTTGATAAATTGTTAAATAGCGTCGTATCCCAAAAATTTCCTAACGACATACGTATAAATATACGTACACAAATACTTAGTTCATGTAAAAATTACTTCTTCATTTTCTGTCACAGTTAACTATGTGTTGTTAATTACTACCGTGAAATAAAAATTATTGTCACGACTTTTATTAATATTAATGGACAAATTTCTCTGGAACGGATACCTCTATCCTTTATTAAGTGGACAAATTTTCGGTGACGCACACCCGGCCAGAATTAATTTTTAGCAGGCTTAAACCTAAATTTGTAAGAATTAATTCTGGGAAAAACGTGTATTAGTATCTACAGAAATGGTCAGTGCATAACGACATTAATATGAGAATTCCTAAAAACAAAAGAATTAGAAATAATGAACAAGTAAAGAACACTAATAATGCGATGTCATTCTCAGTTTATCATTTGCTTTTGTATTGTATAGAAGTGGTGTTGGGTTCTCGATTGTTCTTAAGGGTGTAAAATATTTCCTGTAGGAATCTTTTTGTTAAAGGTATGCTACTTTTTTCCTTTTTTTATTTAACATTTTTATAATAGTTATTTTTGATATTATCTTATTCAATATAGTGTCGTTATTTTTAAATTACGTATTTATTTAGGTTTATAAAAAATTGTACGCACTTACATACTGTAATTTGACGTTTTTAAACTTATACAATAACTGTTAATTTTAAATTTAAAAGAATTTGCTTATAATATAGTTAGCTAACTCTGAATTTAACTGCACAATCCGGGTCATCAGATTGCCCTTGTCTTTTAAAAATTTAAATGACTCTTCTGGTAACAGACATTGTCTCTGTAAATAAAAAGATCTGCTAATACTCAAGGCAAAAGAAAACTTAAATAAAAACAAGTATTCCCTATATGTCTCTAATGGGCACTACCGGGCCCTAACAGTTATTGTATAAGCGTCATCAAAAACTTCTAATTATTACAGTGTGCTAATGCGTGCAATTTTTTATGATCCTAAGTAAACATGTAATTAAAAAATAACGGCACTTTCTTTGTTAATGTTTTGAATGAGGTAATATCAAAAATAACTGTATTAAAAAAATGTTAAATAAAAAGGGGAAAAAAGTAGCATACCTTTAACAAAAAGATTCCTACAGGAAAGATTTTACACCCTTAAAAACAATCGAGAACACAACACCACAATACACAACTATACAATACAAAAGCAACTGATAAACTGAGAATGGCATCGCATTATTAGTGTTTTTTACTTGCTTACTATTCCTAAATGATTTATTTTTAGGAATTCTCATATTAATGTCGTTATGCACTGACCATTTCTGTAGATACTAATAAAGAAGTTTTCCCAAAATTAATTCTTACAAATTTAAATTTTGTGCTGCAAAATATTAATTCTGGCCCACTGTGCGACGGCGGGTGTCTTCTTAAGAGAAAGTTCACAGTATTATTATTTTGCACGATACGTATAAAGTACCACATTAATCAATAACTTTAAAGTTACATTTTTTTCGAAAATAAATCTGTTACAATTGGTATTTTTTTCCAGCATCTTAAATTAATAAGCGTTTCTGTATGTTATAATAAGATCATACATACATATATGGCCCCGCTTATTATGTAACATACCAATTACGCCATCATTCATCCTTATTTAAATAAAAAACGTTTCATGCATAATTAATAATGACCATTAAATTTTACAATAATTATTATTGTTAAAAGAATTCGTAATATTCATCACGAGATTCATCATAAATACGTTTATATTATTCAGTTTCATTTATAAAAACAAATATTTTTGTTAAGTAAACAGTAGATAACTATTCTGCATTGCGCTCTTCGCATTATTTGTCCAACAGTATTGTTTTTATGAGCACTAGTATGCATTCAAATAAATGGAAATCCGTCTTGTGGCCGTTAAGCCATTCGTAGACCGGTTTCTGGTTTTTTGCTTTCATTAGTACGTAGTAGGTATACAATGTGTCAGTAAAGTATGGATTAAATTCATTATTTCTTAAACCAAAAATATTTAGAAAAAATCCTCGTATGGGTCGATTTTTAATTACAATTGCGCATCTTATCCTTTATTTTTTTTTGGTTATGACGTCATTACTGTTTCCATTATGACGGCATCGATATTTTTTTAAATGGAACACCCTTTATATTTCTCCATTTTTGGATTCTGAATCAACAGGTAATTCCATAAATGTAGCACACTTAGGGTCTAAAATTGAATGATATGGACATTATGAATATAAGAATTTCCTAATTTTTCATGTTTTGTTTGAACAAATAATAGTTACTAGAACTCACGGTTAGTTAATAATAAAAACAATTTATAGTAAATGTTCGAACTGTACTCCTTGTCGTAGCTGACAGTACCCTAAACGATGAATAAAATGTTGCTGAACCTTGTTTATAGTTTCCGGAGAAATGTTATTTATTTCTGTTCTCATTATCTCTTTTAATTCAACAATGTTTTCCGATCTAGTGTTATAAATTAAGTTTTTTAGATGGCCCTAAGGAAAATAATCTAATGGATTGAGGTCCGGTGACCTAGGTGGCCGTTCGATGGGTCCACGTCTACCAATCAACCTATTTAGAAATATTTGGTCAAGATACCTTCGAACGTCTGCTGCATAATGGGGAGGCGCACCATTCTGTTGATACCATGGGCTTTCGTCAACATTTCCAGGATTAATTCTATTGGGGAATAAATTTAATAACGTTAGGATGAGATACCCTATTAAAAATTGGAGTTCCATAGGAACTCACCATTTAATCTGAAAGTGCATTCATCAGAGAAAATAATATTTTTTATCAGAATAGGATCACCATTGCACATATTCATCATTACGAAACATAATAAAACTTTGTGTTGTTTTTTGATTTTCACGGAATTTATTTTGAATATATATTTGAATATATATTTTACATAACAATCGTTTCGCCAACACAGTGGCTCCGGCAGATGTGAGTATTATACTAACTTTTACAATGCAGAAACAGGGTATAAATATGAAATTTATCTAAGGTTGTAAACTAATATTGAAGTAGGTAATTTTAGAACTGTCCTAATTTTAAACACTAAGAGTGGTGGATGTAGTAATAAATAGAAATATATAGAAACTGTACTTTACACTCAAAATAAGTTTAACAATGGTGAAGAATTAGTTTCTAATTGATCATTTAATATCATATTCTGTCTTTTTAATTTATTAATTTCTATTGATTCTAGTAACGTCAATTTAGGACCTTTATTTTCTAAATGTAGGATTTCTAAATCTGGATTAAAACTATGGTTATCTTCGAGGAGGTGTGCTGCATATGTGGAATCTTCTTTACCATTGTTAAAACTTCTTCTGTGTTCTGCAACACTTGTTTTGAAATTTCTTCCCGTCTGCCCGACATAAACTTTAGGGCAAGTACCACAGGTCAGCTTATAGACTCCCCACTTACTTTCCTTTTTAACTCTATCTTTGTTATTTTTAATTAATTTACCGAGTGTGTTATTAATTTTATAAGCAATGTTGACATTCAGTTTTCTTAAATTTTTGGCTATTTTATCTGTAGGTTAACCGATGTATGTGAGGGTTTTATAATTAGATTCTTTCAAAGTGGTGTTTGGATACACTAACTGTATCGCTTTTTTTGTAATTTTTTTGTGGCAAGTATTTTATCAATCATTACTGGGTTGTAGCCATTGTTAATTGCTATCTGTTTTATTATATTTAATTCAGAATCAAAGTTTTCTTTAGATAGAGGAATGTTGATTAATCTATGTATCATACTGTTGTATGCTGCTTGTTTGTGTTTCAAAGGATGTGTAGAAGTGTTGTGTATAGTAACATCAGTATGAGTGCTTTTATGGTATATGGAGAATGTATGTAAGTTATTTAATTTTTGAAATAGTTAAATCTAAAGTTTATAGAATTGTCACAATTACTGAATTACTTATCTCGTCTTAGAAGAAGAACGGCCCAATGATTCCTTCAGACCCCAATGCACACCAAACAGTGAGACGTTTTGAATGCATTGCTTTCTCATGTTTCATTCGTGGATTTTCTGAGCCCCAAATGCGGCAGTTTTGCCTGTTAACGAAGCTATCGAGGTGAAAATGGGCCTCATCACTGAACATGATTTTGTCTGCAAAATCGGCATTCACTTCTTGTTGTTCAAGGATCCAATTGATGAATTCACTTCACTGTGCATGGTCTATGGCCAGAAATTGTTGAGTCAATTGGACTTTGTAGGCATGAAGATGCAAATGTTTAGTGAGGATACGCTGATAAGTGGCTGTTGTAACGTCCAATTCTTGTGCACGATGATGAATCAATGTCCCTGGACTCTCGGCCACACTCTCACGAACTGCCGTGATGTTTTGTTCTGAACGACCTCTACGAGCTTGTGTCGTATGTTTCAGATCACTAACCGAACAAGTACTTTCGAATTTTTTGATTATTCTTTTCACAGTAAATGAATGAGGAACATTATTTCGACCGAAAATTGGACACACTTTACGAATCGTGTCAATCAAACTTTCACCATTTTGATAATAATGTCTAACAATCAGGATGCGTTGTTCTATCGTGTAATGCTCCATGTTTACTAACTCCCATCTGTCTATCGACGTGGCATATCATAATTTTGTGACATCATGACACCCAAACTGGCGCGCAATTCAGATCTTACGCATTTCTTGAAACACCTGTTTTTTTAATTTTGTATCCTCGTCAACACTTGCGTGACCTGTTTTGGGTAAATCCACCGTAGCAGTCTCTCTAAATTTTTGTTCAATTTTTTCTCACTGTCGCTTAGGTTATGGGTTGTTCTGGATATTTAGTATGAAATAAATTACATATTTCTTGTTGATTTCGCATCCTATCACCATACCCAATCATCGTAAGAATTTCAATTCTCTGCTTTACAGATACACTCATGTTATAAATTAAAATAAATCGACAACAATTATTGAGAAACTACTACTGAGGCAAAGATAAAACCAAAAAACAAACAAAAACTAGCCTACTTCCAAAAATTAAGAAAAAACGTGTTTATATTACTTTTCTACTTTTTTTTAAATGGCGATATCTTTCAACATCAATTTTAGACCCCAAGGGCCGGTTGTATCGACATGGTTCAAAAAATCCTATGTTATGATTGTTGTAACAATTGGAATCTAATCAGTTGAACTCTGGCTAAACCACATCGATGCAACTGGCCCTAAGTGTGATACAATCAGCTGTTGTGACAGAACCCAAAAATGGAGAAATATACAGTGTGTTCCAGTTAAAAAAAATATCGATGACGTCATAATGGAAACAGTGATGACGTCATAACAAAAATAAGGGATAAGGTGCGCAACTGAGATTAAAAATCGACTTCACCGAGAATTTTTTCTAAATATTTTTGGTTTAAGAAATAATGAATTTATTCCATACTTTACGGACACACTGTATACTACTACTCGTTGTATACTACAACGACTTTTATTTGGTAAAGATCTTTTACTAGTGGGCAATCGCAATTAAAGCTTAACCGCTTCTTTTAGTATGATACAAATTTATAAATCATTAAGAAGTGTGTGGTGGCATTTTTATTTAATCATCGATTAAATAATTTTGAGTGGACCTCGACTTTGATACCTATACGTATTATTTCTAGTATTTGTTACTATTTTGTAAATTAACTTTTACCCTCTCTGTTGGAATACATTGGTATTCTAATTTTTATTGTACTTTTATTAGTAAATATATGTTAAGTAATGCAGCAGGTTAAAAGAAGTGGATTTTTTTCATGTTCTATCAGTAGACAGTGGCGGACTGGCCTGGGAGACGAGGTGGCGATCGCCATCCGGGCCCTGAACTCTTGGACATCAAATTAACGGTTTGTACAAAACTAAAATTTTGATAGTTACGCGTACCAACTGTAATATTTCCAAAATGGGCATAGAAGGGCTAGGAATAGTCAGGAAAGTTCTAGACCGTACATAGATGGATATATAAGGCCACAATGGGCGCAGAAGAAGAAATAAGTTATAGACCAAAGTAGTGATATTTAAGTACCTAATTGTGATTATAGTTAACTCATTCATTAAGTCATTATTGTTAATTATTAATTATAATTAGTTAATGGAGTGAATAAGTACTACCAGGACTTTGATTCAACGATTCCTACGGTTTGAGGTGTTTGTGTGCATAGCACGTAACAATATTTTTTCCTACAATTAATGTTTTTCCTAAATTGATGTTTTTAAATAATACAAACACAAACACGTCCTCCTATAACACACTTGAGACAGACTTTTTCAGTTAAATTAATTTTATTTCAGTGATTCTAACAGAACTCGCACGAACCACCGTTGAACGAGTGAGTGAAGAAACTTCTATACCCCTGTCATTTTTTAGGACAATTTAAGTGAAATTTCCTATTGACATTTTTTTTTTGATATTACAATTACTTTGAAGTATTGTGTCATTATTTTCCAGAAAGAAATATCCGGGTAAAATTTTTGATAATAATGTAATAATGTCTGATGTCATCAACAATAGTTTATTTTTCTGATAGACAATAGTTTGCGCACAAAAAAAAACAATACTATCAAGTGGATCCCATTGTAATAAATAATTAGCTTAAATTGATTTTTTTTTTTGACATATAAACCAATTATATGAATAAATCTTTGACCACGTGTGTCAAAATAGACAAATCAATAGGACTTTTCAGGTGAAAAACAGTTTTAACCAGTAGTTATAACCTCTGGATTGTCATTGGTTGCGTTTAAATCAAAATTAATTTCAACCAATGATAATCGAGAGGTTATAACCATTGGTTAATACGTCTTTGCACCCGAAAAGCCCTATGGTGTATTTAAACCGACAACAACCCGCAGTGTGATTATCAAGGGCGTTTATCGGGGGTGCTTTGCACTTCTGTCAGTTTTGACATTTCTACATCAATATTCAGAAAAATTCGCGCTTTGGAAATGAGAGTAGTGATTCCATAAATAAAATGATAGAAAATAGTGTTCTTATGAATACTAAACATAATAAAAAATGGGCTTGGCAGTTATTTATGAATTTTATAGACGAACGTAAATACCAGATAAACGGAAATAGCTCAGATGAAACACTTGCATTAATTTTGAAAGACTTGGCAATTAACATGATATGAAGCGATGGTGGTAATTATGAAGAAACTAAGATTAAAACTATATGGAATGTAACCCCTAAGATGATACAAGAAAAATTCTCTGAAGAAGAGTTTAATATTAATATAGATCCATTTAATAGCATTGCGTTTAAATGCTCTTGTGATGCTCGAAATGTCAAACAACGAATCTTGCAAAATGGAAGAAAAGTTCAGTTACATTCGATTACGGTGAATTCCGCAACATTATTAATTAGAGGGATGAAAATCTACCAGATGAATTACAGCGCAAATTCTATCATCTAGCAGCAGTTGAATTGGCTTGGAGGGGCCGGGAGGCAACTAATTGTTTAATTGATTACTTTTCTGTGGAGACGAATAATGATGAATCTAGGACTGGAGAATCTAATACAATCCGGTATTTAATAAAACATGTCAGGGAGGTGCTAAGAATTGTGTAACTAGCAAGTGGCTCACACCAAATGTCGATAAAGAGGTATGCCCAATTCGTCTGTATCACAAAATAATATCAAAAAGAAATAATAACATAAAAATAAATAGATTTTTTTTAAGTCTTTGGAAAAATGAAAAAGACAACTGGTACACAAATGTGCCACTGGGGAAAAACAATATCCAAATGGACCAAGTCTGTTGCTGAGAGAATCGGGTTAGACTCCAAGCAGAAAAAATTCACTAATCATTCTAATAGATCTACGGCTGTAAGCCAACTAGCCAAAAATGGAGTTGAAGAACAGCAGTTATTACAACTTCAATAAAACCATTCCTAAATATTAATAAAACACATCACGAACAAATAACTAACAATATGCGAGCAGATAAGGTATGCAATGTTGTTCAGAAAACTTGTAATCAAGAAATTGTTACAGGCGAAGATTCTTCTAATGAGAAACGTATGAATAATTTTACATTTAATAATTGTTCATTTAATGATTGTAAATTTTAATATTCGTTCTCATTATGTGTTGTATTATATTACTATCGGTATGTTTTTAGTACCTACCTAAAATGAATTGTTAAATTTAAATTAATAAACGTTTGAAAACAAATTACGTTACTAATGAACCTCATGCTATGACAAATCTTCATAATTTTGTTAGCACTGCCTTCAAATGTGTTGCTTGAAATAACTGCCCTCGAGCAAGCTCTCGGGCAGTTATTAAGCAACACACTTTCAGGAATTGCTGACAAAATTATCGCATGATTATCATTGCCCTTGGTTCATTATGAGTGATAATTTAACCCTTTCACATTAGAAAAGATTAGTCGGCCAATTAAAAAAGTTATTCGATAGGTATGGTTGTAGATTTATTTGTCAACAGTTCTCATAGAATTTTAAACCTATCAAAACTGTGGCGCTTCGTTCAAATTATTTTATTTGCGTTACATCTTTTGTTAGCATTTTCACCTGCAAAACGTATCTCAATAGTTCAGATAAAGAAACGCAGGACTTAATGCCGGGATGGATTCTTGCCCTGGAGAATATGCCCTAGCTGGGGGCCACATTTGGATCTATCCTTGTGGGTCCCACAGGTGTGCTGCCCATACTTGTGATCCCAATTGACCAGTCCGACATTCCGTAAGAAGGAGGTTGAGTATTTTATTGTCTTTCTCTTTTGTCTTTGTTTACTTTATTGGCATTTAGATTGAAGTAATCGTGTTTTAAATACTGTCGATTGTGTGTTTGTTTGAATGTAAATTGAGTTATACTTTATGCTAATGCGTCATGTCAATAGATGACTAAATCACATAATTGGAAACAACGTCATTTAGTACTTATTCTTAAAGTTAAATGGGTACGAGAATAATTACGTACTGTTGATTGAACCAAATTGTTAAGTGTCAGGAGCAAAACATTGTATTGAAATCCGTTTCACGATGAGGTCGATTCTTAAGGCACAACTTTTGTTAGACAAAATTTATTAAAATTGCCTTATTGAAACTGGGTTATGTGAGATATACATTAAAGTGGGCCGAAAAATTTTTGCATAATAAATAATGACCATTAAATCATACAATAATTATTATTATTGTTAAAAGTCCTCATTTTCCATTGTTGCATTGACTCCAATCAATTCTGTATAATTTTTGGCAACAAAATTAATTTTAAATATCCTAAACACGGGCAATCCTTCAGATTTTTCTTTTCTTGCCTTCAAAATTCGTCTCATTTTAAGTTCTCTTATATTACTTCATATCTGAAATCATGGCAAGCAATATGTTTCAGGATTGGCGAAATTTGCATTAATGAAAATCACTTTATCTCATTACTTTTCTTATATTATCCGGAAACTGTCTAGATAATTGTATAGATTTCCGTAAGTTATTGGAACCATAAAGGTTTTGTTTTATGTCGAACCATAAAATAGCATAAACTTTTACAACAAACTGAGTCAGTGCAGAAAAAAGTTGGGTTGGGTTGTTAGTTTCAACATATAAACCTAACAATCTGTTAGCAGTAGTAAACCATCAGCATGGTCTAATGGCCTATTTTCACATATTTTTCCTCGAGAAGTTTTCGGGGCAGAAACCATCTCTGATTGCACAACAGATATAATAAGTGCTGTTGGTCGGTCTTAGCTCTTTCTCATCGACTTCAGGTAGTGTAGTTGATATAAGCTGAAATTTGACAACAGGCCTACTTTCACAATCAGCTAAAAATGAACCCATTGGTCCTGAGAACGAATATGGTCCTTTGGTGTGACCATCTACATAATTCCTGAAGTAGATGTCTGAGTGACAACTCGTTAAAGTGCAATAGACCATTGAAGAGGTTTTCCAATTTTATCCTCAATCAATCGGACTACTTCTCGCTTCCATTCCGTATTCACATTACTACAATCACAACCGATCACTACCAGTCTTTGCTTGAAATAATGGTGGCTGTATGTATAAACCCTATTAGTATTGACCAATTCTACTTCACACACACTATCAGTGGCTC
Source organism: Rhamnusium bicolor (assembly GCA_029963845.1). Taxonomy (NCBI): domain Eukaryota; kingdom Metazoa; phylum Arthropoda; class Insecta; order Coleoptera; family Cerambycidae; genus Rhamnusium; species Rhamnusium bicolor. Next base: position 194,468 of record JANEYF010001271.1, on the reverse strand, counting down.
TTTAAGTATGCCGATTTATTATATTTCTTAAAACTTGTAGGTTTATCTTGAAACCTATAAGATTTATGGTGCCTGAATAACATAACCTAAAAATTCAGTTTTCCGCGACGCTACACACGTCTACTCTGTGGCTTCCCCCGCTTTTCATCCAGTGCATTGATTTAACTAGTGATATTTTAAAACACTATGTTCTGGACAAATGGAAACCAAACCCATTTATGCTTAAGACTGCTCTATTACAGATTTTTGTGTACTTCATTAGAGTTTTAATGAAGTACACAAAAATAAATAGTAAAGGTTTGACCTAAAATTTAGTGATCTCAAAGCATATTAGATTCATAGCCCGGTATTTACCACCCCAAGATAATTCCATAAAGCATTTATAAAACTACAACACGTCTTAAATTCTATAAATATGTCCTCCTAACTTGGATTTAATAGCTATAAAGTTTTAATGAAGGCTTGACAGATGCCTTGATAAGTTAGTCATACATAATAAAGCCTAAAAAATAATTTAGTTTTGATGTAAGTTCTTGAAGGCTTTTTTAAAATTCTCTTTAAGACAAAAGTACACTTTTATACAAATAATCACTAGTTTATGAGCTGGTCACTATATAGCACTAGTAGAACCTAAATAAATCTAAAAGACATTATAATTGTTCCTTGGGTAATCATGTGTAGTAATATTATTGAGCAAAATTAATATTGTTTATTAATCCTACAAACCAGTCAATTTTAATCCGTTAATTCTCTTTGATAATCGTAGAACGAAGTACACGCTATTAGAGAATCCCTCGAACAAAAAGCTCTATCGGCGTAATGTAGAAAAAGGTGGCATACCGTAATATCCTTCATATAATTATTGTGGATATTTTTAAATCCTCTTTGATTTTCCGTGTCTTACTTTTTGCGTTACGCCGATGACAACTTTTGTTCGAGCGTCTCATGGTTTTCCTTCTGTCTCGTTCTATACAATATGTAAATTTGTTTGCTTTGTATTCACAACACTTTGTATTTATGTTATGAATTTTGATATATAGCTACTATATATCAATATATAGCTGTACTATTTTTATCCAAAATTTACCAACAACGAAATTTGAGATTTTACATGTAGGATGTCCAGAGGTCTACAAAAATTGTATATGGTAATTCCTAGGCAAAAATAAGTTAATTTGACCCAATTTACCTTGGTTAAGAAATGCATCATGATTAAAGCTGGCCGAGGTGGCTGGAGTACAGCCACGGTCTTGCGCTAGCGTCACATGTGCCGATTTAGAAGTGATTTACGCTGCAGTCTTATTTGAAAGGATAATGCGTGAGGTTGTACCTATAAATTATACATAATATCAAACGCGCCAAAGGGTAAAAAACGACTGTACGCGGACACAGTGAATAAATTTATCGGTGAATTTCCGGATTTATTCTATGACGGATGCAAAATAATTTGTAAAGTTTGCAATCAAGACTTAATGTGCTGGCACAGAACAGATTGTCGTCGTCATATCAATACCGTGCAACATCAAAATAAAAAAAAATGTCATGCCTTTGACAACTCAGTTTATGTTTGATTTATTGTTAATGTTAATAGCCTGTAATATTCCGCTACACATACTGGATAAACAACCATTTTGGGAGTTTTGGAATAAATACAATCCCCAGGTGAACTTACCAAGTCGTACATCGTTACGTAGATATATTCCAGCTGTTCATGAAGACATTGTAAATAGGATTAAATGTGGATTAAAAAATACACGGCTCTGGTTATGTATTGACGAGACGACAGATTGTAAAAAAAAATTCTATTTTAAATATTATAGTACGTGTACTGGACCCTCTTAAACCAACATTTCCACTTTTACTAGCTAGTAAAAGACTAACTGCGTGTACTGGCGAAATAATTACGCGGGTGGTGTTGGAGACATCGAAAAATTTGAACTTTCAACAAGTCAAGTATTGATGTTTGTGACTGATGGTGCCGCGACAATGCGCGTGGTAGGCCGTTCTCTTCAAAGAGACAATTGTAGGTTTTTACATGTTACGTGTAAAGTGCATGCGTTACATCTTGTGGCAGAAACGATTCGAAAATGTTTTCCAGATGTAGATGCATTAATAGCATATACAAAAAAAGTATTTCTCAAATCTCCTAAACGGCTTCGAGCATTTCACACACAGTGTCCTGGTATCCCAGAACCATCAGAGTCGATTCTTATACGTTGGGGAACGTGGTTGAAAGCGGCTTTTTATTATGCTGAATATTTTCAACAAATAAAAGCTGTGATACTACAGTTCAACCCTAACGAGGCTGCAGCTATTAGGGAAAGCCAGACAAGCTTTCAAGACGTTTTCATTGAAACAGATTTAAAAACTATTAATAACAATTATAGAGGACTACACGACACAATAGAAAAATTGCAAAATAGTTCGTTGTCGTTAGTGGAATCGCTGCAAATAGTGGACGACGTAAATACACAGCTACAGGCTATAAATGACGCAAAAAATAATCGCGTTAGTGAAAAATTCGAGAGTGTATTACAGAAAGATCCTGATTTTAGCAAATTAAGACAAATTTGTGATGGTGCATCTACAACTTCGATAAGTGAGTTCACAGATTGTTTTACTTATGCCTGTATTACATCCGTAGATGTCGAACGGTCATTTTCAAAATACAAACATTTTTTCACCAAAGCGAACATCGCTGACGGAGACAGCTGTAGAAACATACCTGATGCTATTATACTATAGATCTTCCCCACTTTGTGATGACGACAACCAAACTACTTCATAAATCTGCTTAAAAAGGTGAGTTTTATACAAATCTTTATAAAATGTAACATTATTGTTAAAATTTATTTCCATTTATTGTACTTATTCAAGTATTATGATATGATGTAAACATATGAGTCATATGACGGCTCTGTCGGCCAGGTGACCTCGGCCAGCTCTAATCATGATACATTGAAATTTAGGGACCATATTGTAAGCCACCAATTTCGTAGTAGGGCCAGATACATTCTTAACATCGCTAATTACAGGCGGTATTTATTTGGTCTACTGTAAACATAACCGATTATTAAAATGTAACGTAAATGTAAATCTAACTTCCAGCCCAGGACATTTTACGATGTTTTGATGCCTCTATTCTAGTCAATTTACAAATACTATAGATTGTTCACGGAATAGTAGGCAAATGCTGAACAGTCGAATGAATAATACTATTATCAATATTTTCTTACATTGATTTTGAGTTAATATAGAGTTAATATAGTTAAAAACAGTTCTAAATTTTAAAAGTATTATATTTGTTGCTGATGAATCGAGCATCCAACACGATCCAGTTTTCGTTTTTATTTCTAGTTTTTTGTTTCAAGCATTCAATGCATCTGCTTGTTATCCAATCTCTGATCTTCCAGTATTGGTAGCCTCTTAATCTACATCTTTTTGAGACCTCTTTTCGTTTTTCAAACAAATTATTAACATGCTCACAGTAATCAGTGTAGTCGCTTTTATACAAATTTTACAATATTTCTTATTTTCTCTTTGTAAATAATTATTTAATTGCTGTTCTCCCTAATGGGAAATTATCTTTTGAGTATCGTAAAGTAATTATATATTGTCATTAGTGACAAATGATTTACCCTCAGATTTACCTATAGTACAAAACAAGTTGCAGATGTTCAGATAATTAGAAATAATAAAGAATTCAGAAATGTTGAGCCCTAAGCTTGCCAATAAATTCTCTTTGCCAATACCAATAAGTAACTCAAAAATTTAGGCGTGAAAATAAATAATATATAATTTCTACGTAAATTCGATGTAATTTGCTTCTCATAAGTTTTAAAATTTTAAATTGTTTTTAAATTTTCATTTCATTTTCATTTTAAATTAATGCGATTGTAAAATGCCGCGGGTGTATTTCTTTTTTTAAATTGATCACAAACTAATATTTACTCTGATAGACAAATAAATCTAGTTGTCCAACGATCAGCGGTTGCCAGGTAATTGTGATTTGTGACGTCATCTACTATTATTCTGTAGTACTGCATATGAAATATCAAGGAGGCAAGTACCACTTCTTGTCCTCCCGTCCGAAAAGGCGCCCTTGTTTGTAACAACTATCTACAATGAATTTGAGTATTTTTTATTCATGACTAATAGATATTTAAGAGTCAAGGTTTGACTAATTAATGAATTTCGCTTTAATTTAATTTAAACTAGAAATTATTTTCACTTACAATCTGATATACAGGGTGATTCAGCTAAAACTCACCAGGCCTATTACTCGGGAACTAAGAAAGATATTGAATTTCTGTAAACGCCAATAAATAGATACTCCTAATGACTATATATTGAAGTTCAAACGACGTGCTTGCCGATTACGGTATGAGCGTCGCGATGCCGAGAAAAAATTTTTAGGCGACAGGAAGTTTGAAAATATATGATTCTAGTAGTACATTCAATTCTATGTCATACGCACATTTTCATTTAAATAGGTAGTTTTTAAATTATAACATTTTAATGTCAAACGCCCATAATTTTTATAATCGCATTGAATAGAATTTATTATAATATTGTTATTGTTACCATTAATACCACTAATACAACACTAAAATGATAAAATAACTACGGTTTTTTTACACTTATTCCTGAAAACATAAACACAAGGCCTAATTTTATGATTTTAAAAGAAATAAAACTAAAGCAAATTTTCGAAAGTTCCCCCGTTTTGATAAATGCACATATCATAACGATGTCTAAGTGCCGAATCACAGGCACCTAATAAAGTGTTTCAGCTAATTGCTGCACAACTGGAATAAATTTTATTTTGCAGATCAGCCATGTCTTGTATTAGTTCCTCATAAACCGTATTTATTAAGTAACCCCACAAGAAAGAATCAGGTGGGGTTAAATCAGGTGACCGAGCGGGCCAACGAAGTGGTCCATTTGCTTCTATCCATTTCTGTGTAAAAACAGTGTCTAAATAATTCGAAACAATTCTTGCAGTGTGCGGGGGTGCACCGTCCTGTTGAAACCACATATTAAGCCGCATATTGATGGGAACTTTCTCTAATAATGCTGGAAGCTCGTTACGCAGGAAATTTAGGTATCGCTGGCTATTTAATATACCATCATATAAATACGGTCCTATTAAATGCCCATTTAAAATGCCACACCACACATTGATACCAAAAACATTTTGGTTATGGGTTATTCTGGTCCATTTTGGATTATCAGCTGACCAATAATGGCAATTATGTCTACTTACCATATCATTATTGTTAAAACGACTTTCATCGTTCTATAAAATATTTCGTAGTAATGTATTATCTTGCGCATACAGTATTGATAAGCGGGAGATAAAATCTAATCTTCTTTGTGAATCTTCAGCACGCAAATGATGAATAAGATGCACTTTATAGGGATGAAATTTGTTATCAGAAAGAATTCTTTGACAAGAGGAAAATGAAATGCCAGTGGCCTCTTCAACACTTCTTATTAAAATATGAGGATTGTTTTCAACACACTGTAGAACTTCCGCCGTATTACGATTATTTCTAATTCTTCGTACACGTTCACGCCTTTATCGAAGCTTCCATATTGTAGCAAATTTTTCTTTAAATTTAAAAACGTTTTATGATCTGGTTGTCTTCGATCTGGGTAACGTCGCCTGTAAAACCTTGCAGCCTCTCTTGAATTTCTGCCACATTCACCATAAATAATAATCCTATCCAGTTTTTCGGAATTATTGTATTGAACCATAATATTGCCTTTTTTTTACAAGTGAATATTACAAAATATAAAAATTTTTCGTCACTTGCATTGCAGTGACAGATTGTTGACACTTGTCAAATTGTAAGAAAAGTCAACTTATGTTAATTTGTTTCAATGCGATTATAAAAATTATGGCCGTTTGACACTAAAATTTGTTATAATTTAAAAACTACTTATTTAAATGAAAATGTGCGGAAGACAAAAAAGCCTTAGAATTGAATGTACTACTAGAATCATACATTTTCAAACTTCCTGTCGCCTAAAAATTTTTTCTCGGCGTCGCGACGCTCATACCGTAATCGGCAAGCACGTCGTTTGAACTTCAATATATAGTCATTAGGAGTATCTATTTATTGGCGTTTACAGAAATTCAATATCTTTCTTAGTTTCCGAGTAATCGGCCTGGGGAGTTTTAGCTGAATCACCCTGTATGTATATTATATAAATTATAATTATATTAAATGTGTATACACCTGTATGAATGAGAAAATAGAGTTCACAAATCCAAAGAAAAAATATTTACATTGCTTCTTTCTTAGACACAACTTATTTTTATTTATTGTCCTGACCTTGCGCACATTCAGTGTCGACTAGCATTTAAAATTAGATTACGTTAATGTAATTTATTCTTCAACATGCATTTTGAAATATTAATATTCCTGATCGATTAATTAAATAATAACAAATATTCGTCATAAAAAAAATCAGTATTAATTAAAATCGTGTAATTAGACTTAATTAATTGTCTTGGTTTTATTTACTTTCAAAGAAGATTGATTTTGAGGTACTGATGCATTAATTATGGATTCACAAAAGAAACCAGGAACTTATACAAGTTACGACAATAATATAAATTTTAAATTTAAATACATTTAAATTTAGATTAAATCAAGGTCATAACCTTTTTTACAGACGCGCAAAATGCTTATATTTGGTAGATAAGTGAAATTAATAACTGATTTTATGTAAAATCTAGGTCAGTGAAACATGTTTCTGTAATTATTTTGGATAAAACATTTCTTTACAACATCCAGTTTTAAAAAATTGTACACGGTGAAAATTTTTAAAAATCTTATGTAGTTTTTACTACGTATGTACATAATATGTAGTCGTTCTCACTCGAAGATCCATCGATGAATTTAACAGATCTCATCAAACAAGTTATGCAGCAACGCGTGCAAAATTAATGGCCAAAAGAGGCATTTTTATCGTATAGGAAAGGTAAAAGTAAACCTTCGCATAGTATGATTTTTCTAGGATTCATTTTACGTAAATCATTAAAAAAAAAGTTGATCATAATTTTGCGTATAACGGATAACAGATCGGCTGAGTGACTTACTTAACTGGAGTATTGTGTACACAGTTTAAAATACGGTGTAAAATTTCACACCAAATTGACACCACACGGGGTACATATTGGGACACACCAAGTAGGTGTATATTAAATACCAATAGTACGGTGTAAAATTTTACCATTATTTATGTGTAAAATGTTCACACCTATGAATTGTAAAATTATACTTTATTTTTGATTAAATTATGCACCTTATAATTGTTGAAAATGAAAATGCAAATTTTCTAAAGGGTGATATTCTTAAGGGATGGAAAACACACTAATTTTAAATAAACTACAAAAATGTGAAAATGTCATGTATTTTATTAAATGTAAATGCCACATTTCAGATAACTCAATTAATTGTACACTGTACACTATGGAGTACATTGCCATTTGAACTAAAAAACTTTAAAATGACATAACTAGGTATATTTAAGTCATTCATTTTCCGTAATAGATTTTAATAATCCAATCACTATTCTCATTTTTCTGTTTTCCTTTTTGTTCTATAGCTCACAGCACATAAACCGCCACTGAAAATAATATATAAAATATCTAGCAAATGCAGTCAGGGCACGATTCTGTGTATTGCAAGATCATCAACTGTTACTGATTGCTGATTATTACGCTTCAGATATTTGACGCATTCGCAGAAACGTAAAATCACACTACGCATGGGTATAATATATGAAAATGTAGTTTTTAATATCATTTCTAATCCAAAAAATGGTAAAATTTACTCAATAAATGAGTGTACTTTTTACAATGTTGAATGGTGTTTGATTTTACACCAAAATGTGTAAATTTTCACACCACTTTTACAATATTTTTAGTGGTAAATGTGAACACCGGTAAATTTTGAACTGTGTATAGTTGTCCCCGCAAGAGATTGAACCTCGGGTTTCTTACATTTTCACCCCCACTACAACCAAATATTGAACAAGACTACGCGACATGCTTAACGCATGCGCTGTCAATAAATTCATAAAAGAAGGAGAATTTTTCCGAAGAAACCCGAGGTTCTATATCTTGCTAGGATAACTACACTCGTTTTTGAACGCAACCTAACCTCAAATATCAACATTGTCAATGTCAAGATTTCTTGTTTGTATTTGTTTTGTGTGAGGCGGATTGAGTGCAAAAAAAATACGATTATTTGGTTTTATAGCTTTATGTAATAGTAAATCAGACAACCTTAGTAAACAAAGTATTCCCTGTACACCTACAAAACGTAATCTTAATAGTGAAACGGATCAAATAGATAGTGAATATATTACACCGAAAAAATGCACCAAAAAGATTGATACAACGAAACAGAAGACAAAAAAAAAAATTGCAGAAGTATAAAAGTCAGTGGGAAATCGAACATGGTGATTGGTTAACTAATGATCCACAAAACGAATATAATGGAAAATGCAAATTGTGTGGAATTACATTTACAATTGCTTCAGCTGGAATAGAACAGGCGAGTGGAAAAATCTGTTGTGCCTGTGTGTGTGTATGTGTTTGTGGCTTGTTATAACAACCATATATGGTTATGATAGTGACTGGACTGGTGGTTGGTGGTGGGTGAGGTGAAGGGTTTATTCTTATTATTTTCAGGTTAAACAACACCTGGAAACGAAACAACATAAATCTAAATCAGAAATGGAAAAAATATTTGGACTGCTTCAGAAATTTCTTGACTCTGCTTCTGCTTCCTTGTCTAAAAGTTCATTCTGCAGTGATACAGAATATGTTACTGCATCTGAGCTAGTCCTAACATCACACTGTAAAACATAATTTATCCTACAACAGTATGGATTGTACTATAAAACTTATTAAAACTATTTATGTTAATTCAAGTACAAATTCAAGAATTCGACTGGCTAGAACCAAAATGGAAGCTCTAGTTACAGAGGTGTTGAGGCCATATGCTATACTAAATGTAACAGTTGATATAAATACAGATAATTTATTTTACTGCTTACAAACTGATACTTCTAACAAGAAACCATAAAACTGTTTCCATTAGTGGTACAATATTTTACGGCCAAAATGGCATTCAAAATAAGTTATTAGATTTTTATGAAAATAATAAGTAGTCTGCTGATGGCATGTTTCAAGCAATTCAAAAGTCAATGGAACAATACAAATTATTTTTTTCATAATGTATCTGGGCTAAGTGCTGACAACACAAATGATAATTTTGGAGTTAACCATTCCTTATTTACAAATATGAGAGATTTGGTACCAGATTTGATTAAGGGAAATCGTCATGCACATATAGTTCATAACTGCATGAGACATGCCATGACATAGAAACTGTAATTTTTAAAATTTATGCTCATTTCTCCCACTCTGCTGTAAGAAGAGAAAAGTTGAAAAAATTTATAGGATCGGTGGATGGAGACTTTCATGAAGTCAAACGCCATGTGGGAACAAGATGGCTCTCTCTTTTAGCCTGCATAGATACATTTTTATTAAATTGGACAGCCATTAGAATTTATTTTGTAAGCTTAGGAGAAAACTGTCCAATGATTTTTCAAAATTTATTGATGCTCAACACTGACAATGACTTGATTGACATTTACTTGCATTTTTGCAACCACATTTTAAATTTGTTTAATAAAACTGTAAAATGTCTAGAAGGCAATTGCATAACAATGTTGGATGTGTATAATATTATGGATAATCTTAAAAATCGGACTAATAGAAAGAAAACAAGATCTCTTCTTTGGATATGAAACAGGCAAAAAAATTAAACTGTTGTCTTCACCTGAACTGACCAGTAAAATTCACACAAATTTATTATTTATTGACAAAGTCTTAGAGTACCTTAATAAGTGGTTTGATTTTAATGACACAAACTGGTTGTTTACACTCAGCAATATAAATTTAAAAAGCAGTGTTGAATTAGACCATTTCGTTAACATAGTCCAAAATTTAAAGCTGCAAAAAACTCAACATAAATATGGATAATCTTTATGGAGAAATATCATTATTAAACAAATTATATAATCAAATATATAGTTCTGAAAGTTTTGCAGAATTATCTACTGCACAAAAATGGCAGCAAATATTTAATAAGACGGATGATAATTTTACAAATTTGTACAAATTAATTTCATTTCTACTGTCGATTCCCGCCACTTCAGCATTCACAGAGAGGGTTTTTTCTGTGATGAATATTAAGTGGCGAGACGAAAAAAACAAAGCGTCTCTGAATTTGATAAAAAACGAATTATTTATTTATCTTAACTTAGATATAGACTGTAAAGATGCTGTGAAGCTGTTTAGCAGTGACAATTATTTGTTGAAAATTGCTCAAAATAATAAAAAATATGTTTTTAAACAAAATAATAAAGTAAAATAAATAATACTTTATTTTGATACAATGTACTTTTTTTTCCTTTTTTTTTTAATATCCAATGTACTTTATTTGCTCAAATAAAAAGTGGCAACCCGAGTACAGGTGGACAATAGTATATAAATAAAAATAAACTAGAGTGCTATAAGATATTTATTTTTTTACGTTTTCTACCGTCTGTTTAATGAATAAAAGTTACAAAAATTTATACTATATTTGCATATGGTTCAAAGTACAAATACAAAGCAAAGGTTAGTTAATTTTCATGTAATACCTACAATTTTGGATAAATTTAAACCATTCTGCATGTATCATGTCAGGCAAATACGGGGAGTATTTTGTTTCATACTTTCCACATATAAAAATGGAACCAAAGCGACTTTTCTACAGGTCATAATCTTAAATTCGTTCTCCTGTAAAAAGAGTAAATTGTTACTTAGAACCATGCGACGATTTTTAATTCACATTTACCATATCTCTAAATTAGCATTATTTTATGCAAGTCATCCGAATTCCCTTTATCTGCTATCGTCTTCTGTTCATCGTTGTATCTTGTTTTTATCTTAAAAGAATCGGTAGATGTTATGATACAGTTTTAAATACATACACGTAATCTTTCAAGGTCATCAGAAAATTGGCAATATCTCCAAAACAAATGAAACCTTTTAACAAATCTTGATCTAGCAACTTGAGAAACTTTTCATTTTCAAATTGGCTAGATCTAGGAACTCTTCGTGAACCATTTTAAGGATGCTATTTACCATCATCAAACATCCAATATCAGTTCCATGTAGCATTGGTGTATATTCGTTTTTAAGTCCAGATACTGATTGATATTTTGTCTAACACATGAGAATTTTTAGAAGCATAAAAATTTTTATTTACTTCTGATCAAAGCTATTTTGCAGGTGCATAGGTCTAGAAATTAAACAACAATTTGTAAAACACGTTTGAAAAAATTTATTGTTCCATTTTCAAAGGCTCGCGGCAACTTCTTAACACAGCAGTTTTATCCACAAATAAGGTGCCCCTACATTCATATTGTTGTTTTTATCTAGTAGTAGTAGCTACTTATTTTACTAGGCAAGTAGGCCACAATGGGCCCTTTTTACCTAGGGACCTACAGTTTAGCGTGGACTCCGAACCACGGTCTTCGACTGTCAACTAACCCACCACCTGGGCCTGCCCGCCTGCACCGCTAGCAGAGTGGCAAACCTCCTGTGTAGGTCTCTTCGACCCTCCACCCGGGCTCGCCTCTCCGCCTGCAACAGGCTAGCGGCCTTCCCGGGATTGTCTGTTGACAGCCTACCGACTGTTAGACGAGCTATCGTTCATCCATCCAATTGCCGGACTCGATCAGTGCTGCTTAACTTCACTGATCGAATATCGGAAATTAAACGGATGTCCATACCCCATCCCCTGTTTTTATCTAAATAGCAAGAGTAAGTTACGAAACATAATCTCATTATATTATAATTATTATAAAATAATTGCATAATGCAAAAGTTAATAATTAGTAGAAAATACATGCATTAACATAAGTTTTGTACTGTGAATACATAATTTTGAAATTATTTTATAATAATAATTGTAATAATATAAAACCGTATTTCGTATCTAACTCCTGTAATTTAGACAAAAACAGCAACATAAATATACACTGAGAAAAATAGGCTATGTACAGGGTTATTCATTATAAATTACCCACCCTTTATCATCGTTATTATTGCCTATAGAAAAAAAAGTTTTAAATAAAAGTTGTGTTGTGTGGCTATGACTGACTTTTCCTAAAATGCTATCAAAAGTACAATAACGTACAGATTTCATGGGATACAAAAAAATGATATATTTTTTTAAACGGGATAAAATATACCATATGTTACCCTTACCATATACCGTTTTTGAGTTATTAAACGTCGAATAGCTTAGTTAAACTAGTTACTGTAAATATGGAAAAGTTAACATTATGAAAGTGAGCTATGAAAATGACAACTATTATGTTTGATAAGTGACTTTTCTGTAATGAAATAATCAAAATGATTTACTGTGAGGAAGAAAAAACCAAATATTTATACAAAATAGATAATAAAGATTTATTTAGGAAATTTAAATATAAATAAATGATAACTCATGTTCGATGTGTCCACTGTTATTGTCAATGCATAATTGATAACGTCTTCTTATATTTATAATTGCACCGGAAGTGGCTTCATTATTTACACTCAGATTGTTTATTTCAAGTCGAATCCTCTCTTTAATGACTTGAATACTATTATTATTATTGACAATTCTTTTAAAATCCCCAAAAAAAATAATCCATAGGGAACAAATCTGGACTGTTAGGTGGCCATTTAATAGGTCCATTATTCCCTATCCATATTGGGAATACATTATTCAAATGATCTGGAACGGGTAGGACACTATGCGGAATTGCCCCATCCTGCATCCAAATCATATCGTTCAGCTTCCGGAAAATTCTGCAAAAGAATACTTTCTGCATCTGGGATAATTAGTTTCAGATAGGTAACTCAAGTTAAAGTATAATCATAAAATATAGGTCCAACAATTTTGTTTCTGAAAATTCCACATCAAACGCTAACAGTTTTTCTTCCTGATTTTTTTATTTGTTTTACCAATCTTTTTCTGTGTGTTTGTTTTCCCATGACCTTCGATTTTTCCTATTAAAAACTCCTGCCATAGAAAATAATAATTCATCAGTCCATAATATTTTAATAAAAAATCGGGCTCTTCATCCAACTTTTGAATTATCTGGCGGCAAAAGTCCAGCCTTTTCCTTTTATGAGCCTGTGTTAAAACTTGTAGGGGTAAAATTTTATATGGTCTGTAGCTGTTATATTTTAACGTACGTTGGATTTTGCAATAATTTTTACCTAATTGATCAACTGCATTATTTATACTACATTCAGAATTTTCTAAAAATAATACAATGTTCCAAAAAAGTCTATTCGAGAATAGATATGGATGGACTTACCTTCGAAATGAACTACACGCTTTTTCTACTAAAACTGGAGGTATTATTCACCTTTCGGTAAATATTTTTGAACGCATTTTCTGATGGTGTTGGACGATTTGGATAGAATACTCCATATGCTCTTTTTTCTGCACGTTTATTTTTATTATTTTGTATATAACAAGTAAACATTTGGATTTTTTTCTTCCTCACTGTAAACCATTTTGATTATTTCATTAAAGAAATGTCACTTATTAAACATAATAGTTGTTAGTTTCATAGCTCATTTTAATAATGTTAACTTTTCCATATTTACAATAACTAGTTTAACTAAGATTTTCGACGTTTAATAACTCAAAAACGGTATATGGTAGGGGTAACATATGGTATATTTTTAAAATCAGGAACAAAGGATTATTCCAAAAATTTAATAATATACAGGGTATCCCATTTAAAAAAAATATATTATTTTTTGTATCCCCTGAAATCTGCATGCTACTGTACATTTGATAGCATTTCAATAAAATTCAGACCACTTCTATTTAAAACTTTTTTTTGTATAGGCAATAATAACGATGATATGGGGTGGGTAATTTATAATGAATAACCCTGTACTAGACCAACAATTGTTGCAGTGTTAAATTTTTTAAGGTTGATCAAATTTTAGTGTTAAAATAACATAGGATTTTTTAAAGTAGTATACTCTGATTATTCAGGCGAAAGAAAATATTCTATTAAATCATATTGGGTTGATTTAGCATCTTCCTGATGTAAAATACATAGATTCTAATAAGACACTTTACACTTTAAAGATAACCACTTTTTTGTTCAAATGTTTCTAAAATTCTGTATCTGACCTCTTTAACTGAAAATTACATTAACGTTGAACAAAACACACTGAAATTATTGAAACAACAAGTCCTGTAGTACTACCAACTCAACTTTTCTTGCACCAACATCCCAAAGCGACTCAAAGTAAGTATGACTCGAAAAAACTTACGATTTTAAAATTTTCTCTTGCCTTATTAGAAAGGTGAACTAACATTAAAAGAAATTTTGCACGTAATTTCCACATTATGGTGATAATTAATTTTAAGAAATTCGTGGTGATTACATTTAAAGGAACTGCATTTTGCTTTAACAATAATAAATTGTTTAATCAACAATATAAATATATCTGAATACGAGTATATCACCTAGTTGGATATTTCCCAGTTGATTCCTGTAAACTGCTACTAGATGTTTTTTTTTTTCAAGTTGTTGACTCATATTAGCTCAAATTTACTAGAACTGTACTCCTTAATGTGTATACAGCAACTTGTCTGTTCTGTACTGACGGCGAACAGCCAGAAATTAGTCGTTGGATGGTACAGTGTGGCATCCCACAAGTGATTTCTCTGATAACGTACATTATACCACAAACATGGAAGTAGTACGCGATCGCAAACTTGAATTTTCACTGCAGGGGCTTAATGTGGCGGTGTGGCGTGTCGTTTTTGGTAAAAAAATGCCTTTTACGTTTTAAGAAATTGTTAATGTTTGTTTGTTTTTTTGTATTTGATATTTTGTGCTTGTAATTTAGGTACCTCTTGCACTATTCATTTCCAATATAGATCTTTCTACAATGTTTGAGACATCTATCACCTAATCCTAAAGTGGGTTGGAACCTTTGATGTGAAGCCAACGCTGACGTGATTTTCTACAAATACTGTAAAACACCAGAAACCATATACTGTGCCCAACGTGCGTTTCGCCAACCAAATTAGCATCATCTGGAGATGATTAAAACTAACCCTATGCTAACAACGTAAGCTATTTATACCTAAATTATTGTTAAGGTTCGGTGAACCGTGACTCACTATCCAATAGAGTGGACTATATGGGATTGACCCTCTGTCACTATTAATACTATTTTTACACTTTATAATTTCCAAGCTTTGAAGCGCATTCAACTGTCTAGTATTTGTTATATTCCTAATTATTCTTAATCTGGTACTATGTCGCGTGTAAAATGCCAAATGCAGCCCATCATTAACAAGCGAGATGGACGTAACAGTAATGGTGAAATCACGATGTGTGAGTGTATCGCAGATGGCTGGTGGAGCACAGACTGCACCGATGAGTTCAGTATACGTTGCCCGTCCCGATTTCAACGAATCTGTCTCATTTTATACTAGTTCTCGGCCATTTTCTAACTGGTTGAAGCATTTGTTATACGTACGGTATATTTTATGGTTGTTCTCAAACTCATGTTGGGCAACTCTAGACTTATATATTCGCCCATATTTGAGGTGAGTCACATGCTCTTTGAATCTAGTTTGAATTGATCGTCATGTTTGCCCAACATACATTTGATTACATTCCTTTCAGCTAATTTCGTAAATCCCTTTTGGTTTGTTTGAATTTTGTCTTTTGGATGGCCTAAAAATTGTTGTAGTTTATTTTCCAATGAATGAACCACTGCCATATCTATATCTTTAAAAATCCTACCAATACCACGAGTGATTTTAGATTTTCTCTTTCATTTTGAAAGAGGAAAGAGAAATTTCGAGGTATGTCCTTAAATTTACGTTCCCCTTATTATTTTACTAACTAAACATACGGAATATCTTTTACTCACAGCTATATTCTTAATCAATGACTTTTCTTCAAACCTCTCTTTATTGAGGAAGAAACTTAATAGACGATAAAATAGAATAAAACTTGCTATTTTATGTTGAGCACAGTGGTGAGAGTCCTAAGAGATACACCTTGAAGTACTGGTATATTTTCTGTATATGTCAAATTTGCACTTATTTCCACTATTTCCAATTATTAATACATCCAAAAATGGTAGAAACTACAACTTTTAGACAACCCAAAAGACGAAATTGAAAAAAAAAGTCGGAAAGTAGCAGATTTACGAAATTAGCTGTAAGGACTATAATCAAAAGTATGTTGGACAAATTGGACGATCAATTCAAACTAGATTCAAAGAGCATTTCAAATATGGTAGAACAGATAAGTCTAATATTGCCCAACATGCATTTGAATCAATACTGAGTGTGATTTCCTCAAATGTAACTGAATTAACTGTTGATGTTTTTCAATTATTATTGTATTAACAGTTTTTTTCTCGGTTTAAGTATTTTAAGCAGCTTTTTGCTTAATAAGAAAATCATTGTGTTAAAAATTCGCAACGAGCCCTTCAGCAAAAAAAAATATTTTTTTAACGTCAGTTTAATTCAACAAATTGTGTTTATTCTATTGGGTCTATGCACCCACAAAGCAGCGTTGATCGTTCAATTTTATACAAATGTCTAAAGCTAAATAAGTTTTGTCGGAATAGATATGACGCATATACATCGTTAAAACGCTTATTTCAGAAATAAGTCGTGTGCACTTGCACTGCTCACAAGTTTTTGTTTCAAGGTCAGTCCATTTCTACCAGTCACACTATACACGATAAGCAGCATTTTTTTCCGTCGTGTGCATTTGCATTTCTCACAATATTGTAATAAATGACTATAGACGATAGCCGGCACCATTTTCTTGTCTAGATAATAATTGTATTTGCTCCACTTTCTTACTGCAAAAAACAAGATGTTTTTAACTGATTGTTGCTATTTTTAATCGATATGTTAATTTGTTAAGTGTGTAATTCTCTGAATACTGAATTATTCAATCATTGATATTAATCATCGTTAATGTTAACTTCTGGAAAGTTCAAGGAGGAACTGAAATATTGTATTAAACCCATAGTAATAACTTCGGAGGAATTAATAAATAAATTCACGTCGTACGTAAATTATATGACAACCTCGCGTCGTATAAATCATAGATTAGACCTACAATAAACTTGTTAATTAAAAATGAAATGCAGTATATTGTATAGAAGTAGTAACCATAGTAACCATGGCATTTACTTCGCCTTCTCCATTGTTTTTTAAGAACAAACTCTGGACCAAATGGAAGATAGAAATGGAAAAATAAAAAAACGATGCCCGAAAAATTACGTTTTAGAAAAACATCTGGGAACCATTTGTGGTAACTTGATTAGAGCCGAATATTTGAAGACCGGACGACCTTGACACATTTGGATTACGAATACAAACCATGTACTGTTGATTTCAATAAAAACTGGTACACTTTCTTTTAGCTATTTAAATCATTCGTTCTTTGATTGATATTAATAATCTTACAAATGTCACTTTGACGTTAATCAGTGGCGTCATTATTAAAAATGGTTCGACATCTAACAGATATTCAAAAATTTCGAATTGTTTCTAAAATTGAAGATGGTTAGTCCATAAGAAGACTTGCTGCTGAATACAATGTGAGTAAAACCACGATAATGAGTGTTAAAAAACAATGGGAAACCAACCAAACAGTATCCCGTAAAGTTGGTTCCGGTAGGCCCAGAAAGAGCAATAATCAAGAAGATGAAAATCTTATAAATTACCTAATAGAAAACCGTTTTCAGGCTGCAGTAAATGCAATTTCAGAAACAAATTTCCCTGCTTCTGTATCTACTGCTTGCAGAAGAATAAAACTACAAAGCGACTTGAAGAGTTGCTCAGCGGCTAAGAAATACAAACTTTCGGAAGAAAAGAAGCAGGGTAGGATTATTTTTGCACTCAACTATATAATCAATGATGAAAACTTCTGGGGACAAGTTGTCTTTTCTGACGAGAAGGTTTTTAAATCCTGTAACGATGGACATGTTAGCGTATATAGGCCTCCTTCCACTAGATACGACGAAAAATATACTTTCGATCCACAAATATCAGGAAGGTTTTCAGTCAATGTCTGGGCTTGGATGAGCCTAAATGGGTTAGGTGTGTGTTGGAACAGTGGTGGTCATCTCAATTCCATTAAATATATTGAAATATTAGACAATATTATGTTGCCGTCAGTAATAGAGGTGTTTCCGGAAAATAATTTTATTTTCCAACAAGACAACTGCTACATATATACGGCCCATCGTGTCAGGCAATGGTTTCTTAATAAAAGCATAGAGTTGTTACCGTGGCCATCTAAAAGTCCGGATTTAAATCCAATTGAAAATGTATGGGGACTAATGGTGAAACATATAAGAAAATTAAATTACCATCCAAATAATGCCCAAGAATTGGAAGGGATAATTGAAGACGCTTAGGAGAACTTGTCGCAAGAAGTTGACCTTGCAAGAAATCTGATGTTGTCCATAACTGCAAGACTTCAGGCAGTTTTAGACGCTAATGGAGCAATGACAAAATATTAGTTAATTCTGTATTACGTAATTGAAGTTCATTTATTTTATTTTTTTTATTGTATTTTTATGTTCAGTTTGCATTGTTTACATTTTTTTTAATCTCAAGTGGTATTTTTGTGTTCTTATTTTAAAAATAGAATTATCATTATTCAGTTAGTATTTTAATTACAACCATTAGTAGAATTATCCGTAACAAATATTATTTTTTTAAACAATAATATGGCAGGCTTGAAAATGTTTTGAAAAAGTTATTTTCTAATTATTTTTTTAAAATTCCATTTGAATAAAATAAAAGAGAAAGGTTTAATAAGTTTAAAAACACAAAGAAAACCGATCTCCTCCAAAAAACCCAGGTCCGGGGTAAATCACCTCTTCTCCACCCCCCTCTCGACATGCCTGGCCAGCCCTATTTACAGACGTATGCACACAACTAAACTATTAATATTTTCGATTACAAGAGTTGTACCAGTTTTTTTTGAAATCAAGTGTACTTATTGGTAAACATGGAAGTAGCGGAAACTGGGACACGAAGATATTGAAAAATAAATAAAAAGGAATGCAGGAAACATAGGAATGTAGCTACATCTAATATAATCAACAACAAAGACCACTGTACCTTACAAAAATTCTTCCATTACACCTCCCTCTCAATCCATCTCATAACATGTGCTGTGGAGGGGACACAAAATTTATAACATAAATTTGCACAACATTATCACAAAAACAAAAAAAAATCAGAATAAAAAACGTATACATAAATATGGAATAAAAATCTTTAAAGTAAATCAGATTAGAACCTGCATTTTGTCTAAAATAAACATGAGAAGGTTAGACATAATAAAGCAGCATTTATTCCTATTATTATTAGTTTCATTCGTGAAACGACCAGATTCATATTCAGACAACATTGAAAGCAAAAAATAGTAAACCAGAAAATCTACTCTGAGTAATTGTATAAATTTAAAATTGTAATTGGGACGTTTTTTGTGACTGGTTAGTAAATAATTCGTTGCACATTATTGGGTATCGTGAAATTACTTATTACATAATTCTACAGATTATTTAATAGCAATTATTGGAATTCTGTTTACTTTCTTATTTGGCTCGTTGTTCAACGGAGCAGAAACAACGACGTTTATTTTGACTATTACTAGGTAGATAACAATTAATAACATGATTGCCATTGTATATGATCAAAAATTTGGTACATTTGCAGAGCTTCTGTATTCAAATTTATGGGTATTGGTATTTAGTTCAACTTTTCAATTATCATGTGATCTAAAATAATTTTGATATTGGTATTGAGGTATGAAATATAAAAAGCAAGTAAAAAGTCAAGTTTTCTAAAAAAAACAATTTTTTTTCCAATATCTAAAAGTATTTGTTCAAACATTGGCTTCCCATCTTCTAAAAAATGTTATGCATGCCATAGACTCATAAATAGAGCTGTCCGATGTGCCTGGAGTACAGCCACGGTCTTGCGCTGTCGTCACACGTGCCGATTTAGAAGTGATTTACGCTGCAGTTTTATTTGAAAGGTTAATGCGTGAGGTTGTACCTATAAATTATACATAATGTCAAACGCTCCAAAGGGTAAAAAACGACCGTACGCGGACACAGTGAATAAATTTATGCAAAATAATTTGTAAAGTTTGCAATCAAGACTTAATGTGCTGGCACAAAACAGACTGTCGTCGTCATATCAATACCGTGCAACATAAAAATAAAAAAATGGCATGCCTTTGACAACTCAGTTTATGTTTGATTTATTGTTAATGTTAATAGCCTGTAATATTCCGCTACACATACTGGATAAACAACCATTTCGGGAGTTTTGGAATAAATATAATCCCCAGGTGAACTTACCAAGTCGTACATACATCGTTATGTAGATATATTCCAGCTGTTCGTGAATACATTGTAAATAGGATTAAATGTGGATTAAAAAATACACGGCTCCGGTTATGTATTGACGAGACGACAGATTGTAAAAAAAATTCTATTTTAAATATTATAGTACGTGTACTGGACCCTCTTAAACCAACATTTCCACGGCTTTTTATTATGCTGAATATTTTCAACAAATAAAAGCTGTGATACTACAGTTCAACCCTAACGAGGCTGCAGCTATTAGGGAAAGCCAGACAAGCTTTCAAGGCGTTTCCCTTGAAACGTATTTAAAAAGTATTAATAACAATTATAGGGGGACTACACGACGCAATAGAAAAATTGCAAAATAGTTCGTTGTCGTTAGTGGAATCGCTGCAAATAGTTGACGACGTAAAAACACAGCTACAGGCTATAAATGACGCAAAAAATAATCGCGTTAGTGAAAAATTCGAGAGTGTATTACAGAAAGATCCTGATTTTAGCAAATTAAGACAAATTTGTGATGGTGCATCTACAACTTCGTTAAGTGAGTTCACAGATTGTTTTACTTATGCCTGTATTACATCCGTAGATGTCGAACGGTCATTTTCAAAATACAAACATATTTTTTTCACCAAAGCGAACATCGCTGACAGAGACAGCTGTAGAAACATACCTGATGCTATTATAGTATAGATCTTCCCCACTTTGTGATGACGACAACCAAACTACTTCATAAATCTGTTTAAAAGGGTGAGTTTTATACAAATTTTTATAAAATGTAACATTATTGTTAAAATTTATTTCCATTTAATATACTTATTCAAGTATTATGATATGATGTAAACATATGAGTCATATGACGGCTCTGGCGGCCAGGTGACCTCGGACAGCTCTACTCATAAATTAATAAATATAAGTGAATATTAGATAGTTCACGTTTTAATTTTTATACTTGACAAGTCCTTGACAACAAAAAAACTTGATTATTTTAAAAACTACTTGTAAGTTAAAAACATATTTCATCTGAAAAATAAAGTAATATAGTGTCCGTACAAAAAACTTCAACAGCATTTTCCAATTTATTTGATAGTTCTAGACAAAACGCCTGATTCTAGATAGTCGCCGGTCCTATCAGTATATTTATTAAAATAATTTTTTATCTTATTAAGTTTTTACTTATCTATAAAAGACACAGGTACTTTACCCAGTTTAGAACTAATGGGTGTTTAAAAGTGAGCAGATAGATAATTTCAGAAAAAATTGTTACAAGCGATTTGTTGGTTCATTCAAGTTGCAAGAGGTCAATATGTTTTTTAGAGATAAATGCAATATATAAAAACAGTATGCTTACTTCATATGAAAATAGGTTATAAACTTTTAAAGTAAGCTTAACTTCAGGGTTTATAAACATGGACGGTCGAGTTAATAAATTATTGTTTCAAGTTTTACTGAATGTTTCAACAAAACCGTTAATGGAAAATAATGCAATCATTTAAAAAGGGCCTTTTACACGGCCAGTTCAGTTATCAGTTCCCATGATAAGGAAAACTGATGTCTAAATGTTGAACTGAACGATTAAATAATCATATTTCAACTGAAGTAACTGAAACGGAAAGGGAACTGATAACTGAACTGACCGTATAAAAAAGGCTTTAATTCTGAGCTGTTTTCGAAATACAAAATTTAAGTTTAAAGAACTTATTTTATTTCCTTATGCAATTATTTCAATTAGATGTATATGTTAAACTCATATTATGCAGAATTCGCGTAATTGCCGAAACAAATATGCAGTCCTATATCTGAGCCAGACATTTTTTTGACGTTTACATGTAATCCTTTATGGCCTGAAATTACAAATAGCATACATTCTTATGAAACTGCTAATAATATGCCAGACGTTACTGTTTGCGTGTTTCATGCAAAAGTAAAGGAACTCTTGCGTTTAATTAACCAAAAACAAATATTTGGCGAGGTACTAACATATTTGTACACTGTTGAGTTCCAAAGAGAGGTGTACTTCACCTAGAATAGTCTAAAATGTAAACTGTCCATAAGAAGCACATCCTCCATTTTGAGGGTATAATGACGAAATTTTATGATGTACTACACCAAGAAATTTAAGGAGGTGCTGTAACATGAAACTTTCGTCACTCACTTGCATTTTCCAATACACCCGCGCCAGAGACAACCGAGACGCGCAAGTACGTGCTAAAATTTAATCCGCAGTATTAAATTGGTCGATTGTAATGGAAGGTGAAAGTAGATGGCGCAAGAAGCAAATGCCCGCGAAAATTCAAAACCCCCCTTTATATTATTTTATTGATATTATTTATAAGCTTTATTTCTGTAGCAGTTGGTGATCGTTTGTGGACCAGAAGTAGTCGATTAGTTGTTTTTAAATACTTCTATTCGCTGGAAGTTAAAAACTAACCGAGTGACTATCTCTGATGATCCACAAACGATCACCAACTGCTGCAGAAACAAAGCTATTTTAAAGTTAGAATACAAAACTAGAGGTCAATTAATTTTTATGTTAAACTAATCAAAAGGTTAATTGTAACCTTGTTGAACCGCTTAACATAAGATTTAAAAGAAATATGTTTTTGTATTGGATAATTAACATAACACTCAAAACACAAGTAGGTAGATAATAATATTTTGTACAAAATTTATTAAAATCAGAAAAATACAAAAAAGCAAATTTAGGACATTTTGTCAATATATTACAGAAAATATCAAGAAAGCATGATAGTTATTTATGCAACAAGACCGGAAAGTGATTCTTAACAGGGCGAGCTGGCAATTTCCATTGCAAAAGCCCTGGCGAGTCCAGTAAAGTCACTTTCTGGGTGTGTTGTGACAACGTTTTTTCTGCAATGGTTCCTGCTAGTCTCAAAAAACTTTTTAACTTTAATAAAATATAAAATCAACTGACAGAAGACATCAGACACTTACTCTCAAGGAAGACTGGAATAATCATGTTTAATTGTTATCGGATACTTTTTGTCAACAGAAAATGACATAAGGAATCGGTAAAGACTTTACAAATCCTTATGTCACTTTGCCGGGCTAGACCTGTAAATATGTATTTTCCACTCAAAAAATTGATCACAGTTAAATTTCTAGAAGGTTGCAGAAAAAGAATATTATTAATGATTATAATTAAATTTAAAATATTTATTAGGCTTGACTTGCAGAGACTACCTTAAAATGTTATTAAGTGCTAGATAAAAAAATCATGTATTGTGTGGCACACAACGTGGCTCTATAAATATTAAGGTTCTAATTATGCGAAAGAATCTTCAGTTTTCTTTTATTCATTTTGTCTCACGAGCATCTTTTTTTATTTTGCTTCTGTGTCTCATTGTGCCTCTTACACCACCAAGGAATCCCAATTTTAATAATTACCCGGTCGTTTTCGAACGGTGACATTCTGATCTGATACAGAAGTGCTGGGAATCTCCTCCAAAAATTCACTAGCTGCCTTCACTATGCTAGGAAATTCCTCCGCCAACTCATAAGGTATATTCTTTGAAGTTGAGGCCTCGCTTGAGGCTAGATCTGAAGTAAAATGAGATATCGAACTGAATAAAACTTCACGTTTTAAGATTTTCACAAAAATTTTTATATTCATATATTTACAAAATATATATAAACATGACAATTGTTTCGCCAACACAGTGGCTTCGTCAGATGTGAGTACTAGACTAGCAGTCTAGTACTCACATCTGACGACAGCCACTGTGTTGGCGAAACAATTGTCATGTTTATATATATTTTGTAAATATATGAATATAAAAATTTTTGTGAAAATCTTAAAACGTGAAGTTTTATTCAGTTCGATGTTAAAATGGATTTTCATCAAGTAAGGGTCGAATCAATCAACTATTTAAAATGAGATAGATATTAGCGACCATGTTTATTGGTTCAAATCTATATTTCTTTATTTTGAATAAATTAAATAATAGTAAAAAGTCTGCGATAATTCTACCAAGCTAATTAGTAACAACTATGGATTGATATCTAAGGACCCTTCACCATCAACATTTTGTAAAACACATATTACCTGCTTGCACTTGGTATGTTGCCAACTGACGACATGGAAAAAGTGTGGGGACTGCATTGCGGGTCAACCTATGACTACTTAGGTCGACATAACTCTCAACAGCAAAATGACGGGAGCATATCCTATAATTTTGAAGAGTTTCTTCAGTGTAATGTATACCCATATTCTCTTGCCAAATTGTTGACCTGTAAAACATAAAAAATTGTGCTGTTAGAAGTGTTGTTAATTTAGTGCAGGCCTTAATTTACCTTTCCAACCTTGAAGGAAAATAATGAAGTTTTGCCACATCGTCCTCCGAAGAACCACACACATAACACAATCTAATTCGTGACTCTGTGGCTATCTCAAACAAAAAATAACCTACAACCAGTTTATTATGAGCAATGAAATAAGGAAAGGATACAGTTAGCACATTTTCTAATACTGTTTATCCTTTCTGATTAATATATAGGTTAGATATAGCGGATAAAATTATTTATAATTTTATAACTTACCAGTTATATGAAATTGGTAGTCTTTAAGAAGAGAAATAGTCTTTAACATACAAATATCACAAAATACAACGAGAAATAATCAAAATCACGACAAAATAACAAACACTTCTTTCGTCAGTTCAAGTTGACAGATAAATACCACAGAAAAAGCGCGGGATAGAACAGAAATGACAGCAGTGCAAGTGCTACCCTCTGCTTTCACCTTCCATTTTATCGGACTAGGACAGCTATATTTGACTATTCTTATATTAAATAGAGATAGCGAATAAATGTTAAAATCGGACAAAATTTTCTATCCACTTGCACGTCTCGGATTGTCTCTGGTTCTAGACAAACCGCTTGAGTCTAGATAGTCGCCAGTCCTATAAGTATATTTATTAATATTCTTTTTTATTTTATTAAGTTTTTACTTATCTATAAAATACATACTTTACCCAGTTTAGAATTTATGGGTGTTTAAAAGTGAGCAGATAGATAATTTCAGAAAAAATTGTTACAAGCGATTTGTTGGTTCATTCAAGTTGCAAAAGGTCAATATGTTTGTTAGAGATAAATGCAGTCTATAAAAACAGTATACTTACTTCATATGAAAATAGGTTATAAACTTTTAAAGTAAGCTTTACCTCAGGGTTTTTAAACATGGATGGTCGAGTTAATAAATCATTGTTTCAAGTGTTGCTGAATGTTTCAACAAAACCGTTAATGGAAAATAATGCATTCATTTAAAAAGGGCCTTTTACACGGCCAGTTCAGTTATCAGTTCCCATAATAAGGAAAACTGATGTCTAAATGTTGAACTGAACGATTAAATAATCATATTTCAACTGAAGTAACTGAAACGGAAAGGGAACTGATAACTGAACTGACCGTATAAAAAAGGCTTTAATTCTGAGCTGTTTTCGAAATACAAAATTTAAGTTTAAAGAACTTA
Source organism: Rhamnusium bicolor (assembly GCA_029963845.1). NCBI lineage: Eukaryota > Metazoa > Arthropoda > Insecta > Coleoptera > Cerambycidae > Rhamnusium > Rhamnusium bicolor. The sequence goes on along the minus strand of JANEYF010001271.1, from coordinate 168,444 downwards.
TTTTATTTCATTATGCAATTATTCCAATTAGATGTATATGTTAAACTCATATTATGCAGAATTCGCGTAATTGCCGAAACAAATATGCAGTCCTATATCTGAGCCAGACATTTTTTTGACGTTTACATGTAATCCTTTATGGCCTGAAATTACAAATAGCATACATTCTTATGAAACTGCTAATAATATGCCAGACGTTACTGTTTGCGTGTTTCATGCAAAAGTAAAGGAACTCTTGCGTTTAATTAACCAAAAACAAATATTTGGCGAGGTACTAACATATTTGTACACTGTTGAGTTCCAAAGAGAGGTTTACCTCATGTTCACCTAGAATAGTCAAATGTAAACTGTCCATAAGAAGCACATCCTCCATTTTGAGGGTATAATGACGAAATTTTGTAATGTACTACACCAAGAAATTTAAGGAGGTGCTGTAACATGAAACTTTCGTCACTCACTTGCATTTTCCAATACACCCCGCGCGCCGTCGAATTTCGACGGGGTTACGCTAGTAGGTTTTTATTATAAAGAGTAGGCCGATCGAGTCAATTGTAAGTTTTATTTCTTCTACGATAAGTGCACTTGATCTCTGAGAAATATTAGCTGGTTGCATTCAACAGTCGAGACACTGGTGTTATTTTTCGGGGGTATTGATTGTGTTAATTTATATTCTTTGCACAAAAACTACTATCTTTCAGCTTTGAAATGCCATCTTAAACGTGTAGATATCTTTAATAGAAAAATTTTTTACAGCTAAAAATATTAAAGCATGAAAATGACGTTTTTTAAATTCTTTAAATTGGGCAGGCGCAAACTGACGCATGCGAAAATTAAATGACGGTGGATTTCCTTCTTTAGAATCCTACAGAAGATTCTCACAAAGTTTGAGCAAAATCTAAAATAAGCTGGCTTTACCGATTAGACGATTTTATATCGAATGACTCGTATAGTGTTCATCATATTAAAAGGATCGAAAATGCGGCGTTGTGTATACGATCAGGGATTTAAATGGAGAATTTTTTCAAATCCCTGAGTTTGTTATTTTTTTTACTTATTTACGTATTAAATTATTCATTTATTTATTTATTCATTTATTTATTTATTATATTGTTTATTTTCAATAATCTATGATTTTGCTATAAAAAAAATCGTAAGAAATTGAATTTGCCAAGTTCAGTACATATAAAAAAAATTTAACATAAAAATGGACAAAGAGTGGTTATCATGTGTTAAAACTGTAGGAGTTTTACAAGCACAAATCTGAATAATTTTTTTGCATTTTGGTCGTTCGGTCCAAATGGTAAATATTTAAATTTATTTAAAATGTTAATAAATCTTTCCAATATCTAGGAAATTAAATGCCTGAAAGCATTTACTGGTGATGTCAACAATAACATTAGATAGATGCTAAGATAATTAATATATATAGTCTGAATATGATTAAATATTTTAGTTCTTGTACTTTCCAATTATTTCTATTTTATTTAAATTATTATTTATCTGACGCACTCTAGGGTAACGGTAGATGTATACAATCATTATTTTATTAAACATATTATTATATTATGTTCTCTATGATTTCTCAAGAAAAATCATGCTTTCTTGAAGACTATTAGTATTAGTTATGTCGCCTGGGCACGACTTCCTCATTGCTTCAGTAATAGAGTTTTATTTATGTACATATTTATAAATTTTTAGTTGGATCTTCCTCAAGGTTCAGTTTTTGGGCTTCTGTTATATTTAACGTGTAGTTTCTGTATAGGTTTTCGTCATATAAGATTCGAAAATGCGGTCTTGTGCATACAATCAGTGATTTAAATGGAGAATTCTTCAGATCCTTGAGTTTATTATTTATTTACTTATTTGTGTATTTATTTATTTATTTATTTATTTATTCACATATTTATTTATTATATTATTTATTTTCAATAATCTATGATTTTGCTATAAAAAAATCGTAAAAAATTAAATTTGCCAAAATTGTGTACATATAAAAAATTTTTACATAGAAATGCACAAAGAGTGGTTATCATGTGTTAATACTGTAGGAGCTTTACAAGCACAAATCTGAATAATTTTTTTGCATTTTGGTCGTTCGGTCCAAATGGTAAATATTTAAATTTATTTAAAATGTTAATAAATCTTTCCAATATCTAGGAAATTAAATGCCTGAAAGCATTTACTGGTGATGTCAACAATAACATTAGATAGATGCTAAGATAATTAATATATATAGTCTGAATATGATTAAATATTTTAGTTCTTGTACTTTCCAATTATTTCTATTTTATTTAAATTATTATTTATCTGACGCACTCTAGGGTAACGGTAGATGTATACAATCATTATTTTATTAAACATATTATTATATTATGTTCTCTATGATTTCTCAAGAAAAATCATGCTTTCTTGAAGACTATTAGTATTAGTTATAAGTCGCCTGGACACTACTTCCTCATTGCTTCAGTAATAGAGTTTTATTTATGTACATATTTATAAATTTTTAGTTAGATCTTCCTCAAGGTTCAGTTTTTGGGCTTCTGTTGTATTTAACGTGTAGTTTCTGTATAGGTATTCGTCATATAAGATTCGAAAATGCGGTTTTGTGCATACAATCAGTGATTTAAATGGAGAATTCTTCAGATCCTTGAGTTTGTTATTTATTTACTTATTTGTATATTTAATTATTTATATATTTATTCACATATTTATTTATTATATTATTTATTTTAAATAATCTATGACTTTGCTATGAAAAATTCGTAAGAAATTAAATTTGCCAAAACTGTGATCATAAAAAAATAATTTAACATAGGAATGGACAAAGAGTGATTATCATGTGTTAATACTGTAGGAGTTTTACAAGCACAAATCTGAATATTTTTTTTGTATTTTGGTCGTTCGGTCCAAATAGTAAATATCAAATTTATTTAAAAGGTTAATAAATCTTTTCGGTATCTAGGAAATTAAGTGCCTTAAAGCATTTACTGGTGAATTTAACATTAACATTAGATATATGCAAAGATAATTAATATATGTGATCTAAATATGGCTAAATTGTTTTTAAAATTTTTTAATAATTATTCAGGTATTCAGTAGAAAAGTAAAAAATTATTTGCTATTTTTTTTTATCTAAAAACACATGTATTTGTAATTGTTAATTTTTTAATAAAATCAAACATACGTGCTCTTGAAAACAAACATTTTTTTTTCAAATTCCCCAATTTTTTTCAAGCAGAAGACAATCACCGCACGTAGGTAAGATTAGATTAAATTATAATGAGCATCATCTATTAAACATCCAAATACAATGACAAATAATTTCTTAATACGGTAAGATGTTGTGGCAATTTAGTTCTACACTGAACAATGCAAATCTAAAAGTAAATTAATCAAAGTAAAATGTCATAAATCTCAATAATTTTTTGTTAAATTATTTGACGTAATATTTATATACTTGTACATCCTTTTTAAATCGTACATGTAATTTTTAAAATTTTTTTTATTAACAGTGTTTATTTAATTAAACTAATGAAGTCTGAGCTACAAGTTAACAGGCCGACCCTTCAACTTCCTCACTTCTCAAATAAGGGGCTGCATTCGCGATTTTTAATTTGATTGCATTTTTAGACGAATTCAGCAAAAAATTTTTTTGAGATACAGCTTTCAAAGGCAAAGGACAAGGATGCATTCACTGACAAGCAATTTAGGCCTTTCCATCAGACCTATCTTGCTTGTCAGTGAATGATCCTCATCTTTTGCCTTTGAAAGCTCTGTCTCATACATTCGCTGAATTCGTTGAGGTCTACGGGACCCCATTTTTTTATTTTGATAAAAAAGTCCTGATAAAAGATTTAGAATCAGATCGATTATATACAACCAATAAAAATATGTTGTCGAAATGTTTAATGATATTATCGAGTAAATTTGTCAGTTTTTAACATTTGAAATGTCAAAAATTTATGAGGAAGCCTTGATCTACAAATTAACAGCGTTTTTTGTCGATTACACTTTCAGTAATGAAATAGTAACAAAATATACAACCCATATTATTATTGATGTAAATATTGTTGCCATTGTTGCACAATTTTTATAACAATATTATTCGTTGTTCAATATTTCAGACGGTATTGGTGCCATTTTAGAATACAGTTAATTTAAATTTTCATTGTCCAGTTGTAAATAGATTTGTTAGTTTCTAACGTTAAACTCGTGTTTTATCTTCCTCGTAACAGAATAATATGATAAACAGCAATGTAGCTATTGTTTTTTAATTCAAGCTCGACCTTTTGCATCCGACGACTGTTAGTTGATCTGCTGATAGTGTAACTATGCGTAATTATTATTATCGTGATGCGAATAGAATTTGACATTAAAACTATCCCGTGCAACACTATACATAATTTCCAGCCAGAACCTTTACAATTATGAATTCACTATAATTAACAGAATACCACAAAAACAATATTCTGTATTCGTAAAATATGTGTATACCTAGAAGCACTTCGTTTTATGTTTATCCAGATAATGCGTACATGACGTTCTGGTCGAGGAATGTAATTGTAATTAATTATAACTTGTTTTTTTTTTTGAAAACAAGCTAATGAATTCACAAGATGCTTGACATTTAAGCAATTATAGAGTTATAAAAAAGTTACCAGCCAAAACTTGAGACTTCATAGGTGCAATATATTTTCCAAAATTAATGGTTCTATTTTTTTAATTTATAAATAAATTATAGCATTCACGTGTTGGGTACTAAGTTTACATACAAACTTATTTGGCTAAAGGCTCATTTAGTGAAATATTATTTTTCCTATTTTTTTTAATTTTTATAAACTTTATTTCTTGTATAAACGGCTTCAGTTGAACGAAAATTGAGGGAGTTATGTGCATTTGAATAATCATATGGATTATCCGGCCGAGCACTCCAGAATGACATCCGCAGATTCTATTAGTTGTTCACCCGTAAGAAAAACACGGGAACAGTATATGGCGGACACATATAAGGTGACTACGATATTTTTAAGCAGTTTATCGTATCATTAAAAATTAAAGTTCCTTTAAGTTAAATCTTTATTGAATTATTAATATAACATTATAACAACTTCACAATAACTTAGTAGCACATAATAGGTTAGTTACAATATATAATACGTTAGTTACCATATCATAATACCCTAGATACGAATTTTATTTTATAGCTATTATTTATGAACACTAACGTAAATATTTTGACAGTTTTCAAATTTGAGAGATACACCTGATACACCGTTATTGTCCAAAATGATGGGCATGTCCACTGAATCTTGCCTAGCAACATTCTTTTTCAGTTGGTCTCTTTAGTACATGATACAGTGTTTACAGAAACGTCTCCAACTTGAATTTTTCGCGCAATAGAAACCTTCTTACTCAAGTTATCTTCAAAATACCCTCTTGCAACATTGCTTGATTCCCAACCACCAAGTTCTTGTAAATCTAATATGTCTCCACCAGCATTAACAAGAAAAGTTGCTGAAGATCTTCTGATACAATGACCAGTATACATAGTTGGATTTTCTAGTTTGAGATACATAGCAATTTTCTCAGGTACTTTGGAAAAGAAATGGATACCACATTTTCCGTTTCAATATGATACAAACAATCTTCTATGCGGAGTATGAGTTGGACGTAATGATATATACTTTTTAAATAAAGCCACAGGATTAACGTCTCCGTCAGATATCACCGCAAAAAAACCTTTTCTTTTGGGTCTTTGTCAGAAATTGTGATTACTAGCTTGCTCTCTAGAATTTCAACATTTTCCATGGACATTTTCGTTAACTCATTGGTTCTACAAGCTCCGCCAATTCCAATTAAAAAAGCTACTCTCATCAATAAAAATGTCACGTCTGGGGCAGTACAAACAAATTCACTAACCTGTTCTTTCGTGAATACTTTCAATTTTTTAGCTCTATATCCGAAATTTTTTTTCTTAATGAATCGTATCAAAGCGCCATACTTGTCGATTTCCACTCTTTCCTTCAACTCCAAACAAGCTCGTAACATAGAATATTTAGGCCACAAAGATGACGGGGAGTATTGATTTGAGAGTTTCACAAAATAAGCAAGTATTACTGTTTCTCCAGCACCTTGAACCTGTTCTCTATCTCGCTACTCAAAAAACTGAAGATATTCTTTTTCGTAATGGATTTTTGATTTATCCGGAAGCAAATCTAATCTTACACTATTAGCAGCAGCAAGTATATTTTCAGAAATATCAATATCTCCCATGATTTCGCCAAAGTTTGTTGTAATTAAGACTATCTTAATTTTTATGACACGCTAAACTGACAATCAAAGTTGTTGATTTTTTCACATCATCGTTGTCGATGATACGATAAAAAGCTTTGAATGTAACTCGATTATTATGTGATTTAAACCATATCGGACGTTGCCAGGCGACTCTGCTATCGCCTCGTCGCCTGGCAACATCCTCGATTATTATAAATCACAAAATAATCTCGTTACATTAATAATAGCTATTACGGTATTCTGTGTCATTAACAATGTGTGATATTAATTATGTGTATAAAAGCAGCTTCTAATTTACCGGAAGTGGAAGCTAATACTGTTTGCCTCTCTTTGTATTTTTAAAAATTCTGTTCGAAGAGTAACACTATGCAACCGTTTTTGGTTTTCCTGACATTCAAAAATATGTGGAATAACACAAGGTCTTAATTTAATTGTCACATTTTTCATGTAATGCATGTAATTTTCCCAGTCTTCTTCAAGCTAAAAATAATTTCATATTGTCTCTTTCCTATTTAAAATTCAAGAAAACTTGCATAATGATAAAACTTTTATAATGATGCTCACAACAATATTTAGTCGTTTTGCTGCCTAAAAAATCGACTCTTACGTGCTATTGCCACAACTAGAATGAAAATTTTCATTCTAATCAATGGTATTCGTATTGTTCTTGATTATATTTATTTATTGTTTACGTAATTTTTAGACAATATATACCGTTACAAGGGAAACCTAATATAAATAGTCTTGATGAGGGAATGTATCAAAATACACTAAACGTCGATTAATGAAATAGTAAAAAAAAATACAAAAACAGTTAGCCGCTAAACACTATATTAAACTTTAAGCAGCAGTAAGGTACATAGGACCTGATGACGTCACGTTAAACAACGGAGCATTATTCAACCCGCTTACTTTAACAATTTTTTATATATGATGTTAGCGTAGATCTAGCAAACACGCTGTACAATATTAATATACCAGGTCATCAAAAGAGATTGTCATATACAGGGTGACCCAACCAAAAGTAGACACCCTGAATAACTTTGGAGACACAATTTTTTTTGAGAAATTGGTGAAACACAACGACCTTTTTTCAAGGGGGACATATTTTAATGTAATACTTGTATACCTATCATCATCCATCTACTCTACACGGCCACCCCTTAAAAAATTCAAATGGCAAGTGGGTCGAGTGATACATCTTTTGAAAGGTCTTTCAATTCCCTACATAATTCTGTATTTTTGTAACTTTTATCGATTCGTTCTTAAGGAAAATTATTTTATTTTTGATGATTACACACAATCGAAATCGTTTAAAAAATCTAAAATACACGACACTGGGTATTGGAATTTATAAAAAAAACTACACTTTCCTTGTCCTTTTAGTTTTAGAATAATAAAAGACTTTTAAGTATTTGATAGTCCTTGAACATTAATTTGTTCACAACCAATTTTAAATCGAGATACATTTTACAAGAGTGAGTTCTCAAAATGGTTTATACCCTTTAGGAGAGATTAGAAATTGTCAGCATTTATTTTAAAAACGATAATTGTGCCAGAGCTACGGAGCGCATATTCAATAGAAATCATCCAGATAGAATGGTTGGTTTTCAGTATGTTTTACAATTATTGACAAAATTTATGGAAACAGGTTCTGTAGAAAAAAAAAGCATGAACCTCAGCGACCGATTAGGAATGAAGCAGTCGAAGTGGCAGTTCTGGGTCATTTGCAGATGGATAATACTCAATCGATCAGGAAAGTAGCTGAGGCTTCCGGTGTATCACGAAGTAGTGTTCATCGAATTGTAAAGGCCCACAAATTTCATCCATATAAATTTAAATTGGTACACGAATTAAACGAAAATGATCCCGATCGTCGGCTTGAATTCTGTGAGATTTTTAGTGAACAATTAAACGGTAATGCCAATCTACTGTACAATACGTGTTTTTCTGATGATTTGACATTTCAGTTAAATGGGGAGGTAAACAGGTACAATTGTAGGTAATGGAGTGAAACCAATCCACATTTGTTCATGGAAACTCATACCCAATGGCCTCAGAAGTTAAACGTTTGGGCTGGCATCTTAGGGGATCACATTATCGGGCCGTTTTTTATTCCTGACAATTTAAATGGTGAAAGGTACCTCGATCTGTTAGAAAATAACATCGACCCAATGATTACCCAAATCCTCGGAGAAGACGATAATCTTTTAGAGGGCGAACTGTTTTTTCAACAGGATGGAGCACCCCCACATTTTGCTATAGCAGTCCGTCAATTTTTGGATAATCGGTTTCCTGAGCGATGGACTGGAAGAAGAGGTTCTGTGGAGTGACCCGCTAGGTCACCTGATTTAACTCCCTTGGATTTCTTTCTGTGGGGACATTTGAAATCGAAGGTATTTGTAACAAAACCCGCATGTCTGGAAGAGTTACGTGAAAGAATTGTTCGAGAATGTCGTTTATCGACTCCAGATGTGTTCAGAAATGTTCATACAGAATTCAAGACAGATATACTACTGTATGGAAGTCGGTGGGGGTCATTTTGAACAATGCATACGATGATTTAAACTGCTTCTTTTATTTTTATTTCCCGAACCTAAAATAATGAAACAATTATTTCTCAGGAACGAATCGATAAAAGTTTTAAAAAAAATACACAGTTATGTAGGAAATTGAAACACCCTTCAAAAGATGTATCACTCGACCCCCTTTGCCATTTGAATTTTTTTGAGGAGGTGGCCGTGTAGAGTAGAGGGATGATGATAGGTATACAAGTATTACATTAAAATATGTCCCCCTTGGAAACAAGGTCGACGTGTTTCACCAATTTTTCAAAAAAAATGTATCTCCAAAGTTATTCAGTAGGCACCCTGAATAACTTTGGAGATACATTTTTTTTTGAGAAATTGGTGAAACACGTCGACCTTGTTTCCAAGGGGGACATATTTTAATGTAATACTTGTATACCTATCATCATCCCTTATGGATGGGACACCCTGTATGACTAAAACCCACAATTTAATTTATTGTTCGGGCAATTGAACTTCAATTGGTTCATAGTCGGCAAATGTCGGCATAGATCCCTTTGAGAAGTCGGGTGCACAACACTACCTTTCAATTCTGGTAAAATCATGGGTATTTAATTTTTATTTGAGCTATTCAAAGAAATATTACGGGTATCAGATGCAATTTACAAACACTGCAAATTAATAGTTTTATAATGAATGAGTATTTTTGTTAATTATAATCTTTTATAATTAAACTTGTTTTTATTTATATAGAACGAATAAAATAAAGTGTTGCAGCGATATTCTTATCTATTTTAAACTGGAAACAATACATATTAATGAATCATCTTCTAATAATATTACACATATTAAATTGTAAAAACAAATCAATTGGAAATATGATTTCCCATTGCTAATATACAGGGTGGCCCATTAGTGCGAGGAAGTCCAATATCTCGCTTATCATAAGAAACATGAAAACATGTTTTAAATAAAAAGTATAGGGCTTACTTTGTTGCTCATTTCTAAAATACCATGAAATACATAGCGTGTTTCATTAAAGCGGGACAGCTTAAAGAATTTTTTAAATGACACACCCTGTATATTTTTACACCATTGATTTCAGCGTAAAATTTTACGTCCAGCACTAAATTTTTATTTCAAGAAGCTTTGGCGTTGACAAGTTATTACAAAAAATATGAAAATTCACTGAAAAGCAGTTCATCACAAATGCCATCAAAAAGACTTTGTTAATGACATTAAGCGAAACCATTTGGTAAGTACAAAGGTAAGAGGTAGCTGAAATGTCTGAGAGGCGCGAAAGTTTATTTTAATGTACAGGGGATTTTATACAGGGCATCAATCTCAAACATATAAAACTACGTTTTTTCATATTATTTCACCATTTTATACAACCATTTTATCATTCAAATTATGTTATTATGATATAGTCCCTAAAATGGATAGTTTTTGAGAAATTTTAAATTTAATAATTTAAAAATAATTGCGGTTTTTCACAAGTAAGCTATAACTTTGATATTTAGTAATAATTGTAATTTAAACACAAAATTTCTAACTGTACTTTCTAAATTTAAAACTGAAAGTAAAAACCAAAATTAAATGATACAGAAGTATATTCTTTTTTCACAATTTTAAGGCTAGCAAATAATTTAAACAATTAAAATATTTAAAAATAAGACCATGGTAACTATGGAAAAAAACACATAAAACTTATAACAAATGTTCACTTCTAAACAATAATGTATGCAGTTTTCAAAAGCTCGACTAACGTCGCTTAACATATTGATGTTAATGTTTTTGAATACTTCCCTAATTCTAACTTTCATATCCTACTTTGTAGTTGGGGGTGTTTTGTATACTTGATCTTTGAGGTAGACCCACATAAAAAAATCCATTTTTGTCAAGTCAGGTGAGCGAGATGGCCATTTAAAGGGTTCTTCTCTACCTATCCATCTTCTGGGAAATTCATTATTTAAATGTCTGTGGATAGGTACCGTATGTTGGATCAGCGCTCCGTCGTGTAAATACCACATTTTCTGTCTGATTGGAATGGGTACATGATTTATTAACTGCGGTAACTGATTCTCCAAAAAGCCCACCGTGTATGTATTTTATCAACATTAATTTATTATTGTACCCATAACTTATGTTATTTCTTTGTTTACAAAAAAAAAACAAAGGATATTATATTACTTATAAATTCTGTGCTGTTTCCATGTAATTGAACACATAGAGGAAAAACCAAGTTGATATAAACAAAAGCAGCTTTATCAATTACCAAGGAAACCCCCTAACTATTTTTTTTTGCAAAATGAGTGACAACATACACTGCTTAAATGCCTATGTGAATAATGTTAGAAAGAGTTTTTTGATCTTCGTGCTACTGCCAGTCTCACGTTTCAGTCCTCAAATTTCAGTAAAAATTACTGTTATTTTCTAAGTTTACATTAGTAGTAAACAATTTCAATTTTGTTATTGTAAGAATTTATGGAATGTATCCGAAGTTACTTTTTTTGGATATTACTTTTATATTTTAAAATAGATTTATGTTAATAAAAAATGTATTTTTTCTTCCAGAAAGCGCCAACAGGCTGAAAACGTTGTTAAGTTTTGCGGTGGGTGGCTTATTAGGTGACGTATTTCTTCATTCCCTTCCAGAAATATGGGCTAATGATGTAGCAAGTAATGGTGAGTAGTAATATACATAAGATATTCAACTCAGTGTAACCAGCTTTCATTAATGCTTTTAGTTGAAAAATAAGTAGGTTTTTACATTTACAAACAGAGTTACAAAACTTACTTGTAAAATAATTTTTAAACCACACAGGAATAGTTTCGTTACTACACATTTGTTTATAACTATAAATTTTGAAATTACCCTTGTCACCCCCGCCCCACCACCAACAGCAATGACAAACTGAAATAGATTATAACTTTTTCTAAACTTTTCCTCACCAAATGAAGATAGTTAGCCCCAAAATCTTTCATTAACATATCGCTAGTTTTCACATTTCCCCAAAATTATTTATTTTATGCATATTTGTTAATTATTATGCATTATGGTATACTTATAAAAATAAATGCTTCTGACACAACTCATGCGTATATGCTTCGATCAAGGGATAAAAAAAAAATCATTTCTTGGTCATCGATCGACATAATATTATATTATTTTGATTTTGATTTGTTTCCATTACAAAACGGTCTTGATGTTATGAGGTGGTGCACCATCTTGATGGAAGAACTGATTTCTTGTCTCAATTAAGGGTAGATTGTCCATAAATTCCTCAATAATTTTCCGGTTTAAGATTTCTTAGTACCCTTGGCCATTAAGATTTTCTTTATATGTGATATGTTAAAACACGATTGCCTCGTAGAGCACACCAAATACAAAAACCAAAGCGTCCTGAGATCGTGGTGGGGGTTCATATCAGACCAATAGTGCTCGTTATGTCTGTTGAAAATTTTTGAACTACTAATGTCGGCATCATCTGTCCAAACTACATTTATAGAGAAGAATGGGTCTTGTTGACTTTTTTGACGATATATGCAAAACTGCAACCGTCTCTGAAGATCAGTTGGTTGCAGGTTGTTTACTTATTGTATTAGGCCTGAATTTGTGTCTTCAAAATACCCAAAGCTCGACGTCTTGAAATCCCAGAATCAACTTCAATTTGAGGACTTGAAATTGAGGGATATGCAACCGCCATTCCAATTACAGTTCTAGAAGTTTCTTCAACATCTTCAATGTGGTAATTTTTTGGTCTTGGCTTGTTGAATGACCCACAATTAATGAGATTTTCTTTTAACCTCTTAAAAATAACTTATGGTTATCTTCTTTCTGGATAGCGATTGAAATATATTTCAGATGCAATATCACAATTGTTATTACTTTGAATAAAGTATTCTAGCATATCATATTTCTCGTAATTTTCGTAAGACATCTTCACTTTTACGATTAAATAGGGTGTAATTATGACGGGAACAAATATTAATATGCAGCGGATAAACACTGTCATAGATGTAACACGCCTACTTGGAATAAATATTAAAAAATCGCAAAAAGTAATCTACTAAAAGGATTATTTTCGCTATTAAATACTTCACACATCAAAAGCGACCACACACAATATATAGTTTGAAAGAGAAAAAAATGCCCTTTTTAACTAAACCATAGCCAACTATGATTACTATTTAAAAAATTACAACTTTATGTCATAACTCGAAATTGCACCTTTTTTTTAAATTTTAGCGACGCCACTGTATTAGACAGAAAAAAGTACCTCAAAAATGTAAAAGTTGTTTTTTCATTACTTTACAAACAACCAAGATATTGACATGTGTCTAAAGTTCGAAAAATCGAACTTTTGTTTATAACTCGAAAACAAAAGACGATAGCAAATTTTTGTTTTCGCCAGTGAATTTTTTCTCAAAAAAAAGATATAGAGAATGTGTCTTCCATTTTTTTTTTGTATCTCTTACAGTTACCGAGTTACCCTACAAACATCGAAATTTGCCACCCTGTATAGTATTTAAATGTTTATTTTTGTACAAGTTCTTAAAATCTACTTTTTTATCCGCAATGGTATGATTCGAATGTCTTATTAAGAGGTGGACTTTTTTTTAATGTTATTCCCGACAATATACAGAAATAATATAGAATGGTACTCCGCCTTAATAGATTCAGCATGAGATTTGTGAGGCGGAGCAAATTTTCGGTTTACACAAGAGCATCGTGTGAACTGATCTATATAGGATTACACGTAACAGGGATGTATTGATTTTCTTTCATCTTCCTCCCAAAGTCTGATAGGGGAGCTAAATTTCGGCGAGGCTTGTTCCATGCCATGACCTGATATTATGAATGCTAATAAAATGTATAAGAGCTCATATTAGTGGTCTTTGGGTTTCATTCGAAGTTCTCCAATGTCTGATATATTTGTGCCTGGATGTTAATTTGATTGTGTCTCCTACGACAAATTGATTGAAAAGTTACAATCATGTGGTGTTAGAGAACTGCCTCTATCTCTTTTCAAAGGTATAGGTAATGACAAGTCAGGTTTCCTAAATATCAACCGTGGTGTATCCCTGGGATCTATCCTGGGGCCACTGCTATTTTTGGGCTACATGAATGATTTTCCTCAATTAATATCGCCAAATAAATCCATTCTCTTCGCCGACGATACCACTCTTCTGTGTTATGTGTTCGCAGCGTTGCCAATCTACTACAACTATCCTCTAACTTTGAAATACAAGCAAAAAATTGGTTCACCTCTATTAATAACTTCAAATAAAAACGCAACTAAAGGCGAGTACGTTAAACTCTTAGGTATCTATATATATATGATATCCTTAGCTAGGTTAACCATATTGAACAACTAAATAAAAGGCTTTAAAACACGATCTTCCTCTTTAGAAAACTAAAAGCATTCTAGAGTTTGACATCTTAAAAAACACCTATTTCGCCCTGTTCCATTCTAGACTTTCCTACGCTGTTGTTCTGTGGGGAAACTCCTATCACGCATTGAATGGTTATAAGAATACTTGTAAATGCCAAGTACACGGAACATTGTCAGCCTATTTTCATTAAATTCGTCATTATGCCCTCCCTTCACTTTTTATTTACTATAGCCTCACTGAAATTCACAAAAGTGTGTCCTGTCTCCCTATCCAGGCAGATTACCATGAGCACAATACACGTGCTGCTGGACTTCTTAAACTACCTCGACTAGCTATTACTCTGACCTGCTGCAAATGTTCAAAAATGTACATAAAGTGGTTAAATAAAGACTATCTATCTAATTTTTCTATTAATAGTCTTTTTTTTTGAAAATTCTTCAAGCAGCCAAGGTTTCCAAGAGTTTCAAGAACCCTCTCTTTTGCAGTATTAAATACTATCCAGAAAGTATAGTATATAGTATATATAGTATAAGTTTATGAAGACATAATAATACGGAAGTCATATTTTGGCCTAAGAAGACGCTAATTTTGTTTAGTTTTATCATATTTTTGTTTAGTCTCACTCCAGTAGCAAACTTGCCACACCAAAATATCAGAAATTGGATGTTTATAAAGGAAGAAAACTAAACAAAAACCTCCTATAAGAGCATACAACTTTATAAGGTTATGGAATGGTGTCATGTTAATAATTAATAAAACCAAATCCACTTCGGGTGAGACATGCACCAGAAGATATTATTGAGCTTATACGATGGCACTTGTGTAATGAGACGAGCATTTAAAAAATATAAGGTCAGGCTGTATTTTTTATGATCAAAAGGACAAGGACAGTTGTTTAGAAAACTCGACTGAAGTGGATGTAAAAATATTATATTGTAGTAAGGCTACTAACAAAGGAATTTCATAGAAGGCAATCATTTCGTAAGGTTTCAGATTAAGAGAAATCTATTTGCCTACTTTAAATACAACGAAATCAATTGTTTCTTGTTACTCATATTAACATTGGTGTTATCTGTCATTGACATTATATAATGGTAATGATAAAATCTGGATATCTGTTTTTTCATATAAAATTACAATTTTTAATACTGTATATATAATAAAGATTTAATTAACAGTTTTTGTACTTGGAATATAAAATTATTGATTTAATTAGTTGCGTTTGAATCAAATAATTATATTGTGAAAACTACCGTTTAAGTTTAAAATTGTAGAAATAGATTTTTTGTAACGCCATATCATAAAATGACATTTATTGGACAGTTTCAATGAATCAAAACAATGTCATTATTGACAAGTGAAAAATAATGAAGAATGTGTGAAATGAAGAAATTTTATTTCACAGTGTGCAGACATAGTCATTTCTGTATAGTAGTATTGTTTAAAAATATCTGTTTTGAAATATCCTTTTTTGCTCTGGATGCTATCTTCTATATATTCCTCAAACTGTTGAGGATTTCCATCCCCCATGACATTTTAAGGTAAGAATATCAGCTCCAGAACCAGCTAATAGTGATACCGAAGATCTCCTAAAGCTGTGACCCGTATATTGCTCAGGATTAGATATTTAACTACAATACTTGGTATTTTTGAAAATGTATTAATACCAACTCATTGGACCGTACATTTTTCTGCTCGATATTGAAGAAAAACCCCTTTGTGCTTCACATCAGTTGGGCAAATAGCTGCATATTTATCATAAATATTTAGTGGATTTATTCCATTAACTGTCTCACCAATTATCGTAAAAGTCATTTTAATGTAGGTCTTCGTATCAGATACTTTAACAATCAGCATGCAGTCTTTTCTCACAATGTCATCAATGGTCATATTGTAGAATTCCTCTCGACGACAAGCGCCAGCCAAGCCGATTATTAATACAACTTTCAACATTAAAAACTTTTCATATGGTGCTTCTAGTAAAAAACGTTCGACATCTGCTCTGTCAAAAACTTTAGATTTCTTAGCCCTATATCCAGTGAATTGTCGTTTCAAAAAAGCTTTTACGCTTTGATAATTGATACATCTACATTATTCTTTACGTTCAAAACTGCTTTAAGCATCGAAAACTTGGACCAAAGACTCAAACAAACTGGTTTTTGCTATTTCAGATAGATAAGTCAAAAGAACACACTCAGATATGTTACTCACAGTTGTCTGCTTATACCAGTGCAGAAATAAATCATATTCTTTTTCGTACAATTTTCTAGATTTCACTGGTAATAAATCCGTGGTTTATAGCCTTCGGCTCGTACTATAAACGCCCCACTTGTAAAAAGAACACCATTTTAGCCACTTGTTATAAAAAATATTATTACAGTATTAATATTATTATATATACACAACATTATATCGGTGGCGGAATCAACTCGTGTGCAAAAACATCAATAGTTTCATATGAGAAAATGATATACAATACAAAATAGACAATATCTTACCTTATACTATTCACGGGTGTAATGTTTAAAATTAGGTGAACGCTGAATATTTAGCAAAAAACACATTTGCACTATAAAAATAATTATATAGTAAAAAAGAAAAAAGAAATAAAAATTTGTTTTTCGTAAAATTTCGTATATTTTGCATTTTGTAGTTGCAAACAACTTTTACAAATAATTCTGCAACATTAATAAAATATCCCGAAATTTCATATTTTTTGTTGATCACATATTCTTAGTCTAAAAAATAAAGAAGTTATTGAAATGTAATCAATTGAAGTGTAACACAATGTAAATACCTGACCCGAGGTGAAAAAAAAAAGTAACTACAATATCTACCAACCTTTAACCTGGATTTTATGTTTGTAATGGAATGGTCATGACTCATGATCACAAATTCTTGAGAGAAAGCATACTTATTAGCCTTGTTTATAGAGTATTATCGTAGTTATGCTACCACTGATAATAGCAGAGAATTATTTACAAATGGCATTAATAAAAATTTGTTGATTGTGGAAATAGAATGTTGTTTAATATTATTGGTAAAAATATATTCAAAAAAGAAGAAGAAGAAATATAACGCATAGAAATTTTTATGAGGATTTTATAACTGGAAGTTCCACATTATAACACCAATAACGCGTCTATAGTCGCCCGATAGCTTTAAATAATGTCATACCCTTTTGCACATATCTAGATGATCTGTTCCAGATGTAAACCTTTGGAGTAATTAGCTCGATTATCAGATTTGATTATTTTTAATGAAGATATAAGTGCTTCGTTCCTAAAGCCATTAAATCCAAAAAGGGAGGATATTTAAAAAGGCCAACCAGAAAATTTACATACCAGGAAGACACTCTTATAGTTACAAATAAAACGAGTTACGCCAGACTTTACAAGACATACTTTTTGATAGATTTTGTTAAACAGTTGGTAAAAAATTACCATTTAAATAGGGTCTCCACTATTAGTCGGCCACCTTGCTTAAGAACCTGGACTCGCCCATCTCATTTTTACCTAGATTTGAAATTATTTTAATACGAGAGGCAACAGTGTCAATGTTTTCAGCAGATTTTGGGTATGAAGATAAGCACTAGTAAATAGTGATTCACAAATTTAAAAACCTATTTTTCTTGAGTTTCATGTTCTATTTGGTATTTGTAGTAAATAATCTAGTAATGCTCAATAAAAAAAAGTCCATAATATTGTGTTGGATTATTCTATTTTGCTGGGGCCGACTACTAGCTGGCTATTTCATATAAAATCCTAAAGTCAGCCAGTTGACCTGCAACTGGAATTATGGGCATTTTCAGAAACAATAGAATTTATTATTGGCCAACTTCAGGTAGTCAGACCATGGTCAACTATAAAAATTAAACGGCGCAAATAGAAATTGACAAAAACCATATTTTTTTTGCTAGAATATCCATTCACCAGAAATTACCTTCAAACAGTGGCCGATTTATTGGTTGGGAAATAGCCGACATTAGATTTTTTTGGGGCCGACTAGTATCTATTTCTCATTTCTTTTTCGTTTTTGATTTTGATTATATTTCCTAAAAAGTATATATTAGGATCGATTAAATATAAGTAAATCCGTAGGTGTATTAAATTACCAAGTCGTTATTATATAAAACTATATTTTTTTATCAATAAATCTGTTAATCTATATAGTATTAAGTGACCGAGTACTGGCGTATTTACCTTTTGCTGAATTTCTTAGGACCACAAAAGCTGTCTACAAATATAAAATCGGGTTTCTGTGACAGGAAATGGAATGCTATTATGACCTAGACAACTTTAATCTGTTTCACAAAAGGGAATTGAATTGAAAATTACAATCAACATACGCTCGTCTGCGTCATGTTTAAATTAAGTCAAATTGTTAACAGCGTTACTGTCATTGCTATTTGGGATAGAATCATTAACTGGTTGCATTTAATCAATACATTCAATGCCATAAAATATTAAGTTCAATTTTATCACTAAAATTTTGTAAAAATTATGAAAATACTTATTGCAAATTTACCGCTCATATATCTTCTTGCTTATGAAACTTATGCCTATATACAAGGTAAACCAATGATTTTATAAATTTTTTTGATAAAATTGAAAATTTAGTTATTTAAAATCTGTTTTCAACCCTTTAATAATCAAGTATCCATGAAATAAACAAACATTCCTTGTTGCTAATTATTCTAATCTGTCAAAATAATAACTAATATGCTTGTTAGTTAATGTTAATTTCAGTTTTATCCTAACGAAAATAAAATGCCTTTTTCGTATATTGAAAAATATGATATGCTGGAAACATTTGATTTGTCAGAAATATTGCCAAAGAGCGCCTCAACGTTACAATGAGTTATTTCCTACCCGTGAAGTATCAAGTCGGAGTTATTTTTTAAAGATTTATCGAAGATTTAGAAGTAATGAAAGTGTTTATGCCAAAAAAAGGACAAAGACAACTTTATTGTATCAGAAGAAATTGAAATTACTGTTTCAAGCCCATCCGAATAATTACAAAAGAGATTTATCTAAAGAGACCGACACTGCTTTTAGTACTATTCGATTTCTGAAAAACATAAATTTTCATCCGCGTAATCCACAGAGACATGTTAATGTTTGGTGTGGAGTGTTCCAATCCAGAATTATTGGTTCACATTTTTACCAAGGTTTATTGACAGGACAACGTTACATTAAATTTCTAACTATTATTTTGGAAGAGTGTTTCGAAGATCTGGAGTTGGACGCCTGACAAGAAATCTATTTCTAGCAGAACGGGGCATCTGCCCAGTGATGTGAAGAAGGGAACGTTCCCATTATACTCCCAAGAACGTTCGCCAACAATCACGCAAGTAAAATCGTTTGTGCGCGAACAGTCTTCTCAGAGCACAATGAGAACGATCCAAGAATATTCAGCAGGGTCTCGAACACGATCCCGACCAATAATAGCACTCCACATCGTCTCCCACCTCTGAAATTAAAGATGTTATTGAGACGGTGTAATACCTGTATTTAAAAGTAAGAGAACTACACTGAAAAATCATTTTTTGTTGCTGCTCTAGTATTTATTTTCATGCCCAGTCCGAGAATACAAAAACGACGATGTAAATTAAAAACCTGGATCAAAGGAAGGACTAATGTAGGTGGGGAGTAATTTGTTGGGGAGGAAGGGATATTTTAAGATTTCCTTCCTACTAGTTTCAAAGGTTTCCATAATATGTAGAGTTGTCAACCGTCCTGGATTAAGAAGGACGTCCTGGATTTGGGCCTCCTCTTTTGCGTCCTTCAAAGAGACATTCTTAAAACCACTTCCGAGTCATAGGCAATATCTAGGACACAGGCAAATGAAAACTTTTGATATAATAAAATGCTTGTTTGTAATAAGAGTTTCTTATTCCGTTTTTCATATTTTATATGCAGCTGTAATAATAATTGTAATAATAATCTTCTCTTCTGCATCTCACTGCTACCGTTGTCTGTTGGGCTCTGCCAAACCCGCGGTTATCAATGTGGACCACCCAGCGACCGGAGGCATAAGGTCACCCAACTATTTGATATAGATGACCTTAAACTTTATGCCTCCGGAGAACAAGGTGTCTGCAACTAATATGCTTGCCGTTGCGGTTCCTCTCTACTACTCCGGAGTAGTAAAGTGGACGGTAGATGAGCCGCGCTAATTAGACAGAGATACCCGCAAGATGATGAATATTCACAAAAGTATTCATCCTAGATCGTCCGTTCCTTGTGTGTACCTCCCACGTCAACGGGGGAGGGGGAGGACTCTTGAGCCTGGGGGATACGCATGGCAGAGTAGTACTAAGTATGTCATGTGACATCCTCAGGAGCTCAGATCGCCTGAAATCCCGAATTAGAGCTGCCGAACAGGAAAATATGTTTCGGCAGCACGTCGATAAACCCCAGCATGGTGCCTTCTATAAGAACATAGAAACACTAGGTTTATCGATCAGGCTGACATTCGCCTTTCTAAGGTTAGCTGGGCTTAAGTCAGAGACCGAGGGATTCACTATGGCCTGCCAAGATAGTATTATCAACACCTTGGTCTACCGTAGCCGCATGTAGCGTGTTGAGGTCCGTGACAACAACTGCAGAATCTGCCGTACCAGGCGCCGGAATCGCTCATGCACATACTATCTGCATGCCCCGTATACGCGATTTCGGCCTACATCCACCGACATAACGCGGCGTTATGAGTGCTATGCTACCATCTAAGGCACTCGTACGGGGTAGACCAGACACCAGTGCTGCCTTACGTCCCCGGAGATATTGAGTCCGTTGTCAAAAACGAGAAATGCCGGATTTACTGGAACTACTCGTTCCCGATGGTCAGGCTAATCCAAGTCAACAAACCTGACATAGTCTTCCTCGACCATCAACTCAAGGTGATGTATGCTATCGAGTTCTTGGCACCTGCGGAGAAAACATCACCTTGAAGGAGGAGAAACGGACCAAATACCGCGAACTCCGGTACGAGCTCCAAGTGTTATTCAGTCAAAATGGTTGTCCTAATAATCGGTGTACTCGGAGGGATAAAGCCTACGCTGTTCTTGGAACTGAAGACCATACCGGCCTGCCAAAAATCAGCTGAATGGCTGGCAGGCCAAGTGCAGAAGGCGGTCATTCTGGGTTCTCTCCGTCTGCTTAGGGCACACGATTCCGGAATCTACAGTCACTAACCCTGCGGGATGTGGGGAGTGGCTTTAGTTAATGCTCCGGCGCGACTCCCGTGAGGCGTCGGAAGCCACGGAAGGACTGCCCGGTATCGGATATTCCGAAAAATAATGATAATAATAATAATGTTTATTTAAATAATTTCAAATTTACATAATTTCACATTCAAATTTACATATTAAGATTAACTACTGATTATTAAAATAGTTATAAGTAAATAAACAGGTAAAAATCTTAATAATGGATATGGAAAAAATGACAATAATAACAATACAATAATAAACCAATATACACGTTTTAATCTTATCTAAATAAACAGTGGAAAGGCAGCTTAAGTATAAAACTGGCTCGCAGCAGTGTTTAAAGTAAATGTACATATATTTTCATATTTTCCTAAAAGCAATAAAATATCAATGTGTATCATGTGTCCCTTTGTTTTCCCTTATATCCTGGATTTTTAGCCCTTTTGTCCTTGAAATTATGAATTTGAAGTTGGCAACAAATAATACCAAATACTCTGAACTTAACGATCTGGTATGTCTAAACTATTAATAAAAAAAATGAGTAGAAAATAACTTGCGCAAATTTTTTTTGTACAGAAGGTAAATAAATTAAAAATACACAAATATCGAACTTAATAATAATATAGAACAAAAAAAATAAATAAAAAATATGCAAACATAACATAACATATCACAAACAAATTCAAGATTGGTTTCCCTTTTTTAAAATAATTGGATGGGGATATAAAAAACTTAATACCCACAGAAAGGTGACGTGTCATGTAAGGTCGTGTATAATGGCTTGGCATTTTGAGAAGATTCCCATGTCTTGTAAGATAATCGTGACTGCCTAGAGTCGTGTTCAAAGGTATTTACATTCTTGATGCTATGGGTTATACTCTTGTAGATATAAACGCAAGGAAATAGTACCGTATGTTATCGGATCATGATCCTTTAATGTGACGATACTGATACTTAAGTACCTACTTTTCACAAAAAATTAAAACTGTTTTACTCATATCCAGATAATGCTTGCCGAAATCCCCGTCTAGTATAATGTTGAGTGTTTTGCTATTTGTGAAAAGTACTGTTATTTATATGATTACTGATTGTTTGTGTTCAAGTCTAAATAATAGACAATTTTTTTATTGGAATATATAAAATGCATGAATAAGTCCTCTCCTCATTTGCTCTCAATCTCAGAAAGTGTAAGTAGACAATTTTGATTGTGGAGTTCCTCAAAATCGTTAATAACGCTCCGGAGTCACCAGGCAACACACCTAACTCAATTTTTGCCCATAAATATTGTAAATACATATAAATTTATACAAAAGCGACAGAACTCCCTACATTTTACAACTTCATTGCCATGTGCACAGATTATTTTAAAATCTAAATTACATTTCATAAGAACGTAATTCTTTATTTGGCTGGAAATGAGGACATTGAAAATTATGTTCTCGTAAAATGTTATTTTGATTTTAAAATAACACAGGTCTACAAAAAAAAAATTTTTTTTTTTATACAGACCTGACCCTACTATTCTTTAGTAAAATTTTCCGCTGAAGCCGAAAATGAAAAAAAAAATTGTACCGTGTGGGTTTCCCCCACACACCCCAATTCCTCCAAAAAATTAAAAAAAATGCAAACTGAGCGAAAAAACCTACCTATCTTTAGTAAAATTTTCCGCTGAAGCCAAAAATGAAAAAAAATTTTATCGTGTGGGTTCCCTCACACACTCCAATTCCCCCCAAAAATTAAAAAATGCAAACTGGGCAAAAAAACCTACCTATCTTTAGTAAAAATTTTCCACTGAAGCCAAAAAATGAAAAAAAAAAAAAATTACCATGTGGGTTCCCCAACACACCCAAATCCCCCCAAAAATTAAAAAAATGCATACCGGGCGAAAAAACCTACCTATCGTTAGTAAAATTTTCCGCTGAAGCCAAAATACGAAAAAACAAAGCCATGGATAGACAAACTAAAAAGTAAACCTGCAGCAGGCAGACTTGAACTGACGCTCAGAGATGCAAACTTAAATTTAGACGCGCAAATTCAAATTTAATCTTAGAGAGGCAAACTAAAACTAAACCTGAAATAGGCAAAACTCAGTGACGTTCAGACATGCAAACTCAAACTTAGCCTTGGACAGGCAAAATCAAATTAAACCTCAGACAGGCAAACTAAACCTCAAACTCATACAGGCAAAATAAACCGTGCCTCTCATCGGGCTTAAATGAAAATTTAGATATTCACAAAATCTTTCTTTTTTTCTTGGGCCGCAGTCTCTTTTCCTCAAAGGAACGGCTCGTACTTTTTCTCTTATGGCTTGCATTAACTGTCTCTCTTTTAAAGTCCAGCAGTAATCTGCCATCATAATATGGTTATTCCATCGTTCCATAGTCTTCAAATCCTGGTGGAAGCGCTCACCCTGCTCTTCACTGTAGTGGCGAAAGTTTTTAGGAAAATAGTCCAAATGTGAATCTAAAAAATGAAGTATAAAATCATAAGGATACCTTGCTTCGTGAAATTTATCAGCAGTTCGTTTACTATCTGACTGCATTTTTAATTTTTGGTGGGAATTGGGGTGTGTGCGGGAGAACCCACACGATAAAAATGTTTTTTTTTTTTCATTTTCGGCTTCAGCGGAAAATTTTACAAAAGAATAGTAGGGTCAGATCTCTATAACAAAAAAAAATTTTTTTTTGTAGACCTGTGTAATCTGTCTACATGGCAATGAGGTTGTAAAATGTTTTTGCATAAATTTATATTTACAAGGTTTATGGGCGAACATTGGGTTAGGTGTATGGTGGGTTTCCTGGTGACTCGCGAGCGCTCTTAACATCAGCATTTATGCGATATACAGCTATAACTTGGGTTGGCCCCTTTCACTGGATGCATGCAAGGCAGTTAGTTACATGATTCGATGTGTTTTCAGTATTCCTCTTTCGATTCGAACGAACGAGATGATTTTATCATTTGATCCTCTTTCCATTCTTAAAATATTCCTTAGGGCCGCGATATATACGTCTGAAATGTTTGAAAACTGAAACATACTTTTTGCAATTAAAGACCATAGACGTTGTATCAATCTTAAGTTGCGTATTAATTAGAGCATATTTGCGCGCAAATATGATGAGATGTATACGGGGTAAAAACGCATGGGCGCATAGTCCCAGCACACACGAACGCGTTTCGCAACTTTTCGGTATTAGTAGACACTCAACTAGACGGAATATTGATGTAAATAGTCGCGTGTGTTGTGTGTGGTAAATATGGATAACAAAGGTTTTATTTTATTTTTAAAATTTTAGTTAACGAACGTATTGCGCGCAAATCATTCGTGCTCGCAAATATGCTCAAATGAATACTCTGCTTTAGATGTTAATAATTAGGCATATGTCTGTCTAGTAAAATTAAACACGATTTTTATTTCATGCTGTATCTTATACAGGGTGAACGCCAACCTATCTGTGTAATTTTAGGAGGGGGTTCCTGTTGATATTAGTAACACGAATTGCGAAAAAAAATAAATAAAAAAGAAAGTTGAAAAACTGACCTACCTTAACTAAAATACTGTTAATCTTTTGTGGACCGCTGCATGCTCATCTGACTCGAATAACATGATTTGTTTATCTATGTTCGTTGTTAGGTCGGCACAAACGGTAGCACAAACGGTGTTGACTTTCATTTACGTCGAGATGAGCGGTCGGCGCGTTTGAAGGGATTATATTAAAAAAATGCCATCGGAGGCAGTGGCAAAAAGTGGTGAACCAATTATTGTAAAAAACAAGGTCAATGTCGTAGTCACCCAACCTATCTTAATTTCTTTACGGTTGAGATAGGTCAATTAATAGGATCTCAAAGGAGTAATTTTATTTTTTTTCTCGGAAACTATAGCACATAGATTTTTTATTTTATTTATATGAACTTATCATTAAGGGATCTACCATCCCTTAAATTTAATAAAATAAGTTAGAACTCACCCTGTATAAACCAAATTATATTTCGTTCTTTTATTTTAGGTGGTCAGCACACATCGGGTAGCGGTATTTTAATATTAACCGGACTGATAGTGTTTGTAACTGCCGAGAAATTATTCACTGTGATAGAAAAAGTTGGTGAACGACAGCAAGAAAAAGAAGATACTCAAGAAAATAATAACACTAAAGGATTGACTGAACAGAAAAAGACATACAGGGTAAGTAAAGCTGCTGCATATCAACCAAAATAACATTTGTCACCGACAAGTTAAAGACAAAGAATATTACAAATTGTATAGGGTTTACGAGGGAAAAAGTCGTTCTAAAAATGGTTTTATAGGCGTTTTGAGACGTTGCGTTGATACGTATATGGGGTGTTTTAAAAAACATCGCTTAAGCGGAGATTCCTCACCCAAAATTAGGACAATTAGTTCTTATCAACATAGGTCCGGAAATGCTTCATTGCTGAGATATAGGGTGTTAATATTTTCTAATTTTTTTTCAGTTTTTTTCAAAATATTTCCGAAACGATTTTAGCAATTTGAAAGATATTTAAATTGTGGAAAGCACTCAAAATACTACATATTTTAATATTAAAATGGTGCGGATAGCTTCTCAGGGGCGTGCGTACGGGTTTGCAATTTAATAATTTTGTTAAATGCGTACGTCACTGACATTTTTACTTTTTCATTTCACAGTAGAAAGGTAAATGCCTCAAAAACTTACCATATATTTTTCGATTTCGGCTTCGTTTAGGAGATAATTGCAATTTCATTATATCGAGTGCAACAGGATCATGGTACACCCCCTTTTTCTCCTTTAGTTTTGCAGATAATTGATTTAAATTTGGGATATCCTATACACATAATAAGCGGTACTTTCTGACATACAAGTGATTTTTTTTTTCACTTCTGATTTCGATTTTTAAATGGAACACCCTATACATTATTGCATTTCTGAATCCAACGATACCAAATAAGTGACATTTCAAACGTCAATATTTTTTATAATATAATTTTAATTTTCCATTAAGTGTGCCATGACGGTTCCGATTTATTTTAAATGACCCGTGTAATGTTAGAAAAATCGAAATCCCGTCAAAAATACTAAATTACGTGATTTATGAGCAAATAAAGTTCATCAAAATGGTTTTTGGGGACAAACTTTTTCAAATGGAACCATATTGGTACCGTGGTACCATTTATTAGTACTATTAATAAGGAATTTATTCATATTAAAATGTGCGATAAATACAAACCAAATTACAGGTAAAAGAAAGTAAGAAAATACAATTTTGTTCTAATTAAATATTAAGAAGTAACTAACTGAGGTGGCTTTGAAAACAATGAAATATTTAGCTTGTCAAACATTTGTTGGTTTACCTGTGTTTTTATTGTCTTCAAAAATTGTTTAAAATTCTTGTTAACTGTGTTTAAAATGCCGCAAATTTATGCAAGAGATGAAAAAGTGGACATTTAGTTATTTATGGGGAATGTAGAAAAAATGTCGTTGCGGCTAGACACCTTTATGCCGAACAATATTCTGATAGACAATGTCCAGCGAGAAATTATTTTAATCGTCTTAAAAATCAATTCCGAAGTGAGCCCAACAATGATCCCGAAGAAAATTTCATTCTTGACGAAGGAATGAAAATTAATGTTTTGGCTCGAGTAAAAGTTGATAAGCCTGTTTCTTTATGGCAAATTGGGTTTGAATTGGAAATTAGTCACCAAACAGTAAGCCGAATTTTGCACAAATACCACTATAAATCTTTTAAATACCAATTGCACCAGCACTTGTACGAAAATGATTACGAACGTAGGATGGAATATTGCAATTGGATTTTGTAGAATAACGTGCAGCCAAAGAATGATTTTTTGGGAATGATTTTATTTTCGGGCGAGTCTAGATTTACAAATTTGGGATTATTTAACCGACAAAATACAAAATATTGGTCACAAGAAAATCAAAATTTATTACGGGAGGGTAACTTTCAAGTGCGGTTCGGTTTCAATGTTTGGCTTGGAATAATCGGTAGTAGAATCGTTGGTCCAATAATATTTGAAGGACCCCTGGCTGGTGCCAGATACTTAGAATTTCTGTAAAATGAAATTGAGGACAGTTTAGCTGAATTACATTTCCATTTACGACAGGGAATGCATTTCCAACAATATGGCGCTCCTACCCATAATTGAAGGATAGTAATTGATTACCTTCAACGGAGATTCGGAGAAAATGTAATTTTGACGAATGGTCCTGTGAGGTGGCCTCCAAGGTCTCCTGATTTAACACCCCTTGATTTCTTTGTTTGTAATCATTTAAAAAATATTGTCTATGCAACCGCCATTACAACCCGTGAAGATCTGGAGCTACGAGTAAGACGCGCAATTAGTAGCATAACGGCCCAGCAACTGCCGAGCATTCTTCGAGAAACAGCTATGCGAGTTCAGAAGTGCATTGACGTTAATAGACAGCATTTTGAACAACTGTTGTAATGTTTTGTGTTCATTTCATTGTGTTCATTGTATTCCAAAGCCACCTTATGTATAACAAGGTAATTAAAACAAAATTGTATTTTCTTTTAGCTGTAATTTTGTTTATATTTATCGCACATTTTAATACGACATATGGATAAATTTCTTATTAATAGTACCACGGTACCTACCAATATGGTTCCATTTGAAAAAATTGAGTTTTGCCCCAAAAACCATTTTAATGATCTTTATTTGCTCATAAATCACGTAATTTAGTATTTTTGACGGGATTTCGATTTTCTAGCACTACGCGGGTCATTTAGAATAAATCGTAACCGTTACGGCATACTTAAATGGAAAACTAAAAAATATTGACGCTTGAAATGTCACTACTAAAGAAGAAAAGGGGGTGTACCATGATCCTGTTACACCCGGTATAGAGAATTTAATATCATGTCACCTTTTATCTCAAAAAGCCTACAGGGTGATACATTTTAAGGCAACGATTATTCTAATAAAAAAGCCACCAATTTTTCTTGTCGAAAATTGAAATTGCTAATAAAACATTTATTTTCACTGTGATTTGTATATATTTTGCCAATATTTTGTCCAATTATTTGCAATAAATTTCCTAAATCAGATGAACATATTTGCAAACAATTGAAAGTACAATAATTTGGTGGAAAATTTAACTAAATATAACAATATTGTTGTCTTCTTGGATATTACCAGAATAGATTTTTCCCGAATTATGTCGACAATAATATTAACGTAAGTCGACGACTTTGTTGGAAACGAATGTTGCTTTTATAGATATGGAGCCTAAGTGAATAACGATGTGCTGGTTAACAAATTAAAAAAAAGAGACAATTAGATACTTACAGATTTTTTTAGACATTATAACCTTCGACAAGGAAGAAATCGAACTCTGTGACAGACCAAGTGCCTTAAAAAATTTAAAATCCTATTAATAATATTCATAAAGTTTGTCCATATATTCATTTTAAATTCATACATTAATTTTTTCTGATGTAAATGAATAAATATTTTTAAAATTTAGCGAGCTTCTGACAAGAAAAAAATTTCGTGTTAAATTAATTATCAATGTATTTATTTATTTAAGTGAATATACTGTGGTTATCACTATTAGTTAGGATTGTACTCGTACGTTTTTGACGAATTTATACAAATGTACTATTATAACTAGAGACCGCCTCTCAGGTAGTCAGTTCAGTTACGGACTTGCATACAATTGTCGTACAACAACTAATAAAATAAGAATGAATATTGTGAAATACAATTAATTCTTGTACGATTTTCTTAAGAATTGATAAATAATTTTTTCTCATGTTATTTTATTGCATATTACTAATTCCTTACGAAAGAGAACACATGTATGTATCCGCGTACTTAATTAACTGAAATAATGAAGAAACAAAAAAAAATTGTATTGTCACCTTTAAAATGAAGATTAATTACTTAAAATTGTTACATCATGTGAAATCGCACCAAAAAACTATCCCTATTTAAGTTGTGACATAATGTGTGGGTAAGTCTAATTCACGGCAAATGGTTATTTTTCATTCACACTACGTATCGAGGTACAATTCTTTATACAATTTATACTGTTTTTCTTTATTAAACTGATTCCATTTAAACGACTAATTGCTGCGATTAAGTAACTGGTTATTCGTGACGGTACCAAGTCGCTGGCAGAACTGGAAATCAGTTTGTTTTTATTTTACTTCATGGATCAGTGCCAGTTACGAGTAGGCCCTGTTCAATAAGGTTGGCCCAGTCAGGTCGGATAAAGTTGACATGATAGGATAAAAACTGGCATAAGCAATTTCTTTTAAATTTTCAGTCACGTAAGGCTAGAGAAGAACTCCAGATGGCATGTTATAAAACAAAAAGCAACTGTATATTAAACTGTGTCTGTAATTTTCTGTACTGTTGCATCTCTGGAATGTTATAGACTAGGCCAAATGCCGAGTAATTCAGCGGCGTCGCAGATAACGAGCCCGTATTACGTTTTAAGTTCACGTGAAACGTACGAACGGATAATGCATTGCATCAAGTAACCCCATTCGGAAAGCGAACAAAAAGGAGAAATTGATAGCGGTAGGTGAAATTACAGACGCAACTGTGGCAAATGTGATAGCACGACTCTCGGCATCGCCTGCATTTTTACTTGCCAATAAAAAAGTTGCAGCTGTAAATGCAAAATCTGTACGGAATCTAGTGGTAACGTGAAAGCAATAGCTTTACCAGAGCCCCTCAAAGTATTACAAGAGTCCCTCAAGTCAGGAATTACTACGGAACTTGGCCAAATCTATAGCAATATTTTTCTATTCTTCTATTTTTCTTCTTCTCTATTTTTATATTCTGTATACTATTTCGTTTATCGTTCTATTACATTTCTAACCATATTTGCACCTTTCAAATGACAGTTTTAACCTTCTTTTTTGTTTTTTTTTCAACTCAGGAATTATTTTTCTTTAGCAAACAATGAATAATAAGAGCAATGGAATTATCTAGGTTGTAGGTACTTCGTCTAATTCATTTGAGGTGGTTTCAGTGACTCTCCCTAAAGTCCTTCATGATTAACTAATCTGAACTTCTCATTGCTGCCCCTTTATAATCACACGTATCGCCGCTTCTAACTCAGAATTGTTAACATGTTTCTGAGCCCTGGAGATATCTTTTGATTTACTGGGTTTTAATTTAATATGATTTACAAGAAACTACTCAGTGGACAAAAGCCCCTACCTGCATTGAACTAATCCTACAAGTCTCGTTTGGTAGCTAAGATCATTTGTCTATTCCTTACTAGACAGACCGCAGACCGGTTTCGAACTTGTTATGTTTTCGTCAGTATGCCATAAGTACCCAAGCAACATTCTGACGACGAACCGACGTTGCTGTTCGCAACTAAAAGTCGGTGTGCGACGTACACAAAACGTCGGGCTGACCCATATATGTACTAATCTGGTCAATAGAATATGGGTCGATTCGACGTAGAGGACCGACTTTAGTCGTTGTGATTACCGACCAAATGTTCACCAAATTTGACGTCGGCTTAAGTCGGTTGTCAGGCTATTACCAACCTTATTTAAAATTTGCCCTTAATCTGACCTACAAAAGTCGGGTGTAGGTAGTAAAACTAAGCAATTTTGTATATTATTCTATTTGTCGTACCTATCTATTTATATAAAATGGTTAAGGCGTGTTTATCATTGAGTACGTATTATATACAAAATACTTCGAATAAAATTTTAATAAATCTGGTGGGGTAAAAACTGAAACGAAAGAAATTTTATTGATACATATATATAAAGTAGGTCGAAAAATATAGTGAACCCATAAGAATAATGTTTATTTTAAGAACGAAAGTACTGTTTTTATTTTTTTACTTTCAAAAAATATGTTCCCTTTTCAAAGAAAGCACAATTGAAATATTGTTTAATTAATTTTACGAGTAAATAAAAACTTTTTTGCTTACTTTATTTACTTTATAGTGTGTATTTAAAATAATTGTACACATAATCAACATGGCCGTCTGTTATTTCCTTCTGTGGAACCAGAAAATATGGCGAAGGCGGAAATAAGTGCAACTATTTTTACTAACAGCGACGTCACGGTTAAATAATTTTACCTGCACCAACTTTTAGTAGGCTTTGGTGCAGAAATCTGCACTAACACTAACGTTTATTCCAAACAATCACGATAATATCGACCGTCTTTTGCGGTTGGTGTATAAATCTTTACTAAATATCTACCAATACCTGAATTATTGACATTAATTTTGAGGTTATGTTAGACCAAGGCCCAAAAGCCTAACACCAACGTCCAGCCAACATTTCTAGACGACTTCGTCAGTCAGCAACGTCTGCCCAACGTTGGAATGGTACACAAAAATTACCTAAATCTACTTAATTAGTTACCAACGTCTAATCAACGTTGGATAATAATCTAAAAACACACTAAACGTATTAAGTAGATTTCTGACATCAAACCAACGTTGGTAAATGTGCTAGATGTAAATAGTAGGTTTGCGAGGTTCAAGCTACGTTGCTCCGACGTTGTATTATAACTATAAAATTTAAGACGCTACTTGACTATTATTTGTAATAATTCTGACCTTATAATTAGTAAAAAAGTAGTCGGTAGTCGGTAAAATGTTACTTGGGATGAATGTAGCTACCTATCAAGTCCAACGTTATACCGAAGTAGGTGTATTACCGAAAAATTAATCGGAACTACTTAAGTTAGTTATTAACGACTAACCAACTTTGGTTAATAACTAAAAAGGATTAAGCCACTAACCAACGTTTAACCAATGTTGGCAAGTGTTCCATAACAAACTTGACCTATTCAGTTAGTCACCAACGTCTACCCAACGTTGGTAGGTTACTCAAAATTTAACCATACCTATTTTAGTCAGCTGTCAACGTCTAACCAACGTTGGTAAGTTATTCAAAATATAACCATACCTATTTTAGTCAGTTGTCAACGTCTCATCAACGTTGGATAATGACTTGAAAACATATCAAACCTTATTAAGTCGTTTTCCAACGGCAAATCAACGTTGGTAAATCGTCCAGACTTAAGCAGTAGGTTTGCGAGTTCGACGCAATATTTGGTTCGACGTCGTATTACAACTACAAAATTTAAGTTATTACTCGACTACTATTTGTAATAATTCTGATGTCGGAATTAGTGAAAAAAATAGTCGGTAGTTGGTAAAATGTTGCTTGGGTAATGGAAAAGATAAATAATAATAGCAAAGCAGGCTAGCCTGCAGACTAAGCACGACAGACGTAGTGAGTGATAAGTGTATCCCTCTGGTGGTCAGTACTGAATAAGATTTACAGGAAACAACTATTCAGCAGACAAAAGTCTAGTGAGGAATAGACAAATGATCTTAGCTACCAAACAGGACTTGCAGGTTTAATTCAATGCAGGTCGGGGTTTTGTCCGCTGAATAGTTGTTTCCTGTAAATCTTATTCAGTATATAGTTTAACCTACTAGGGTGAGAGGTCACAGCTCCTGGTACCTGCTTTGCAGGTCATTATCAGTCACTAAGACATCAATGATGTTTGACGGGTAGTAGCACTGGCCACCAGAGGATTTTATTGCAGAATAAAAGTCTTTATTCTTTGAAAATACTGATGAAAGTATACAACTGCCGCCAGCCACGTTCCCTAATCTATTGAAATAGATTGCAGCAGCGTTTGTGTAACTAGTTCATGTTGAGTTATAATTTTTTATACTTATTTATTTTTTTTCAGATAGCAGGGTACTTGAATTTAGTCGCAAATACAATAGATAACTTCACCCATGGTCTCTCGCTGGGAGGAGCGTTTTTAGTGTCTTTAAGACTTGGACTACTTACAACATTTGCAATTTTAGTTCACGAGATACCGCATGAAGTGGGAGATTTTGCCATTTTGCTCAAGTCTGGTTTTACACGATGGCATGCCGCTCTATTTCAAATTCTCACAGCGGGCGGCGGCCTGATAGGAGCTCTATCGGCGATAACTTTTAGTGGTGCCACTAATTCCATCGGTAAGTAATTAATTATCGAGATTTAAATTAATCCTGTGAATGCACAACTTACTACTGGCGCACAGTGGACGGAAACGCCAAAAAGCTGGCCAAAATTAAAAAAATTAAGATTTTTTTTTTGAAATGGAAACGTTTTAAATCGTTGTAATGGTACCCCTAGCATTAGAAACGACCGTTAATACCGGTACGGGTTCACTACCTGAGCGAGAAAATTACTTATTGTGCGACCGTGCAGCGCGTCACTTCGGCAGCTCGCAACGCTTCAAAAATCGATAAATTTTGTCTGCAGCGTAAAAAATTCTCAAAGTGCAGTTTTCTATGTCATAAAAATGGGTTCTGCATCAGAAAATAAGTACAATTAAAATATCTCAGTATCAGATCAGTTTATTTATATGGTAATTAGTAAATAATTATCGAAGTGGAGTGCATTTTTGTACATGCAACGATTCATAAACTCCACAAAAAAAGCCATAAGTTACGCGGTTGGTGATGGTTGGTCTTGAAACTTATTTGAATGTGTTCAATGAACATTTTTCAAAAGCGTATAAAAAAATTAGCTGCATCTTTTTGCATCTTTGCGAGATATTGACCAAATTGTGCGCGAATGCACGGATGCATGCACATTCGTGCACCATAAAGTGGGCTCCCTTTGAATGCGTTCTCATGAAATGAGAACGTCATGCGTTCTCAACTCATGCGTTCAAAGTCTTTACACATTTTTATTTCATTCCCCAGATCCTAATTTTCCCGAAACAAATGAAACACATGAATTCGCTTCAATTCAATAATAATTTTTGAACTATGTATATATTTTTGACCGTAATTTTTTTGAAATTCTATATAGGATTCTTCAACAGCGACCCAAAAAAACTGTATACAAAGTTTTGTAAAAATTCAGCGATAATTGGCGATTTTTGGTATGTTTTGGGGGGATTTCATGGCTGCCATTTTGTTTTTTTCAAAATTCAACTTCGGATTCTTGATCAGCGACACAAAAAACCTCTGTATGCACAATTTCAGTAAAATAGCTCAATGCCTTTATATTTTGGCAAGCTTTTCGGCGTTTCCGTCCACTGTGTGGCGCCCCAAAAATTTGTTACATTCTGGGGGTTAATCAGTACCAAAAGTCAATTTATCCGTTTATACTTTCCATGTAGAATGCGCAACAAAATAATGGACCAATGTTAGTCCAACGCTATGGAAAGGTTGCCTGAATATTAAATGTCAACAAATCGCTAGATTGACTCAATATTGATTGAACTATATTGGGGATGATATTGTTGCCGTGTTCTACTGAGGTTTCACTAGAGTGCCCTTGTTTCAGATTTTGATAAATCCTAGCGCACTTTCGCTAAAAAAAATATTTAACATGAACTAACATTGAACACATCCGTTTTGGTATACGACGACGACGCGACGCCTGGAATTTTACCAAGGCATGATGATGTTTTCCCTATTATGCAAATTATGCTGTTTATATTCGTCGTTCGTATTATCCTATATAAGGAACAAAGCAGATATTTCACTTGTAGCGAAAAGCTTTAACCCTGATGTGGTCACCGCATGGGCGCCGTTTGAAGCAATTCCCGATGGGGGCAAA
The DNA here is from genome assembly GCA_029963845.1 of Rhamnusium bicolor. NCBI lineage: Eukaryota > Metazoa > Arthropoda > Insecta > Coleoptera > Cerambycidae > Rhamnusium > Rhamnusium bicolor. The sequence continues at coordinate 133,404 of JANEYF010001271.1, read as the reverse complement.
ACATATTTGAACAATCACAATTAGATGTATGTAAAGTTTATTTCAAACCTATTTGCAACATAAAAAACGTCGGCTTCTCTGACTGCGGTAAAGGGATCAAAGAAGCCGACGTTTTTTATGTTGCAGATAAGTTCGAAAAAACCTCGAAGTGTGATTCCTCTCAATAAAAAAAAAATTCATTTTTTCCTAAAATGATTTCTAAGCGCTCTACGATGCTTTGAAATTATAACATTAAACAGCCTTTTTAAATAATTGCTCAGTGATGGTTGAAAGTACCGACTTTTGTTTTGTTGATTTGTATACAACTAAAACTTTCGCCCCTTTCAGTTTTGTTCGTACATCATAACATTCACGAGTTAAAATTAAAAATCATCGGAATGTCGTGAGCATAGTTGGCAGCGAATCTAGGATTACTTTGCTCTAATTCCTTAGCGACTGCAGTAAATGTCTGTAAAAGTAAAAAAAGTGTTTAATTTGATAAAACAATCTGGTAATTCAGGAAAAAATAAAAATTTATTGTTATGTTATTAAGGGATTGCATTTACAGACATCTCGGATCACTTACGAATGAGATTCGCTGCTAACGCTAATGCAGGAAAAAATGTTTTTCTCGTTTCTTTGCTTTTTTTTTGACGAGAGCAATTATCCCTCGTAGTTTGTAACACCCTGTATGTTTACATATGAGACGTAGCATGTTTAATTGATAAAACCACATAATCATTAAAGGAGATTTAATGAGGGCGTATCTAAAAACTCACCAATCTAAATTTCAATAATTACGAGTAATTGTCGGAAACGGAAAAATCCATATTTCCTACTTCTTTGTAATTATTTACATAATCACTGTGACCGAGTCTTGGTTTTTCTAGTACTTTAAGCACTTGTCCATAGCATTGTGCAAAGTTAATTTGGTGCTTTCATTATTTGACAAGATGATAGAAATCCAGCAAAGCGTACCCACTTGTTTGTCAGAATAAACGGTTTTATTAAAATAAAGTTGAGCTATAGTTGTGTATTCGTTCTGATTGTAACATTTGTTTATGATCCTATTCTTTTTTTTTTTTTTTTTGATGTACCATCCCCCGCTCTAAATAGCATTCATGGTGGTCAATCTTATAGTGTCTATTTATTTAATCACGTATTTTCAATCTTTCCAGATCTTGCTGTAGAGTAAGAAGTCATTCTTTCTTTTTTTCATATTTTTTTATTTATCAAGCATTGAGAAAAAGAAAACTCTTTCTCTAATGCTTGTACTTCATTCATTATATTTTCCATAATAACATTTAGAACTATTTCCTGTTTTGAAATTAAAATAAGGGATGTAATATTTAAACATTGTTTGCTCTAGTCAATATAAATATTTGTGTTACAAAGACTCAGTCAATCATTTAGAATATTATGATGAGTTCAAGTATTATTTTACAATTTGTATTCTTAAATACCCACATTAGAATCAATAACAGATAAAGATAACTGTTATTGTGTTTAAACAATCTAAAAATAATCACATTTCAGTAGAACTAACGACAATGTCCGTCCTTGCAAATGTAAAAATAATTGTGCACGATATAAGATGACTTTTCTTTTTTGTGTATTACCGATTTGTATAATTGTATAAACCCACCAAATTTTGTTATTTTTCATTAACAGTATAAAAATTACAGTTTTTTCTTCATCATGTACTACTTATACTTGCAATACTTATTTAGTTTTAATATATCGATTATTGAAAGAATACTGGTGGCAATCATCAAAGGACCAATGACAGTTATATTACAAGTTGTTATCTAAAAAAATAATAATAAAACTTTTCTTTGAAACAAAAATTAGTAATTTACAAATAGTAATAAATAATATCTTTGCAATGATAATATTAAATATTCCATTGACAGAGGTGAAGTGGTAGGTACTGTCTTCTTAAATTTAAAAAAGAACTTTTAAAGTTGTTAGCAGATATTCTCTTAAAAAAACTTTATTATTATTTTGGATTTGTTGATACAGATTATCAATGGATTAGTTCCTATCTATGTGCAGGAGTCAACAAACTAAAATAAATAATATTAAGTTTGAAAAACTATTTAATAGTAATGGAGTTCCTCAAGGTATCGTATTGTAACCTATGCTCTTCACTCGTTTTATCAACGACATCTTCCTAATTAAGTCATCTCTTTGCAGATGATACAATTCAGACAAATATGTGGTTCAAAATAGGTAATAACGAAGCACATGTGAAATGTAATAGCTAACGCCTTGATAAAGTAACTATATATAAAGATAAACCATACAATACACGTTAAGCTGGATAATGTTAAATATAAGATATAATTTTTATTTAAACTATTCAACAATTTGCTATCAACATACGTTGAACATCGGTGTGGTGTGCATAATTACAACTCAAGACAAAGATATCGTTAAAATATTCAATCTTCAAATCTAGAGGAAACGTAATCTGTTTGAAGGGATTCCTCTTTCAACTGTCACATTAATTTTTATATCATTTGCTTTAAAAACCTTTTTTATTTCATTTTCTAAATAGAAACTATATGAATTTCTTTCATTTTAATATTATTTTCTGTTGCAGAAGCGAGAACATCCTGGATACTGCCATTTACCGCGGGTACTTTTCTTCATATCGCATTGGTAACTGTTCTTCCAGATCTGTTAAAGGAAGAAGATCCAAAAGAATCCTTTAAACAGTTATTAGCCTTAATACTAGGGATCACGATAATGGCGTTTGTAACGAACGCCTTTGAATAAAGAGAGAAGAAGTTTTAACTGTGTTTTTTAAGTTGCCATAAATTTTATTATATAGTGATATAATTGTATATGTATATACGTTATTACAGTATTTTTAAGATAGAATGCACTTTGAATTGTACGTAAAGATAAGTAATTTTTATAACAAGGTGATCAGGCTGATCAGTTATCACACTCAAAATTCACCATAAACTCTGTATATAGTTTCAAAAATTATATCTTCTAATTCATATTTTTATAAAATAATGTTTTATTAATTTACGTGTCCAATAAGGGTTATTATATGTGAAAAATGCAACGTTTAGATCTGATGTTAAAATAAATATAATTTCAGGTTTTGAGCTTGAACAAACTATACTTTATATTTTTTTTGCTACATATAAATTATATGTAAAAGAAAACGAAAACTTTTCCGATACTTCTGCTTATAAGTAAGATTGTTGCATTTTGCGAATAAAGTAGTAATGTATTATTCTGGAAAATTACCAAACAATATTCCAAGGTTGTGTCTATACTTGTTGGTCCACAACCACACGCTACTTTTTTAAATTGAAAAAAAGTATTGTACAAAGTAAAAACACGACCTTGGAATATTGTTGGCAGTTTCATGCTTCAGATTTTAAATTTCAGTGGATTAAAATACACAAAAAATAATGATTATTAATAGTATTAAAACACTTCTGTTGTCATATTTTGATGTTAGGTTTATATTAGTCTCCTGTGATTTGTAAAACTGGCTCTTTTACGGAAAATGTTCTATTTTGGAAGATTATTATTTGAAAATTTTTCGACTAACATCGCTAGAATAAAAAAATACATTTCTTAGATTTCCTACTATGGAAACGACTACATCAATAAGCAATAATAATAACGTTTATTTACAAACAAATGAATTGCTACATTTATATAAGCGAGTATCAAAGACACTTTTATATTTTGATGATAATACTCACAACATAAATACAAATGACTTTGAAAAATTGTTGGAGAATTTTTTAAAAATCGCCCCACTTCATAATAATAAGAAAATATCTATATCCCAGTGTGGGGTGCGATTAATTGTTTAGCAAGAACAAGCCACAGTTTCAGATATAACACATTCAAGTTTGCAGATATTCTGGATAGATAACGCTGCCTATTCAGGCAGTCTTTCTTGACTCCTGAAATTTTTTACAATGTTTTGAAAGGTCTCACCCAGAAAAATGTACTCAACGTTCTATAATAATGATGACATGCACATTTCCTCTGTAAACTTAAATTTTAAAATCTTTTAAAATGAACCGACTCCTTGTGGTCACTGTTACTTTATACATTTTTCTTGCTTTTTACATAAACTTGCACATTAATCTCAGTTTTACACGTTGCATGCAAAATATACAATTTATTTCTCAGAACGTGAGCACGTTCCCACTTCTGAAATTTAGCTGCACTGCAGGTCATGGAGTGTTCGGTATTTTTTATATGCTGCTATAATCAACAATCAACCACGATCGGTATTTTCGAGTCTCGATATGGAAATACCCATCTTTATTTCCTATCGTATAATCTAATAATTACATACTATCTTGGGATAATGTTGTATAGGTCCGACTTCTAGGAAATTTATAACTTTCAACACTATGATGTATCTTTGACAGTTCAGTACAATACAATGCGTTAGAATAACATTCCATCCAAGAAGATAAGAAGCCTGATTAATTTATTTTGGGGCCCAACACAAAAATTTCCAACTTTAGTACCTACCACATAATATGTGATAAGTACTAAAATAATTAATATATTTTGTAATTATATATTATATAATTACATAATATTAGAAAATTTACAACTTCTGAATAATGCATTTTACTTTCGTTAAGTAGCCATTATTGAAACAACTATTTACGGCCGTTCAGTACAAGATGCGTTAGACTGACTAACATTTATTTAGTATCGTAAGACGCATATGTAGAGCAAATTTTCAAAAGAGTATTATTCCAGTTAGCAAAAGTTGAGAACATTTGAAAATAACTGGTATCAGTTATCTGTTAAGCTGGGTACAGACATGCAACAGAACTTCGTATCGTAACACCGTCTCGTAACAAGTGTGGACGGCACCGCGTAACAGCTTAACACCGCAACAACGCAACATCGAGGCGTCCCATCGCTTGTCGGTATTAGAGCGTCACATCAAAGGAATGATACGGGTTGATGTTGCACCACTAGTTTGCGATCGCGGTTGGAACGATAGTATGTTCTGCTAACATGATACGCGACGATATTCTGATACGCTTGAATTCCTGAACATGCGTAGCTTCGACGCGTAACAAAAATTGTTGCGCGACGGTGTTACGATACGAAGTTCTGTTACATGTCTGTGTCCAGCTTTAAGGATTTTTAATAACTGTGAAGGAAGAAGACTGAGTAGAGGAATCTAATGAATTATTTTAGACATTTAGCGACCAATGGTCGCCAACATTCATTTTATAAAAGACGGAATAATAAGATATATATATTTCATAGCAACCAGTAGGACCAGCTATAAATATTAATATTTGTAATTTATTGAAATGGTTACTATAGTTAAAAATTCACAAGTATATAATTACTATAGAAGACAAGAAACATGCCTCTTGTCGATTTTTTTACTGATATTACCATGAAATATGTTGTAAAATCACACAACACAACCCACTGTATCCATAAAGGAAAGAACTGTATACAAACGGGCAAATCCAACATGTCCCAGTATCTAGATATTGCTGAAAAAAATTTCTAGTTTCAGCTGGAACCGAAGGCGAGACTCGATGGCCGAGAGTGAATTGTTTTTGACTTTCAACCAAGAAATCATATAATTTTAGTTAATGTCATTTAAATATACTGTCTAAAAGCACGATAATATTTATTAATACGAGCAGGTATCATTTATAAATTCCAATGTATATGCACAATGAAAAAAAAAAGTTATTAAAAAGATTATATACCAAAAATTCTTACTGAGGACCTGTAAATTATATTTTGTTACAATATATAAATTTAAAAAATCATGAAATGTTATTGAATCATTGTAAACAATAGATATTGAATCTTTTTTTATTTTTATTTATTTTTTTTTTAGCCAGAATTCAGTAGCGGCTGGTGGAATTTAGATTATTCGTATCATAATATATGGAACCAAAAAGATCCTTTAAGGTACCTATGCCTGTCAATATTTAAATGTAGAAGTTTTGAAAAAGAAATTCGATTAACATTTGAGGACAAAATGGTTGCAAGAATGGTATGCCTATTCAGGCTTTTCGAAACTTCTTTATTCAAGTATTGAGTCATCATTAGAGCCCGGATCCCACGGATAATTGAGAATATTGTCGTGAAACAGTTTAAAAATGTCGCGTCCACTACCCTCTCGAAATACGGTAAAACGATTTCCGCGAGTTAGAGTTTGATGGCACAACAATTCGGTAAAATATTTGTGAGAAAATATCGTTATGTACCCCTCGGATCCGAACTCTATTTATCATACCTAAAAGTATTATTTGGATCCCATGCTCCAATATTAAAATATGGCATAACCAACTTTCACCAACCACCACTGGGCTAGATGTATGCAAGAGCCATGGCGCTTGGTATTTTTTTTTTTATTACTGTATTTTCCAATGAACTATGAAGAATAAAATTCAAAATGATAGCCGAGCATAGCATGCTCGGTATTAAGTACGATTGTAAGTATTTCGTTAAATACTACTATATTTTTTTACTACTGTAAAACTAATTGTTATATAGGTATATATTTAGAGTGAAAATGTTTACTATAAATATTTTTGGTTATAATAGTTTACGGTAAGAAAGTCCCGGCCTTCTAGGGATTGAAGTACTCGAAATTTAGTTGAGTAGCTAAGGCTAGACCTCGCCTGGTAAATAAAGGCATTCTATTATTATTATTACAAAATTTTTATTTTTAGTCATAAATTCACAAATTCCAACTATCTATTGGATATCCAACTAATGTGGCAACCATCAGCTCGGTGGTGTGGTTGGTTAGACCGCGCAATAGCAAGTGTGACTATAAATCTAACTATCGTAGCTGCGGATTCGAATACCGGCACTGGCAGTGGTTGTATGTCCATATTTTTCTAAGTGTGACCCCCTTTTAGGCAGTTTTGGTTTTGGATTCCGACCTTGTCTAATTTCTGTGGTGTGGTATTATTTAAAAAATGGCAGGAAATTATAAAATGAGTTTTTACTTCTAGGTTACAGCTCAGCTCAAAAACAGGAAAAAAAATATTTTTTTTACTACCTTAGAACAAATGTTATTCTGAAAAACGAAAGAACCATGACGTCGGTCGTTTGTAATACAATGCTATAATGAACACCTATTTTCTTTGGAAATTAGTGATTGTGATTGTGTATTTTCTTAAAAACCGAAACTTGAAAAATTCCCGGCAATATTTGTAAAACAAATTTTCCCCTTTGGTTAGTTCGTCATGTGTGCAAAGCGAGAATATACTCCACTTTTCGATGCGGTACTCTTCAGCGTTCTATTTTCTGCCGCAAATTTTTCAGACGACTTGTGCGTATACATATAATAGTATATATTACGTGTTCAGGGCGCGCATGATAACCACGGGAAAGGCAGTTCATAGGTGTCTAATGAACGATATTTTTTATTATACCTCTCTGAAAACAACACAAAAATAAATAAAAGAATATTCTGGAAAATACATTTAGAATAAAAATTGCAAATAATCGTCAAAAGCAATGCCAAACAAGCATTGCTAAGGAAATTTCAATCGCATGTTTTATTATTATGATTGACAAAGTAGGCAGCCTCAATATATGTATTTATAACAGGTAATGTCATAAGAAAAAACAGATATTGATTTAATAATTATAATTAGGTTAAAATTTAACAATTTAACGATGCAACACAGTGGAATATTAATTGAATTTATTTTTATTGAATATTATGCTTATTCCTAACATTGTGGTGCTGAAAGTTTGCTCACGGGAAACATTTTACAGTGCCGGTGCACGGAGAAATTGACTTTCTCTACTCTAAATAGACATGAAATATGATGTTTTCAGAGAGGTATAATGAAAGTAATTTTGCTGAGCCTCATCCACAATTACAACAGTGCCAATACCTTTAATTGTAAAGTATACCTTTATTTTAACTAAATTGTAATACTTTGATTTTTTTGGTAGTAGCAACCTTACAAAAGGCAGCATTTTTCTATATTTGATATTATATTTTCAACTATAGGAAAATACTGCACAAGAAACAACATAAAATTTTCCCAGTCGCAGTCGTGCAAATTTTTGTTTGATCACTGGTGATCAATGCCCACATGGATCTTCATTTATGTAATATACGAATAGAAGTACAAATATAATTTTCATTTGAATTTAATCACAGGAAAAGCCGTCGATCACTAAATTTTGTATATGAAAAATATAAGATTTTGGATATTTTCTACTCTAAAAGGCGTCGCTAGATAAATAACAAAATTCACTGCTCTTGCCATAAATTTTGTCGCATAAGATTTTCTTTTAATAGATTGATGGATTGTGATTCACTTTCATTTATCAGATTTTTTTTATAGTTGTTTTATTTAGAGGTCACATTTCCGCATATATATATATATATATATATATATATATATATATATATATATATATATATATATATATATATATATAAAGTTGCCAAAACTTTTTCCTTTTTTCCGCGATTTCTAGGAAATTTTCTGGAAACATTATTAGTTTTATTAAACTGTAAAATAATTATTAGAAAGCACTGTAATATGAACTACTTGAGCAGATAATTGCTCATTTTTAAATTCATCATTGGATTGCGCTGATCTGACCTGTCTTCAAATATTTCTCTTGAGTGACAATGACACATTGATAGGTTATGTTTCCTTTCCTTAAATCACTTACTTCATATAGCTTTTTGTCACCTTCAAATTAAACCCAAAGTGGTTAAATAAGAAAAAAGTAGAACATATATTTCCTTATATTGTTTTAACACTTAGGACCGGTTGCATCGATGTGGTTTAGCCAGAATTCAACTGAACTCCATTTAAAATCCAAGATTACGATTGTTACAACAATCGCAACAGGATTTTAAATGAAGTTCAGTTGAACTTTGGCTGAACCATGTCGATATAACCAGTCCTTACATATTTTTTATGATTTATTTGCTTACTGAGGTGACATCAGTAAAATTTTCTATAGTCGTATTTCACATCTACCTAATTGCCAATAAAAAATAACGTTTCAATACTAAAGCTGCAATAGTTCTGCCAGGTGTTGATATTGCATGTGAAAAACTGAACACTGAAAAACAAAAAAAATATAAAATAAAAAAAAGGAGTTGCCTGCAGAATTAATGTTTTACGTCATTCACTTATTTTCTTACGTAATAAAATAAACTTGTTAATGAAACTCGTTCTAATATCCACTTTTTATTATAATTTAACAAACATTACTATTAGTTAGCTAATTTAGTAAGCCCTTTTAATTATTTTACTTAAGTCTACACTCATTATTTTATAAATACCTTGAGAAATTGTAAAAAAATATATTTTGTGATATTAATATCTATGAGAATATATATGTAGTACTTAAAAGTGCTCTTATATATTTTATATCAACTTCCAGTGTAAATATGATATATTTTAAATAAAGAGCATCGAAATATAAGAAACCTTTTATTTCCATTCCACCTAAAGATGAAAGTATTATAATATTTCGGAGTAATGTTTGTCTGTCGCCAAATATTACCCAACGAACATATTTACATCCCCAGTAAACATGAAACTCTGGTTATTTACTGGGCTATAAACAACCGTACTTTGGGTTTTTACTAGGTCGGGCAGCTGTCAATCTAATTGGGATTTGTAGAAGAGGAATAAACCCTCTTGCAGTGTTTAATATAATGTTTCTAATAGACATCGAATATAACAACACTTTAAGATTGTATTGTGCTACGAAATTCCTGGAAAAAGCAGCCCAAAAATGACTTTTCACTCTTCCACAAAAAGGAAGAGAAATAGTATGATTGCTGACGTCAGTAGGAGTCAGGATACGAATTGGTAGATAGGCAAAAGGCTCGGATTATTAAATTGAAAATGGGGAAAAAGTATAATATATATAAAAGTGTGCTCTTTACGTTGTGTGGAACTCGACTTTTTTATAGCATAGTATATTAGCTGTGCATAATTTTTATGAAGCTATTGCAAACATTCAACGAAAAGAAGGAAGTTAAAACGAATTGCTGTTCCTTCTGTAAACTTGTCTGAAAAAAAAATCTGATATGGCCAGCACCTGAGATCCTTATACTAGTATATATTATCCTGATGTAAAAAAAATTATTCTCTTTAATTTTTCACTTACCTCAATTTTAATAGCGTACCTTGAAATGTTTCAATAAAATTTTTAAATAATTAATTATCAGCGTCATTCGATACTGTCAATAATAATCCATGTCATATATTTTAATAATTTCTTCTTATTGACATTGACATTTTTGTAACTGAATTAGACATTTCAAATGTCAAACTGTTAAATTTATTTTAACCCCATTCTATGAGGTCAAATGTATAAAAATTTTAAGCTTTATTTAAGTAATTAGAAAATATATTTTTTTGTAAAGGCAAATACAAAAAAGTTTGAGTCCCGTGGACCTCCTTTCAGCTGGCCAATTTTGCTCATCATCGAACTTATCATTGTCTTTGACCTTTAGAACATGTGTACCAAATTTGAAAGCTTTATCTCAAAAACTGTGGCTGCTATCACGGTACTACAAACATGCAGGCAGATTTTTTCCATAAAGTTATGTTTTTTTCATTATAATTCGTCGAGATTCGTTCAGAAATGCAATAATAATTTTTAATTTTTTTTCCCGAAATTGTACCTTTTTTCTTCTTTCATTCATTGTGTCTCTTCTGGTGGTACCACTTTTACCAAATTTAATGTGGCAGCTAAAACGTTGTTGACAATCTTAACTGCCAAATTTGGGAAGTCCCCCATTAGTATTTTTTGAGTTATCGCGGATACACACACACACACACACACGCATGCACCGACAGATATTCGGAAAATAGTCAGAATGAATTCAGGAGGGTCGAAAAAAAATCACGATTACTATACTTCCTTATATTAGGTATAAGAAAGTAAAAAACGACACAAAAACAGTATCATCAACATCGAGAGAGTTAAATTGAGACAGACTCTCACGATTAGCAAAAAGGAACTGTATAAAGGATGCACGAATGTAAATTAACTTGCTTATCACCTGTGACAACTGTGAAAATATCGGATTGGATACACCTGCAGAAAATACTACAGAGCATTATTTGAAGATGAAGATGAGTCTATAGGGCACTTGTTTGAAGATAAAATGCGTAAATGTTAACTGAATTAGTAATGTCTTCTCCAGAAGTGACTCATCCACACAATATCGTGTGTCATGCATTATATAGTTCTTTACACTCAAATACTTATCTAAAATTACTGTTGGCTTCAAGATATTGAAGATACTTCACTAAAGAAAAATTAATATTGATCCAGTGTCTAAAAATTTGTATTACCTTCTTTTATTAAACTGTACTTACTTTATGTCCTTTTATTATTAAATAACGACGTTAAAAACTGTCAAGCCCGTATATAAAAATCTGTAAACGCATAATCAGCATGACCTAGGCAGCTTTTGTTCTATGGAACAAGAAAATATGGCGAAGTCGAGAACTACTTATTGATATAACTAAACTATTTGTCGTGATAGTTCAAAATAAATACAATAATTCCGATTTACCGTTTGATAGGTGCAATTATTTTCATTAACAGAGACCTCAAGGTTAAAGAATTTTACCTTTATCAACTCTTAGTAGGCTCAGGTGCAGAAATCTGCATTAAACTGACGTTCTTTCCAAACTGAAATAATCACGCTAATACCGGTTTTACGCTGCAGCTGGTGTATAAATCGTTACTAATATCCATGGTGACTTAAAAATATCTACTAATACCTGCATTACCGACATTACTTTGAGGTTACGTTTATCCGAGGCACAACAAGTCTGTGAGGCGATAGATGGTGGTGGCGGTGTGATATTGTAGAACTACAAATTTCTTTCGTTGGTCGAGTTGGGTTTCTCGTCTTGCCATCTTGCCATCTTGCCTTCTTGAATATAAAACATCACCTTTCTGTAGTATGATGCTGAATAATCAAGACATTTTGACATAATTATTTTGTCCATTTTTGTTCTTCATAAACAAAAACTTTTATAACCTAAAACCATTATGTACAAAAAGAAGTCAGTTACCAAGTATATGTCTGCCTACAACGTCAAACCAACGTTATATCGACGTAGGCTGACTTTCAAAAAAATAACCACAAATCAGTCACCAACGTCAAGACAGCGTTGAATAATGTCTAAACAAATCTAGAACTATTAAGGTGTTTATTACCGTTTAATTGACGTTATCAACTGCTTTATAACGGACCAGACCTATTCAGTTGGGTACCAATGTCTAGCCGATGTTGTCAGATGAATCAATAATTAATAAATAGTTTCTATTATGTAAGTCAACAACGTCTAAGCAACGTTGGTAGGTTACTCAAAAATAACCTAAACTTACAGTCAGTTACAACGGTCTAATCAATGTTACTAAATGAGTTAGACGTAAATAGCAGGTTTGCGAGGTTCATGCAACGTTACTCCGACGATGTATCATAACAGTAAAATTTAAAGAGCTTCTTGACTATTATTTGTAATAATTTTGACGCTGAAATTAATAAAACTTTTTGCAGTATCTAGTTAATAACATTGTTTTATTTTTTCAAATGATAAGTAAAAAACGAATTATAATTATTTTGGTTTGTTGAACTGCTATACATAAGTGGTACCTTGTCACTTTCAATAACTGGCGGCTATAGTTTCAACCCGATCACAAAAAAAGGGACTAAACAATTTTATTATACTCTTTGGCACAACGAGCCAAAAAACTACTCTTTTTTATTGAGGCATACATTCACTCTGCATGAACTAACTATACAATGTTTATGCTATTTACACGTGTATATTAAAAAATCACTACAATAATGTTCATTTTTCAATCCTATACCACATCGTCCAAAAATATACAGGGTGTTCCATTTGAAAAAATTCAGTTCTAAAACTTGTAAATTTAAAAATCCTTTCTGGCCACCCTGTATATTTTTAGGAAGTGAAAATGTGTGTCATCACACAGATGTCTCATAAATGGTACTAACATATTTTTTTCTTAAAATCGATAGTTATGATTATAGTGATATTTTTAATACACACGTGTAAATGGTATAATTTCAACAAAAAAAATCATTACATCCAAGTGGTTGGCAGAAAGTAAATAATAATACAGGAGTGAAAGTGGACCACAAGAGGTTTCATAATGTGTTCTGATATGGCATTTCATTTTAAAAAATATTACTTGACCCTATAGAATCGTCTTGGATGACCCTGTATATTCGAAAACAATTTCCGGTTAAAGACTTTTTTGTCTAGTTTACTTATGTTTTTAAATCAAGTTCCTCTAGCTATCATATAACTCGAGATATCGAAGTCGGACGAGTAGTAGTAGTAGTAGTAGCTACTTATTTTACTAGGCAAGTAGGCCACAGTGGGCCCTTTTTACCTAGGGACCTACAGTTTAGCGTGGACTCCGAACGACGGTCCTCGACTGTCAACTAACCCACCGCCTGGGCCTGCACCGCTAGCAGAGTGGCAAACCTCCTGGGTAGGTCCCTTCGACCCTTCACCCGGGCTTGCCTCTCCGCCTACATCAGGCTAGCGGCCTTCCCGGGATTGTCTGTTGACAGCCTACCGACTGTTTGACGAGCTATCGTTCATCCATTCAATTGCCGGACTCGATCAGTGCTGCTTAACTTCACTGATCGAATATCGGAAATTAAACGGATGTCCATACCTCATCCCCGAAGTCGGACGAACTATTGCTCCACCCTGTATAACCAATGATATGCAGTAATTATAATATAATTATAAATTGTAAATAAGAGATAAGTACGACATTTGAAATGAACCTATAATAAAGTCATAATACGAACGCACAAACAAATATATATTATAAATTAATTATCTAAAAAAAGTGAGATAAATAAGTAGGAAATAAAAATATGTTCCAACGACGATTGACATCTCCCGGGTACGAAGATAACTCTCCATTAATTTTGGCGCTTGTTGCTAAACATGACGTCTTTTAAGGAAATACATAATAGTTTGGGTGATATGGTTTTCAATAATCATCTTAATAGACACGTAATTTGAGTTAAAAATTTTTTTGATTGGCTTTGGAAACCATCTTCTGGAGCTAAAACTGGGTGCGCCGTATCTCTCTTGCATATTTGCGATCTAGTAATACCTGAAACAAACGAATATGTGTTAGATCAAATTCAATTACCTAACTATTTATGAAAAGAAAAAAAAATAATTTGCGACATATTTACAGAAAATGAACATGGATTTCTGTCTAAAACTAAAAATCTATTGAAAATGTTATAGCTGTCATGTGTCTTGTCGAATCTGTCCGGATATCAGCAGAATATTTTACATTTTACGTCAACTATGGTAACAAAATATACTATTGAGATAAAAAGGATCGCATACGATTGAATTCATTTTATTCGATCCAACAATATTACAGACTCTATTTATTTAATAATAATTCATATTTTCGGCATAAGCGTGTAAAGTGGGAATTCCACATAGATTTATTTTGGACCCTATACTACTTTTGATGTAATTAGCTGAATACGTTGACGATATATTTTATACTATACATGCTAGTGACAAATTTTTAATTATGTTCATGTACAGCTACATCGCGTTTTAATGATCGAAGGGCGCTTGTGGGAATAAGCTCATTCCTAGCCAAAATAGTGGAATTTCGTGGAAGTTTGATGTACAGATTTTTGTCGACAAGTTTACCCATCGCAATGAATACTGCAGACTTCTAGATATTTTGGCTATATTTTGCAAGAGGATTTAAAAAAAATCTTGCATGAAATACGAAGTGTCTTTTTATCAAATTGTGCCTCGATGGATAATGTTCACGATTAGTGATTAAAAGTACCACTTTTCCTTCTTGTTTCATAAATAGCTATTATACCTCGTATTATACTATTATTGTTTTGGTTTATATTATTTACGAATGCAAGAATTTTTTCTCATTAATCTACTACAGAAATTTTGAACAATTTTTCATGTGGTACACTGAAAGAAATTTCTACTAACCATAAATAAAAATTGACTAGCTTCAAAAAAATATCTGCATTATTTTTAACACGCTTTTATTAGCTTCACTTGTATGTTTGTTTGCTTGTTTGTTTGTAACCGACTCTTTGGACTCGATTTTGACCCACTTTAAACGGACAGATTTAATTGAAACTTTGTACAATTACGAAGAACCGGTAACAATACAATAATTTGATAAGTTTATATCATTATCCTGATCAGGATCGCCAGTCCTTTCCTCACGTACCTCTGCGTGAGAGCAAGAGGCTTAATATTGTAAGTATATTCCATGATTGTCAGGTCGGTCGTTGGCAGAGCGGGCAAGTCTTAGTCGAGGCGAAACGACGGACTCCTTGGGCGTGAGTTCAAATCCCATGGCTGAAATAAAAAAAATTTTTTTTTTTAGAAATATCTGTTGGATCGTAATATGTTATAATATCAGCATCAATAAGCAATATAAATATAGTTTAAAAAAACTACAAAACACGCTTTCATAGCACATCAAACTAAAAAGTGAAAAATAGATATAGTTTAAAAAAAACTAAAAAACACACTTTTAAAGCACATCAAACTAAAAAGTGAAAAATAATTATTAATATAAACTGAAAACAATAATGAACGAAAAATACTAGTATTATTGTGAAAAAAGCGTGGGTTGCTCGATATACGAAAAATATGGCACAAAGCGCCCCACGCTTTTTTCACAATAATACTAGTATTTTTCGTTCATTATTGTTTTCAGTTTATATTAATAATTATTTTTCACTTTTTAGTTTGATGTGCTTTAAAAGCGTGTTTTTTAGTTTTTTTAAACTATATTTATTCCTAAATATTTATTTATTGCTATAGGCCTATAGGTTGATAACTTTGCTATCATCAATAATAAAACTGAATTATCCTGTATATACATACAGGGTGACTGGTAGATCGACGTATTTCTTTGAGAGCATGTTAGTAGAGCTCATTTGTAATTGATTATATCCATTATGCAAAACAAAATAGTTTTTGAGATATTTTGATTTAGATAGTTTTTTACAACAAGTGAGTGTTTTAACTCTTGTATTTTTATCTTATCAAAGGATTTAACATAACTACAGGCACTTATTTACCATAGGAAAACACTTAGTTATCTTTAATAAAAAAACAACGAAAAAAATATTTGAGTTAGTTTAAGTAAGTGCTGTTATTGGGATAATTAGTCAAAGATTTAAGGTTGCAAAAGCTCATTAGCAAAACAGTTTTTTTATGCTTAGATGATGGTAATGTAGTTTTAAGAAAAATACATATGATAATGTAGATCATCTTAGCAAAATATTTTATTTGGTCGATTTTCTTCAGTATGTATACATAAAATATGTGGTAAGTGAACGTAATTCAGCTACTTAAATCAAAAGTAGTATAGGGTCCAAAACAAATTCTTAAATAATACTTTTATTCCAAAAAATTTAACTTATTAAATAAATGTAATCTGAAATACTGTATTCAATAAAATTGATGCAACCAGATGCGAACCCTGTATATATCAAAAGATAGAATTACTAGATATTTTCTGACAGTAGTTTAAATGGCTCTTAACTTCTAACCTCTAACCAATAATTAATTATAAACCAATTAAAAGAAGCGATAAGAAACCATAAATGAAGATAAAATCAATAGTTATTAACAAATTAAGATAAAAACAAGGCATTTAGTTTTTCGCAAATAATGCAGAAACTATTAATAATTAAGAAATTTAAAAAAAAGATTTTTAAAGAGGACGAAATTTCCGATAAAAACGGAACTGTAACTCTATTATTAATAATTTTAATTTAATGGTGAAAATAGTGCTCCGCGCGACGCTGCCGCAGACCTCAGAATCCGACCGTAGCAACAAAAAAAATTTTTTTAGCTATAAAACATTAATTAAAAAATTTCAAAAAATTATCAGATCTAGACATCTCAAGGAACAATATCCACTTAAAAAATTTTCTTTTCATCCATTTTTCATAAAATTCGCTTATTGTTAATTAACAAATTTTTTTGGAGTTCATGTTTATTTTTATAATCAGATAATTGTTAAACTAAAGACGTGAAAAGATGAAAATATTTTTTTTATCAATATATGTTATTATCGCTGTTTTTGTATATCAAAGCACTATTAGATTTTATAATTTTCAAATTTTTAGAGGTATTTGTTAAAAAAAAATGTTATAAACAAATGGATTAGTTGCATATTTTAGAAAAAAAAATTTTTGCCATATTATTAGTGGAATGATATGATTAAAAAAAATTTTTTCTTAAAAATTTTTTTTATTGTTAATCATTTTTTAACTTTTTTCATTATTTAAATAATAGATTAACAAAGGATTGTTTTTTTAAATTTATCATTTGCAATTTTCTACAAAGTAAAAACATTTTTTTTCTCTTCAAATTTATTTGTTTATTTAATAAACAATTTGTAATAAACAATGGTCGAACGTATTAATATTTTTTTTATAGAAAAAAAAAATACTAAAAACAACCATATATTTAACCAATACAAAAAAAAAATTTTTCGATTTCTTATAGAATTTTCATTTTTGCTACACTACAGAAATTAAAGTGCCTCCTTCTTTTGTTAAGTTATTAATCTCTATATCTTCTAAACTATTAGAGATACGACAATGGATATTTAAGTCGTTTTTATAAAGGATTAATTAATCTTTAAAATGAGTTAACCAACTAGTTTGTAACTATTGTTAATCAGCCATTATACGCATTTGTTAATAAAAAATTAAGGTTTCTTTGTCATTTTCGAATCTTTTATGACTTATAGCTTATTAAATATTGCAGATATAGTAATAGACCTTCAAGACAATTTTGTTCAGTGATTAAATATCTACCGAATAAGCTTTTGATCATATCCGTATCTCTTATAGTTTAAACTATAAACGTATTTTAATTAATATTCTTCAAATTCGTATTCCGTTATACAGTAACTATATTTTTATTTATTCTATTAATAATTAATTTAAACTACATGCTTTGTTTATTTAAAAATTATTCAAAATAATATAAGGATGAAATGCTATCATTAAGTAAGTTATTATTTATACGAAACGTTTTCTTCTTTTTTTTTAAAGGAGGAATTCCAGAACTGGTCGGTTCATCTATATTTTGAAATAAACCGGCTTCCACCCTTTCTTCCATTTCAATTTTTGAAGATATAGCCAAGAAAATCGGAAAAAAATTCGAGTAACTGCATAATTTGATAAAAAAAAACTGTTTATTTTTAAATTAACAATAGCAGCTCCTTGAGTTATAAGCTAATGTAACTTTTTATAATATATAGAAAGAAAAAGTATAGAAAAATGTTAAAAATTGATACAAAAAAAATAAAAAATCGTATATAACGGAATACGAATTTGAAGAATATTAACAAAAATACGTTTATAGTTTAAACTATAAGAGATAAGGATATGATCAAAAGCTTATTCGGTAGATATTTAATCACTGAACAAAATTGTCTTGAAGGTCTATTACTGTATCTGCCATATTTAATAAACTATAAGTCATAAAAGATTCGAAAATGACAAAGAAACCTTAATTTTTTATAAACAAATGCGTATAATAGCTGATTAACAATAGTTACAAACTAGGTAGTTAACTCATTTTAAAGATTAATTAATCCTTTATAAAAACGACTTATATATCCATTGTATCTCTAATAGTTTAAAAGATATAGAGGTTAATAACTTAACAAAAAGAGGAGGCACTTTAATTTCTGTAGAGTAGCAAAAATTGAAAAATCTATAAAAAATCGAAAAAAATTTTTTTTGCATTGGTTAAATATATGGTTTTTAGTATTTTTTTTCTGTAAACAAAATATTGATACATTCGACCATTGTTTATTAAATAAACAAATAAATTTTAAGCGAAAAAAAATTTTTTTTTACTTTGTAGAAAATTGCAAACGATAAATTTAGAAAAAAATCTTTTGTTAATCTATTATTTAAATAATGAAAAAAGTTAAAAAATGATTATTAATAATAAAAAAAATGTAAAAAAAAATTTTTTAAATCATAATATTCCACTAATAATTTGGCAAAAAAAATTTTTTTCTAAAATATGCAACTAATCCATTTGTTTATAACATTTTTTTAAACAAATACCACTAAAGATTTAAAAATTATAAAATCTAATAGTGTTTTGATATACAAAAACAGTGATAATAAGAAATATTGATAAAAATTTTTTTCATATTTTTTTATCGTTTATTAGTTTTTTGTTAACGTAAAAGATTAATAACTAATGAACCATAACAATTAAAAATATCGTGATGTGATTACTTCATAAAGTATACTTGTCACAATGTATCCAGCATCGGTTATAATGTTCACGTCTTTAGTTTAACAATTATCTGATTATAAACATAAACGTGAACTCCAAAAAAATTTGTTAATTAACAATAAGCGCATTTTATGAAAAATGGATTAAAAACAATTTTTTTAAGTGGATATTGTTCCTTGGGATGTCTAGATGATCCGATAATTTTTTGAAATTTTTTAATTAATATTTTATAGTTAAAAAAAAATTTTTTTGTTGCTGAGGTCTGCGGCAGCGTCGCGCTCTCCGCGCGGAGCACTATTTTCACCATTAAATTAAAATTATTAATAATGGAAGTACAGTTCCGGGAGTTAGGACTTTTTGATCGGAAATTTCGTCCTCTTTAAGAATCCTTTTTTAAATTTTTTAATTATTAATAATTTCTGAATTATTTGCGAAAAACTAAATGCCTTTTTTTATCTTAATTTGTTAATAACTTTTTTATGTGCTGGTAAATAATTTTTATACATTTTTCTAGACGTCATTCCGAATCCAATGAGCTATCGCCCATATTTTTACGACCTTTATCATTAATTAACACCATTTTTAACTTGTGAACTACACTATATGTTTAAACGAAGAGTATTCATTAATTAATAGATCGACTATATACATTGTAAGCAATCTCAGTTGTTGTGAATGACCTTTGATAGTGAAGTGTGTTTTAAAGAAAATCAACACTATAGGTCACAACTATGGGCAGTCTTATACTTGCGTTCCTCCGGATGTTAGTGGTTTCAATACTGTATAGCCGCCTGTTCAATTATTCTACCGATAAGAACTGGATATACGCACAAATTTAAAGTGATATAAGGTAAGATTTGTTTACTTGTAAATAAATAATACAGATTTCACTATTTATCCATCACTTTTTTATAAAACTATACCACTATCAGAGTTAGAGTTTTGTCATAAAGTACCTATATCTTGCAGATAAAGAATTTGTTTGTATGAACGTTTGAAATTACGTTTAGGTTTATTTTTAGTTCAAATAATATCTACTTTTGATTATTTGTAGATAAATAATTTGTAATAGAAGTTACATAAGTAGTAGATGTATTTTGTTTTAGGTAATTTGTAGTAAAAAATGGACTTGGTGTAAGAAAAAAGGGCTTAATTTATAAATGTTTTGTTATTCAGGAAAAAACGGTTAGGAGTAAAAATGAGCCTAAGTAATAAAAATACTGCTATGGATCAAAACAACGAAAATGGGAGACAAAATATGAACAAAACGTAAGTTTGGAAAATGAAAGATTTCTATTTATTATAAATGGACATTTTTGTACTATTTGATGCAGAAAATACATTTGTTTATATAGAAATCCATGAGAAATGTTATCTACTAGCATTATTTAGATAGGTATAGGTATTAGTAGTTATTTGAATCAAGTAACTATAGGTATTAGGTACATGCAAGTTTTCTCTATGGTGGGGCTTAGCCTTATTAGAAAAATAACACGTTTTCAGTTGGTCTCAGGACAAAAAGAATTATCATCGATATTGTAGAATATTAGTTTCTCTGCAACGAAACATTTTTATATCTTTTTTTTATTTCACAACTATGGTTTAGCCAATGACTTCAGAAATAGGATAGACAAAGTATCCTCTTGATTTGTTGTAGTTTGATTTAAATAACTCGGTACTCAGTTGTTAGGGACATGCGCTTGTGCGCGCGCAGTCCTTGTTCGATTTTCGGGTGTTCATCACTGTTTACGTTTTTTGGTCGCCATTAGTTGCTTGTGTGTATCTTAAGTTTAACGCCGTGTTTACTGTGATTGTTAGTTTTTTCAAGACGCATTTTCTGTTTTTGTGAATAAACAATGGGAAAATATTGTGTTATATGTAAATCTCCCTTTAAAAGTGGAGTTAATCGATCTTTCCACAGGTAAGTGACATTACCATAGGCGTAACGGGAAAATGGTAAATAAAAGCATAATCTAAAATTAAAAATGTCGAGTGCAGTAATATTGTAAACATAAAAATATATAATAGTAGATATTTTTTTGTTTCAAAAATAGTAGTAGTAAATATAATGTATTGTTTGTTTTTAGGATTCCTTCGAATATTGAACGTAGGTCTATATGGATCTCTCGAATTTTGAAATATATGGGAAAGGAAAATATTTCTAAAGATAGTGTTGCGTGCTCAGATCACTTCACATCATACGACTTCTTAAGAAAACCCAGTGGCATAGTTTATCTTAAGGACTCGGCGGTTCCAGAATTACCAAGTTGTTCTAAGTACAATACACAAGTTTGGTAAGATATCATTTTGTTATAAGAAAAATAATACCTACTCAATTAACAGGTGTACGATTGTAAATACTTCTGATCACAGTTTTTTTTTCTTATTTTATGAAACAATAATTCTTCCTGAGAATGTTAACATATTTAGCCAAAAGTTGATGTTTTTATTTTACTTTTCACTTTTCTTTTATCAATTTGCAATAATCGTTGGTTCATTTTAGCACCATAATGAATCCATTGAAGTCTCAGAATATCAGAAAACATATTCTTGATGATGTTCACAAAGAGTTAGAACCGCCAATAAAAAAGTAAGTATCTAGAGATATTCTTTCACATTTTTGTAATTATGAAAGTTATTTCTGTTAGTAGTTAACATGATTACAACAAAATTAAGTTTATATAAGTTCTATTGATTGATAATACGAATGAGAGCATCTTGAAATAATTAGTTAAATTGATAAATAATTATATTCTTATTTGCATAGACATGAATTATATAAAAACATTATTTACTTTTTTAATCAAAATATTATAGCACATAATATTAAAAAGTGAAATAATGTACCACATTCTAAAATACCTACCGAAAAATATTTTAATATTCGAATTCACCATGAAACGTCAAAATTGAAAGATGCAGCTGCCAAACAGAGAGTTAGAAGCATATTGACAAAAACTATATTATTTAAAAATCAATAAAGAATTTTAATTCAAAAGTTTTATTTTATTTCGTAGTCTAATTTTCTTGTTTTTTTTATAAATGCATATTGTACATACCCTCTACCATATATTATGCTATAAATGTAGTAAAAAAAAGTTGTAATGTAGGTACTTTATTAATTAATATTATTTTATATATTCTCCCATGTTGTTACTGAGAAAATAAAGATTATTGTAACTATTTCTTGTTTTTTTTTGTTTTTGTGTATAAATGTATGCAGTAGAAAACACAGTAGTGACTGGTAAAATTTTGGGTTGGCTATATCTTATATTTTGTAAAAGAAAATCAATCAAAATGTGTGAAACATTTTTGCATGTAAATACATCACCTACCATAGTTTTTATGAAACTATTTCTAAAGTATTTGTAAAATTATTTTTTTTTTTTTTAGAATTTGTAAGAATTTAAATTTCATTAAGAAATTTTGATTATTACAACCTTTTGAAATATTGTTTTTAGACTGATTTTTAATTTATCACATGTAGGTATATATCAATGACTTATTCTGTAATCGTTGGTATATATCATATAGCTATCTAAAGTTTCACCAGCCACTGCTGGTAGAGCATTTTTATTCATATCAAAAAAACAATTTTATTTTAAAGCCAAATCAGGAGATGAATCAATGTGCATGTATATTGGACAAAAATTTTAATTTTGCACCCTCTCTAACACGCCACTGCCACCGAGTATGGTAATAAACAATGAACTATCTTCATCCTTTTAAAATAATAGTATGTCTCAAGATGATGCATAACACAACAGTTCCTGTGTATTAAGATAGGGAATTATTTGTCTATCTATTCTGAAGTCATTGGGTTTAGCAATAACGACCTAGTCCTAACTTTCCTTCGCGGCAAATATTAACGAATTGAAAAGTAACGAATTATACGAGTAGACAGCATTTTTTGACTAGTCAAATTTTATGATATTCCAGGTTTTCCATGACAAAAATTTATCGTAATTCCCCGATTTAAGGAAATTTAAGGAATAAAATATTTTTTCTTAGACCTGTATAGAATAGTACATTGTGTTTCTAGTAATAAAAGCACTACATTCCCGGACGACGATGTAAATTGTTAACCGAGGTATTAAGCCGAGGCCAACAAGCATTGAAGTCTGAGAATGTGCTTTTACTACGAGGACGAGGTACACATATTATTTTTTCTGGAATCTCAATCAATATTATTATAAAATAAAGAATTTATATTAATGCATAACATCTAATTGCTTATGAAATCATTTCCTTGACAATCAGTGTTTACTAATTGTTATGACAAAAAGTCAGATTCAGTGCTTATTTCATATTAATATTTATTTGTAGTGTGTTTAAAAAATTAATTTGCTGAGTGTGTATTACTGTTAATTAAGAAGATTTATTTTGCAGTTATCTAGACAAGGGATATACTTCAACAACAGAACCGCCAAATATTGATTATACGGGGTTAAGGAACCCCGTATAATCAAAAGTGTATAAAGTATATAAAAGTGTTTTGGTCGGACACGGTTTAACAAATTAATTTGCTTTGTGTGTATTATTGTTAATTAAGAAGACCTCTTTGCAGTTATATAGACACAGAATGCACTTCAACAGTACAACCACCAAATATTGATTATATGGGGCTATGAAACCCCGTATAATCAATAAAAGTGTAAAAGATTACACTAGCGCTAATTTAGCATATATCAAAGTGCAAAGTGCATCTTCTAAACATTTTCAATATATTATTGTATTTTTTGAATTAGCACGTTAATTATCTACATTTTTTGTGAATAATATACCTATACCTAAAATCGATAATTTCATTAAAAATCGTTAAATTATTGTACCTTTATTTCTGACTGATCTAGTAGCCACGATTTTGACATAAAATGAGAATAATTGAAAGTTATCTTATTGGCGATTAATTATTAACTATTTTGACAAAGTATTTCACTATTTACTCTTATTTTAAATTATAAATTGGCTTCAAATTCGCACTTTTCAATAACGATATCGTTTATATTCTGGGTGTGAGTGATAATTAATATTTCGAAAACGGTTCACAAAAGTGCTTTATACAGTTTTGACAGATAATTGAATGTTCTATTGAATGCAGCCAAAATATATTCGGGGATTGAAAATTTTTGGAACAAAAAATCATTTCCGGCCGAACCAGAAGTGATATAAAAAAAACTGAATTTACCGAATAATTTTTTTTGCTTGATGTTCAATTATTTCTTTCTTGGCGGCTTCAGATTCCTCGAAAAAAAACTACATAACATTAGTTTTTGAATTACGATTTTGTCTTGAAAATTACCCAGAAAATAGCGAGTGACTTCTTACCTGAGACCCTCTGTACATATGGCATTGTTTTAAAAAAAATACATATATTTGTGTTGTTTTAAATTTAAACCCCAATATATTATTAAATATAAAAGATAATGATAATATCGATATAACTAAATCAGAAAGAAATTTTCTTTAAACTGAAATGAATATACAGGTTATAGGCCTGATTCTGTATCCTTTACGTTATTTTTAACAGAGGGCCGTTAAAACTTATAGCCAATCAGAAATAAAGATTACGGAAAAATATGGTTTCTGATTGGCTATACGTTTTAACGGACCTGTTAAAATTAACATAAAGGATACAGAATCAGGCCTTATATCACTTAAAATCAAATGGTTAAGTAATTTCCACAAGGTAACATCGTATGCATGAACATATTTACGCGATGACTCATCATCTAGCGTCATCTCTGGAATTGACGTCATTTGTCGCTACCACCCGATCGCTCAGGGGTTACATTATTAATAATGCGCAATATGGTCAATAATATCAATAAATATTGAATGTGTAATTCGAGGATTGAGAGTATAGTGTATTGTGAAACAACCATAAAAAAATATTGTCATTACTGTCTCAGTATATAGTCAGTAAATATTGATAAATTAACCCCGGCCTATTGATGTGTAATAAACGCATGTCAAAGTCGGTTACCACTAAAGCTGGCCGAGGTGGCTGGAGTACAGCCACGGTCTTGCGCTAGCGTCACACGTGCCGATTTAGAAGTGATTTACGCTGCAGTCTTATTTGAAAGTGAGGTTATACCTATAAATTATACATAATGTCAAACGCGCCAAAGGGTAAAAAACGACCGTACGCGGACACAGTGAATAAATATATCGGTGAATTTCCGGATTTATTCTATGACGGATGCAAAATAATTTGTTTAATAGTTTGCAATCAAGACTTAATGTGCTGTCACAAAACAGATTGTCGTCGTCGTAACAATACCGTGCAACATCAAAATAAAAAAAATGGCATGCCTTTGACAACTCAGTTTATGTTTGATTTATTGTTAATGTTAATAGCCTGTAATATTCCGCTACACATACTGGACAAACAACCATTTCGGGAGTTTTGGAATAAATACAATCCCCAGGTGAACTTACCAAGTCGTACATCGTTATGTAGATATATTCCAGCTGTTCGTGAAGACATTGTAAATAGGATTAAATGTGGATTAAAAAATATACGGCTCTGGTTATGTATTGACGAGACGGCAGATTGTAAAAAAAATTCTATTTTAAATATAATAGTACGTGTACTGGACCCTCTTAAACCAACATTTCCACTTTTACTAGCTAGTAAAAGACTAACTGCGTGTACTGGCGAAATAATTACGCGTGTGGTGTTGGAGACATTCGAAAAATTTGAACTTTCAACAAGTCAAGTATTGATGTTTGTGACTGATGATGCCGCGACAATGCGCGTGGTAGGCCGTTCTCTTCAAAGAGACAATTGTAGGTTTTTACATGTTACGTGTAAAGTGCATGCGTTACATCTTGTGGCAGAAACGATTCGAAAATGTTTTCCATAGGTAGATGCATTAATAGCAAATACAAAAAAAGTATTTTTCAAATCTCCTAAACGGCTTCGAGCATTTCACAGACAGTGTCCTGGTATCCCTAAACCACCAGAGCCGATTCTTACACGTTGGGGAACGTGGTTGAAAGCGGCTTTTTATTATGCTGAATATTTTCAACAAATAAAAGCTGTGATACTACAGTTCAACCCTAACGAGGCTGCAGCTATTAGGGAAAGCCAGACAAGCTTTCAAGACGTTTCCCTTGAAACAGATTTAAAAACTATTAATAACAATTATAGAGGACTACACAACGCAATAGAAAAATTCCAAAATAGTTCGTTGTCGTTAGTGGAATCGCTGCAAATAGTGGACGACGTAAATACACAGCTACAGGCTATAAATGACGCAAAAAATAATCGCGTTAGTGAAAAATCCGAGAGTGTATTACAGAAAGATCATGATTTTAGCAAATTAAGACAAATTTGTGATGGTGCACCTACAACTTCGTTAAGTGAGTTCACAGATTGTTTTACTTATGCCTGTATTACATCCGTAGATGTCGAACGGTCATTTTAAAAATACAAACATATTTTTTCACCAAAGCGAACATCGCTGACGGAGACAGCTGTAGAAACATACCTGATGCTATTATACTATAGGTCTTCCCCACTTTGTGATGACGACAACCAAACTACTTCATAAATCTGCTTAAATGGGTGTTTTTTATACAAATTTTTATAAAATGTAACATTATTGTTAAAATTTATTTCCATTTATTGTACTTATTCAAGTATTATGATATGATGTAAACATATAAGTCATATGATGGCTCTGTCGGCCAGGTGACCTCGGCCAGCTTTAGTTACCACTCAATGCATACAGTTGAATAAGTTGCTTTTGTAAAAGATCGCAAGATATTTTGCTAAACTTCACACTTCTAGAGACTACACTCTCGAAGGTGTTAACATCATAAAGTAAATTAGTAATTAATTAATTACATTTTCTTTCCTGATATCCCCCTAATTATTATTCAATGATTGTAGAGGGTATCCTGTGTATCATTAGATTCATTAGTTGGCTCCAACGGGTAGTAAAATAAAGTAACTAATGAATTTTATATAATTTTTATAAAAGACGTTATTTGAGAAATAAAAATGTTTCTTATGTGAGTAAATAAAGTTATTTATTTAATTTTATATTAATATTATTTGACAGGTTAGAATATGCGGTTATTGTTGAAATAAAAATACAAGGTTGTTTGCCACAAAATTTCAAAATTCATTGGATCAAAACTGGTTTCCTGAATTAATAATTTGTTTTACACCAGCTGGCAAAAAAAATTGTTGATGAAATGTATTCATATTCAAAACATATTATTGATTCATGAAACCGGTATCAATACAAATAATTTTATGAAAAGCTATTTTTTTCCATCTAATATAAATAAACATTCGCTGAGCGAGACGGTTGATTATGCTCTAGTTGGAAATTGCGGATCAAAGTAGACATTGATAAATTTTACGCTGTTTCCAATCAGCATAGGTAATATCTTGTGTTCGACGAAATTACACTTGTTAACAATAATAATAATACCTAAACGGATTGAGCGCTAATTCTTAGCAGTTGCATTCGCCAAACGCGTCTATTGTTACAAATTTATTTGTAATTAATTATTTACCGACAGCGAACAATTAATTTAATTATAAACTCAGTGTGTCATAGTAATATTAATTTAATTGTCTTAATTTATTTGTTTTCTACGAAATTATTCCATATAATCAATTTGTAAGTTCAACATCCAAAGATAAGCTTTGTAGTTGAATTTGCATAAGAATGTACTTACCGGATATTTTTATTTTATTATAAATATGTTTCTCTTTTATTTTACATTTAACAACAATATCAATTACGAATGTCCTTTACAGGGTGACGAATCACATCGTAATTTTTTATTTACAGTGTCCTATACAGCAAATATGTTTATTTTGTAAAAAAATTCAGTTATACAGTGTGAAATAAAAATATGGAATAGATTAATTTTTCCGTTGATACTGTATTATCGAAAAAAACCATGGATACGTCGAATTTTAAGTTCAATCGCGCGTAAATCATTACACAACGTTTAAAAATGACGTCATCATAGTTTTCGTAATGACGTCATTGAGAAGACACGGCGAATGGCGCTCCACATCGGTGGCTGAGGGTTTCATCGAGGATTCATTTGCAAATAAGATAAATATTTCGTGGAAATTTAAAAGAAGAATGTGGAGTTTCTGGTGTGACACAAGTTGTTACAAGCTCTTGTATTGCTGAGAAGACGTTTGAGACTGCTACTGGTGATAGTGAAAGCAGAAACACAAGAGTATCTAATCTTTCTATTAAGAGGATATCTAATACGTTAAATGGAGTCCAGCTGCATATCAATGATCTCAGGGATTGTAAATTTTATTTAAATTGAAAAAAAAATGAGTAGTTAATATTTTGATGATGTAATCTTTAGAATAAGTAATAATAAATACGTCTAATAATATTCGTTATTATTTATTGCAGGGAGTGAATTAAAATTCTGAGTGATTTAATTTTTTTAAATCACTAGCAAATAAACAAGTTCTGGTTGTTACTAGGGGGTTAATAATGACAGATTAAACCGTCAAAATTGAATAAACATATGTATCTCAATTTCAAATATTAATACGGTATTATTTAAACTAAATATGTACTTGGCACTATATTGTATATGTACTTATAATGGTATTGTATGTAATAGCTTTGGTGCTAAATAAAGTGAGAATTGAATCAGTGTTGTCACCTGAGTATAACAAACCATCCCATGAGCTAGCATAAAATATCCCATATTTTCTTTAAAAATCCCGACAAGTTTAAATTATATTCCAATTAGTTTAAATTAAGTAGAAAATATTATAATATAAAATAAAAATTAGTAAAATATAAACAATTTCAAACTTTATTCAGACATTGAAAATCTCCCGAGGCCTATTTATAACCTCGGGCCACGTAAATTTTCCGGGGAAGAACATAATAGAGCATCTGCGGCACATGACTTTATGGGCGGGGCTAACTTGCTTGGAGGTAAAACTATGAGGCCATAACCTCAAATGCAATTTAGTCACATAATAGTTTGGTGATTCGTTATAATATTTTATTGTGAACGCATTCCTGTGTTTGCTGTGTCAGAAAATTTAGTGATTATCAAGAACTGATGAAATTTTATACAAACTGACACTGTGTCTTACCACGTTATTTTCACAACCCACCAAATTACAAAAACTTGGCATTTTCATTATAAATGTAAGGCGACAAAAATTGAAAAAGTTATTAAATAAGTACAATGATGTTTTTATATTATAAGGAACTGAAGTGCGATTATGATTTCTTATTTGTTTATCCTCCAAGCAACGACCTTAAAAACGTGACGTCACGTGCAGATGCTCTATTTCATACGTATATTAGGTTCAAGTCACATCACACCTAAATGACGTCGGAATGAACTAGCACAGTATTTATTTTGTTGTATCTCTTTATGAACACAAGATGGAGGGAAAGATCAATTAAATAAAACAAAAGTAGCCACCATTAACAAAAGAAATATTATTTAAATCATTTATCGCAGAGTTTTCAAAAATATCTCGAAATTACGTGAATATCTTTTTGTCCCTTGTAGACATCAAAAATCCCTCGAATCAGGATATATCCCACAAGGTGGCAACACTGAATTGAACTGAACATCGATTAAGTAAAGTGTCTAAGTGACGAAGATGATGTACGTGTACGCGACATTTTAGATATCCCCGCAAAAACAAAATTAATGGTATAAAATCTGGAGATCTTGCCTGGTTATTCACCAGGTTCAAGTCTGCCAATCCAGCGATTTTTAAGTATCTCATTATGGTATAAACGTACTATGAATTTTTTTGTAACAAATTATGAGGCGGGAAATGTTCATAACATTTTTTATTAAATAATGTAACTATTTTAATATATTAATTTTGTTTTAGGAAACTGAAGTATAATCCCCTAGCAGAAAAGAAATTTGAGTTAAGAAACTCTTTGTTAACTGACTTATTCGAAACTAATCTACATATAAAAACAATCCACCACATGTTCATAGCAACATTAATGTGGATGTTTGTAAATACGGTGGCACACGATTATTTAGAAAAAGGGGAGTAAGTATATTTTTGTGAAGATGTGATATTATAGTAATATTAATCTTTTTCTTCTGCAATTTTTTCTGTAGAGGATTTGAACAAATACTGAAGTCGTTGTCACAATCATCAAAACACTTAATACTATACTCGACGCGCATTTCGTCAACCAAGTTGGCATCATCTGGAGATAATTAAGCATCTCCAGATATCAACTTGATTAAATGAAAAGCTAGAGGTGCGTGGAATGTCGTTCATGTTATTAAAGTAAAAATACAAGTTTACGGTTTACAAGAAATATACAGGTCGTTCCAAAAGTCTTAGTATGGAGTAATATTTCTGGAATGGGCAAATACATATTAAAAAATCAAATATCGGGAATCTTAGTTGTAGTAAAAGATCTGCTCCAAGGGTCACTATGGGATAACTAAAATCTTAAATTGAAACACTTATCGCGTTTAGGCTTAAAGCTCGTAAATTTTGGCGGAAGGCGGAGTTTGCTACATTGACTCCAGGATCAAAGTTGTCATTGAATCATTTTTCAAAAAAATATTGCGACTATTTGAAAAAGCGTGCTTTACGTTAGACTGCCTATTTTAAAAGAGTGGAATTTTGCATATGACAACAAATAAAAATTATACATAACATAACCCAGTAACTGTCAAATTCTAATTCTAATATAATTATTGTTAATTTATGATATTTATTAGGCTTACATATATATTAGCCTTACAAAGAGAGACTAATTTTTGAAAAACATATACTGTATTTAGAATAGTCTTAAACCATCTTTACATAGGCAAACTTATTTATGTACAAAATGGGAGAAAGGAGGTTATTAAATGAAATATTTCATATTAGGTAGTTCAGCTGACGCACAGTGTGGCAAGATACCCCAAAAGCTGGCATTAATTCATAGAACGAGTTTGGTAAAATTTTTGTTATTGAGAATAGCCGACGATGGTTGTTAATGTGTAAATAAATCAACTTTATGATGTTTGCTCGTATATTTCGATATACAGGGTGTAATTAAAAAAATAAAAATCTATAATAAAAATAAAATTTATAGTACTTAATTTTTTAATACATTATTTGTCCAGGAGTATGCAAAACACTTAAAGAACCTAGTAATATATTTCCTTTATTAAATTAAGAATTTACAACTTAAAGTTTTATTAATATTTGTGAATAGAAATGAGTATGTCCTATCTGTAGTGATTAATCGTCTGCGTCTGATGCAGATAAGGAACAGTCATTCTCATTCTCTGAATTATCTGCAGAAATATTTGGGGCAATTAATAAGTCGAATACTTCCCTAGGAAAATGTTTAATTTTTTTTTTTTAGGAAGTTTTCTATAACTGGTTATTACTGGATCCGATGTAATCAGCATTAAATGAAACACATCCTCTTCGCTGTTCTTTCAAAATAACTTATTTTTTTAGGTATAATAAATTTTAATATTAGTCGTCCCCCGATGAATCCAGCTTGGTTAACGAAACGCTTGTAGTATACTATGCAGTATTTATGTTCTTGTAGCATCTGATCAGGGGTTGTAACCCTGTTCAGGTTACCATTTTTTAATTAAAATGTTCAATAACTTTTACATTTATCGAACAATTGTTTTCAAAAGCAATAGGGTTCTTCCTCCAACTAACAGTAACTTACAGTCCAAATTCCAATACGATCAGACTTTCCACTCTTAAGTTACCGTGCTTACAAAAAACGTGACGGACGGACGGACGGACGGACAGACAGACGAACATTTTGAAAGTCGTCAAAATAAAATAAAGAATGTTTAGTGCCATATCCCAAAAAAAAAAACAACTATGCAGCTGCATAGTTGTTTTTTTTTTTTTGGGGATATGGCACTAAACATTCTTTATTTTATTTTGACCCCAATAAATCTATATTATTTTATTTGTATTTGCCAGGTGGAAACGGGCAGTACACATAGAGCTCTGTGTGTCGACTGTGATCATCGAGGCCCCAAATTGGGCACATGGGAACATGAAGGCACTAATTGAGTACTGTGTACTGTACTTTCCAGCTTTGTTTTAGTTCTTGTTCCTGATCTATCCCATCCTAGATCCAATTCTTTAGCTACGCTACGCTGATGAAGGGCAATAACTCCGAAACACGTGTCCGTAGCTGCATAGTGGTTTTTTTTTAGGGGATATGGCACTAAACATTCTTTATTTTGAAAGTCATTCAGAATTCAACGACTAACACAATGATATGAATTTTTTTTTTGCTATGAACGATATTTACTATTTTAAAAATGTGCCGATTAAATGCAATATACTCTTCGTTTTAGTTGCGAAGAGTATAATGATACACTGTAGGGTTGTTGAAAGAAGCAAATAAAATAATAAGGAGTAGACACGAATATTTGATTTAGCTTTACTATGAATCTATTCTAGTATTACTATATTAATATATAAAATTTTACGTGGGGAAGCGTGAGGAAGTTAACTATTACATTAAGGATTTTAGAACAATACGTAAATATTTGGCACTTCGGAAAGGCATTTTCAAAATATTATTAAAATTATTTCATTCATAAATTAAAAATAAATCCATTAAATTCACATAATACATACCTGAGGGTGTTGATGGGTCCATTTTCAAACAAAGTAATAATAGCGAATTTGAAAAAACACAAACTAATTTGATAGGATAATATTTAATTTAAAAATACACGCGTCAACCGCAGTTACATAGACCTTATGCCTGCGGGTTTGGTAGAAACAAAAGCATGCATCAAGATTAAGTGGTGGGGGAAAACATGCCCCTATTCATGTTGATAATAAATAGCAACAATACTTTGTTCGATGCGACATTTTATTTTTTCATTTTTTGCCAGCTTTCGGGGTATCTTGCCACACTGTGTGACGTTTCGGAAAAATCCCTCCGTTTTGTAAAATCATTATTAAAAAAAACTAGCTCTGAATTGGTAGATATATAAATTTAAATGTCTAAAAATAAATTGGGGAACTTTAATAATCTTAGATAATTTTTTTATTAATATTTATAGAGATATACATTTTGTTGTCATTTTAATTAATATTTATAAAGATAATACATACATTTTGTCGTTGATCCGATTTATCAGCCATTTTTCAAATGACCGAAAAAGAGATGTTGACCCCAAATGACGATTAGGTAACGTAATATGCATTAAGAATATAGTGTTAGCTTTTTTTTGGAAGAAGATTAATACATATATTTTGTCGTTGATCCGATTTATCAGCCATTTTTCAAATGACCGAAAAAGAGATGTTGACCCCCAAATGACGATTAGGTAACGTAATATGCATTAAGAATATAGTGTTAGCTTTTTTTTGGAAGAAGAAAACTAAAAATAAGTGAAGGAAAGGGTGAACTTGAATTACATATTTATATTGTCTAAAATATTTAATTGTGGCATCCTACAATGTTCTCTTCCCCCGCACCTTATTTGAGTATTAAGCCACTGTTATATTTATATTCCAATTTAATAAAGTATTTTCTCTTCTAGGATTAACTTTGGGTTTCGCCTTATATACTTTAGCTTTGGCAAAGTCTATATATCAATAATAACATGGATGGGAATGTTTCTAATGGCTTGTTTGTGTTATTTAAGTTTTATTTTATGGGCAACGATTAGGATAAGTTTCCCCCCAAAATGTAAGCTTTTAATTTTTATTTAAATAAATGTATTAATAGTTATTAATATAGAGAAAACATATGACATGACGTAAATAACTGTGTCTCACTGGGGAGATATAGATTTTCCTTTATACAATTTTTCAGTTATAATGTTACCACAGTATAACCAGTAGTTTATTTCTCCTTGTTGCTAGGCCTCGCCGCCGGGAATCTTCAAGAGCCGTTACTCTGACCCGTTACTCTGAAAAGCATCAGTGTAGTAGTGGCCGTTAGAGCGGCGTGTATGTTATCAGCGAAATAAAAAATAACTCGTGGTGTAAGTGCTTTACGCGTAATTGGTTCACTGTGACAGTTGTATGCATTTTATTTTAAAATGGGGAACGATAAGAAAAGGGGGGATGGTTTGCTCATGTAAAGAGTGTACAAATAAAAATTATTGTAGTAATGAAAAATTTTATTCATTTTCTCGTGATGTCGAAAATTAAGTGAAAAACTGTTATATTATGCAAGCATAAAACATACCGATTTTAGTACAACAGTTAAGTATTGTTTTGCAAAAACAAGAACCATTAATGAAGTAATTTTTAGAATATAAATAAATTAAAAGTATCAATAAAATAAGAAATAGAATAAAAAAATTAGTTTTGTAAAATTTTTAAAGATATTAAATAAATTTTAAAATATGTGTGTTGTAGACGAATAACAAATTAGTTATTTTATGAAAAGTTTAGTCATTAAATGATGTTGGTTTTGTAAATCCATATTTTTTAATTCAACACTGATAATAGTTTCAGCCAGGCGTGGCAGCGACGGGTTATTAGATTTATGTAACGTAATATATAGGCGATTATTTTTAATACAACGTATATTGGGGTTCTATTATTTGCGGGCCGTTTACAAAATGAAAGGGTTAAATAAAGTTAAAGCATATATAAGCAGGGTGTCCCATAAT
Organism: Rhamnusium bicolor; assembly: GCA_029963845.1. NCBI lineage: Eukaryota > Metazoa > Arthropoda > Insecta > Coleoptera > Cerambycidae > Rhamnusium > Rhamnusium bicolor. The sequence goes on along the minus strand of JANEYF010001271.1, from coordinate 98,443 downwards.
CAAGTACCTTCTTTCAATGGGGTAATAGGACTATAAAAAATAAGTTGAGTTTTGCCTTAAGTCAGTTCATAAGGGAGCTACAATCCCTTATAGGGGGTAAGTACAACATAGTTATTTGCCAATAAAATCGAAACGCCCTAAGTTGCAAAAATTAAATTTGGACCATTGATTAATTTCATAATGTTACTTATTTTGTTAAATTTCTATCGATATATCATGATTTGATGGGGTAATTACAAAGGTGGTGGGGGTAAATTTTCGCCATAACTTTTTGCCTTATTTTTTTACACATTTATAGCGAAAAGACACGCCAGTGTTAAAAACTGCATAAGAAAAGTCCTCTTACTAAGGGCAGGAACAGACGAGCCACTCTGTGGCGCCACGGCGTGGCACTACAAAGTCGCCCGTCTGAAATGGTCTAAGCGACAGCACAAGCGTTTATCACGGTTTAACAAGGTGGACATATTAAAACAACAGTAATTTAAAATGAACTATGATGAAGAAACGGTGCTCCTAGCTCTTCTTTTACGACGTCGGTGTAGATGTCGCTAACGTCGATCAAAATGGATGCATCCAATAACATCAGAAAGACTATCAGCTGGGCAATATTATATATTAATGGGTGAATTTTTATTATAAATCTGTCTGCATCGAAATTCATTTTTGTACACACTGTATCGTCGACCAACTACATCAAACTGAGACACAGTGGCCCGTGTGAAAGGGGTTCACGCGACCGATGGCCGCCACTAGACGCGGGGACGAGCTTCTTCACGCGACAGTCGCGCGCCACTCACGCTCGTCTGAACGGGTTCTTCTCAAAGCAATGTGTTTAAATGAGAGCCACAGCAAAGCCACTAGTGGCGGCCACGCCGTGGCGCCACAGAGTGGCCCGTCTGTTCCTGCCCTAATTGTCGACACAAAGGCAATAGTCCTGCCTGGCCCTAGCATCCGAGACCGTCATCAAGCCAAATGGATATTGGCGCGAAGTTATCGTTATGGAGTTATTTGTATTTAAATATTGCTATGCAGGATGGGTATACAATAATCGATAGATAACTAAAGTCTATTCACTTAAACTTTGCAGTTGTGGGTTGGACTTAGAGGCCTGATTTACAATGGGCAAAGAAGCAAGTGTATTGTAAATTGCTTATTACCAGGCGTAATAAATATATCATTGTAGGTTACTTATTCATTGCCAGGCGTAAAAAATATTTCAAGGCGTTAGAATTAAGATAAATGCCTTTTAGGTTAATTGAATCAGTGGAAAAATATTTCAACAGAGTGTACATACGTAATTTATTTACAATAACCAGAATTGCCTTTTATTGGTTAGCAGTGGAAAGAAACAAAATAACAAAAATGAAATTGACATATTCTCATTAAAGTTTTGAATAAGAAACTAAGATGACTGGTTACGCCGAAATAAGAACATCCTAATTTAATAAAAAATTTCGATTTAGCCATAAGAAAGCCAAACGTCTTAAAAATTTCCGTTACTTTTCATTTTGTATACCCATAAGAAATATTGTCAGAAAATAAAACAATTTTAAATTCTACCTGCTTTAGAGCGGACCACCTTTTTGCTGTACAATTTTCATAAATAATGTTATGTTTCTCTCTAATTTAATATAAAGCAATATGCTGCAATTTGAGTATTTAGTACTACTGACCGGTGTAAAAAAGTGATTAAAATACACACCATATTATACTCCCTTCATTCCTATGAGCACATAAAAAACTATTTACTTGCGCTCGCAGAGCGACCCTTTGTCGACCGTCAATCTTACGTAATTCTCTAGCATAGGTCCGCGGTGCATTATAATGCACAAACTGTATTTATACAATGAAAATTGAATTAACCGCTATCGGAACTTTGCACTTGTGTATATCTGCCTGCCGTTTGCACCAGTCATCAGCGCGCATTTTGTTCCCTATCCTAGCTAACGCTGCAAAGCTTATGTGAATCGACTTTACGTACCTCTACAAAAATAATTCCGCATTTTTATTTATAAACTGATTTAAGGCAAATGTTTATATACAAAACTCAACTTATTTTTTAGTCCTTTTCGTTGGAGGGTGGACTTTTCAAAGAACTTCGGGCTGAAGGTTTACTTGGTTCAACTTGGTATCCTTTTTTTCGGAATAACGCTGAATTCTTGAAAGAAAACTTCTGGACAATGTCGTTTGATACGATGGTGTTCGATACACTAATTTCCACTTGTGCCAAAAGGGCGTTATCCTACCGACTGCGCCAGTAATAGGTTCGTGCCCGTATTACAATAAAAAGGAAAACTAAAGTACAGACTTAACTTTTATTCAACAGTTAAAACCATTCTCGTCTTTTAATACGAGTTCAATACAATTTAGGTATGTATTCTTTTATCAAGAATGACACTTGTGGTTAAAAACTCCGTGAGGCTGGTAATATCACAGTTCTATTACCCTCATGAATATAAGCACTTAATTATGGGACACCTGTATATAAATTGGTTGGAATCCTTTTTATGTTGACCATTCGTTAAGTGGTTTGCATTTTTAATAGGGCTATTCTTCTTCAATAGGAAATAGACTACAACGTTTTATAACTCTAGAGAGGGTATATTTTTGTATATTATTTTAAATAACTTCATTTCATTACAAAGCAAGAATTTGTCTCATAACATACAATTGACAGGATTTATTGCACAAAGTAGACATTTTATAAAAGTTACCGCCTATGCGGCCAGTCATTTAGAACCAAATATGTTTTCAAAGAATAAAATAAAACTGCTAACACGTGACGATATTCCAATAGTTTTTTCATCTTCATCAAATTCGTTGACTGACATCGGTAAGATGCAAATCATATTTTTGCATTTTCCGAGGCGTTTTCTGATGTAATAAAAAAAAATGCACAAGTTATTTTTAATAAGAATATTAAGGAGAATTCAAATGAAGTTTGTAATAAATTTAATTATTCCCAAGGACATCGCTATCTTGTTTTTTATACGAAAAAAATTAATTTATTTTAATCTATTTTACTTCCACACCACATCATGTGAATAGATGCGCTGTGTATAGGCAGTTTTTCTAAATTATCGAGAATAAGTGCTCGAAGAAAAAAATACGAACATTTTTTTACAGTCTTAAATTTATTAATAAAAATTTTAAAACTGGCAAGCAAAACACAAAATTAATAATTTGGAAATAAATAGTTCATTTGTTTTCTTTTATACCTAGCTATTTTATTTTGTAACCTAAAAAATGTTTAGCATTCATTAATCAATTATTAATAATAAAATATTGTGCCAATTCTGTATTTTATTTCATTTATCAAGATAATCTACAGATTTTTTATTTTAACCCTATAAAGTGTTAAAAAATGAAATATATACTGGCTGCACAAACATTAAAAACCCGTGGTCTCCTTAACTAATAAATTATTTATTTTATTATCTAATCAACAACGCTAAATTTGCCTCGTACACCCATGGTATCCTTGTATAATACTATGTTTGTGACGCAACCACCTGCATTCCAGGTCCCAGAGAGCTCAGCGGATTTATGAATGAAATGTAGCTAAAATAATCTCCTGGTTATACTGTGATGTTACCTTGTAAATGTCTTTGAAGAAAGGTGCAACATAAAATAACTCCATGCTTTTGAAGAGAATTACATGAAGACAATTATAGGTGTTTTGTGACATGTGGCAAGTCACTTTCATATACGCGGCGGCGGCGTGCGTAATAAATAATACATATTTGTCCTTATTTTGTTCATAACCGTCCCCCCACAATAGTTTCAAAGTGTCACGTACAAAAGTGGACACACTGAAAAGTGTGTTTTGCCAACTCTAGTCATAACCTTCGATTTCTTTATGTGCACAGTATTTCATTAATAAACTACCCTGGTGGAAATATTTTCTGCCAATAGTCTAATTTAGTCTTGCAGTGTTCTGAAAAACAATTCCAGAAGAATGAGTAAGTCTAAAAAATTCTGAAACATTCTGAAAAAGTATGAAAAGATCTATGTAAAACTTACTAAGAAGTTTAAAGACTGCATTTTTACAAGTTTTTAGACTCTTCTAGAATACTTTTTCAGAATTAATCAGATCTTTCATGAAAATTTAGCTAAAGTAAAAGTAAGACTTTTTCAGAGTTAATCAGTAAAATTTAAAACATTTCAGATTTTCGAAAAATTATTTACTGTAGGTTTTATCATATTTATTACTTCTCGTAAGGAATATAAAAACTTGATAGGAGGAGGGTTATTAGTAAAAAAAATATTAATGTTTATATTCTATACATTTTTAAATTTTATTTACAGATTTTTTTTGATAATTAATTATATACGGTTAAAATATACGAACTGTTTTTATTAAATAATTACAAGACGATAATTATTATTATTATAATATATATAATACAAAGTATTTCAGATAAAGTTGGATCGTTTGGATCATGATGCACAGAGCATTCTTGATTTCTATCATTAGTAGCAGCATTCATTTCATTTCCAAAAATTCCAAATCTTGCACCGCCAAAGCCGTTGCTGGTACAACAAGTGGGCATGCATTATTATTAATGTTCACATAGCTCCGGATATATCTGTACTTTTTACAATATTTTCGATTGGACATACGTGCTTTTGTTTATATCGATATAATCCTAACAATCAACACTACACTATTATTTTATAAACGAACACAAAAGGCACCTCTTCTACATTAGCTGTTGTCATCATAGATAAAGTTGGCATCATACGTGGAACGTAGAAGTGAAATTGAAAGTGGGGTGATGGCATGCGCAACAATGCATCATTCGATTTAGGATGGCCAATCAGAACCCCTGATTATGACTGACTAGACGCCACAGAGAACCTCTGTGTAGTCTGTGTTAGACGCGATAGACTTATGGTTTTAGAATAAATTGTGTATTAATATTGTATGTTTTATTACGTGTATTTCTTAAATGTTTTTGAAATATTTTGTACTATATATATTTATTATTAGTATTAATTGAATATTCTCGAAATAGTTTATATTATATTTATCTTAAAAGTATTTCGTTAATATTTCTTAAAATCACTTGTATTATATAACATTTTATTAAGTGTATTCCTTAAATGTTTTTAAAATAATTTGAATTATATGTATTTTATTAAGTATTTCCTAAATGTTTTTGAAATATTTTGTATTATATATTTATTTGTAAGTATTTCTTTGTATTATATATATATTATAATAATAATAATTATCGCCTTGTAATTATTTAATAAAAACAGTTCGTATATTTTAACCGTATATAATTAATTATTAAAAAACATCTGTAAATAAAATTTAAAAATGTATAGAATATAAACATTAATATTTTTTTACTAATAACCCTCCTCCTATCAAGTTTTTATATTCCTTACGAGAAGTAATAAATATGATAAAACCTACAGTAAATAATTTTTCGAAAATCTGAAATGTTTTAAATTTTACTGATTAACTCTGAAAAAGTCTTACTTTTACTTTAGCTAAATTTTCATGAAAGATCTGATTAATTCTGAAAAAGTATTCTAGAAGAGTCTAAAAACCTGTAAAAATGCAGTCTTTAAACTTCTTAGTAAGTTTTACATAGATCTTTTCATACTTTTTCAAAATGTTTCAGAATTTTTCAGACTTACTCATTCTTCTGGAATTGTTTTTCGGAACACTGCAAGACTAAATTAGACTATTGGCAGAAAATATTTCCACCAGGGTATGCACAATTTGGTCTTTGTTTTTTATGGAATCATGTTAACTTACTTTCTTTCATAGAAACTGCTCATATCACATAACTTTGGGCAAATTTTACAATAAATCTAAAATTTTAAATTTTCTTTGTATACACAGAATATTGATAAGCCTGTTTTGTTTTTAAAAATATTCTAAGAAAAATCAACTTTACAGACAGTTTTTGAATTGTACTTGAACGTAAACAGTAAATACCCAAAAAATATTTGAATATGATAATTTAATCTCCAATGATAAATATTGTGTGTACAAAGAACCTGTTTACTATCTCGCAACAAAATAATTATTAATGATATCGTCTTAATTTAATTGACACACACGTGTACGCTTCGTTTTACGAAATTCCAAAGATTAATACTTACTATTACTGACGAAATATAACACAAATAGTGATTAATGAAAAACTAATTAATACATGGTTTGTCTTTTAGCACAGAATATTAAATTATGGGACACATTATGGCTAATATCATTGGTGGGATACTATATTTTTTCATTTCGAGTAGCATCACTTATTGTGTTAATATTTAAGTTACCACCAGCGTCAGCAGCCATTATTCTTATGGAGCAGGTAACAATTAATTTTAATATACTATTAATCTTAAAACGGTAAAGAAAGTCAAATATGTTGGTTAAAACTGAAAATATATTCATTCGTACTTGGAGGTAATATCCCACTTTAAATGACCATTTTTTTTATTATTTATTTATATTCTAAAACACATGATATTTTAATGTCAACAAAAAAATTCATTACATCAAGAGGTAGTCAATAATAATATAGGAATGATTAGAGCCTAGAAAGTGGCTTCAAAAAATTTACTGATATACATAGCATTCCATTTAAAAAAAAAAAGACACTTAATACTGTAATTTCGTCTTGGCTCGTCCTGTATGTTCGAAAATATTTCCGGTTACAGACTTTTTTTATCTAGTTTACATGCATTTTTTTTTAATTTCTGGCGTAGAACTCCAGATATCGAAGTCCGACGCACTATTGTCCCTATATATTATTTCAATGCAAAGAATGACCGAAAGTTGATCCAAGTAGAATCAAGCTTTTTGCTCCATGTTCTATTGGTCATGTTTATATTAAAACAAAATATGGCGGGTTGAAGGTGAATATTTTCAACTTTTTACAGTGCTTTCAGATTTAGTGCCACCAATAGAATCACGTAACACAAAAAATAAGTTAGGTGGGGGACTCACCTTAAGGGGCTAATTTGAGTGGCGAGAGGGAGCACCTCGCCCCTTGAACTTAGCTGATATACCTTCCTGAATTTCACTGTTACAGTGACCATCGGTGAAACAAATATTTACCTAAATATTATTAATGATACTAGAAAAAAAGTGGTGATAGATCATAGTTGAATTAGTACAAAAGTTTTGTGTTATTAAATAAAAAAAAATCGCTTATTATGCTTTATTGTATTTTCAGGTAAGGTTTTTAATGAAAGTCCACGCATTTGTAAGAAGCAATGCACCGAAAGTTTTAAATTACAAGACACATAGCGATGAGAAGTTAAGTCTACCGTTATTTTCAAAATATCTCTATTTCCTCTTCGCCCCAACTGTAATTTACAGAGATGAATATCCAAGGTAAGGGTGTAACAAATAGTATAATATAGTCATTTATGTACCAAGGGAATTATGTAGATGTTTATACCCTGAGAGCGACAGGCTTACACTGGCCCGATGATTTGTAAGTCGCCTGAGGGTATGAACGTCAAGTAATGTTCGTGGTGCATACATAGTTTTGTTTTACTAGTTCATTATTGAATCAATAAAAATTTAAAAACAATTATTACACAATAATGAACTAGTAAAACATAAAAAATATATTCACATTCTTAATTATTTCCTACTACATTGATTGTAAGGAAATGGATGTGATTTTAACATTTCCGTATTTAAATCAGCGTCTTCTAGTATACAACCCTTTTATTTAATTTAAGACTATAGTATCATCTCTTTGCCAAAGAACGCAGAAGTCGCGTCACAATAATTAAATACATACAGAAAAAAATTGCTGATTAGTGATTTTACATTCTTCATAATCTTCGCTACTGGATACTGAGCAGCAAATATTTTTCTAGATCTTTCCTTTTCCTGATTTCGATGTACAGGTTATGTGTTTCGACGCTTTTCTGGTAAATAAATACAAGTGTATCAAAAAATACTCTGGAACCATTTTCACAGTCATTAACTGTTCTTGACATATTGTTCAGTCATTTTTAAATTAGTAACAAAAAATGAAACATATTAAGGACGGTCTCTTTGAGGTTGATCCTTAAGCTCAATCTAAGGTCTCCTCAATTAATCATCTAGTTATTATAATGTTTACTGATTACAGGTACCGGTTGGTATGCTTCCATCGGGTATACGGCTAGACAAACTGACATGCGATAGAGGGGGTCTCGCTCACAGTAGAGTATATTAGTGAGTAGAAGTCGCAACTTTATATGAAATAACCGACGACGTAGAATCAGATCAAATTGATATATTCTTGTTAAGAAAGTTATTTTCTATGCGAAATGAACATTTTTGGCTGGTATTACACTGATTTTACATTGATTTATTATTATTATTAAATTTTCAATCCTATTCGCTTCACAATTACATCTGAATCATTTCTTAGCGGTGTCTGTGTAGCCGCTGGAAGTATTCCACCCAGTGGATTATGATTTTAGCAGTGTATAAATAATTCTTGTTTATCATTTACAGAACTAAAAAGATCAGATGGAGCTTCGTGATGTATAGAACCTTGGAGATATTCGGAGTAATATTCTACTACAGTTTTTTAATTGACAGATTTTTGCTGCCGATATATCAAGATTTTGGGATAAGAAAGTACACTTGGGTCGAAATAATTCTATCAATATTCGAAAATGCTATTACAGGACTTTTAATTTTAATCTGCGCATTCTTCTTGGTGCTGCATTCTGTGCAAAATTTATTCGCAGAATTACTTCGTTTTGGAGACAGACTGTTCTATAAAGATTGGTGGACTTGTACTTCATTTTCTGAATATTTTAGAAATTGGAACATTGTTGTCCACGACTGGCTTTACACATATATTTACAAGGACATGTATGAAGTAGTACTACCAAGGAACAAAACTATGGCGAGACTTACAGTTTTCATTTTGTCAGCTGTAGTGCACGAATGGGTTTTAAGTTATATGTTCGGATTCTTTTTCCCAGCATTATTTATTCATTTTTTCTTCGGTGGGGCCTTTTTAAGTTTCGTAAAGACACCTAAGACAACGATATTAAATATACTATTTTGGTACGGGCTTGCATTCGGTTCGGGAATACTTGTAAGTACATATTCCTTGGAACATTATGCAAGAACTAATACACCTGTTGAAAATTCTACTCTAAAAGATTTTCTTTTACCAAGGTGGTTAACCTGTGATTGTATAGAACATTAAGTAATTAATATTAATTTATTGATTGTTTTCATTGATGTGATTATACTGTTTAAATGTTAATAACTTTCAACCAATTTGTTGTTACAATCTTCTGTACGTATTTTTAAATAATTAATATACTATCTCTTTATCAATCTAGTTGAACAGACTTTTATTCGAAACAGCTATCTTCTGTTCTCTACATATATTCTACACAAATACCTCAAATTGTGGATCCGTTGATTGAATGTCCAGGTAACACTTAATCACTACTTTATTAACTAATTATTAATTTACAACTTAATTAAACATTTATAAATCATTTCTTTACCCGTACCATTCCAAATTATGACTCCTGGATCCATTTATGCCTTATACACCGTGTCTCAAATGCTTCTGCAATATGTATTTTGTACATATGCGCACATTCTTACGCAGCCCAACCAATCAGCCTTATCAGCAAGTCAAACGGGGCACGTGATTACCATAATAACTAGCTTCGCCCCGCCTCGAGCTTCTCAGTTTGCCGTAAGGGCGGCGATTTACAACGCATGACACGCCTTAAACACGCATTATTGGCCAGAGGAGGGGCCTAACTTAGACTGTATTTTATTGCACAGAGTCACTTACTGGCAGGGACAACCCTCTGTTACTAGTCACGCCCAATTTGCAGAAGGTCTTGAGACACGCTGCATATCCATTTATGTATAGTCTAGAACTTCCTTGAACATTGCCTTCTCAAACACTTCTAGTTCCGCCTCCTCCTTTAGCCTGAACGTCTCTCTCAGGAAATTAATTTTTCCCTGCATACTTAGCTAGGCTCTGTATATACACTACCTTCATCTTGTATTTTGCACTTTGCCGAACTTGGTATACGTCGTCGGTTATTCTGGTCCTTCCGAAGGCGGATGAAGATCCGGGGTCCTACCTTTCTTTCGTTATGGGTTATATAGTTAAACCAGATCTCCCACCTGTACCTCTCCTGAATTAGCCTTAAGATCATAAAAAGCTTTCATGCAGTCACTTGCTGTGGTAATTCACTCAAAAGGAGCACCGACATTATACTGCTTTCTTAGGCCCTTACTTCTTGTCCGTACCCCCTACTTGCCGCACATACTTCACATTGGTGGCACCAAGCCTCCACATCTTGATGATTGTGTACCCAATAAAATCGTTCTCGTAGTTTTGTCATGGTATTGTTGATGTCAAAATGGCCGTCAGCGTTCCATTATGTACTTTTGCTATGTGAAACTTGGGTATTACCAAATTCAAAGTTACTTTCTTCCCATTTGGGATTTCCCAAGCTCTTTTCAGTAGTCCATCCTCTAAGAGAGTCCCAGTGCCCGTAAAGCCTTCAGCCTCCACTGATTTAATGGAAATGTCCATCCAATCGGGCAGGGTTCCTCTTTCTTTCCATTTCACATTACCAGTTTTCGTATCGTTTAATTGCTTTTCCCTTAGTGACTCTTTTGTCTAGTCATCCAGATTATCAATTTTAACAGTATCACGATTAGTACATCTTGCTGTTTTTCTACATAGTTGTAGGGTTTGCAGTTTTTCTGACATGGTCTTCTGGAAAGGCCATCTGTCTTTCTATTATCCAGCACAGTCCCTGATGTAATAACCAGTCAGTTTTCTTGCAGCTTCTTAATTACTATGCCATTTATCCTATCAGGGCTGCGCTGACGACAGTTATTTTAATATGGCCCACTCTGCCACACTTATAAGAGCAGATGCCTCCTCCATTCTGTCTTCCACTAGTTTGTTGTTGATCTTGTTTCGGCTGGAAATTTGAGTTTATCAGTGTGTCATCTCTTGTACTTCGGACGTTACATCTTGAATGTTGAACTCACGACAGTTCTTCTTAATATGACCCACTTTGCCACACTTATAACAGCGGACACTTCCATTCGACTTACCACTATTTTGCTATTCTTGTTTCGTCTGGGAATTCGTTAATGTTAGTAGTTGTGAGATCAACTTTTAAATCTCGGATAATACGGCTTGCACGGTTTTTACCTACCGGGGTCTCTACCACGGCTCCCATTCTTTGATTTGATTGTATTTTATCCTTATAGGCGGCCTTAAACTTAAGTGCATATACTATTTTGCTATTGTACAGCCTCACTACTTCGCTTATGCCTAGCTAATTTTAGGATTCGCGTAACCTCTTGGTCCTTTACTCTATCAGTAAATGCTCCAACTTGTAATTGTTATTGAAACTCCATTGGTGCATCAGAATAGGCTAGATGGGTTAATCGCTCCACAACAGCCTCGAACTCCTGGAGGCTCTCTCCAACCCGTTGCTTGCGCAATTTGAGCTGAGCCTGATATATTTGGGCGAGATGTTGGTCGCCATATCTGAATTCTAACGCGGCTTCTAGAATGCTGATATTTTGTCGTTGTGCCGCAGGAATACTTTGGAGCAGGTCTAATGCTTAGCCCCCCCTCAGTGCTAATACCAATGCTAAGGAAGGTGGTTGTAATCTAGTACCAGATGACATTACAAATTGGCCACCCTTCTTTCTTGATTTTTGATTGAGTCAGGCTACTTCTCCTTCAACTCGACTGACTTTTCTCTTAATTTCACGGACGTCTCCTTTAATTTCATTAACTAACTCTAAGACATCACAGACTTTCACTGCGACATCACTGACTTTTTCTATAACATATTTAAATTTTTCAATGAGTGAGAAAATGGTTGCCTGCAGTTCATCTAGGTCTCTTTTTAAATTTTCGCTTTCCTCGACTCGCCACTTTTCTCGGTCTTCAAACATTTTTCTTAATTTTTCCTGGCGTTCTCTTGTTCTTCTTTCCCTCTGCTCGTTTTCTCTCTCGTTTTTCCTTTTCTTCCTGTCATATTCTATCTTCTTTATTTTTCTTGTCGTTTTCTTCCTTGATCGTTCATTCATTTTAACAACGCTGCTAGCAAGTCTTGTGTTTGTTATCTCCACTACTTGCAAAATGGAATATTCCAGAAACTTACCAAAATTGCACCAGCAAGACCTATTTATAGTCTATATTAATTTTCTCTTGTCGAAATTCACATCTCCATTAATTACAAAATTAATGTTCTATAACTCTCACAAAATGTCAATATTGACTTTCGTTTAAGTCTATAACACATTCCAGTTGACACAATTTATTTATCTTCTGTTGTTTTCAAATAGAACGATCTAGAATTTTAACGAAAAGGCACTGGTAGTCTTGTTTTTACGTCCACAATATGTTATCGTTAGCGGCACTTGCGTATCTGCAGCGATTTCTAAATCGAATGTTTTAGAAGGTTCTCGAAAAATCTGCGTTAAAATCACTATTCGGTCCAGAAGTAGTTCTCAAACACTGTCCAATAGATTGATTCTTCATGTCACTACTAATTCCCGAGAAGAACACTGTAGAACCTTCTCGAATAATCCATAAATATTATCTAAACAATGTTGAAATCTAAACAATTTATTTCTTTGTTTTCAGACACATTTCTGGTAAATAAATATGAAATATGAAAAAATTCTGTAGAACCGTTTTCACAGACAATCAGTTACTAACTACTCTCAACTTTTTTTTTATAAGCAGTTATTATAGTAACAAAAACGGCATGGATTAAGGACGATCTTTTTGAGGTTGACCCTTAGTCTCAATCAAAGGTTCTTTCAATTAATCAACTAGTTATTATAATGATTGATTATATATACCGGTTGGAATACTTCCATCGGGTACACGACTAGAGGACACTTGCATGCTATAGAACCGCACTCGCTCTAGAGTACAGTAAATTTTGTGGGTAAAAGTCACTACTTTATAGGGAAAAAAACCGAAGTGGAATAAGTTTATTTTTGATAAGTAGGTTATGGTATGCCAGCAGAATATTTTTGGCTGGTACTGAACTTTTTTTATTACGATTATTAAAAAGGTCAAAACCGACAATTTCTATTTCGTTTAGCAAATAACCTACTTAACAAGAACATGGCAATTTAACGTGATTTGTGAAATTTTCAAGCCTATTCGCTTCACTATAACGCCTAATTTATTAACGGTGTCTGTGTAACCCTTGGAAGTATTCCACCCAGTGGATTATGATTTTAGCCTTATATAAATAATTCTTGTTTATCATTTACAGAACTAAAACGATCAGATGGAGCTTCGTGATGTATAGAACCTTGGAGATATTCGGAGTAATATTCTACTACAGTTTTTTAATTGACAGATTTTTGCTGCCGACATATCAAGATTTTGGGATAAGAAAGTACACTTGGGTCGAAATAATTCTATCAATATTCGAAAATGCTATTATAGGACTTTTAATTTTAATCTGCTCATTCTTCTTGGTGCTGCATTCTACGCAAAATTTATTCGCAGAATTACTTCGTTTTGGCGACAGATTGTTTTATAAAGATTGGTGGACTTGCACTTCATTTTCTGAATATTTTAGAAATTGGAACATTGTTGTGTACGACTGGCTTTACACATATATTTACAAGGACATGTATGAAGTAGTACTACCAAGGAATAAAACGATGGCGAAAATTACAGTTTTCGTTGTGTCAGCTGTGGTGCACGAATGGATTTTAATTTATATGTTCAAATTTTTTTTTCCAGCCTGTTTTATTCATTTTCTCTTTGGTGGAGCCATTTTAAGTTTTATAAAGGCACCCAAGACAACGATATTAAACATACTATTTTGGTACGGGCTTGCATTCGGTTCGGGCTCACTTGTAAGTTTGTATTCTTTGGAACATTATGCTAGAACCAATGCACCTGTTGAAAATTCTACTCTGAAAGATTTTCTCTTACCAAGGTGGTTAACCTGTGATTGCATAGAACGTTAAGTAGTTAATACTAATTATTAAGTGTTTTCAGTGATTTGATTAGTGATTGATTACTGATTTTACTGTTTGAATATTAATAACTTTCAACAAATTATTGTTAAAAACTTCTGTATGTATTTTTATGTAATTAATATACTTTTTTAACAATCTAGTTGAACAGACTATTATTCTACCTTCTACATTTTTGTTTAGACAAGACAAAAAGTCTAGTAATCGCGGCGGTAATTCTAGTGGCCCTTGATTTCCAAAAAATATTGATATCTAAACAATTATTAAAATATTTTCAATACAAATTTGACAATTGAAATTCCTGTGACATTATTTTTATATCAATATTAAAAATGAAACAATTATTATTTATTAATGTTATGATATCAATATTGAAATGTACCGTACCTAGGTCATTTCACCTATTTCAAATTTTACCTATTTATTACCAAAATTAATTACTTTATTATTTCTAAATTAAGATCATTAAACGTTAATTATTATTTCATTACAAAGAACCAGAATATAAACCGTATTATATTAGAAATCTCAGGGTTAAATAACATTTCATTTTAGGAGCAAAAGTGCACGTTTGAACGCACAATTTTAGTCAGTTATTAATATGTTAATGTAAACATAGAAATTCCAATGCACTACGCATACGTGACTGCAGTCCTGTGTGTGGGAATCTGTTAGAAACGCATCAACATTTCAAGGGAAAATCGACTTTAAAGGTCATGACGTCAGGGGATACAATTTATATAAAACACGGGTCCCGGCAGGACTCGAGGTGATTGCTAGTCGATCATCCAGCTCGGGATTAATTCCGAGTTAGCCTTTACGGTTTTTATCAGCTCAAGATTAATTTCTCTGAGTTAGCTGGAGGATTTATCCTTACAGTTTACAACGAGGGAAGACACGGTGCATTTATTTTTCAAAGTCCATGAAGTGCAACTATTCCGGTATGCACAACCCGGGGCGACGAATTGAGGAAATAGGGGGCGATGATGTGGACGAATCACTAGGTAAAAGTTAGGCTATCTAACAGGGTTTTAGTATATTAGTTTATTCCAAATTCTAAATGATTAAAGTAATTTCTTTTCATAAGTTTAAATATCATAAAATAAAAGGCTTCCCGTATATTAGTTTATTCCAAATTCTCAATGATTAAAGTAATTTTTCATAAGTTTAAATATCGTAAAATAATATGTTTAGTTGAATCTCTGAAAATTAGAGTTCTATAAGATTAAATACGACTTTATGTTTTGGTTCTCTGGCAAAGGTAAATAAACTACGTACTGTGGTACCAAGAAAACATTTTAGTAGATAGGAAAGTTAATTAGGGTAACTTTGCAGTTTTAATTATTTTATTCATTTTAACTTAACTCGCTGGGATTGTGGGATTTCAATTCACTGGGTCGGGTTTGCTAAATAAAATATGTGCAATCGGTTATTCGGTCAATAACCTGTACTTTAAAATAGGTCAGCTGTCTATTATCGACACCATATTTTGAGTCCGTCCCCGACCACCCTTCGGCGTTGTTTGTTGTGGTCATTTTGTGTCAACGCACACTAGGACCGGGGCAAGCCGCACCGCAGGGAGTCGGCTGCTTTAATTTACAAGGATTTCGGTGTCGGTTCATAACTGCGCTGTACTTGTTATTACGTATAATCAATTGATTAAGGTATTACTCTAGATTTGTTGGGGTTGCCTGTTTCTTGACTGTTTAACTACGCCAATTGGTAGAGAACACTTCGCCTGATTTGGGTCATGTTCTAGTCAAAACTTCGAAACAGTTGAGTTACATGTGTGATTCTAAGAAACCTCGAGGTGGCCATGTTCGCGAGTCATGCAGGGAAATTTCCCGTACAGCAGATATGAATTTACGCTGACTTCAGACTCCGACAGTCAAATTTAGACGGACATTTCTGTCACTTAACATTGTTTGTTTTGCACATGTTTTATATTGGCAAGTCCGGCACAGGTATTGATGTAATTACATCACAGTATTGCTTTTTGTCTCTTGAGGACCTAAACAAGTTTTCAGGCTATTTGCCACATCAATTATTATATTCGACTATAAAACAGTGGTTATTTTTCCACTAGCTTTGTATTTTCATTATCAGGCGATTGCCACATCAATTATTATATTCGACTATAAAACAGTGGTTATTTTTCCACTAACTTTG
Organism: Rhamnusium bicolor; assembly: GCA_029963845.1. NCBI lineage: Eukaryota > Metazoa > Arthropoda > Insecta > Coleoptera > Cerambycidae > Rhamnusium > Rhamnusium bicolor. The sequence continues at coordinate 82,266 of JANEYF010001271.1, read as the reverse complement.
TATTTTCATTATCAGGCGATTGCCACATCAATTATTATGTTCGACTATAAAACAGTGGTTATTTTCCACTAACTTTGTATTTCATTATCAGGCGATTGCCACGACAATTGTTATTATATAATGCAACATATCAGAGAATTTCTCGCAGCAATAAATGTATAAAACATATATTTGTTTTCTTCTTACATATTTTCAAAGCGTTACCTAACATATACAGGGTGAGATTAGCCTCACTCGACTTAACAAACTCAGTGCTATAAAATAAACAGCAAAACCATAAAATCAATAATAAAAACGGTTTTCTCAACAAGGCAATAGTGGCTTGGTCTCACAAACAATAGTGCATAAAAGATTCTTCCTAAGATGGAATAATTACTAGGAAATTAGGAGAGTTTTCTAAAGGTATAAGTATCAAGTGTTAAATTTAATTCACAAAGTAACCAATAGCTAGTATTATCAAACTTTATATAAAAGAACCTGGGTAAACCATAAACGGGGTAGAACATAGATTGGGGAAATAATAATTTGAGGTTACTACACACACAACGTAATTTGGGTCCTAATTTATAGAAAACTAGACGATCACGTAAATGGCCAAAAGCATTGTTTGTCTTTCACTAAAAAAGAAGAATAATACAAAAATACAAAAAGGGAGGGGTTGGGGTGATTCAATATAGAGCGAGAGTTAATTCAACTCGAACAGGCATAAAGGAGAGCAAATGATGTAATTTTTTTTATGGCTACGTACACTACAGGTGGAGCAGGCATAATCTATGCACGACATTATTTGCTTTTAACGCGTAACACTGACGTAGTTTTCCACGAAACACCAAAACACTGCAGTCGACGCGCGTTTCGCCAACCAAAATGGCATCATCCGGAGATGATTAAAACTAAACTTATGCTAACAATCTATCCTATTTATACCTAAACTATTGTCACGGTTCACCAAACCGTGTGAACCGTGACCCACTAACCAATAAAGCGAGCTATTTGGGATAGGGCCTCTGTCACTATTCATACTATTTTTACAATTTATGATTTCCAAGCTTTCAAATGCATCCAGTTGTCTAGTATTTGTTACATTCCTAATTAATCTTAAATTGCTATCATCTATTTTTATGGTTGTTCTCAAACGCATGTTGAAAGAGAAAATCCGAAATTTGTATCGATTCCATTCGATCTTCGATTCACCCGTGGTATTGGGAAGATTTTTTAAAGATGTAGGTATGACAGTGGTTCATTCATCAGGAAACAAACTACAACAACTTTTAGGCAATCCAAAAGACAAAACTGAAACAAACGAAAAGTCGGGGATTTACAAAATTAGCTTTAAGGACTGTAATCAAAAATATATTGGACACACCAGGCGATTAATTCAAGCTAGAATCAAAGAGCATATGACCCATCTCAAATATGGTAGAACAGATAAGTCTAGTGTTGTCCACCCAACATGCGTTTGAGAATAACCATAAAATAGATAACCTGCAGCTACGATAGAGAATTATCTAGTCACACTTGCAATCGCGCGTTCTAGCCAATTACTCCATCCAGCCGGTATTTCTTTTTATTTTTCCATAAAACCGCATAATTTTCGAAACGTTTGAAAAAATTTAAAAATGTTCATATGAACTGTCAGTTCCGGTTGACCGAAACAAACAAATTCGACTGGCTATATAATAAATTTAAATTTACGTGCTCAAACACCCAGTTTGAGCACGGACAAACAAGCAGACATTTTTGATGAATGGGCAAGCTTCATTGTCTTACACTAAAGAAAAGTAAGAATTTATTCTTGGAAAAAAAACGTTTTTTAGTCTAATTATGCGAACTAAACTAAAATTTTGAAATCATTAACTAATAATAACAACTATTTAAAAAATAATTAATGTACAAAAAACTAATTGGGTAAGAGGAGAGAAAATACTTTTACCAATTTTTATTATTCCGTCCACTAACCGAATAAAGAATAGGGATAGTAACCCTCTTCTAAATGTAAATAAAATACAGACAGGCGTGCGATGTGTCCGGCGGAATTTAATTTACCTTCACGAACGAAGCCGGTCAGGCAGGCCGATTTGCTGACCCACTGAATTGGATTTACAAAATATTAGAAATATAAACTATTCGTTGGTCAGTAAAAGAATATTTGCAATTATTTTAGTTAAGATCAAGACGCAGGAGTAGGAATTGACAAATGAGTCCCAGTAACGTCCTCAACGGACTTTCATAGCGTTTCTTAGCATCAGGAGCGCAGACACAGGTAGAGGTTACAAGTTTAAAATATGCCGTGTCTCTACAATCAGTAATGGCGACGTTGTCAAATGCACTTCTGGTTTAAATTCCAAAACTTTTCCATACATTTGTTGTATCTAATTGAATTACTAAGTTAGGATTCCACTATTATAGTCATAACCAATGAACATAGAGACGTTGATGTAGAAAATTAATTATCAGCACGAAAAATATATTTATCTTAATTCTGGCTTTAAAATTACCAATTACAAGTAACATGCAGGGTGTTTCAGGTATGTAGTTATTAATTTTTAAGAGTGATTCTACTTCAAACAATATTTAAAAAAATTTCCTATAAACAAGGGTCCGGAAATCCTTTTTAAGGCAGCTAGAGCCTTCTGACGGGGGCACCCAAAATTGGGATTTTATTTAATATCTTAGGAACCCTTTGAGCTACAGTGACCAATTTTTGCACGTGATCTGATAGGTCATTATTTTATGTTATCCACCAAGAGTGAATTCAATCATGGACACGCAAAATGGGAAGGGTAACTTCGTTCTCGCCCCTCCAAACTTTTTTATGTGCATTAATGTATAATACGATTCTTTAGTCAAAAATACACAAGAAAGCTTCTCTTGTTATAACGTCGTAGGGCCAACCGTTTTTGAGAAATATGAACCTAAACATGACATGCATTCCCCAGGCATCAAAGGTAGCTCGCATAGATAAGATATAATATATAAAATAGATTACTAATTCTATGACAATTTTCAGCGCTTTTTGACTGTAGGAAGAACTAAATTGGTGGCGGGAAAATTTGAAAACAATGTTACGTCCTCTTCCCATATATATTACTATTTATTTTATTTTACAGCTTAAATTATATCATTTAGTTCTCTACGATCTGTAAAGAAATAAACAATATATTCAGCTGTAACATTCAAACTTGAAATAATTAGTCCGACTTTGTAAAAACATTTATTGAATGAAATAACATTAAACAAATAACATTACATAAGTGTAAATATTAAGTTATTTTTTGTATTTTTTATATTTCACATATCTATTACAGGCCATTAATCTAATGTTATTATAAAAAAGCTTAGGTTAAACATAACCTTACCTCTTCGTCTAAATATGGAAATCTATGCATTATTGTCGCTTTATTTGTCTTGTTGCACAAGGAAACACAACAGTTCAACACCATTATAGAAAATAAACAAGAAAATAAATATTTTGTCAATGAACACAACTAATTACATATATCTTTACCAAATAAACATCACAGACCACACACACAAACATTCAAATCTGTCAAACCACAGAACAGAAAAGGTGTCAAACGTCAAGACAAAATCCGTCAGACGGATCGTTGAAAGTTGAAAGAGAGCGGGATACGACTGAAGCGACAAGTTGTAGGAAGTACTACACTCTATTTGACCTTCACCATATAACATATTTATCTATTGCATATTATAATATATTTTCTATGGCAGCTCGCTCCTCCAGCGTAATTTGGCAATTATAAAATATAGTAATCAATCAATTCCCTAAAATAACAAATGAAAAACTGTTTTACGTGACACAGGTCAAATGAAATTGGCTGGGGATCGATTGCCCATTCATATGTACCGATAAACCCATCAACATATGATTAAGTATCTGATGTGGCCAGCACATAACTTTCTTATACCAGTGCATATCATCCTGATCTAAAAAAAATCATTCTATTTAATTCTTCCCTTACCTCAATTAAATTTTAACAGCGTACCTTGAAATGTTTTATTAAAATTTTTAAATAAGTAATTAATTATCAGCGGTATTCGATACTGTCAATAATAATGCATGTCATAAATTTTAATAATTTTTTATTATTGACATTAACATTTTTGTAACTAAATTAATGTCAAATTGTTAAAATTTATCCTAACCCCATTTTATGAGGCCAAATGTGTAAAATATTTCAGTTTATATCAGCTTTATTTAAGTACTTGGAAAATATATTTTATTCACTTGATATAGTAGAGATGATTTATAATCTTTCTTCAAGAATATATTTTTTTTGTAAAGTCCAATACAAAAAAGTTTGGGTCTCGTGGACTTCCTTTCAGCTGGCCAATTTTGCTCATCATCGAATTTATCATTTTCTTTGGGCTTTAGAACAAGTGTACCGAATTTGAAAGCTTTATCTCAAAAACTATGGCTGACAAATTTCTTTTTTCATAGTTATATCCTTTCATTATAACTCATCGAGATTCGTCCAGAAATGCAATAAAAATCCTTATTTTTTCCCCCAAAATTGTACCTTTTTTTTTCTTTCATTCATTGTCTCTTCTGATGGTACCACATTCACAAAATTTAATGTGTCACCTAAAATGTTGTTGACAATCTTAACTGCCAAATTTGGGAAGTCTCCCATTAGTATTTTTTGAGTTATCGCGGATACACACATACACAAACCACACACACATCCACACACAGGCACCGACAGACATCATTCGGAAAATAGTCCGAATGGATTCAGGAGGATTCAAAACGTACATATCAATCAAAATGTCTACGTCGAAAAAAAATCACGATTACTATACTTCCTTATATTAGGTATAAGAAAGCAAAAATAAACATTTAAGTGAAATTGCATTTATTACAGGACAACAGGTTTTGAATATTAACAAATTAAATTAAATTTTAAAACAAATTAGGTATCCTTTTCTTCGTAAAAATTTAAAATATGGAATGAAATGAAATGTAACAACGTTAACAACTTTTTGCTAATTATTATTTTCTAACTTTTACAAAAACCTATGGCAGATAAGTATAACATAACTTTTTAAACAATTATTTTCCCAGCTATTTTCCAAAACGCTGAAAATTGGATTAAAAAAAGATAATATGCACATTATGTTCAGTACGACTGACTAAATAATGTTATTACTTCCTCACCCCTCAAAGTGAGGAAGTTATGTATTCGCGAAAAAAATTTTGAAAATTTGTATTGCATTTCTGGATGAATCTCGACGAATTATGATGATACACAAAATTTCAGACAGAAAAAATTTTCTGTCTGAAAAATATTCAGTGTGGTGTATACACAATAAACAAAATATATGAAGAAATTTTATTTGTTATATTGTTATATGCATACTAAGTATATTGTTCTGTAATGTGGAAGACCTAATATATTAATTGGAACGTGGGTTTTAATTTTAAAATACCACAAATACACATTATTGAAACTTGCTATGAGTTTGACTATATAGATAATATTTATTATTTATACGCCGAACTAAAGGGGAAGATGCTCCATATACCATTTTATCAAATTCATCTGTAACTTTTAGACATTTGGCAACGTCGGTCCTATTTAGTATAGTAGGTTTTATTTATATCGTAGTAGAGTTAGTGCAAATTCTGTGGTCATATCAAAAATTATTTCCTGTTTTGTATAAATATCAGTTTTCATATATTTTTACATACTGCTACTATTGTTAAAAAATTTCTTCTCATATCATTATAATAATTATTCTTTTGAGGTAGTATATACTCAGTGTGTGTACTGTATACTAATACACCTGCACTACGCAGTATCAAAGTGTGTAAAATTTTTGGCAGTACCCATAGAAAATTTAATTTGTGTGTGTGAACTGTACATATGTAGGTATTGCATCTATATTTCACATACATCATGCATCATACATGCGAGCAGCAAAGAGTTTACACAAAAATTATAAACAAATTTTATTTAAAAATATAGTTTTTAATGCATATAGGAACCGGCAAATTTTAGTTTTGACATTTTGGATACTTCCTATAGTTTATGCGGCCCTGTGAGATGAGCCCTCTTAGTTATGAATTATGAGAAAATTGTAATATTTCTATGTTCATCTCTTCTATAACTGCTTTGTATGGATGTCATATTTTATGATTGGCAGGCCATCTAATAATATGATAATAAAACAACTTCAAAGATTCGGGGAACAAAACAGCATCCATGTGCCTATTTTTTTACAAGTTCCTACTAAACATACGAGAAAGATCAAATTTTTTTATTTTATACAAAATTTACGAGTTACGATGGAGTAATCGATTTAGCTTTTAATATATGGAAATGATGCAATTTAAAATATAAATAAGATTTGTTTGTTAACTAACTAGTTTTAATTTTACTTTGCCTCACTTACAAAAAATAAAATGATAAAATTAAGACAGACATATTTGGAACGTTTAAAATTTCTGTAAACCTCGTTCTATTTTTTGTCACTCCAATCAATCAAACAAATTACGCCACACGTTTTCAGTCTGCTTCACCAAGTTATCAAATGAGAACTGCACATCATCAGGAACACAGAACCTTAGAAGAGTTATGACTTTCTAGTATACTGCTTTTCTTTTGATTTGGGCGATGTTTAGCATTATTTACCTACTGAGTTTTCTGTTTTCCTGGTAATAAGACCGCCAAATTCGCGCCCAAACACACTATTGTAGACCACGTGGTGTGTCGATACAATTTGGATTCTCTTGTTTGTCTACTATGGCGCCCTCTTTTGAATAATAGATCAAATTGCAAAACGTTCAGTCAAATTACATCCTATTGGACAGGCAACTAACTAAACAAATATGTGTATTAATGCGAGTATATATTATGTATTTCTGCTTAGATAAGGAAAGAGTGTCTCTAGTCTAAGTATTTCTGTTTGGGAACAGTTATAACTTTTGATATTTCAATATAAATACTTACACCAGAGACGTGTATCTTTAAAAAATGTTATTTAGTGATAGGTGTAGACCAAGGCTCAATAGTATAAAGTCTATTATGTTTAATTTCTAGTACATAACACATAACAGAATACTATTTTCATATTTTCATAGATTGATATAGGGGGATCGTATATTTACGCCCACTACCTCATGTTGAATATCAATATACCAATGACTTCTAAGTCATTGGAATAGACTCTAAATAGGTACGTAGTATTTATAAATTATCTATGTGAATAACACGGTAGATAGGTATGTAAACATTGCGAAATTAGAGACAGAGGTTAACTTTTTAAAATGTCTCGTTCATTCTCGTGTATTAGTGGTCAGTAATGCAATGGTCAGATGCCATCGGAAACGACATCGACACTAAGAAAAAATATTTATCACAGAGATGTGACAGTGTTAAACAAAAAAATTTTGTTGCCTATCCAAAAATTTCCCACACCTAAAATATATTAACCTTAAAATTACTTAACTTAAATGTTAAATAATTTAGATGATTTAAAATTGATATTTCGGAATACTCTAATTCCGTTCTCAAAATTAGAGGAAAATTTCAAATGGTTGTTGTGATTGACCAGAACTGAAAAAAGAATCTGCTGCAAACAACGAAATACTGCGAAATAGGCAGTACTTTGACCGGAACGCACCAGCTTAATTTGTTGTGGCAATTAAGAAAATGTAAACAAATCCTATCAATTTCCAAATTATATTTGCTTACAGTACACGCTAAATTTGATTCGATTACTTTTCGACCGCTCTGTAGACTATTCCGCACATTCTTTAGCTGTTACACCGGCTCCACATTATACGCCGCAAACACATTCTTATTTATGACATCACGCTCGTCTATTCAATTACATAATTTTCAGTATCATGAAAATGCCATTGTGACTAATAAGATTTACTACAAAGCCGAAAGAGAAGAAGCATAATGGAAATAGCAAATGCCATTTATACACAAGAAATATTTTATTAGTGTGGCTGCAGACTCTTAAAGCTACACTGCACAGAGTGCTGGAGCTAGGCAGAGGTCATGGCATGAACTCCCTCGCAGTGATTGAATTATGGCTACGTGTTTTCCTAACAACATTGTTTATAGCTATTCTTATTATATTACTCTGCAAAAGAACCATTAAATGTGCTAATATACTACGTTTATCCTGTAGGCACCTTTATCCTTATAAGTAATTTAGAAAATACATTAAGGCAGCACTGGCAGATTTAGGGGTGTTGCACGGGGCGCTCCCTTACTTACCGACTTATTTTTTTCCGTCTCTTTAAATTAGGAAATATGTAATATACATGGTTGTTTTAATTCACCGCAAATGAAAATTTGAAACTTCAATTACGATTTCCTACACCTAATAAAACGTTAATTTCTGTGCAAATATGGTCGTAAGTCCCAAAATTGCTGCTTGGGTTGCTATTACTATAGTCCCTAAATGCGCCACTGAGTTGTCTTGCAATGAATAGTATCGTATCTTACTAACAGAAAGCAACGTGTAATAGAGACAGATACACTGGAGAACTTTTAAAATCAGACACACTACAAATACAAAAAGGTATGCCACAGGGGTCAATACTGGGTTTCTTGTTGTATATACTATACACCAATGATTTACCCCTAATTACCAATATTAACATCATAAAGTATGCCGATGATACTTTGTTAATACTTGGGATAATCAATGAAGAAAACCTGACACAAACAGTTCTAAGCACGCTAGATACAATTTTAATAATAATAATATTTTCATTCATTAAACCTCGAATTAAATAAAGAAAAAGCTCAGACAATCAATTTTATGTATCAAAAAATAAATAATGAACTAATACTTACTAATTGCAATAATATTCTAACGTTAACCACCAGCATTTATTTCCTGGGCGTAAAAATTATTCAAGACTTGATTGGAGATCACACATAGATCATGCAAACATTTTAGTAAATTTGGCAATAAAGCAAAAGCAGTGGGAAGACATCGAAATTAAGAAAAGGTGTTATAAGAACTTTAATGAAGAAAATTTCGAGAAGTTGTTAAGGGAGTCTTACTGGGATAATACAATATCAGACGTAAATACATTAGCTGATAATTTTGTGAACAATATATATGTCACTAGATAAAATTTGTCCTGTAAAAATAACAAAGGTGCCAGTGCAATGTATAGATAAAAAATGGATGAATCAAGAAAGTCTGGAATGTATGAGAGAAGGAATCAGAGATAGACAGCTGCAACAATAAGTAATGCAGAAGAAGACTGGGAAATATATAAGAGAAAACGAAAAGAGGTTACAGCACTACTAAGAAGACAAAAACAGAATTATTATGAAAGAAAAATCGACGACAATAAAAAAGACACAAAAAATATGTGGACAAGTTTGAAGAAAATATGGCAAAACAAAAACCACTCGGCATCCAAAGAAATCCAGTTCGGGAATGAAGTAATAGATGAATCAAAAATCGCGGTAAAGTTTAATGAATATTTTGTAGGCAGTATTAACGATATTATTAAAAGTATCCCTAAACAAAATGGGTATGAGTTAGATATTATAGAAGTAAAAAATAAATTAACAGAATTTAAACCTGTTGAAATGCAGTCTTAGAAAAATCATATCTGACTTACCTAATAAATCAGGTATTGATAGTATATCCACAAGAATTATAAAAACAGTCTTTGAAGTAATTGGTAATAGATTTTTAGATCTTATTAATAGCTCATTACAAAATGGAATGTGTCCCAAAAACTAGAAAATATCGGTGGTTACACACATTCCCAAAATTTTGAATACAATAATATGTGAAGAATTTAGACCTGTTAACACATTACCAGTATATGAAAAAACGCTAGAATTGGTAGTAAAAGAACAATTAATTACACATTGCATGCATGATAATATTTTAATGGAAAATCAATCTGGAATCAGAGAAAGCCATTCCTGTGAAACGGCACTTCAGTTCATTATATCGGAATGGGTTGACAACAGGTAAAGATCAAATCATAGTGGCAGTGTTCTTAGACTTTAAACGTGCAGTCGAGACGGTCGGAAGTTATTGGTGTCAAAGATAGAAAAAATGGGCATTGGAGGGACTGCACTTGAATAGATTGAATCCTACCTAAGGAGAGAAAACTAAGAACAAGATATATAAATAGTGCGTCTAACGTAATAGATAATGACTTCGGAGTACCACAAGGATCAGTGCTAGGACCTTTATTATTTGTACTATTTATAAACGACATAGTGAAATCTATAAAAAATTATAAGGTACATTTATTTGCAGATGACACCTTAATTTATTTGTATGTAGAGAATGTAAATGAGGTTAGTAATGCTATTAACCAAGATTTAAAAGATATATTCGTGTGGTTGTGTGAAAATAGCTTAAAAGTAAACATCGGCAAATGCAAATATATGATTCTCGGCAAAAAAACATGTACTACGCCGACTATAGACTGGGGAAAGTATTAAACAATAAAAAAAGTTAGAAAAAGTTTCGGAAATTAAATACCTTGGTTTTTTAATAGATGAGTCCTTGACTCTCAAATGTAATAGTTATTAAAAAAGTTGCAAAGAAGACTTATTTTTTACGTAGAATTTCAAATTATTTATCAATGTTCTCAAGAATATTAGTATATAAATCTATATAGCTCCACATTTTGAATAATGTGCAACAGCTATATTTAAATAACAATGAGATACAACAGTTACAAAAGATGCAAAACAAAGCTATGAGAATAATATTAAAATGTAACAGGTATACTCCCTATTGACACAATGTTAAATGTTTTAAATTTTTAAACGTTAGACAACGTATAGTTTTAAAATCACTACAATTTATATTTAAATTAAAGCACGATATGGCTCCAAAGTATTTATGTGATAAATTGAGTTTCGGCCGAGATACTCATGGTTATAACACACGTAGTGTAAATGATATTGTGGTAGAGAGGTATGATAATTTAACGGAATCGAAATGTTTTGTAAGGGTATTCAATTATATATTATATATATATATATATATATATATATATATATATATATATATATATATATATATATATATATATATATATATATATATATGTATATATATGTATATATATGTATATATATGTATATATATGTATATATATATATATATATATATATATATGTATATATATATATATATATATATATATATATATATATATATATATATGTATATATATGTATATATATATGTATATATATATATATATATATATATATATATATATATATATATGTATATATATGTATATATATGTATATATATATATATATATGTATATATATGTATATATATGTATATATATGTATATATGTATATATATGTATATATATGTATATATATGTATATATATATATATATATATATATATATATATATATATATATATATATATATATATATATATATATATATATATATATACATATATGTTGTTTTTCAGGTTTTCGCGGGTGGTGAATGTTAAATTCGTTTTCCGGGTATACTCCCGCGTAGGTGATAGGCCCCGAGAGGGGGACAACCACGGTCCCTCTCGGGGCCTATCACCTACGCGGGAGTATACCCGGAAAACGAATTTAATATATATATATATATATATATATATATATATATATATATATATATATATATATATATATATATATATATATATATATATATATATATATATATATATATATATATATATATATATATATATATATATATATATATATATATATATATATATATATATATATATATATATATATATATATATATATATATATATATATATATATATATATATATATATATATATATATATATATATATATATATATAGTTATGATTCAATTGTAGCTTTTTTTAGCTAATAAAGATACAGTATTATTATTATTATCCTGCACAACACATGACTCAGTATTGCTATTCGTTTAAAATCATAGCACAAAATATCAATATATCACCGGCTTATACAGCATACTTTGTATATACATACACCGTGTCTCAAGAGCTTCTGAAATATGTATTTTGTACATATGTGCACATCTCTACGCAGCCCAACCCATCAGCGCGTCTGGTGGGCACATGAATAACATATTAACTAGCCTCGCCCCGCCTCGAGCCTGAAATTTTAACATTATTATATCACATGACATGCCTTAAACACACGTTATTGGTGCGGTATTTAGTGCGAAATTACTCTATTGCACAATGACGCACTTACTAGTCACGTCCAATTTGCAAAAGGTCTTGAGACACGTTGTATACAATCACGAATAAGATATGGTATTTATTTTTGGGCAACTCTTGTGATGCAGAAAGAATATTCAAGCTATAAAAAAGGTGTATTAGAAATATATTAAATATAAGGCAAATATGAAAGCTGCAAACAATTTTTAAATGAAAGAAACATACTTACCCTAGCAAGTCTATATATGTATATACGAGGCTACATATTTGTTATAGAAAATGGCTAACTTATTGAGGAATGTGACAGAACTCACCTGTACAGTACAAGAAATAAAAATTATCTTCTAAGCAGCGTATATTCAAAAAAAATTTACCATTTACTGTAATTAAAATTTATAATAAACTGTGAATAAATATACGAAGTCTTCCAGACAAAAAACTAAAAAACAAACTAACAAATATCCTTCTGGAAAAAGCTTACTATACACTGGACGAATACTTAAACGATAACAATGTTATTTAATAAAATTCTGTATGTAATGTTTGAGCCTTGGTTTTTAGTTTTTAATATTTGATTTTAGAGGAATATTTAACTGATCTATTATATGGTATTATTTTAAATATTACTTTTTAACGTGTAGTGTCTATGTCAGGGGCGTGCGGTGAGTTTTGATACAGGGGAAGCAGTTTGTGATATAGAGTGATAGGTAGCGCGAGGTCCCGAGCGAAGCGAGGCAAAAATTATTTTAAGAAAGGGACGTGGCTTCCGTATACTCATTTTAAAGCAAATGTCGAAAGCTGCAAAGTTATGATATCTAGAAAAAAGTACAGTTGTAGGACCGCCACTCCTCAATAAACATAAAACATAAAAACACCACAAAAATTAGACAACCCCCGATTCCAAAGCCGAAGCTGCATGGGTGAGGGTTACATTTATGAAAAAAACGCAGACACACAACCATATCCACCGACATTGCCAGCGCCGGTGGCGAGGATTGAACCCGCAGCGAAATAGAGGTTTGTTCAGGTTCAGTCACACTAGCCATCGTGCACTATCTAGCCAACTATAAATTGAGCCAGCTAGTTAAGTAGTGAACATGTACATACCTACCTATTTACGATGTAGTTTAATCCGCCTCTCCTTTTTGCGATGTCGGAAATAACTTCGTCGTAAAAGTTTGAATTTTGGGACACCTCCTTCACAAAGTCACTTTCTATTGTCAACAGGGACAATTTTGAAAGCCGCTCTTCACTGGTTGAATTTCTTGAAAAAGTTTTTATTCTCGTGTCCGTTTTGATGATTTTGAAAAAAAGGCAGCCATTCCACTAATACTTGAAAAAAATACTTTGCACTCTTGAAGACACGCTGCAGATCGAGCTAGAACTAAATTTAATCGATACGCAAAACAATGTACAAATATTGAATTCTGAAAAGTCTCTTTTACTTTGGCCTGCAGGCCCCCAATTCACCAGCCATTACAGCGGCCCCATCATAACTTTCGGCGATAAGTTTAGCACCACACTGTAGATCATCGACTATCTGACAAACTATAGTATATAAAGCTGCGGCCGTTCATGGCGTTGTTACGTCTAAAAATCCTAAAAGCGCTCTTGGACTTTCCCATTTGGATTTATGTAGCGTACTACGATTGACAACTGACTAATATTCGTAATATCGGTTGTTTCATCTAACATAACTGCAACAAAAGGAGCTTTTTTATTTCTTGCTTGATCTTTTCTAAAACAATATTGCTTATCGACTGAATCAAATCATTTTGAATATGATTTGATGTACCGCGAAATATCGTGGAGTGTTCCAGATGGTTACTTAAAATTGTATCGTATTTTGCTAATAAATCAACTAAATTTATAAAATTGCCCCTATTAGCAACGCTCCGAGATTCAGTATTATGACTTCTAAAACTAAGTTCATTTTCGCCGAGAAAACAAACAATGTCTTAACACTTTCTTTCAACTGCTGATCTAATGAATGCTTAATTCGTGATTTTCCACGTTTATTCTTTTAGCACCGCTCGCAAATGAGTTTCACACTTACCATGCCTTTTTGTCACTTTGTGAATGTTGTTTAAATCTGAAAAGCCATTTTTATTCCAAACACCTTTTTCATTTGTGAACAGTACACATGGCCAACAAAACAATTTACACAAATTTTCACAACCCCTTAACCACTGATTAGCACTGTACACGTCAATATTAAAGTACCTATAGCATGATTTAACTTTCGTTTTTAAGAGTTTTAAATCAGGTGTTGGTTTCCCGTTTCTAATAATATCCAGTTTATCTTGAAACGAATATGTTGAAAATCCCCTTTTCAACAAATTGCACACCACACAAACGCAAATAATATTTTCCACAGTGCTAGGACCAACTTCCAAATTTAATAAGTAATTCTAAATTTGCTTACACGCGCACTAATATTCAACGTTTTAAAAATCACTTGTCGCCGCACCACAGGTTTAGAAACACCAAAAAAACTTTTTACAAATATAGCACAAAAGCTAAGAATAATACTAGGAAGATTAATATTAAGTATAATATTAAAATCGAGATTAAAATCTATAAAATAAAACGTATTACGATGCTATACAGCTCAGATATCAAGATTATGAAGTGGGGATGGGATGCATTTCAAGAAGTTACTTACATCAGAGACAGCTTACATATATCGAAGTCGCGCGAGTTCGTGTTGGCTCGATTAATCGAGTGCGTCATTGTTACGGTTTTATCATGCAACATTATCTCAGCGCTGAAAAGCAGGGCCGTGTCTATTGAAATTGGGTAAAAGTAAATTTTAATGATTAATATATGTGATAAATAATAATTAGGTTCTAATTATGTGTTTTTTTAAATTTTCCCCAGGGGAAGCACTGCTTCCCTTGCTTCCATGGACCGACCGCCACTGGTCTATGTCTATTTATCTGTACATTATTTCTATTTTAATTTTTAAGTATTTTATATTATGTTTCTTTTTCCTGTTGTCTTTCTATATATTGACACGTTCACCACATGGATATTATGTGCTTTTGCTACAAGTAAACAAATAAAGTGTGTCTATCTATCGATATATCTATCTATTTATCTATCTATATCAAACGTTTTACTTAATCAATTTCAGAATATCATTATTCGACTTTTACTTTTTCCAGTAAGCTCCCGATTTTAATTAAACTGCAATCAAAGTTAGTTGACCGGATAAATTTTAGTAAATGAAAAAAATGTTTATTATAGAAGTTAATGAGCTGTGGATCAAAAGCCTACGGCTTTTCAAAACAATTAATTTTCCGTAACAATAAACAAACTTTAATGAAGATGCTGTCGTAAATTTAGCAAATATGCCGGTACAGTATTTATCAGATGAACCAATCTGACCGAAGGTTGGTTGACCCGCCTAACTAATCGCGAGGAGCCACGAAAAAAGTGTTTTAATAGCCATAAACACCTACGGAATGCCCAAAACGATTTCATTTTCTAAAGCGGATCTCTGGCTTGGTGTTGGTGTGGGATAATCGCGAAGGTGGAAGCTTTTACTTTTCATGTTCGATGAATTTTTAGATTTATTATACTTGATTTGTTTACACGAACAGTAAATTGCACTTTACTTTTTACTAATGTGTACGAAGAAAAATTTCGAAGCCTAGTAGCAAAATTAAATTAAAGTCAGAGCGGTGCATGGCGGAGGCACCCTTGGAGGGTGAAATAAAATGGATTTATTAGATTTTTTATTTGTATTTTAGATATTTATATGTAGTTGCTTAGCAAAATAATTCTTCATTTTGTTATAGCATAGGTTAAATATACATAGATAGTCCATCCGTATATAAATATTCTCACTCCAAATCCTGGCGAAACTTTTATATTCTTCATTTTGTTATAGCATAGGTTAAATATAAATAGATAGTCCATCCGTATATAAATATTCTCACTTCAAATCTTGGCGAAATTTTTATATCGACACGAACAATGCCTATTTACTATATTTTCAATTTTGACATAGCAAATGCGTATAAATATTCTATCATATTATAACATATTTACAGTTTATAAACTAACAAACTTCTAAATAAGCACGGCCCACGACGATAAAAAAATTTTGTGGTCAGATTATAGAACAATAAATTTTATCATGGGATGGAACTATCTATGTATATTTAATCTATGGCTAGATTAGCACTAAATTGGCACGCGAGGTTTTCCGCTGTTCAAGTAATGTGACATAGTACCAAGTTAGATTTCTTGTAGGACAGTCGCCATCTTAAAAAATAACTTTTGCAGTTATTTATTTATTTATTTATTACAACCATTCAACAGATTATACAGTCGATTTACAGAATGGGTACAGATGACAATATTCATGTACGTACACAAAAATTTAAACCAGCGTTACACTGAGATATAATACAGTAAATATAATACACAATATATACACAAATATATGTATGTTTAGTCCAGTGGCGGTACGTCGGTCAAGAGATAGGGAGGTCAATTAGAAAAGTTTACTGTATTACCTACCTTTTAAAGTGATTTAAATTCCAAGTCAATCCTCCGATCTTTTTGAGATGCAAAGTGGTCAATTACTTTTTCATAAAAGTCTTTTATCTTCTTTATTAATGCCGTTTCTATGGTAAGCATAGCTAAAGAAGATAACCTTTCTTGACCCATGGTATTTCTTAAAAATGTCTTTATTCTTTTTAAGGTGGAAAAACAACGTTCACTTTCGACGGTAGTCATAGGGAGAGTACACAAGATTATTAACAGTTTGACACTTTCAGAAAAAGTATTGCACAAATTATTGTTAATGAAAAGCTGTAACAAAGCAACTGCACCTTCAGTATTGGAAAAATCTTTTCGGCTATATAATACTTCTAATTCAGTTTTAAGTTTCAAATGATTTATGACTAGATACTCCATTTTAACTAATTTAAACATATCTTGAGGAAAGCTTTTTTTATAATCTTTAAATCGATCTGCGTGAAATAACTGAGACACTGCTAAATGATTACTGAAGCCAAACCTGTTTTTGATCTCAGATGTAATTATATCACAAACTTCTAATGAAATTCTCCTTTTTGATTCTTCCGTTTTACATCTCTGGGCAGACTGCATGGATGTTTCCTCCAAATAATTATTCAAAATTTTATTTGTGATGTCTTCAATTTTACTATTAAAAACGCCAATACACTTATTTACTGTTATGACATCGATATTACATTTTTGTAATTGATTGAACAATATATCACAATGAGGCATAACTAAATGAAAAAAAATTAACCAGTAAAGAAAATGTTTATTTTGTAAGTAGTTTTTTAAACCAATAACTTGGTTTAGAGTGTTGTTTTCTGATTCATTATCATTGATTTTTTCTAAACAATCTAATAATTCTGTTCGATAGGTATAAACAGTCTCTATGCACTTTGTATTAAAATTCCATCGTGTTGGAGCCGCTTTAGGTAATCTCACCTTAACAACATTATCTAACACGGCTGTTCTTTTTGGCGATTTTCCAAAGAATGAAGAAAAGCTATGTAAATTAGCAAAAAAATTTTTATGCTTTTATCCTGACTTGATGCTTTTTTTAAAATTAAATTTAGTTGATGAGCGTAACAATGAATAAAATTTGCTGAAGCTTTTAAACTTTTTCTATAGGCACTGTCTAACTGCATTCTGATATCAACTGTACCAAGTGTTGCTAGACTACAATAGTTATTCATATGACTTGATGCGAGCGAATGTTTCTGTACTTTTATTTTTAAATGTTTCAAGTCAGTTACACCTATTTTGGACCATATGGGATCAGGATCATCACCAAATAACAGGCATGGGAAACAAAAAATGCATTTTTTACCTCGCATCCGCAAATCCACTCGGATAAATCGTACATTGAGTTTCGAAAATATCTATTATCTTCTTTTTTCTTATCAAGAGATGTTTGCTTTGTCATCATATTAGGTTTTGGACGGCTACCAACTTTGAATTTCACTCGGTCTTCATAACCCAACTTGTGTCCATCGTTCAGTTTTAATATATTTTATACAACACTCATATTTAATAGTAAACACCAAAAACACTGCTTTACTTAATTTCACGACAAGTAGTAATTTACTAATAAAATGTTCACAAATAAAAACATTAAAAACAACGCGACAGAATTTACCGACCAACGCGTACCTAGTCGGCATTAAGACTGCTGTACTCTGATCTTCGTGCGTTACCGTTTCCATAAAATATGTCAGGGACATTGTCCCCGCCAGTGATTTTCTGTCTCTTTTGCTTTCTGACGATTCGCGCATAAGTTTATTTCACTTTAATTCGTTGTAAATTCGGTCAGTAGCTAGCTTTGAGGATTGACCCAAGATTTTTAAATTCTATAAGTGAATAATGTAATGATATGAATGTAGAGGCTCGGTGCTCGGGGGGGATACGAAATCCTGCGATCTAGATATTTGAATAGTATTGTGCATAGAATGAACTAGAAACTTTAATATATTTTTTAAGAATATTAAAAATACATATATTATATATTTTTAAACTTCAGAAAATGAATAGCTCTATTTTTTTATTTGTATGTGGGAGGTCATTTACCAAATGACCCTATAGAAGAACCGCCAGTGGTTTAATCTAAAAATTACAACAAATTTCATTTCCTTTATTGCGGCTACACAGCAGTCAAGTATATCAATGAAATTTTGCCTGTCATTGTATGCAGTACACATTCTATACAGTGGTGATAATTGTTTTGTTAGTTCTAGGTGTGCTTAAATAAAAGGTTGAATGTTCACGTGCGGATAGTCTAGGCTCATGAAAATTCAACATTGCCACAATTTGAGAACAATCCACATTATTGTTGTGCAAAAATATTAATTGTGATCCCTCCCGCCTATCTTGTAGACTATCCAAGAAAAATCTATTGAGCACAGTGGAATGGGAGAATCCAATTGGAGGGTGTATCACATCCTCTTTATAACTGCAATATTTTAGAAATTTTCTTTGAACTTTCTCCAAATTTTGAATATGAACATTGTATGATGGGCACTGAGCATACTCTATTTTCGACCATACAAATGTACAAAAAAAGCAGCTGTAATGTATTGATATTGTTGCAGTCGTTAGCATTTCAAATAGTAAACCCTCTAAAGGGCTCTAAAACAATCAGATATAACATTGATGTGATACACAAATAAGAGCTTCTGATCACACGTTTACAACCAAGTCTCCAATGGAAACAGGTCTATTTAAAATTGTGCCATTTAAAGTAGGATATTTATTTATTTGTTTTATTACTAAAAGTCATATTACATTTCGCTACATTCAAAGGTAATTTGTTCGCAATGCACCAATTGTTTATACCTATTTAATAAGTCATTTTGTAACTTTATGCAATCTTCACCGCTTCTGATATTGTAGTATAATTTCATATAGTCCGCATACAGTAAGCAATTCACGTGTAACTCACAAATATCGTTAATAAAAATATTAAAAAGGTTAATAAACCGTTAATAAAAAATTTAAAAAGTTATGTTACAATTGGCTCATTTTATCAAAATCTTTGTTATTACAAGAAACGAAAAAAACAAAGTTCTCTATAATAAATATTCTTATCTCTTTTGTTTACATCTCTAACCGTTTTCTCACAATCGTACAATAGATATATTATTTTCAGGCCGTTGCCCCTTGAAGGCACCTCCAGCAATTGCGAAGGGAGAATGTTTACGTACATAGCTAGGTACAACCGAGAGACTGTATAAGTTAATGCAGGAGACCTTACCAGCGGGTAGAGCACAGCTAGCAGCACATCTTTTAATTTCTTACTCTGGACTACGAGAACCTCGTCTGTGCTCTGGACTTTATGAAACTGCACGGCATCAGGTCGGTCGTCTCAAACGCAGAAAGTGCACAATCTTATATCTCCAACGGGACATCAAACGTAGATAACACAAGGTAATGTATAATGCACGTCGACTCAGTGCAGTTGCCACGGAGCGTCTCCCATAACAAAATAAGATACGTAAAAACACAGATAACTCCAGCTGGCCATCCAGACAGCATCGCGACTCAGCCCAGTCTCCCGTTTCGCGCGTTGCTGCGATCCCAAAAACATCGTTCGCTCCCCCACCCACGCACTCGCGGAGTATTACCAGAGACAGAGGTGGTTGTCTCTGGTATTACCAATGACTTCAGAAGTCATTGGGTATTACTTTTAAGTACACCAGGGATTCAGTAGCGCCAGCTACAGGGGCAATATGACAAGATTTAACAAAATTATTCTAATCAAATCTGGAATTTAATATATGATTTGAAACATTTTATTTAATTTACGACTAAAGCGATCCAAATTAATCATTTCTGAAAATGGGCCGTCACAAAATTGAGTACGAATTTAATATTAAAATCCTTAAAATCAAAAATTGTATTTTCAACATAGTTCATTATAAACAGTATAAAAGCAATAAAACCTACAGCTCAACCAAACATAGTGACACAATTTTAAAGTAAATTTAATCTAATATAAATCCTCAAATCCCAACAATCGGTGTACTCGGAGAGATGAAGCCTACGGCTTTCTCGAAATTGAAGATCATACCGGCCTGATAAAGATCAGCCAAGTAGTTGGCAGGCAGCAAATAGCAAGCATTGTAGATTCTCTCTAGCTTCTTAGGCCACAAACCTTGGGGGATGTGGGTAGTGGGCATAGTTAAAGTGCCGGTGCTACTACCTTTGATTAGTAATATAGACAAAGCTACTACCCATGTGTACCAGATCCATGCATGGGAGGACTGTCAAACGTCGGAAAACCGAGAAAAAATTAAGTGCATTCATTTCTGATCGAAACATAAAATTTACAGACATACAATACAAAAGGAAAGAAAAAAATCTCGATTAAAACAAACATAAGTAGTACATACTATCATATCTCCTCAGTCGCTTCTTCACTTAACAAATTAAGCTATGGTACTGAGAATAATTCATATAGCCAAATTTTCAATGTCATCGTGGGGAACGGAACGAGATACCACCGATTGTTTTCAGCAGACATTTGTTTTGAAATTTTTATATCTGAAAATAAAATTCCAACCTGTAGAAAAAATAAGCAGTTTTTAAACAAAACAAGAACTAGTGCCAAAATGTCTCAAAAAAAAAACAGTGATGCAGCTACCGACATATGTCCAAATTATTACTCCCATCAGCGTATTGCGAGTTCAGATTTTCCCAACTTGTACAAAACATCAATACCTGAGAAATTAGTCGTATTTGAATCGCCATCGCCATCGCCTTTATAGAAAGTGTTAAAGAGTAACAGCATAATAATAAAACGGATTATCGAGGCGGTACTCTAATTTAAAACTGTATTTTTTATGTTATTATTATTAGAAATGTTTAAAATTTGAAATGTAGGTTTTTAAAATTTACCACATTTTGAAATTTTTAATACGTTTAAATTTTTTTAATTAGTCTTCATATTCATAATTTGAAACTTCTACCCTAATCGACAAAAAAGTGAAGACGATTTCGGAACGACGCTGTATTCTTTTAGTTTCCTTTAATTCAGTTATAATCTACACTTGACTAGCTAATAATTTATTGATATTATTGATATATCAGTCTATATTTAATTAATTATGCAGTATAAATGTAATCAGTAAAAACGGTAGCATAGACGAGATAGATTTAAAATTAAATTAATTAAAGAACTATTTCATGTCATAGGATATCCCTTAAGAAATTTAATTAACCTTAGTTTAGAAAAAGGTATTGTGCCTTATAGATTTAAAACATCCATTATTATTCCAGTTCCAAAAGTACCTAATACAAATTTAGCACAAGAGATGCGTCCTATCAATATGTTACCATTCTGTGAAAAACTATTAGAACTTGTATTATACAATCAAATATTAGAATATGTAAAATGTAACGACGGGTTTTGCAACAAAAACAACAGAAAACAGCAAAAGACTATTATTTATTTGG
The DNA here is from genome assembly GCA_029963845.1 of Rhamnusium bicolor. Lineage (NCBI taxonomy): Eukaryota > Metazoa > Arthropoda > Insecta > Coleoptera > Cerambycidae > Rhamnusium > Rhamnusium bicolor. Next base: position 60,072 of record JANEYF010001271.1, on the reverse strand, counting down.
GTTTGCACAACTAGCTCTGTTTATACGAGGTTTCAATTTATAAAGATCTACGTATACGGTATACAATTTAATTCAGTTTACTCTTTTTTAATGGAAGAACTGACCGAGGTCGGGGCTGAAGACCTAAATTTAACTTTTTTATCAACTTTTGGTGTAAAATGGTAAAAATTTTTAAATAATAGTTTTATTACTTAAAACAAGTGCAGGTACACAAGGAATATAATGGTATAAATACCATGAAAATGGTATGTCTGGCAACACTGATTAGATGCGTGGTTAAATGTGTAACCAGAGACAACCAGTGTCTCTGGTGTAACTATCATAGGTTACATATGCGACGCTAATATCACAGTTCACATTATTGCGTAGTTGAATTTTTATTATGTAATAGCCTATCCCGATTAAAGTGCTATTTTCTCAAGAAAAAATTGAACTTTTTTATAAAAAATGACGTATACTACCCACTTAACCGTCCAGAGTATTATGGATGAATAAAATGCAAACTGTTGGATATGACCAGTGTAAAAAGTAACAGAAGTGTATGAGAATACTGCAAATTATTTTCCATCACCTGATATTGTGTTGCACCTTCAGTATTTTACTATTAGAGGCCAATTAAAATAGTAGGGAGCTGATTTATTCCTTGAACACCTACACATTTCAAATTATTGTAATAGCAGAGGGTAAGTACTTACTTATTCAAAATAATAATCCTTTTATAAACTTTGAAAAAATGAGATGGGAACATTAAATTCCTCTCGAGATTCCCTAAAAAGTTTACTTTTCATCAGAAAATTTAGTATTAGTTGTACATTCCATATGAAACGCTTAAAAAGAAATGTTGATTGGTGCAAGAAAAAAGTCGAAAAAGGTATTTCAAAATGTTTAAAAATTATTTCAAATGGAGCAATTAATCGTTTAAGTAGATAATTATTTCATCCAATGTTATGATAAATTCGAGATGAACGTAATGCTAGGGCTCGGTTTTTCAAACGTGGGTTAGCTAAACTCACATTTTTAGAATTCGATTTTTCAATTTTACATTTGTTTTGGAAGTGGTTATAGCAACAAATATTTTATGCTAAAGTAACTTTTAGTTGAAGTGGTTTATATTAGAATCTCATCGATTTTTGTGAAAATATAATGCTAGGTAACCTTCAACTTATGTTAACTTACGATTGTAAAATCATGCCTAGGTGAGAGAATTGCATAAGATATACGGCAACGTTGCTTCAGTCCATTACATCATTTTTGCTAAGATATAGAATGTTTCCAGTAACCAGTAGTTCCAAAACAGTTTCATCATATTTTTTTGAAACTCGGTAAGTCAGTTACACGTAGGAATTAAAAAAAATGTGTCAGAGGGTTTCTACAGATGTCAAGAATCGGTGGTTTAAGTATAACTACACACTTAAGACTCACCCTGTATATAAAAAAATGTCTAGTTCTTTTGTAAAATATAATCAAGATAAAATGTTTACGTTTAATTTATATGACATCTTTACCATTATAATTTACATGAATTTAGAAGTATTACAATGTCTGTTGTTAAAACCATTTGTATAAATAACAATCAGTTGTTAGTTTCTAAGGAAAAGAATGAACGTTTTAAAACATGGTGTGATTCAGAAAACATCAAAACGAAGAAAACCATTCTCGCTTATTTCTTCAACAAAGTAAAGGTTCAAAAACCTGTGAAAAACAGAACGTGAATATTAACAAATTTACAAACTTAATTGTGTTTTGTGTACATGAAGACAATCGAAGGGATATCGTCCTAGGAAATCAAAAGAACATATAAGAGAAGATTTCAATAATTTTTACCATAAGGACGAACATGCTTACAGATTGAAGATTTAGGTTTTTTTTTCAAAATTTCTAGTCTTGGTACAAAAACAGAACATCCGAGAACATTCACAATAGTACAACGCAATATTAACGGGTTGATCTTGATCTTGATTCAAATTATAAGAAAATATGTGTATCTTAGAGCGAATGAAACGAATCAACGTGGTTTTTTCGTGGTATATAAAAATGAATAATGTACTATTCAACTTATTGACATTAACACATTTAGTACACTTGATTTAAAAAAAAACTGGTACACTTTCTGTTAGCTATGTAAATCCGTTCTTTGATTGATATTAATAATCTTACAAATGTCACTTTGACGTTAATCAGTGGCGTCATTATTAAAAATGGTTCAACATCTAATAGATATTCAAAAATTTCGAATTGTTTCTAAAATTGAAGATGGTTGGTCCATAAGAACACTTGCTGCTGCATACAATGTGAGTAAAACCACAATAATGAGTGTTAAAAAACAATGGGAAACCAACCAAACAGTATCCCGTAAAGTTGGTTCCGGTAGGCCCAGAAAGAGTAATAATCAAGAAGATGAAAATCTTATAAATTACCTAATAGAAAATCCTTTTCAGACTGCAGTAAATGCAATTTCAGAGACAAATTTCCCTGCTTCGGTATCTACTGCTTGTAGAAGAATAAAACTACAAAGCGACTTGAAGAGTTGTTCAGCTGCTAAAAAATACAAATTTTCAGAAGAAAAGAAGCAGGGTAGGATTATTCTTGCACTCAACTATATAATCAATGATGAAAACTTCTGGGGACAAGTTGTCTTTTCTGACGAAAAGGTTATTAAATCCTGTAACGATGGACATGTTTGCGTATATAGGCCTCCTTCCACTAGATACGACGAAAAATATACTTTCGATCCACAAATATCAGGAAGGTTTTCAGTCAATGTCTGGGCTTGGATGAGCTTAAATGGGTTAGGTGTGTGTTGGAACAGTGGTGGTCATCTCAATTTCATTAAATATATTGAAATATTAGACAATATTATGTTGCCGTCAGTAATAGAGGTGTTTCCGGAAAATAATTTTATTTTCCAACAAGACAACTGCTCCATACATACGGCCCATCGTGTCAGGCAATGGTTTCTTAATAAAAACATGTATGGGGACTAATGGTGAAACATATAAGAAAATTAAATAACCATCCAAATAATGCCCAAGAATTGGAAGGGATAATTGAAGACGCTTGGAAGAACTTGTCGCAAGAAGTTGACCTTGCAAGAAATCTGATTTTGTCCATGCCTGCAAGACTTCAGGCAGTTTTAGACGCTAATGGAGCAATGACAAAATATTAGTTAATTCTGCATTACGTAATTGAAGTTCATTTATTTTATTTTTTTATTGTATTTTTATGTTCAGTTTGCATTGTTTACATTTTTTTTTAATCTCAAGTGGTATTTTTGTGTTCCTATTTTAAAAATAGAATTATCGTTATTCAGTTAGTATTTTAATTACAACCATTAGTAGAATTATCCGTAACAAATATTATTTTTTTAAACAATAATATGGCAGGCTTGAAAATGTTTTGAAAAATTTATTTTCTAATTATTTTTTAAAATTCCATTTGAATAAAATAAAAGAGAAAGTTTTAATAAGTTTAAAAACACAAAAAAAACCGATCTCCTCCAAAAAACCCAGGTCCGGGGTAAATCACCTCTTCTCCACCCCCCTATCGACATGCCTGGCCAGCCCTATTTACAGACATATGCACACAACTAAACTATTAAGATTTTCGATTACAAAAGTTGTACCAGTTTTTTTTAAATCAAGTGTACCAATGTAGAAAATGCATTAAGTCCGATTACAATTCTACAACTGCAGTAGGTCTACCTATTTGTTCTTTAACAAGTCCTAAATCTTTTAAGTTTTCATACCCATTGCTTTAATTTAGTGGCATGGTGTATGGTAATATTTCATCTTTGTTACTATTCTTTCGGGATGGCTAGTAATCATGATTTTCATTAATCTTAAAAACTATAACTGTAGTTTTTCACGTCTATTCAAAAATTCTTGTCTTTCGTTATCGAAAAATTTAACAAACATATCTACTGTAATTAATCATTATAAAAGATATACATAGAAGAAATAAAAGATATTTATAGCGTTTGTTATTCTAATAAAACGTACTATTTCACTATTATAATTTACCAAACTAATAAAAGAAATAAAATCATTGCACCATAGATCCTGTCGGGACGGTCATGGTTATGGATTGAGATAAAAAAAATAAAAAATATCGTCATCTAAGATAAATAATTGCAGACTGGCTCTGATTCGACCACCTAACTTTTATCTTAGTGACGTTATCCTGAGTAGGTTGTGCCGTCCTTGATGGACCTTGAAGCGCACTGAACTCGAACAGTTTGCTAGCTTTGCTAAAATGATGTGGTACGGTTCTCTTTGTGGCGAAGGTGGTGGGTATCGTGGGCACGCGGAGCTGTTTCACCGTTGGTTAATTGTTTTGTGACTCAACAGATACTAAAGAAATTTCGAAGAAGTACAAAAAACAGAAAAAAAAAAGATTAAATAACAGTCGAATTATGAAACTATTAGATGAATATGAACTCAACATTTTCAATTTAATTTGCAGCAGGACTGATAACTTTTAACCACATTGTTTTATCAAAATAATTGCTTGGGTATTAGTCTTTAAAATGCTCTTTATTCTTTATAAGAAATCTTTGGTGTCACAAATCAGGAACTATATTGAAGAAAGTAGACAGAACAAAAATACTGAACGACTTTCTTCCATCTGCCGGGGAGCCTGTACTACTATGCAGATAAAATAGATCAACACTTGTGTCAAACTCTATATATAATTCATCCTCTATGAATTAATTATAAAGTTGCATGCAAGAGGGGAGCCATGATGCATGATATTTCATAAAAATAGTTGTCCATCATTTAACTTAGCTACACCGTGCTGAGGACGACCAATTAATCAGAAACACGTGTCCACGGTTTGCATTCTTCTGCCATTTGCAATTTTTTGCATTCTTCCACCTTACCTTCTTTATGCGGGCGTACCCGTTAAATCAAGTTATTTTGTACTATAATGTAGATAATCCCGCGATACAGCTTTTTTTCTCTGTACTTTTCAATGAAATGTGTTCCCTCATCACGATTTTTTCTCCTTCAGATAGTAGGTTTTTTTTTCGTATGTTTTTATGGACAACTTCCAGTATTAATTAAATTATTTATTTATTTATTTATTTAAATACACTATCCCACAGTAACGTGGTTACCAGTTACGGGATGGAAACACAAGCTATAAACAAAATAGTGCAGCATATATCTGCTGATAGTTATCATACACAATATTAAATCAACATTCAAATAGATTATTTAATGAAACATAGTTTTAAAATAGCAGTATGTAACATAATACAGAAACCATTGGCATACAAAAATAAAAAAGAGTGACTAGAAGCTAATAATAACAAAAGAAAGGAAAAATAAAAAAAAGGAATTAATAACAGATTACCAATTAATACACTAAATAGTGCAGATCTATTAGGTAAACTGCTAATTTTTTAAGAATATGGTCTTGATTACCTTTATTTTACAATTGAGGATGTCAGTACTGTTTTTAACCTTTGAATAATTAAATCCCACTTGAAACAGTGGAGATGCTTTTAATAGGTTAGTTTGAGAAATGAGCAGATGGAATGTTTCAGGAAAATGCGAAACTAATCTTGGTACATTAAAGTCAAGGTGCTGGAGAATGTGTGGACAATCAAAATCATATTTATTTATCTTGTGCAGAAAAATGATAGAGTACATGGCTCTTCAGTAACACAAATTATATAAATTGAAAATCAGTTCATGTCGAGAACCAATAGACGGGTAAATTCCATTATCCTTAAAATACATATACTTAAGAAATTTACGTTGAATGTTTTCGATCCTGTCTACATATGCAGCATAATATGCTGTCCAACATATTATGTTGGACACCATGCTATGGATGGAGGCATATTCCAGGCGTGACCTTATGAATACGTTATACAACAGTATCACTGTGCTAGGGTCACCAAAATCTTTACTATTTCTTATTACAAATCCAAGATTTTTATAGGCTACTTTTAGTGTTACGTTAACATGTTCATTAAAAGACATCACATATAATTCCAAGATCTTTTAAAAAGCAGGGACGAGCCAAGCACACATTGCCTATTTAATAAGCAAAGATTAGAGCATTTAGTTGCCTACTGAATAACATCACATTGCATTTCTTAATGTGAAGAGGTAGGGTATTGGCAATACACCAATTATTAACTTGTTTTAATACATCCTGTAGCCGAACGCAGTCATCATATGAGTCAATTTTAGAATAAAATTTCATGTCGTCATCATACATTAGAAAACCGATATAAGCATGTTATGTAATCTATAAATATATTAAATAAAATGAGCCCAACTATGGAGCTTTGCGGAACTCCTGACAGTACATCTATATTATTAGACTATAGCCATGATACCGCACATACTGTAGAGATAAGATCAAGTAGATTTATGACAGCTCATGATATTCCATATTGGTCTAAGCGATTTATTGATACTTTGTGATCTGGGCGATCAAAGGCCTTGGAGAAATACGTATGAAGAACATCAACTTGGCCTTGATTATCTAAGATGTCTGAGATGTATTTCATTATACAGACCATATTAGTTGTAGTTGACCTAGCATTCATGAAAGCATGTTGATTTAGATCAATTATATTTCTTACATGATGACATACATAAGAGTCTGAGGAAGCTATGATGATTGAAAATGTGACGCAAACGCATCAGCAATTAACTGACCATCAGATAGCTCTTGTCCATTATAATTCATTACGGTAGGGATTCTATGGCCAAATTTTTGTTTGACATATAAGCCCAAAATTTACTACGGTTACCTTGATACCATTTTTAATGAAAAAAATTTATAACTCCTTTTAATGTCGGCCTTTATTTTTGACCTTAACATTTTAAATTCTTCATGTAGTTGCCTGTCTCCTGTTTTTTTTATATTGCCGGAGTATTTTATATTTTTGCTTTATGTCCTTTATAATACTATTAGTAAACCATTGAAGATATTTACTGTTATGAGGCTTTTATTTGGAATACAGACGTCCATAATATCATATAGGTTACTATATGATATTATGATAAGATACAAGTATTGTCCGCATCTGTGTAATTCGTAAGAGACGACCAGGCAATCGTTCTTACATTTTCATAAAAAGAGATGAAATCAGCACGACGAAAGTTATGACATGTCATTATAATTTAAATTTAATGAATTAATGGCATGTTTATTTTCTGAAAGTTAATTCAATAGCAAGAGCAGGATGATATGAATCCTCATTTAGAAGTATATCAGCGGTTTTACTCACTACACATGATTTTGAGCAAAATACTAAGTCCAAAATATTATAGTTTTGATTTGTCACGAGATTGTATTAATTGAGAGAATATAACTCACACATACTGTTTAGACTATTTGCCTGTATATTATTTAACTGATTATTATGGTATCCTGGTACATTAAAAACTCCAACTAACAGCAAATTCGGACCATAATTGCACTCGAGTGACAAAAATATTGTAATACTCTCGCTTTTAGAGATAAAAAAAATTCAATATTTTCAAACCACATGTATATAAAGTGAGGGAATAAGTGGCCGTCACTGTAAATTGCTGAAAAATGACACATGAAGCATTTGTTTTCCGACGCGCATAAGTGATTATTCATTGAATTATAGAAATTATCGATCGCAACGGAAAATCTTAAAGACAAAAACAGGTAGTATTAGTCTACGATTCTAGCTTGCCATTTGAATTTGATTGCGCAGTGTTCTAAACCCCATCCATTCACTGTAAAGCGGTCTGATCGTCTCTGATCCACACTGGCGATATTTGTTTTCTCTCTGCGCCGCCAAGTGCCAAGCTAGAGTTGTAGAGTAGTATATGCTAAATCTTCCCGATTACCATTTTGTCAGTTACAAAAGTTAAAGAAAACGTATTTTATTGTCAATATTCGCAATTAATTATGGACATTTCGTCAAAGACGACGTTTGAGAAGTTATTATGTTTTTCTTATAATATTTGCTTAACAGGGTACTATACATTTCATAAATTATAACAATAATAATAATAATAAACCGTCTTTATTTATATTTCTGTCTTGGCGACGTTCAGCATGCTGTTCTACAACATAACCAAGACAATTTATTATTTTACAAAATTTAGAAAAAAAATTTCAAAATGTTAAAAACGTATTAAAAAAAGTATTAAAATTACGACTAACTGATAATAGTCAAATTACAACAGTTTATTGAAAAATAAAAATAATAGACACATAATATTTAGATATGGAATGTTAATGTTTTATCAGTTCTACCTAAAGTAATGAAACCAAACCCACATAAAACATTTTTTTTTAAAGTGGTTTGATATAATAGCCTCACCGTTGGCGTCTTGTCTTTCAACTATTATGTGTTGGATGAGTTTTTTCCATACTGTCAAGTCCTCCTACGACCAAGTGATATAATTAGGAAAACGACGTGATTTTCCCTATGGAGGTGTAGAACAATCTTGGCTCTCTAAGTGTTTTTGAATAATAGTGCCTATTGTTTCCTAGCATGATTTGACGGAGACTGATGCCCCGTCTTATTAGTTGTTGTTTGAATTTAAACCACAACAGTATAACAATGCGGATTGCTTACAGGCAGTAAACTGAAAATATTACTTGTCATTATTTAAGTTATGGGGAAAATAAATTATGTTTATGCTCAATACGCATACAAACATATACATACAAGAAGTAACTCAATATAACTTGAGACTGGTAAACAAGGCAATAATATTTTATTACTAACTTATACTTTACTTTTAGTAAATTATTATGGACCAGCAGATTTCCCAGAACTTTTTGCAAGCTATTTTCTGTAGGTTATAATACCTCTATTAATTTAAACTTTACTAGGCTATATTTCTAAAATTCCTGTACCAAATTACCCCATATTAATATTTTTTTTTGTAGAAAATTTCTTTAGACTAATTGAAGTTTGAAATCCTTATTTAAAGAAAACTGTTTAAATAACTTACCGACGTTTCGGTAATATTATTACCATCATTAGGGCCACTAAAAGTTGATTATCCATAAATTATTGAATGCAAGAAAATATAATCTATTTAAAAATACGTGAATTGTATGAAAGTTACTTTTATAATGCGAATTATGAAATAAACTGGGTTTTTTACGGGCCTGTTAGTTATCATGAAGTAAATATATTACAGAGAATGTTTAAAATATAAGACATAACTAGCTATAGGTATCACTAATTATAAACAACATAACATACTACGTAACATATCATCTTTTTTAAATAAAATAATCGACTTCCCAATGACATCTGGCTGCAACAAGACGAGTACCACCAAATTATGGACGTAATGTTTGGGAATATTTGATTCGAAGATCTATTTCTGTACAGTCCAATGAAATACTGTTAAAATCTAGCAGATTTGATTAATTCATGTTATATTGTTCAAAGCAATGACTTCAGAAAGAAGTCATTGGTTCAAAGCTTTGTTCTTGTCTTATTTCAGATCAAGAGTTTGCAACATTTTTAACACAAGAATCTTAGAAAAAGTATAACGTTGTTCACGTCCAATACGTGACGTTGTGCCAAAATAAAATTTTAATTTTACGCCTTACCAATCCTCGGCTAGCTCGTTATATCTCAGGTTGGGTTACCAGTATCATACAGGCGAAACTGGTGCCTTCAGCTTCTCAGTACTCTAAATTCAAGAAATAAACAATTAATAGTTGATCAGAGAATTTGGTATACCTTACCACACTTTATATTTTTAATGAAACCTATTCTAGGAAATTAAACAATATAAGTTTAATAAAATGTTTAATTATATCAAGTCAAGTTAATCAGTCAGGTTTAAAAAAAAGAAAATTATGTACAATTAGGTATGTGAAATTTTTAAATTTATAAACTATTCCCAAACATACGTATATAGTACCAGTAGGTAGATTTGCACCAAATGCAATTGCATGTAGTTTACATAAAACCACATAAGAAAAATATTCATATCTAGGTAACACTATTATTACATTTATCGTACTCAAAATCCATTGATCTATCACAAATCTAATTTGACTGGACCATATCAACATCATGGGTACCAGTACTAAATTTAAATTTGAATAAGTAAAATTAAAAAAAAATTAAGTGCACAGAGAAAAATTATTAATTATTTATTTTACTAATTATTTTATTAATTATTTACTGTTGACGACCACATCTATTCATTGTAATAGCCTAAGTGTTAATAAAGGAATTGAATTGAATTGAATTGAATTTACATCAAGGTCAACATTTTTAATAAGTACATAAAATAAAAAATAATAAGCCTTAACTCAACCTCCGAGAGTGGGAAAGTGTGTTCAATATTTTTGGTTTCTTCAATACCAGACTAATTTTGTTCCATTAACCAAACTGCAGTATTACAAAAACTCGACGATGAAATTAATTGGCTCTTGACTTCCAACACTTGTCGAACAATACAAATCAACCTCCACTTTGTACCTTAGCAAGACTTGATAAAATTTCCATTCCATTTTCCATGACATCAAAATTACATAAAAACTATATTTACAACATGAACAAATTACCTAGGTGTCATAACATAGTGGAGCCATATAACGTTATTATTTTAAACAATAATTCACCAAGTCGAAACCCAGTAAAAGTCCTATGATAACTCCGTGATAGGTAATAAAAGCCCAGTGATAGCCACCTTTCCTAAGAATAATTCACCAGGTCGGAACCCAGTCAGTCTCGTGATGGTAGTTTAATAAAAGCCCAGTGAAATCCGCCTAAAATTAAATAAGAAACACAAGTAAGTACTTCTTAATTATCGTCCTAATTTAATTAACTTACCCTTTCTATAGGGCAAAGTCCTACGTCCATACACATGCTTTTGTAGAAACAATCCAGCGTTTAGCTGACAAGATACTAAGTAGCACCCTAAATAATTCATCAGTTAGCCGATAAGATATCAAGTAGCATTCTTTAAATTGGCGAGAGAAATAATCCCAAAACAACGATGATTAACATCCACTAAAATAATTTTAGATCAAAATTTCAATCTCTCACCACTACAATACACAAAATGTACGTCCGGCCACTAAGATGACTGACTATGAAAAGGGAAGGAAATCAACCGCGGAGCTATAACGTGATAGATTGACAGAATATAGAGAAGTCACTAGCCCCAGAAAATACCAAGGTTTGTCACATGTCGAATGAATGTGAAATTATTTAAACACGTATCAATACTTATCAAGACGAATATAAAATGTAAAACGTTAATTAGAAAAGTTAGAAAAATAAAAAAATTATATAAAGTAATATTTATACAAGGTAAATCATAAACATCAAGGCCTGTAAGATATGCAAGGCGAATCATAAAATACGAAGGCCTGTAAGATATGGTTATTTGCAGAATCCATAAGGTTTCTCGACCCTAGTGCTAATAGCTGAAGTGCGTTCCATCAAGGTAATTAATGTACTAACATACTTACAATTAGTTGAAATAAACGGTCTAAGTGGTAACAGTCTGAAATGACTTTGAAAACAACCCAACTATGGTCCAAATTATTCCATAGTTTCATACACAAGGTAACGATCTTATAACGGAATAGTCTATACTGAACAGACGAGCTCACGTGACAACAGAACAACTCGGTGTGTAACCTCGACAAGAATTGAACACTGCTATTCGAATAAATGACATTTAACGGATGGCATTAGAAATTGAACATTTCTATAGATCACAGAGATATAATGTTAAACAAAAACCATGACGTCCATGATATAACCTTGAGACGTGACCTTTTAATGCAAATGGATAATATATTACTAATAATAATTTTTGTGAAGTAAATTTTGAAAATGTAATGTTAAAAATGTAATTTATAAATAAAATTAATGAATCAGTTGATTTTTATACTTAATATATATAAATATTTCTCACAATGATGATTTCAACCGTAACAAATGGTTGGCAAACTTCTGAATTAATTTTACGTAAGCAACTCATTCATGCATATAATGAACATAAGTGGTCCTAATACATTGTCTTGTGGTGCTCCGTAAGTCACTGTTTTTAGGATGTCGAGAATGATATTTAGTAGTAGGCTGATGTAAGGAAAATTGGTTTATATTTAATGGACTCTGTAAATGTACTCTGTACTGGAGTGGGTTGGAACCTTTGATGTGAAGCTAACACTGACGTAGTCAACTTGGTTGGCGAAACGCGCGTCGATATGGTATTTTGGTGTTTCGTGGAAAACTACTTCAGTGTTATGTAGTCTGTAAACAATTTCAATACTTTATTTTCTACTGCGCTTGGATGTGGTTTTTTTTAATTTAAAATTTTTTTCTCTAATTTCAATTGGACCTATTGTCTTCAAAACCATGTAATTGATTTTTAAACATTTTCCATTTCAGCAATATGACTTAAGATATTTATATCAACTAAAACGCATTGGTTAAATATGTTCGTCTATATAAAATAATGATCATTCGGGTACTGTATAGCTAAAAGGGAACCTGAAGGATTGCAAGAAAAGATGACTGACGGCTGATATCTAGCAGAACCGTAATTTATATGTAAAATAATCTTTTACACTTAACTCACGTAGAATACGATGTTCATGACGTTCATGATTATTTAAAATCAGCGCTCACCCCATGGGAGGAAAATAATTTATTATAATTGGCAGCAAAATACAATACGTCGCATACGTAATGGGAGGCGAAAGTTCAAGGCAAGTTGGTAAATAATCCAGTCTATGGGGATTCAAAATAGACATGAGCCTAACAAAATTAACTTAAAGCTGAAAATTAATATAATCCTAAAGTTTGGTCTGAATAACATGCTGAAAATTCTGATGATTCCCAATGTAGTTTTTGCCGCAAAATTCATTCCTCTGCTAAGGATGATTGAGAAATTAGGTTTTCTTTTTGTTCCTTGTATGTCGCAGAGTCAGATTAAGGGTTCCACGCATCCACTCCTGGAGATAAAGGTTTTTTATATATAATAGAATCCAGTCTATATTTTTAAAGATGTCCCCAAGAAAAAACTAGTCGATACAAACATGGCAGCCAAGTTTAAGAAAAAATGTAAAATATTTACTTTGATGATATAACATAACTGAGTATCAACTTTAACTTTATGGAAATTTCATGATTCAGATCCCTTACAGACTGGACTACGATATTTTTCTAATCTAGTTGGCAACATCTCGAATAAAAAACGTTTGCAGTAAATATTATCTGTAAATCACATCTTTGTTTCTCAAGTTACTACCACGAGTAGGTAACAGATTTTTACTAAATAACAAGTACATTGTAATCAACAATCAATAAACACGACGCAGTACCCATTGTTTTTGTGGTCATATTAATTTTCAACCGAAACTGAACATGGCTTTTTAAAACATGAAGAGAATTATTTGAAATATTTATAAGGATGAGTCATGATAAATTACGACAAGCTCTGCGTAAAAGACAACAGAAAAAAATAAATGACAGAAATTATGGATTTATTATTAAACTAGGTGTGTGATTATTTTGTTTTTAGTGGTCCTTATTGTAAAAACAAGCCCTACTAGCTAAAAACTTTAAATCGTCGAAACTACTCGCTGTGGAGGCTAACAAAACGCTCCTTGAAAAGTACATGGACGCCATGTCTAACCTATTGAGGCAGAATTTCGAAGTAACTTATCTAACAGACAGGCTGACCAGTTAGAAAATGTGCCTTATCAAAACGGGCCAAACAATTGGGAAGGTTATTTATTGCACATTTACATGGTGGGTTGCACTTGTTTTTTGTACATATACATTTAATTAGCTGAAATAGTTCTGGGGAGCACAGGGTTTATCACAAACTACCGGCCACAACTTATTTTCTTCTGAAATTCTCCATCCATAATCAGTTGCCTCCGGTAAATTTGGATGAGGCATACCACGTTCCCACTGAATCGTTTGAAAATTTGCTCTTCGAATAGCGGGATTAAGTGATCCCCTTGTTGGTGGCATATTTCCTACGGCAGCATTTTTTTTTGTAAAGAACCACCATCTCAAGTCTGCCAAATTCTTGATGTTCTGTTGAGCCTAGAACACTTGGCAAATTAATCTTTCAATTGATTCAAATGATTCTTGCTGCATATTTTCTTTACCAAGAGTGGCATCGTCTGCTCTTCGCGATTTCACGTGTTGGTCAGTCTCTTCTAATCCATTAGACAAACATATTTCCAAATAAGTTTTGTGTAAATCTGCCATAGAAGTAACATTACCAGAAGATAAAAATGTATCCAACATGTTAAAAAATTCTATATGAGCTGCAGTAGACGCCATACTCCGATGTGATTCAGCTGTAGACGTGGAACATCTTCTAAGAGTATTTGTTACATATTTTATGGTATCTAATGTCGATTGCATGAGCATCTTTTTCACTGATACATTCGCTGAGTCTTACATTATTGCCACTGATATCAACTGCTTGTTTGAGATGAGCCCCCCAACTGTCATATTATGAAATATGGTGCAACTGATTTTTTTTGTGCTTTTGCCATCACAAAAAAACACGCATTTTTGTCATATAACTGCTAATTTTACCTCTAGTAAAATGACCTAGACTCGGACAACATGCAGCGGACTCTTCAGTTATTTCATTATTATTATGTCTAAGTTGGATTTTTTTCTCGGCGAGTTGCCTCCTTCTTTTATTAGTAATTCTCTTATCACATGGAAGATGCCAAATAATGCCAAGAGATTTTAAATTTTCCACTGAAACGTCGTTTTTCAAGGACAGAGAAATTTGAAAAAACTTCATCATCTTTCACGTTAGTTAGAGAACTAATTGTTTGGGATAAAATTATATGACGATTGTGCTGGATTTAAAACACATTTTTGTTTGGACTGTTTGAAACAAATAAAACACTTTTTTCTTACCCTACTTTCCCCAGATAGTCTAAGTTGTGCTAAATATTTCATTAGGTATGCCTATTACGGTATCTGGAATAAGTAAATATATTTATGTACACATCCTCAAATTTCAGGAATAAAATAAAACACACCTCAATAAGAAATTAAGATTGATCCGGAGGATCAAAAACACACGACACAGGACACACGTATAAAAATCAACACTGTATCAAACAAAGAGATGCTACAAGTGACGAATGCGTGAAATTTCTCTGCGCGCGCATAGCATTGGCGATTCAGATCAAACGACGTTCTAATGTTTTCATAGTGAACAAGTATTTTCAGAGTTGCCAGTGTTAGTAAAATTTAAGTGAAATAATTTTCTTCAGAAAAAATGTTCATATTGTATTAACAATTTAATTAAAGAATCCGAAATGCCTCATTTTGAGATAGAATTCAGAAATTTGTATTGTCCTGGCCTTGAAACAGTATTATATTTTTATTATATGTACACTCACATAATTTTTTTTAAATCAGTAAATAATGGAAATCGAATTTTTTCTATTTATATTACACAAAATCTCCTAAAAAAAAAAACCGGTCGCGGCTATGAGATAGTAACTATCGCGATTCATAATCTACATATTTTTCTGAAACGGATGGTACCATTCCCTATACTCCTTCATCAAGGAGCACACGAACCTCAATTTTATTACTTTACGTCAAGGACTATCCAGTTCTTCCCGAATGACTGACTGTACAATGTAGACTCTATCTTTCAGAAACCTCCAAAGTCCCCAAATATAGAAGTCCATTGGTATTAAATCACGTGACCTAGGAGGCCCCTTGACTGGTCCATTTGTACTAATCCATTGATTCTCGAAGTTCTCATCTAAATAGTTGGTGACTATTCGGGCATAATGAGGTGGGAGCCCATCCTGCTGAAAAAACAGTCTATCTTTGGCCCCTCTTGGCAAAATTGATTTATAAAATCATGTTTATATTAATAAAAAATTCCAGATACTTCCCGGAAGTTAACTGACCATAAAAAATTATTAGAGGCAGCAACACATTACCAAGCATGGCCCAACCAAACATTAAAACCAAATCTGTCTTGCTAGTTTCCCTCTCTAAAGATGTGTTGATTTTGTTATACCCAGTATCTAGTATTTTGCCGGTTGAATAATCCCAGATAATCAAAAAATAGTATTTGCGTGGCAAAATCATTATTTCTTCTAATGTTAGTTATAGCTCAGTCACAAAATATCACTCTTTCAAAATCATTTCCATATAAATATTGATCACCAATTTTCTGAAGGGATACAGTTCTATCAATTTCAAGAAGGGTTAATACATTTACTTCAGGCTCCTAGTCTATAACTACCCCTTCATTTTCATCATTTCCCAGGTAAATTTTTCTAAATTGAGCTTCTAGTATTATGAAATAATTTTGCTGCAGATGTCTTCTGTTTGGAAAACGCTGTCCGTAGTTTATTGCAGCATCTCTGGAATTTTTCTGGAATTCGCCGTAAATTAACAACATGTCGACATTTTCATTTTGTGTGTACATTTTTAATAGATATTAAAACAGTAAACGTAAAGGAGCAGTTAGTTATTTAAGAACTGACAGTTGAAATAATATTATGTGATTCTCATTTATTTCCAAAGACAACTTTGCAAATTCTTTTAATGCCTTAGATTAATATTTTTCATACGAGAGCAACAGTTTTAAATTTGCCACAATTCATTTATAATGAAATCTGTTATACTTACACCAATTTAAAGCTTAAATTATGACGATTCCTATAGGGGAGGAAAAATAGGGGTTACAATGTGAAAAAAATTAGTAATTGCCCAAAAGTCAGGAAAGAATTATTTTGAATTTTTTTCAAATAATTTCATTATAATGAAAAATATTCGCTTCATATTGCACTTAAATATCAAAAATGAACCATATTATGGTATCCAATGCCTACTTGGAAAATTTTCATCATACAAAGTTTCAATTATTAATTTTGAATTTCATAAAAAATTTAATGACCGCGATATTTGAGGCTAATGTGAAAAATTTTGATTTATTATATAGAAAATTTCATATGTTAAAATATACATTTAAAAATTCAAAATTTATGACACTTTTGGTGAAACCGTAGTTTATCCAAAATTTTAAAAATAATAAAATCTTGACGCCAATTTTCATCGGGGTCAAGCAAAGTGAACGTCAAGTATTTAGGGGGTTTATTAGATAAATATTTTTGAAGCATGTAGACTCTATTCCTTGACAATGCATCTATTCCTGCTAATGGCAAGGAGTTCTCAAGCACAGTCCGATGAAAATTAACATCTTCCGCAAAGGAGAGTAATAGGTAATAAATCACCCCAACCCCCCCTTTTTATTGTATTATTTATCCTTCTTTTTAGGGAAAGACAAACAATACTTTTGGCTATTTACATGATCGTCTAGTTTTCTATAAATTAGGACCCAAATTACGTTGTGTGTGTAGTAACCTCAAATTATTATTTCCCCAATCTATGTTCTACCCCGTTTATGGTTTACCCAGGTTCTTTTATATAAAGTTTGATAATACTAGCTATTGGTTACTTTGTGAATTAAATTTAACACTTGATACTTATACCTTTAGAAAACTCTCATAGTTTCCTAGTAATTATTCCATCTTAGGAAGAATCTTTTATGCACTATTGTTTGTGAGACCAAGCCACTATTGCCTTGTTGAGAAAACCGTTTTCTCATTTTTGATTTTATGGTTTTGCTGTTTATTTTAGAGCACTGAGTTTGTTAAGTCGAGTGAGGCTAATCTCACCCTGTATATGTTAGGTAACGTTTTGAAAATATGTAAGACGAAAACAAATATATGTTTTATACATTTATTGTTGTGAGAAATTCTCTAATATGTTGCATTATATAATAACAATTGTCGTGGCAATCGCCTGATAATGAAATACAAAGTTAGTGGAAAATTACCACTGTTTTATAGTCGAACATAATAATTGATGTGGCAATCGCCTGATAATGAAAATACCAAGTTAGTGGAAAAATAACCACTGTTTTATAGTCGAATATAATAATTGATGTGACAAATAGCCTGAAAACTTGTTTAGGTCCTGAAGAGACACAAAGCAATGCTGTGATGTAATTACATCAATACCTGTGCCGGACTTGCCAATATAAAACATGTGCAAAACAAACAATGTTAAGTGACAGAAATGTCCGTCTAAATTTGACTGTCAGAGTCTGAAGTCAGCGTAAATTCATATCTGCTGTACGGGAAATTTCCCTGCATGACTCGCGAACATGGCCACCTCGAGGTTTCTTAGAATCACACATGTAACCCAACTGTTTCGAAGTTTTGACTAGAACATCACCCAAATCAGGCGAAGTGCTCTCTACCAATTGGCGTAGTTAAACAGTCAAGAAACAGGCAACCCCAACAAATCTAGAGTAATACCTTAATCAATTGATTATACGTAATAACAAGTACAGCGCAGTTATGAACTGACGGCCGAAATCCTTGTAAATTAAAGCAGCCGGCCTCCCTGCGGCGTGGCCTGCACCGGTCCTAGTGTGCGTTGACACAAAATGACCACAACAAACAACGCCGAAGGGTGGTCTGGGACGGACTCAAAATATGGTGTCGATAATAGACAGCTGACCTATTTTAAAGTACAGGTTATTGACCGAATAACCGATTGCACATATTTTATTTAGCAAACCCGACCCAGTGAATTGAAATCCCACAATCACAGCGAGTTAAGTTAAAATGAATAAAATGATTGAAACTGCAAAGTTACCCTAATTGACTTTCCTATCTACTAAAATGTTTTCTTGGTACCACAGTACGTAGTTTATTTACCTTTGCCAGAGAACCATAAGATAAAGTTGTATTTAATCTTATAAAACTCTAATTTTCAGAGATTCAACTAAACATATTATTTTACGATATTTAAACTTATGAGAGATTACTTTAATCATTGAGAATTTGGTATAAACTAATATACTGAAACCCTTTTATTTTATGATATTTAAACTTATGAAAAAATTACTTTAATCATTTAGAATTTGGAATAAACTAATATACTAAAACCCTGTTAGACAGCCTAACCTTTACCTAGTGATTCGTCCACATTATCTCCCCCTATTTCCTCAATTCGTCACCCAGGGTTGTGCATACCGGAATAGTTGTACTTCATGGACTTTGAAAAATAAATGCACCGTGTCTTCCCTCGTTGTAAACTGTAAGGATAAATCCTCCAGCTAACTCAGAGAAATTAATCTTGAGGTGATAAAAACCGTAAAGGCTAACTCGGAATTAATCCCGAGCTGGATGATCGACTAGCAATCACCTCGAGTCCTGCCGGGACCCGCGTTTAATGTAAATTGTATCCCCTGACGTCACGACCTTTAAAGTCGATTTTCCCTTGAAATGTTGATGCGTTTCTAACTGATTCCCACACACAGAACTGCAGTCACGTATGCGTAGTGCATTGGAATTTCTATGTTTACATTAACATATTGATAACTGACTAAAATTGTGCGTTCAAACGTGCACTTTTACTCCTAAAATGAAATGTTATTTAACCCTGAGATTTCTAATATAATACGATTTATATTCTGGTTCTTTGTAATGAAATAATAATTAACGTTTAATGATCTTAATTTAGAAATAATAAAGTAATTAATTTTGGTAATAAATAGGTAAAATTTGAAATAGATGAAATGACCTAGGTACGGTACATTTCAGTAAAGAGAGAGGGGGTAAACTTACCAGGATACATTAAAAACTGACCTGAGTTTGAAAATTTGATGCAGTGATTGGCGTGGATAATGTAATTAAGAGAATCATGACAATTTTCACCACTTTATTTGAGAAACGTTAAATTTGGATGAAGCAATAGATTTAATTTTGTAGTAATCAACTAGTTATGTTACTTCCTTACTTTTACGAAACTAAATAGTTCGGAGGAAAATAAAAAACACTTGTTTTGAAAGCTGAGGTCACGTATATAGTTGAAACAATTATTAATGGGGCAAATTAGTAAGCAAAATACGTTCGTCTATTTAAAAAGTTTTATCGTCATCAAATGAGTTTATTTTTATAAATTACACTACCTACATATATCAATAAATTCCCATTTAATACAAAACAATATCTAGTTAAAATTCAGAAGATCATCTCATCAGTGTAGTAAATTAACAAACTACCTTGTTTTGAATAAATTCTTTTTGTAATTTTTAATTCTGTTTTCATGATAAATGACTCACGCTTCATTCGACACATCAACTATTGCTACTGCTAATTAATAATTAATTATTGCTGCATTTAATCGATACTTGTTACCAGCGAAAAAAATAAATAAATAGACATATGCTTATAATTGTGATTATTATCATCAGAATATGAATAATTATTCTAAAAATAAAACATAATATTTGTTTTACTACGTACAATTTGCTTCTATACATGTAAAAAAATATATGTAATCTCAATCTCTGATCTTGACCCGCTACTTTCAAACTGTTGCAGTTTTATGGGTCCAAGGTAATTACAATAATTTTTCTCACCACGTAATAAAATGTGCATTCAACAAGTATCATGGGTTGCTGCGAAAAATTACTTAATTAGGCGACCACAAGTGCCTGTAATATAAAACCCGCAGTTAAGTTGTTTTCGACAGTTGACACTTAAAATTTATATTGCCCACGGTGCCATCAGGTATGCAAATTATAGTAAAATACAGAACACCACCTGACTTAAATTTTAGTTTGAAAAAAAAGTTACTTACATTATGTTTGCAGCCATGGTTTTCGTTGAAGAAGACTAGAAACTATAAATGGAGCACAATAACAAACAAATTATGAACTCTTGTATTTAAATGGAAACGGTGAGCAATAAATAAAAAATTAAACATGATAATTACTATCACCCAATTAAAAGTATCCTCATACACATGACAGGCAACTTATTAACTATATACGAACCAATACATCAAAGTTCTTTTTATTTATTTATTTATTACACGTCTGCGTATTTCCGCTATCAGAGCCAAGCAGCAACGACAGGAGACGAGCTATCCCAACGTGGAAGTTTTGCCTCTTCTGTATCGAAAAATAGGGATTTTTTTACTTGCCTAACATTTATTAAATAAATGTCCGACTGCTTTGCACCCCCTCCGAAGGATAGTATCTGTACAACCCTCGTACAAAATTTCGTAGCTTCTGTTCTGTTATCCATCCAAATTACTGACTGTGACTACCGATGTTTAACTTTCGTATCGAAATACGAGCATATTAATGTCGGATCTGCGCTTATCTCCTAAATGTCAAACTTATGAACGATTTGTTAACATAAATAATTTGGAATATGAAAAAACTGAAATTGGTATTATGCTACTCTGGAAAACATCCGCATAACATTATACCACTATTACTGTAACATTATACCACTACTGCTGTGTATGGCAGCAGTCTGTAAGCCACAACTTAAAGTTAAGTAGTTTGGCATAAGCTGGGAATGCTGTTCCGCAAGGTACCGTACGGGGACTCATAATTAATCCACATGTATGTTCACTTGCCTGAAACCTTATCTTCGTACACATTAAATTTCCAGATGATATAATCTATGCAGACATACAAATATGTCTTTTTGTATAAATGAAACTAAAAGTTTATCTACTGTGTAGTCTCTTAACTGGAGTAATGGTAAAAAGTTATTTAAACAAAAGAGTCGTACAGATAAAGTGACATTAATTCAGAATTCGTTAACATTGAATTTACTAAAGTAATAAGATGTAAAACAAACAGACTATAGTCTTTATAAGCCACAATAGGCATGCCGATGAACGTAGTGGAGAGCCTATGGGAACCCACTTACCAAAAAACACTAAAAAAAGAGTCTATAGATAATTTGGTAAATTTTCGAATTAGGTCAGATTTGTTATATTCCAATTTTCTCTAAGAATGCTCGTATCCTTTCTATACTAGATCAAATTCTACCTTATTTTTCCTATTTTTAATTACTAGTACGTCTAAAAATTGTAGCCCGATGTTTTTATTTACATATGTGAAAAGTGAAATGGCTATTTAATTTGCCTTATTTTGTATTTGCTTGCAGAGACTGGAAATGAAATGTAAATTGGATAACTTACCCATTGCCTTTCCTTTGTATTGCTCTGAAAAGTAATTCACGCAAAGTTCCTGGGTACAATAATTTCTTTTACTTCTTGAGTCTGATGGTTTAGTTAAGTAAATTCTTGATAGATGTTATGGTTAGCAGTTGCGGTATCTTGCAATCAATAAACAAATATCAGAGATGAAAATTGCACCCTCCTGCCACTGAATATAAATAACCTTATTAAATATAAAATTAAAACACCGCTGCCAATTATTTTGGGATCAGAACTTCCTCACTGTAGTAAAATTCGATGTGTGGTGGAGTTTGTAATATTTTGCTCATCAACGAATTCAATCTCTTCCTTGACCTCTACAATGTGTGTACCAAATTTAAAAACAGTTTTTGAGTTTTAACTCAAAAAAGGTAAGAAGGGGACTGAATCTTTAGATTTCAAATTTGGTACACACATTCTATAGGTCAAGGAAGAGATACAATTCGTTGATGAGCAAAATCGGTCCCAATGTTTAAAAAAAATATTAGTGACATTCCACCAATGTGACTTCTTTGAAACGTCAAAATGTGACTTCTTTGAAACGTCAAAAAATGTGACTTTTTTGAAACGTCAAAATGTGAGTTTTTTGAAACGTCAAAAATTACTTTTATTATAAACCACCACACGTCGACTTTTACTATGGTGAGGAAGTTCTGATCCCCAAGTAATTGGCATTGGATTTAAATACATTTCTTCGAGCTTTTCTTATTTATTTCAGCAGCAAACTTAATGGGTTTTCAGTGTTTTAAGAGCCACCACTATTCAGGCTGCTTACCACTTAAATATAATACTCTTTATTTAAATAATTACCTTTACCCGCCTCGAAATAAAAGCATGGATGCAAGACTGAATAATCGGGGAACCAAATGTAAACACTTCTTGCTACCTCCTCTTCCTATCTCTAAATCCAACCACGATGAAAATATACATTATTTTTCTGTCAGGTGTACTATTTTTATCAAACTAAATTAAAATTGATTAATCTTTAAACAGAAACTTAAAGTGAGACGTCAAAAAAGGCGACAAAAAATGATAAGATAGATTCCACAGCTCATTAAAAAACAAAAAAAAACATTGCTACGCATAGCCAATATCAATTTTTGTTAAATAGTTGTTGCTTTCCATATTTATGTTAATTGTTAGTTGTCATAGCCGGCTGTGACATGTTTTGCTACTGGCTTCATGATTTTACTTCGTTAATAAAATTATTAAAAAATTGATTTTTCTCGAAAAGTTCATTATCTATAAAAATTTTTTCCTGTCTCAACGACAAAATGTATCGAATTCAAAAAATGACAACAAAATATATTGATCTGGAGAAATAAAAATAGTTGCCATAGCAACGAAACTGTATCGTTAAAAAAATTTAGTTTATTAAAATATAGCCAAAAGTAAAATAAGAAAATTTTATTTAAAACCATTTTTTTCAGTTGACAGATTTTATAATTTATTTCAAACTTATTTGCAACATAGAAAACGTCGGCTTCTTTGATCTCTTTACCGCCATCAAAGACGCCGACGTTTTTTATGTTACAAATACGTTTGAAATAAACTGTAAAAGGATACAGATGTTATTCCATATTTCAAACAGACTGTATTCAGTCTTGGTTTATTAGTAAAAAAATTAATATTAAAATAAAGACAGAACCTACTATCTACAAATCAAATACACAAGATTTGTTAGAAATAGTAATTCATAAAATGTTCTGCAATTAAAGCCGCTTAGCAGTTCACATATAATTATAATAACAAAAAGATATAAGTGCTTCATTTTTTACATGTACATTCTCTATTATGGCTCGGAAACGGCTCAATAAACAGCACGATACCCAATCTCCGCTGTACCTGACACCTCAGATAAGCAATCTGCGATATATTTTTCTGCTATAACTCAACCTTGAGAACCATTAATTATTAGATTTTTTTTTCTTTTTAATCTTATAATCGATGTGTTCTTAGTTTATCACACAGAAAAGTCTCTGAAATCATCTAGCAAAAATAAATTCACACGTCAAAATGTCTCAGGTTAATTATGGTGTGCTATTATGGATGGCATTGGTGAAACACGAGTTGAATATGATTGCCAGGACTGCCAGGAGACCGCGAATAGGCAACTATACCTATCATAGCCGTAGTATTTTTCTCTCGTGCGTTCTTCTGAATTCATGTAGGTACTTTGTTATAAAAAGAAACAGTTGAGTGATAATAAAAAATTTATCATTGGTATATTTAAACAATTTGAAAGAAATTTAAACGGTTGTTAGAGTCGCATAAAATTGTCGAGACTTTTAAGTGCAGTCAACATTCTAGGAAAAATAAATGGATTAAATCGAAATATGACGTTCTATGTGATGTCGATTCTTCCTTACACCGAGGAAATAATATCAGCTAAGTGAACATTGAAAACTAACCCTGAAATGGTTTCCAAAAAGTATTGAAACAGTCGTTACTATACTTGACACTCGTTTCGTCAACCAAGTTAGCATCATCCGGAGATGAGTAAAACTAAACTTATATTAACAACGCAACAAGAAAATAAATAGACTCGTAACAGCGTAGACAGTAACCTATAAATATATAAATAAAATGATCTAAAATCTATTGAATCAATATCTATAATGCATTGCCTAATGGCATTAGAAACATTAATAATACCAATAAATTTAAAATCGCATTAAAAGAATACCCAATAGATCAAGCTTTTCATTCTATAGATTTATTTAAAATTTGACATTGTTCATGTTTCATAAGAAATTTATGACAATAAATTTATTATTATTATTATTTTCCCTTTTATCCAGTTTCCCGACGCTGGACAGTCCCTCCGTGGCCTACGACGCCTCACGAGAGCCGTGCGAGCACATTAACCACAGCCACTCCCCACATCCCGTAGGGTTAGTGACTGTAGATTTCGGAATTGTGTGCCCTAAGCAAACGGAGAGAACCCAGAATGACCGCCTTCTGCAATTGGCCTGCCAACCACTCAGCTGATGTTCGGCAGGCCGGTATGGTCTTTAGATCCGAAAGCAGCGTAGGCTTTATCCCTCCGAGTACACCGATTATTAGGACGACCATTTTACTGAGTAGCCTGGGTACAGCACACGGAGCTCGTACCGGAGATCGCGGTATTTGGTCCGTTTCTCCTCCTCCTTCGAGGTGATGTTTTTCTCTGC
The DNA here is from genome assembly GCA_029963845.1 of Rhamnusium bicolor. Lineage (NCBI taxonomy): Eukaryota > Metazoa > Arthropoda > Insecta > Coleoptera > Cerambycidae > Rhamnusium > Rhamnusium bicolor. The sequence continues at coordinate 34,848 of JANEYF010001271.1, read as the reverse complement.
AGGTGCAGATAACTCGATGACATAAATCACCTTGAGTTGACGGTCGAGGAGGACTATGTCAGGCTTGTTGGCTTGGATTAGCCTGACCGTTGGGAACGAGTAGTTCCAGCATTTCCCGTTCTCGACAACGGATTCGATATCTCTGGGGACGTAAGGCAGCACTGGTGTCTGGTCTACTCCGTACGAGTGCTTTAGATGGTAGTATAGCACTCATAACGCCGCGTCATGTCGGTGGATGTAGGCTGAAATCGCATATACGGGGCATGCAGATAGTGTATGCATAAGCGATTCCTGCGCCTGACGGCAGGTCCTGTAGTTGATGTCAGGAACCTCTACACGCCACACACGGCTACAATAGACCAAGGTGTTGATAACACCATCTTGGTAGGCCATAATGATTCCCTCGGTCTCTGACTTAAGCCCGGCTGACCTTAGAAAGGCGAATGTCAGCCTGGTCGATAACCTCAGCGTTTCTATGTTCTTATAGAAGACACCATGCTGGGGTTTATCGACGTGCTGCCGAAACAGATTTTCCTGTTCGGCAGCTCTAATTCGGGCTTTCAGATGATTTGGCTGAAGTTCGGTGACTGACCCTACATCGGCACCTCGCCGGCCTCCTCGCCTGATGTCAAATGCGAGACCGAGTTTATTTGCGCCTCTTTTTGCTGCCTTGAACAATCCTGCTCCCACTCCTACAGTTTCGTGATGTTTTACAAACCGTAAGAGAGGATATGAGCTTTTGAGGATGTTACATGCCATACTCAGTACTACTCTGCCATGCGTACACTCCAGGCTCAAGAGTTCTCGGCCCCCTCGTTGACGTGGGAGGTACAAATGAGGAACGGACGATCTAGGATGAATACTTCTGTGAATATTCATCATTTTGCGGGTATCTTTGTCTAATTGGCGCAGCTCATCCACACTCCACTTTACTACTTCGAAGGGGTAGAGCAGAACCGGAATGGCAAGCATATTAGTTGCAGACACCTTGTTCTTCCCCAAAAGTTCGGAGAATCAAATCTTTCGGAGACGGTATCTGTACTTGCCGCGAAGAGAATCCTTTATTTGTGTTATATCTTGGATGTGCCTTTGTTGCACACCCAGATATGTATAGGTCTCTCCGGCATCCAGACGTCTTAGGATGCTTCCGTCTACGAGCTGCGCATCTTCAAAGAATTCCCCGCATCGTCATCTCTTGAGGTGGACGACTGAACATTTATCCACCTGACCTCCATACCAATCGCCCGCGTGTATATTATTATTGTTATTATTATTTTATTATGGGCCGCTGCTAAGTACGTCAACATTCATTTCTTTATATCGTTATATCAGTTGAAGATAACAGAACACGCCTTGCTGTTAATAGTGTTTATTTGGATCCCATTGACAATTGATACGAAAATCCCTCAGAACGACGCACTTGTCCGTGTTATCCGCTACTCCCACATTCTATAAATTAATCGCAATTAAGTATACTTTTATTACTATTATTAAGTGCATAGGATTAACCGCAAGTTTCACTAAGCTCGAGTTCAAAAAGCCGGATTTGTGAATCCGTGACTTAATTTTATTTGCTAAAAATTAATACACCGGACTTGATTACGTCATTTTTAGAAGATTATGTGATTATATGTTGACTGAACTGAATGTGTATAAAATCTTAACCACTTGTTTCTTGAATGTCTTCTAAACAATATAAATTACTAATTGTACGTTTAAGATTGTTAACCTTCTTAGGCCTGAAAAGCTAAGCAAAAAGATAAAAATGTGTTTTCAGTATTACGTATACCACATCGAAGAATATAATGTAATAATACTACGTTATGCGGTCTAGACAGTTAAATTTGCAAATATCATTATGTAGGTTGAGAAATAATCTTGGTGGACAATCCTTTGAAAAGTTACTTGCCTTTGAACCGACTCCAAATTTGTCGCCCACAAATGACTAGGCTTTAAAAATAATCTTTAATTTAAAATTTAATCACCTCTCCTATAAGTAAACAAAATGTTTCCTCATTAATAATGACTATTAAAGGATTATTTCCAAACTAGAAAAGTAGCAGTAAACTCCTGCGTATATCGTGACGTCGTTGTTTAAATAATGGAAAATTTTACTCTTTCGATAAAGAGATTTATTTTGTCTACGTTTACTAATGGTTATTTCTATCAATTTGAGAATTCTAATAATAAATTAGTTTGAAAATAATATTTAAAGATATGGACCAGTTGTCTTTGGTTCCTCTGATTTAGAAGGTATGTTTCAGATTATTTTACGAGGAAAAAACGCGACTGATCTTAAACTTACAAAAATGTGAACTATTTATGTGGCTAGGGGGTTTACTTTGGGGGTTTGTTTTCACGTCTAAACCCACCCTAAATAAAACGCTTGTTATCTTATAACAGCCCTGTTGTTTTGGGAACTCCAAGGTATTGTTGAAGGGCATATTACTTAACTTCTAATTTCATTTCATTAAACATCAAGAACCACAGTTTTCTTTCTTTGAGAGTTTTACAGTGGTATAGACACAAAGAAATAATACAGCTGTGTTTCGGGTCACTAGTAAAAATCTCATACTTTGTAATAAATAAATATCGAAAGTATTAGCAAATGGCAAATGATCAACGTGTAACATAGAAAGAGGATGTATTTATATGATATAACAAAGGATTGAAATATAAAAACATAAGCAAACAGTTGCTATTTCCAACAATGTTTCCTTTCGTTGTTGTATTTCCTATGGATTCAAAATTGTACAGTATAGTTAAACAATAATTAACTATGTGATTACGAATAGGAAGGACATGACTCATGAATTGCATTTGACTCCAAAAATTAATGATAGTAATATAATAACGGTAGATACCCATGAAGTACAAATAAAATATAAAAACAAACATGTGGTAGTAAAAAAAACGGGTAAAAAAAAATTATGATCTGAACTTTTTCAGAGTTTATTAACAGATAAACAATGGAATAATAATATTTCTAACGTACACATATTAGCCTCTTCACTGGTAATATATAGGAATACATTGATGATATATGTCCAATAAGGGAAATTAAAATCCAATCTAAACATTGGGATAATAAATGTATTAATGAGGAAATTATAGAAAGCCTGAAGGTAAAAGATTTAAAGTAAAAAAGAGCAGTTTACAGATGAAAACGAAGATTGGGAAGCATACCTACAAAAAAAGAAATTTAGTTAGCAAAAGGATAAAAATATGTAAATAAAAATACTATAATAATGTAATTACCTCCAACTCTTATAATGGTCGAGAACTATGGAAACAATTAAAGAAATTATTACCAGATAAAAATCCTGCTAGTAGTGAATGTATCGCATTTTCGAATATACAGGAGACAAACGAAGATATAATTGTTGACAAGTTTAATGCATCCTTCCTCACAAGTATCGAAGAAATTACCTCCAATATTAACTTTAACAACACTTATGAACAGATTCTTGAAAATATTGGACAAAAAGGAAGCTTTCACTTATCTCAAACAACAACAATGGCAAAATTAAGAAAAATAATTGTAAATTTAAAAAATACCGTAGACTGTGAGATATGTTAACAACCAAAACAGATGTGTTCAATGTAATAGGAAATCAGTTTCTTGATGTAATAAACTTATCATTACAATATGGTGAATTTCCAGAGGGGTGGAAGATCTTGCGTCATACCAGTACCAAAAGTTACAAATACAATATTATGTGAAGAACATAGACCTAAAAATACCGTTCCGGTTTACGAAAAAATTTTGGAAATTGAGGTTAAAGATCAGCTACTGAAATTTTGTGATGAAAACTGTGTTTTAGTTTGCAACCAATAAGGCTTCCGAAAACTTCATTCTTGCGAGTCAGTAATTTTAAATATATGAGATGAATGGTACAAGTCTTTAGAAAACAATCATGTAAAAATATTAGCAGTGTTCTTGGATTTCCGAGGGGCATTTGATACGATAAACAGAGAATTACTACTGCGTAAATTGGAAAGAATTGGTATTACAGGTGATGTATTAAATTGATACAAGACGTATCTTAATTCTAGAACGCAAAATGTTAAATTTACAAATAGTCTATCAGATAAATTGCAAACCATGCATGGCGTCCCACAAGGGACTGTTCTTGGACCATTTCTTTTTAATTTATTAAAATGATATTGTAAAATATGTGAAATATTGTCAAGATTTTAAGTTTGTGGATGATACAATGATATATATTACGGATGATGCCGATGTTTAATTCGATGAATTATGATTTATCTGTAATAAGTACATGGATACGCGATATTAGTTTAACTTTAAATATAGGTAAGTCTAAATATATGTTAATAAATTATCTAAGAAGAATCTTTCATATCCTAAAAATCTCGAAATTATGGGAAACGAACTAGATAAAGTAAATGAAATTAAGTATTTAGGAGTAATTATTGATGAGTAAAGCTGCAAATTGTTTCTGTGTATCATAGTCGTAGAGTACAGATGTACTTACTGTAGCCGGCATTCACCTTGACCGCGAAACTCTTTCTCCAGTCCAGTCTATTATTAGCTTTCGAGTTGTGTACAAGTTAAGTCACTTGGGCGTATTGCATATTATTTTTGTATTTTTATTTTATGTATTGTACTGTATTGTTAATATCAATTTAATAATAAAGCATGGCAGACGTACGCAGGGGTAGAAAATGGCCACTTGCTGACAAAGTGAATAAATTCATAGGTGAATTCCCGGATTTATTCTATGATGGTGCTAAAATAATTTGTAAAGTGTGCGAGAAAGATTTGATGTGGGATAAGCGTGATTGTGGACTTCACGTAAATAGTGTACACCATAAAAATAAAAGAAAATGGCGTGCCTTCGACAATACAGTTTATGTTTGATTTACTATTAATGCTGATTGCCTGTGATGTTCCGCTGCACATACTCGATAAACTACCATTTCGAGGGTTCTGGAATAAATACAATGCCCAGGTGAAGTTACCAAGTCGCACAACGTTATGTAACTATCTACCAACTGTACACGTAGACATGGTAAATAAGATGAAATGTGATTTAAAAAATACACGGCTGTGGTTATCTGTTGATGAGACAACAGATTGTAAAAAAAATTATATTTTAAATGTTATAGTACGAGTACTCGACCCTCTTAAACCGACAGTTCCACTGTTACTAGCTAGCAAATGACTAAGTCAGTGTACTAGCTGGAGACGTTAGAAAAATTTGAAATATCAAAAAGTCAAGTGTTGATGTTTGTGACTGATGGCGCCGTGACAATGCGTTCGGTGGGCCATTCTATGCAAGAACAAGGTTGTACGTTTATACATGTTACGTGTAAAGTACATGCTTTACATCTTGTGGCAGAAACTAATCGAAAAGGTTTTCCAGAGGTGGATGCATTAATAGCAAGTACAAAAAAAAGTGTTTCTTAAATCTTCTAAACGTCTCCGTGCATTTCATAGCAAGTGTCCCGGTATTCCCGAACCACCACAGCCGATTCTTCCACGTTGGGGAACATGGTTGCAGGCAGCTTTTTATTATGCTGAATATTTCCAACCAATAAAAGCTGTGATACTACAATTCAGTCTAGATGAGACTGCAGCTATTAAGGAAAGCTAGACAAAATTCGGAGATATTTCCGTTGAAACAGCTTTAAAAAAATATTGCGAAAAACTATAAACCATTACATGAAAGCATAAAAAAATTAGGAAACAATGCGTTGTCGTTAGCGGAGTCACTGCAAATAGTGGACGAAGTAAATCTACTGCTACACGCTATAGGCGTTGCAACAAATGAGCGCGTTAAAGAAAAGTTCTCAAGTGTGTTAAATAAAGACACCGGTTTTACCAAATTAAGACAAATATGTGATAGTGCAGATCCGTTAAGTGCGTTCAAAGACTATTTCACGTGTGCGTGTATTACATCAGTAGATGTCAAACGGTCATTGTCAAAATATAAGAATATATGTTTATCGTTATTATATTTTCATTTCATTCCATAGATATAAAGGATATTATTCCAAAACCTGTTTAAATACCATGTACTAAATATAAAATGATATTAATTTCTTTTTTGAAAACAAACAAGAAATAACTTCTGTAAAACAATTCCAACCCGTGGATTAGTAATTGCATATGTCTCTACCCACGGTTTGAACTTATCACTGCCCAGATTACTTTACTTGATAGATACAGCTTGTTCTGTAGCTAAAACTTAAAAAGTTCTTGACTTGCATACAACTCTCAAATGCGAATAAATCAACCCGTCCGTCTAGGTAGATGAAGTAGAGATTTTAGCTACATTCTAGATCCTGATTGTGTACCTTGTAGAAACATATATATACACAGTGTCTAAAATAAGCGCTTAACTTGTTTGAGAAAACAATAGGGGATTCCCCACATTTTTTTATTGCATTTTTGGGAAGTTCTTCCCAAAATAACGTATACATTATATATTTCCTTTTTTCTAAATCTTTTTTCTTTTCACCAGAAAAAGAGACTTTAATATTTAACGGGTTGTTGAAATGAATTTTAAATACTCATCTCTGAATGATGCAATGAGGGGGATGTTCCAATAAGAGTGTCGATAGCTGCCTGAATCGCGGCTTGATATGATCAGACAATATAATACCAGATATACACGCTAATTATATATCTTTATCTAGCTTAGCGAAATAGACAAAGACCCACAATCGTCCTAATGACATTTCTTAAGTTTTATGAAGATGAATTGTCGAAACAAAACATAACTCCACGGACTAATCAAATCACTTGCTCTTGTGTACTTTTATTTTCTTTAATTTGTTAGTTTTTGCATAATTTTGTTTATGAATAAGTTACAAAAAATGGTGTTAAGGAAGAGTGTTGTACCATCATGTGAAATACAAGTGTATAGTTTTTGCACACAATAAAATATTTTATATATCTGTGTCTTTCATATAATATATCAATCGACAGTCGTTAATTAATAATATACATTTTCAATAATAATCTACAAAGCACTGCCCTGTAAAATCACAGGCATAGGTACAGCCATTTTCAATCTTCAGTGTTGCGAATTATTGTTAGTTGAGAACGGAATATTATCGACAATAATATTTCTTAAATCTGGTGGATTATTGTCAATTAAATGTTGTCTTTCTTTTGTAAATACCAATATTTTTTGAAAAGTAGGTAAGGACATCATTTATAGTCGATGATTAATTTAATGGGGAACGATTTTTAAAAGTAAAGATATAGAATTATTTGCTAAGTGTAGTTTATTTTTAACAAGTGAAATGCACTGAAATTAATTAATAATAATATCTTCGATTCTCTAAGGCTAGAAACCTTCAAATGCATTAGGCAACACAGCAATAATCTCATGGCAGGGTTCCAGACTCAGGATTGACGTTTGTTGAAGTCGGCATTAATCACGTTTTGATTAGACATTCTCTGCTTAGGAAAACAAAGGATTCTCTTAACTTCCGAAATAAACAAAAAAATACATGATTGTTTTTTAATTAACTCTTTAAAGATAAAAAATTTGTAAAATTCGACAGTGTAAAGTGTATATACGATTATCATTTGGAGTAAGTTACCCATTTATGATTTATTAAACATCTATAATTCGTTTTGAATTATCACACTTTTTGTTTTTTTTGTTTTTAATTTCTAGATATGTGATTAATATCTCCACAAAATACCAGATGTCTGACCTACAAAATAAATGAGCAATAGTTATATACATAATAAAACCTATACATTAAATACATTTCTTCATACAGACATAATATGTCTGATATAATAAATATTTTATTGTTTACCTAAGATTACTAATAAACAATACCTAACTATTAGAAAATGTGTAATTTTTCAAGTCATATAAAATTATTTATTGTCGATTTAATATCTAAACAATTATTTTATTTGCAAGGAAACATTGTTTTCAATACCTTCCTGATTCTTCTAAAGGATTTATCAGAGAAGCTGGCAGGAATAAAATCTCTACACATATTTACGAAAGTAGCGGTAAGGACTGTAATTAAAAGTGTATTGGAGAAACTAGACGATCAGTATTAACTAGATTTAAGGAGCATATGGCTCATCTCAAATATTGTAGAATAGATAAGTCCAGTGTTGCTCAACATGTGTATGAGAACAACCCTAAAATAGATAGCAGAAATTTAAAATGAATTAGGAATGTAATAAATACTAGACAGCTGGATACATTTGAGAGCTTGGAAATTACGAAGTGTAAAAATAGTATGATAGTATGAATAAAGACAGAGGACCAATCGCATATAGACTGCTCTATTGGTTAGTGAGTGACGATTCACCGAAACGTAACAACAATAAGTATAACGTACGAAAACGATATTGTGACGTGTGGGGTAAGACGCTACGGAACGCCGAGCCGGATTAGTTACAGTTACAGTATTCAAGTTCGCTTAATATAATTTGTTACTACCCAGCTAAAACCGCGGGGATGTATGAGCATTTCTTGCCAGGAAAGGATGGGTATGAAATATTATTATAGAATAAAGAGATTATTTAAAAAGTATCAAGAAACCTTTAAAACCAAAATATACTCCCAAAATAGTAACGGAAACAAATATTTTTGCATATAAGCTAAACTTCGCCTCGGTCGCGTGCCAACAAAAACAAAAATCATCGTTCTCGCTTTAATGTAAGCGGTATAAAAGACGGAAGATGTCATGTGTTAGATATTTCCCTCCCTCATGTCGCGTCTTACCCTGCACTATATAAATAAGATATGTTGTTAGTATGTTAGTATGTTATGGTGTTTTGTGAAATTCCAAATCAGAGGTTTCATATGTTTATGTTCAAAATATATCACATTCATTGACAATAAAATTTCTCGGTTGTTTGTAAGTGATAAAGATAGATTTCGAATGGAATAAAATCCGTGTATTAAAAATTATTATTTCTAATCCGTATTTATCTGTGTACATCGCGATAACTTTTCAGGATGTGCGCAATATAATCATATTAATTTTGCACTCTAAATTATTCATTAACTATGTACTCGTACACGTATAAGTTATCTATATAGATGAATTATAAAATAAATAATTGTATGAGAAAAATAATTATTTGTGCTATATAGTATCATCTTAATTTCACTTTTATATAATATATAATCTGTATCAATATTTACATAAAAAATAAGAATTTGAGGACAAATTTTATATTACTTTCAAATAGAAGTAGAGAAATATGAAGGAAAAATTGTAAAACACCGTTTCCTATACTTCATCATACTGTTGACATTATGTAGGAGGTGATCCTTTTTCTAGAGTTGTACAGTTACATAAATTTGTCATAACGATAATTATTATTTTTATATAACCTGAAGGTTAAAGACTTGAATATAAACAACGTAAACAACATGGGTGTATCCAATTGTTGGAAGCAATTATTTGGTTACCTACAAGGTTCATCGATATAAATTTAAACACTGTTATCATCACATAATATGGTAGAATTTATTTAGTTCATAAAAAATTAACGTGCATTCTAGATATTACAATTTTTTCGTGAATCATGATATTATACAGAGTGTAATTGCAATATGGGTCACAATTTTAGGGCATAAATTAGCCATAGCAGCAAGGAATTAAATTCGTCGCTACCACGACTTTCACAACTCCCTTTAAATAACAGATACATAGGCACTACTTAGAATTAATTTACCATGTTCCCTGGTAATAAAATTACACACATTGGTGTTATTCATACGTGAAGGCACTTTTCAAGGTATTTAACCCACCATTATTGTCGTAAGAAAATACCTAACAGTGCCTCTGTCGTCAAGCGTATTTTCTACATTTAGCAAATAAAATGAGTCAGAAAAGTGGGTGGTTTTCGTCTGTGAAAGACAGTTGTTGTTGCTTAATATAAAATAATAGAATTATTAAATAAGGAACATAGCAGGCGCGGTACTCTGTGTGAATATTCGTGATACAATATATTATGACATGCATACATATATGAATGAAATTAATTTCGGTTAATAATATATTCGTTTTGGTGCCATGATATTTTATGCAGTATCTAAGGTAAATGGACAAAACATTTCCTAAAATTAATGCACAAAAATTATAATAAAATTTACCTCGCATAAAAATAAAAAATTTGTTTAATTATGCATTAACATAATCATACTGCCATCTGCCAACAAAACATTATACAGGGTGTCCCAACCAAAAGTAGGTACCCTGAATAACTTTGGAGATAAAATTTGCTTGAAAAATTGGTGAAACACGTCGACCTTGTTTCCAAGGGGGACATATTTTAATGTAATACTTGTATACCTATCATCATCCCTCCACCCTACACGACCGCCCCCTCAAAAAAATTCAAATGGCAAGGGGGGTCGAGTAATACATCTTTTGAAAGGTCTTTCAATTCCCTACATAACTGTGTGTTTTTTTAAACTTTTATTGATTCGTTCTTAAGGAAAATAATTTTATTTTTGATGATTACACACAATCGAAATCGTTTTAAAAATCTAAAATACACGGCACTGGGTATTGGAATTTATAATAAAACTACATTTTTTAGTGCTCTCAAATCAACACGAGTTTTTTCGACAAAAAACACTTTCCTTGTCCGTTTAGTTTTAGAATAAAAGAAGACTCATAAGTATCTGATAGTCCTTGAACATTAATTTGTTCACAACCAATTTTAAATCTAGATACGTTTTACCAGAGTGAATTCTCAAAATGGTTTATACCCTTCAGGAGAGAATAGAAATTGTCAGCATTTATTTTAAAAACGATAATTGTGCTAGAGCTACGGAGCGCATATTCAATAAAAATCACCCAGATAGAAGGGTTGGTTCTCAGTGTGTTTTACAATTATTGATAAAATTTATGGAAACAGGTTCTGTAGAAAACAAAAAGCATGAACCTCAGCGACTGATGTATCACGAAGCAGTGTTCATCGAATTGTAAAGGCCCACAAATTTCATCCATATAAATTTAAATTGGTACACGAATTAAACGAAGATGATCCCGATCGTCGGCTTGAATTCTGTGAGATTTTTATTGAACAATTAAACGGTAATGCCAATCTACTGTACAATACGTGTTTTTCTGATAAATCGACATATCAGTTAAATAGGGAGGTAAACAGGCACAATTGTAGGTATTGGAGTGAAACCAATCCACATTTATTCATGGAAACTCATACCCATCTAGTACATGTAAATCATACAAATTAGAGTCATTAGCTCGTCGCTTCAAGAGATTATTGTAAATATTGTAGCAAATTTGTTTCGCTTGCTCGTTCAAATGTAGCTGATTTTTTCTTACTGAACACCCTGATGAACAATGATTTTCTTTGTCACTGTAATCACTATCACTTTCATTTTCACAAACACCCACGTTCGAAATATTTTTACATTAAATGAGATAACTTTCTTAAATTATTTTCAAAAACTTACCAGCAAATAAATAGATATAAAATAATTATTACTTATAATAACACTTACCATATATTACACAACTCACTGCAACACGATAACCTTCTTAAATTATTTTCAAAAACACACCAACAAAAAAACAGATATAAAATAATTATTACTTATAATACCATATATTATACAACTCACTGCTAAACAAATCGGTGACAAAACTAAGTGCGGATCCGAAGTATCACAGAATGTAAGTGAAACTCCGCCTCGATCGCGTGCCAACAAAAACAACATTCATCGTTTTCGATTTAATATAAGCGGTGTAAAAGACGAAATGTCTCACCTTACCCCGCACGTCCGTCACTATAGTGATTTCTCCCATTATAATTCATACATTAAGCTCATTACCATTGTAAAACTTGTATAAATTAGAAGGGATAGGCTTCCGAGGAACTGCTTATAAGCTTATTTAAAATAATTTATCGAATAGAAAAGTGTGTTAAAATGGAAAACTCTATTAGTTATGAGAAAAGGAGTTCCACAAAGAACAGTGTTGGGCCCTATTTTATTTACGTGTAAGTGAACGACTTGTTTCATTTGAATGCTTCTGGTGACGTTATCAGTTTTGCGGACGACGTGCTACGTTTATCAGTCACATTCTACAGAGTTAGTGGCTGTAGATCTCAGAATCATGTGCCCTAATCAGACGGAGAAAATCTAAAATGACCCCTTTCGGCACTTAGTCTGGCAGTCACTCGGCTGATTATTAGTAGGCTAGTATTTTCTTCAATTCCAAGAGCAGCAAGCAATATCCCTCCGAGTATTTTGACCGAGTAGCTTGGGTATATAACTTGGAGCTCACAACGGAGATCGCGATATTTGAACCGCTTTTCCTCCTCCTTCAAGACGATGTTTTTCTCGACAGAGGCCGAAAATTGGTTGATGGTCGAGGAGGACTATGTCAGGCTTATTGGCTTGGATTAGCCTGACAGTTCGGAATGATTTGATCCAATTAATACAGAATCTAGGTTATCTGACTTTCCGAGAATTATTTAAGGTCACTTGGAAGTCAGTCAAACATTTTTTAAAACATGTTTGGTTGAGAAATAATAAGACACATTTATTTGCACAGCCCTGTGTAAAAACCGAATAGTAGAAATTATAAAAAAATGTACACCGTCCCCAATAGAAGTAAATTTAGATAAACAGTTTCTTACTTCTCAAAGCAAATTTGAAGAATAAACCTCAAATGCGCTTATCATTTAAAAGACGATTAGTTGGTTTAACTGCGTTTTTGCCTTGAGCAAAACAGTAGTCATAGCCTTAGTATGTCCTGTAAATTATATAACATTTATTGTTATTACTTTATTCATAGCTCTCAGCTAAATCAGTTTTGCTTTTTTATATATTATGAACCAGGTATGTAATAAAAAACGTGCGTTTCTCAAATCATCCGTGATTGATTAATGTTTTTACTGTACAAGACATAATTTTATAGTCTTCATTGACAACCGTAGAGGTTTTTGTATATGGCGGGTACACACGTATTTTTTATAAATAGAGACATTACTTTTGAACTGAAAAAAATATTGATTGATTAACAATATAAAATGCCTTTATAACTATAGAGATATGTACAAAATAATATTAATTATTTTCACGTCTTGGCCAGACAATTTTACACGATCTCCTGTCGTGTATAATTGTCGTCTGTGATTTTTTCTTTATTATACACTTATTTGCTAAAGTAACCATCGTTAAATATATTATAAACATAAACTTTCTCAGTCAGTTTTCGAGACGAAAGTCTCATCAGACTTCTATTTGACGAGATTTTCCATGTATTGTAATTTGGATATTTTAATCAAAATTTTCATAAGATTCTATTAGTTTTGTGTTACATAGTATGGATTTTTTTAAATAAACATACATTGTGTAGTTAGATTCTATAATTCAAAACACTCGGTTTACAAGATTCTATGAAGACTTTAGATGAATATCAACCTGGTTATTTTTTTCACCACTATGTCAATTGTGGGAATTAAATATTTTAGCTCAAAACATAGTTTTAATAAGGGATTTCGTCTCATTACCTATTTTTAGCTATGAGAATAGACAACAGTTATTCAATTTTTTTTGTCAAATTGTTTACATTTTCTTCCTAAAGTTTTCCTATTGGATCTGGATTCACTAGATAAAGTATAAAATTTTCAAAGATCTATAATATTTTTTCGATGGAAAAATTAACTATTTAAAAGGTAACTAAAATATAATTAATGAGTAAGTAATTAATTCATTAATTGATAAATGATAATAAATTAATAAAATAGCTAATTTGGTAATTAATTAATTTAGCATTTTTATTTAATTTTTAAAACTTCAAAATATACAAAAGTCGGTCTTCTTCTAGGGATATCCCTTTCCACAATTTTTTTACTATATATTTGCCATTATATTTCAACTAATTAATTAAAAAAGGAATTGTTTGCTGTGTATAACTAAGCAATAAACATTTATATACAAATTTTCTGTTGAGTTTATAGACACATTATGTTTTCTAACATCTAATGGCATATAAAATTGCTCTGGGAAGGTTTTTCAAATGCTTTGTTTAATTGGTTTTAAATTCAAAAGGAATTAGATTCTTAATGGATGACCTTGCCATTTTTTCTGTTTTCTCTTACTGTCCTTTTACTGCAATTTAAACAAGAATTTTATTTTCAATTTCACTGCAGAATATTTACGTCATCAGAAGGCAATATCGTCGAGGTTTCCTTAAATGACTCGTTATTATGATAATAATAATTAAAACATAATAACAACAATCCTTTATTTGTCAATTAAATTGTACAATAAATACAAATAACTGTAAAAAAACATTAGATATACAGAAAAGAAAATATATCAATACTTAGAGTACCTAAAACAGAAATTAAAATAATATTATAAAATGTATACGTACAGATACACAAAAATGTGTAAAAGTCAATAAAAAGATATATAGTTCTATCAGACAGAGACCGTACGTTATGTTATTATCACTTTTAATATCCGCTCAAAATCGAGTTTCGCTGACATTGTGTCCATTCCCTATCATATACCAATTTTCAAATTGGTCCACATGAACAAGAGTTATATTAAAAAAAACTTTCCAGGGTTCCCTGTAAACCTATCTTTGGAATAAAGCTATTGTGCCCAAATTAAATAAAGTTGTAACCCCCAGAAGTCATGTGCGAAATATGACGGGTGTAAGTCAAGCCATTTTAAAAATATGCCTCTTCCCATTACATTACTAATTTATTATTTAAATGTGGATTTAAAATATAACTTTAATCAACAATAATAACACCACATATAGTGCAACCCCTGTATGTCTAAACAAACGTTGTGTAGGAGGGGGTACACATTTAGAGACAACGGACAAATTCCACTGCCATGACCAGGAATCCAACCCGGAACTTTTTGGTGAGAGCCAACTACGTTGCTTCGCGACCATGAGTCACAATGGAGAACTAATCGAGTTTTAATACTTATCAAACAATTAAATCGGGATATCTTGCTGCTCACTTATTAAGTAATATAGTCTAAATTAATGTATTTGTGAAATGTAAAGACATGAGGCATGGGCTTTATTGAAAGTAAAGTTTGGTTTTGGGTTTAATGGCACCTCATTTATATATTTCTGTGACAACTCCAAATTTGGCTTGTCATTGATGTTTAGTAAATAAAAACAGGTCCAATTTATTGCAATTTCGTACCGTACGCTAATTTTATAGGAATCATTAAATTAACGACATCGTTAAATCAATTTTTATTATTTAACAAGAGAAAAAATTATCTCTTGTAAATTCATTAAAATCTGTTCTCGTACACTTGACATTTTATAGAGGTGTAATTTATTACCACAAAATACATCATATACAGAGTTGCAAAGAAAATTATAATGACTAAAAATTATAAATTACTGTGTCAATAATTTGTTTCAAAGCCTCTAAATTGTAGGTTGTGGGCTACGATATAAATGTCTCTTATCAACATTCACCTAACAAAATATATGAGAAAATTCAAAACATTTTTAATTACAAGATTAGTTACGGATTCAGTATTTCGAGGATGTGGTGCGAAAACCCAATAAGTGACAAAAAGCTGATTTGGAGATAATTGCATTTTAAAATTCTATTAACTTGGGAGCAAATTTTTGTGGATAGTAAAATGCAATTTACAACTATTTAAGCAGTTTAAATAAAAAATATAAGTTAATTTGATCAATAATTATCATTTTTTATGGTAAGTGAAAACAATATTAATAAAAAAAAATAATTAAGATAAAAAAACGGATATCGGGTTTTTATTTTTTAAATTAACCGAAATTAGTGTATGTTATCATGTTTTAATATTGACTTGTAATTGTTTTACGGGGACTAAAAAAGGGCTTCTAGCTTTTGGAATGTTCATTTTATTTACTAAAATATTTAAAGTTTTTATAATAATGAATTTTATGATAACAAAACCTCCTCTTCGTCATCTGATACGTCTTCTACTGCTACATTCGGTACTCGATCTAATAGATTTTCGGCAGTTTTTAAACTATTTATCAAACCGTGCTCTTCAGGAAAGATGTCGTTTTTACACATCTTTATTAGATCTTTTTTTCTTTTTTTCACTTATGGGAAGGGCATACTTGTACAATTTTTCTAAAGTATTATGCAGTTCTTCATTGGATGAACAAGGTATTTTTGTAGATCTTCTTGATCTTGTCAAAGGTTTGTTAGGCGAACCTAAAGTAGAATTATTATTATAAACTTTTGTACATTTAAATTCTTCCGAAAGGTAATAGTTGAAGAATATACAATCTTTTTCTCCCTTAATATATTTTATCCTTTTCATTTTTAACCACTTTACTAAATTCCCATCAGTATATTGACATTTGCTATTTGCAAAATTACAAATTTGTTTCAAGAAGGCCTATTTATCATATTTAGTTTATTTATTGGCTTTTCGATGTTTTCAAATATACACAAGATTAACTTACCTGGTATTGCCTATGGATACTTCAATTACTTAAAATGTGAAAATACCATAATAATGTGAATATACCATTAAAAAGAGCACAAATTATTATAATAGATGGCGGTGAAAGTTTATTTTTCGAAAGAAATATGTATATATATATATATATATATATATATATATATATATATATATATATATATATATATATATATATATATATATATATATGTATTCCTTTCTTGACCTTTAATATCAAATAATATCTGATAGTTTTTTTTGGGGGATTTCGGTCAGGTATAACTATATATAACTATAATATTTTCAATAATTATCACTCAAGGTTACAATTTACTAAGGAAATAGAACAAAACAATAGCATAAACTTCTTAGATTTAACAGTTAAATAAGGACGGTATTATCGAAACCAACTAGTACAAAAAAAGAAGTGTGATCGCAAAGATACTGAAAGTTTAAATTCCACACACCAAACAACTACAAAAAAGCTTCATCAACAGCCTAACAGATCGTGCCATCCAACTTTCACATCCAAAATACAGACCAAATAATCTAAAAAAAAAAATCAAAAAGTTCTAGAAGTAAGCTCCTATCCTAAACACTTTTATGAACCAATAATAATAAAAAATACACAAAACCTATAATAAAATAACCCACACACCAAATAATAGTAATAATAAATATATGTTCATGCCATACATACCAACAGTATCCGAAAAAATAGCAAACGTATTTAAACAACATAATATAAAAATAGCCCATAAACCAAACAATATCACAAAAAATTTTTTTCACAAAACTTAAACCTAGACTACCAACCGAAGACGAAACTAACACTATATACAAGATAGACTGCAACGACTCTAATGGTACCTATATAGGCAAATCAAAACAATATCTACATGAAAGAGTAGACACGCACAAATACAGCAAAAAAACTCAAAACCAAAACACGACAGCAATAGCCAAACACGCCATAGAACAAAACCACAGATTTAATTTTAACAAGACACAAATATTAGAAAAAGAACCTAACTATAACCGAAGAAACATACCTGAAATGTTGCAAATAAAAAGACATACCAACGCCATAAATAATTGCACTGATATAGAAAATTTAAGCGAAACCTATTTTAACTTAATTAAATGATTCGGGTACATTACAACATGAATTCAATTTTTACATCTTACCGATACAAAATAATAATTTTTGAAGTAAAATATCTTATTATATACTCACTATTTAAGCAAAACACCTACAGTAAATGATTTGTATACATTTCCAACGTTATCTCTGTAACATAAACAAAACTTTAAGAACATACAAACCATGTTAAAATATCTCAGTTGCGTTAAAACAGACAATCCATAACATGTAACAAAATTTAAAACAAATATCTAATAATTAATAGTGTAAGTAAATTGTAATGTAAAATAACCATAACTATGTTTTTAAAATATTATATTAATTGTAGTTCTCTGATGATGGTGTAATAAACTGAAACGTTGAAAAAAAATTAGTTATACCTGACTGAAATCCCCCAAAAAAAAATTATCAGACATTATAAAAAGAAATAGAAACAGACAGTCGGAATTTTTTTTTTTATCTTTCCTTTCTAAGTTGATCCGTACTTGTTTTAGCTCTCATGACGCTTATAGTTTTCGATATATGGACCAACTAAATTCTTTTCATGAAAAAATATGAGGCGTATATTTTTAAACGCTGAAAAAGCAAGACAAAAACCAAGATTAATTTTTTTAAACGGTAGCATTTGTTCATCATTAACGAATGCATCATCTGACATTTTTTTGCTAGCGATAACTATATTCAGCATCTGAGCTAATCGTAGGACTTTGGAAAGAGGTTTATGTGGTTGTATACAGACCATTGTATTATTTTGTCCTTCTAAACAATTTAAGAAGTAAAGTGGACTCAAATAGGGTGACGGCAGAGAACACAACTGTAGTTCAGTTGCAAGTTTTCCTTTTGTTTGAGATAATTGCCAACAACAAATTAGCATAAATATTCTAACAATTGTTTTTCAAAATTTAATAGTAAGAGAGATATATCCTCAATCTCGTCACCACTCTCTCACTCAAGCTGGACACATTTTGTCATGAGATTCTGTGGCTACAAAATAAAAAAGATACGCAACTAGAATACGGTAAATTAAAGTGTATTAGGTACAGTAAATTAATGACCAAAACACCCAATTTATTGTTGTAAGCACGAGAAATAGCAATTTCTGAAGAATGAAATCTAAAAATTAACGTTGATGAAATAATGAAAACATCACACACAGAAATATATATAATTAGTGGTACATTAATAATATGAGGCGAGGCATTCTTTTCTATAGGCTTTTTAGCTAGCCTAACTGATTTTACTTGGATAGTATTTCGGTTGATAGGCTCTCACATTTCTCAATTTGGAAGTTAGTCTATAATAATAACCAGTATTCGTGTGTTCATGTCGGCACTACTAGATACACATTTTTACAAAATTACTAGCTGTGGAATATGGATGTCTATTCGATTCATACCGAGTGATTTAAAAATGCAGATATTTTAAAAAATATGAGTTAAGCATTTGATTTTAAAACAGTGCATAGTAGGCTGGCGGATCTGAACACCTGGTCAAACTTTCCAAATTTTTTATTAGTCAGTGGGAAAAAAAGTTCATGCTATCATGAACTTTTGTTTGTTTCTTAAAAACACACCTATGTAAGAGTAAGATTTAATCATTTTAGTAAAATGATGAAAGAAAATCTTTCAACTTGCATTAATTTAAGAAATTTGTGAAACGGTTTTAAGAGGGTGTATTTTTACTTATCCACTTTTGACAACCCTCTTAATACACAATCCAAACTTTCTTCCCACACAGTGTAGAATATAGAATTAGAATCAGTTAAAGTATCAACGAACAAATAAAGAAACTATTAAATCAAAATTAACATCATAAAAAGTTTAATTAAAAACATTTGCATGAAGCTAGTCAACATTATAATTATTACAACATTAAATGGTCAATTATTTTGAAATAAAAAAATAATAGGTTTTATGTAAGACACATCATATGCACATTTTCTATAATACTGAAAATTACATTAATAATATAGTAATATCCAGTAAAGAAACTGATTTTAACTGAAAAAATATATAACGTCATCGAAGCAAGAGTCATAATCCTATTTCCTTCACTACTCGATGCCGCGTGTTGCAAAGTGTAACGAAATTGCAAGTCATTTCATTCCAGTTTGTTGTTGTCCACGATGAATTAAGTTTCTGCCAGTCTAGTCCAGATGGCGCCACTGATTTCTACTGGAACAGTTGGTTTTGCAGACTAAATATCTATCTATCTTTATTGCTCATACTGTACTCTCAAATGTTTGTCTCTTTCCAAATTATAAACGAGTTTAGGTGAGAGAACAGAACGGGGCTTCTTCCTTCTTACTAGTGTAGCGTTCTGAAGACAACATCTCTAGTTCAGCGGTCTGGTAAAATTGATATGTTTTCTGGTATTATCGTGTAATTTTTTGATCATCGTTATTTAAAAAGTTGCTATATTGATTTAACATACCTTTGAGGTAATTTTCATAATGATACTGTACCGTATTTATCTTAATTTACGCCTTGGGCGAATTTGCTTTTCGATGATCAGTTTACCTTGGTTGTTCTTTGGAACAGCCATCATTAATATTGATTAGTATCGATTTGTCGTGTCTTGTTGACAATTTATCTATTATCCCTCTAATATTGTAATAATTTCGTGTGCTAATTTAAACTAACTTTCGGTTATTGTAAATTTTAGGTTTACCTGGCAACGGATGTCGCCATTTTGTATCGTAGTTAGTTGTTTTCTGTCTTTGTCTGTTGATGTTTTAGATCACCTGGCTACGTTAGTAGTTCTGTGAAAAGTGATGACTGGTGACATTTGGAGATTGGTACACCTTTTTGGACTAAACCTATTTGTTTATAACCTTTGTGTAAATTATCTAATGTGGTGCATTTGTTTTGTGGTGGATCATTTTATACCAGTACATATATTTACCAAGTAGACCTCAGTAACGTAAGGTTTTTCTAAATTTAAAATATCGAATGCTTACTTGAACGTTTACTTAGTATTTAGTCAGGAACGCTGCTCTAGTGAAGCCTTGCCTAGTTCTCTAGCAAAGATACCTGCCTAGTTATCTGGCAATTGATTAACTTTTGACTATCTGCAGTAAACATATAGTCAAGCTATATGTCTTTATTTTATCTTTAAATAACTTTATCTGGAATTCATTATTACCTCTCTCCGAGGAACTAATAAATAATTTAATTTAACGTTACCTTTAATTTGACAATTATCATATTGTTTTATATTTAGCAAATATTTATTTACGTTATCTTTCTAGTTGTCTCTGTATACAGACATTCTAAATTATATTTTCTTGAAGATTATCTTCTTTTAGTAAAAAATATCTTAACATATAGTGAATACCTATTTCACTTTGTTTATTATCATAGCTACACCTAGTTTATTTGTTGGACTAGTATTTCTTCTATTTAACGTAACTCTTATTGATACTTAAATTAGCTGAAGTTCTCAACTTCCTAAAATATTGTGGGATACCGATCCTAGTTTGTTTAGTTTGCAATTTACTCTGCAAATTTGTGTTAACTCATATTCTGTCTACGTAGCTGGACAATTCAAACGTCATAGTTTTAACTTTGTTTTGCCTATAATACTGATCTCATAAAACTCTCCCCTTTTCATATTAATACCTGGACCAAGAGAAGACGATAACTGGTGGATCGAACTGATCATTATCTACTGGGTAGAACAGCAAAGCGATATTTTATACAACTGGCATTTTTTCTCAAGGGTAACTGCAGTACTGATAGTGGTGCTTCAAACTGACACCGAACCCATTAAGAGCTTAGCCGTTGGTGTACTCTTCGCTGGACTAACCCATTGGAAGTTACGTAAGATCTTCGTCCCCAGTAAACAGTTATATTTGGTCAGAAGAATATTTGTAAGAGATCAGTCACTTTTTTTGTTTATTTCTTGGTCTTCAACCAAAACTAGGTTTTTTAACTAAAAGAGGCCATCTTTGCCTAAGTAAATTTTTGTACATATACTAATCTTTATTATACTTTTTATTAAATAATATCTTTTTTATTCGACTTTCTTCCCAACAGAATTCAAATTTTAACGTTATCTTTACCTTTTATACTAAACTTTTAATTATTTGATACTTGCAAAAGCCCTGGCGCCCAGCCTAGATTTTGGTGAGAACTCAAATCAATATAAGCCCTTATTCACGACCTGCTAACTGAGCTACCAGTCAATACGTACAACCCCCAGCTAATTGTGTTATGCCAGCATTTGGACGGGGGTGTTGCAAAAGTAATCGGTTGAACATTAAAGTGCATAATACGCATCTGAAATGTTTTGATTTATTTTAACTATGCCTCATAGGTGACAAAAACACTAAACGTTTTTTTATGTTACTTTATGGATAAACATCTACAATAATTTGTCATGTCTCAGACAACTCGTCTGAAGTTAGGTCATATCCTGTGTGTAAAATGATAAAAAATTGTTTAAAGCATTATTTTAAAATTAACTTAATAATTAAACTGTCAAAAATGGAGGAAAAAACATATTTATTATTGAATATGTAAATAAGCAAATACGACATAATTTAAAAATAGATAGACAAATCAGCAAAATGGCGCTATTATATAAAAAAGCTTTGAGACATAGTCGGCAACATCTGCAGGCAAATTAATGTTTCATATACATTCAATGAGTCTCTTAAGTAAAGAGTTCTTATATTTCCAGAATTACAGAAAACAGTTAATTTCATTCCCAAAAAAATGCATCCTCTAATAAACATAATACCTTCCTCTTCCAAGCTATTAAAGAAAATGTTTAAATCCAAATAAATTTTCTTGTTATTTTGGCTGCTGCTGTGTAATCTAGTGGCTTTAGGCAACATCACGGTACACACCTACACAATGATGAATAGTAACTTGTGCAATGAGTCCTACTTTATCATCTGTGCTTATTTTGTTAAGCAAACCATTTGATCTTTAAATTTGAAGTTTTTCTAGACAAAATTAAAATACATAAGTTTCTTAAAAACGCATAGTAACCTATTTAGTTGGTAATGCAGAAAAAATACTATTAACATTGGTTTACAATATTCCTCATTGAAGGTCACCTCCTTAGAGGTGCCACAAGGTAGCACACTGAGGCTAATACTTTTTTCAGTTTTTATTCTTGATCATCCCAAGGTATTTTCTCACTGCCATTTGCTTTTGAACCAATGGTGTTTGGATGTATTTTTTGTATTTAATAACTGTTTTAGTAGGAGCTATAGAATATATAGTGTGTAACAATTGTAACTGTCTCAACAGTAAAAAGTTATTTGAGCATATTTTCAACTTTTTAATAGAAACAAAAACATTATTGTAAGTATGAAGTGTGGATGTAGGTTAGATTTATATCCTTTGTTGTCCTTCCGTTGCGAACCCTGATACTACAGTGGTCGTCAAAAGTGTTTGTTGGGTGTTACGTATATTTGGCTAAAATAGATAGTAACAATTTTTTTTAAGGCCCTTGGTTCACTCAGCGGCGGCTTTAGGGCGTGGGAGTAGTTTTATATTTTTACAGGGCGCCAAGTAATTTATTTCTCCCAAATATGTATTTTTTCTATTTTTACACAACCTAGAGACACCAAATTACTAAATTGCCTCTTTATAGTATTAGCCAGCAGGTAAGTAATAATTGTAGTTTTCAATAAAAGAGAAATATAAAATGGTATTTAATTTAGAATTTATTAGAAACAAATTAGAATAGTTGTCAAATGGCTAACACATGCATTAGTTTGAGAGAGCATATAAATATTAAAATTTATATAATTATGTAAAACCTAGCTCTTGCAAGAGTAACCAAACTGGGATGAAAGTATGGGAAAAATACTTTGTCCGAGTTCAGGAACAAAAAAATTATATATAGAAAATTAGGATATATCTAGAGTATGAATATTTGCTGGTATTAATAACTGTAAATTAATATAGGTAACCTTAATATTATTATATACATACAGGGGTTGCTAATTACGTATCAATAAAATAATAGTTCTGAAACTTTTCTGCAATATATATACAAAAATAAGTTTATTCTTTATGATAGCCTTTATCAATAAGACTATGTAATTAAATAGAACTGCTAAAGAAAATTCCCACAATGGGGTACTTAGCCGGCTCCAGCGAAGGCAGGACGCTTGGTGCTGTGTAGCGGCGTACTTTGTCGGACGGCCTAATTCTGGACGTCTTCTTCAAAAGTGACAAACAGCTCGGGGGTTGTAAATATTACATAAATCGAAATTACGCTGCATTCAATTCCTTGGCTCACAGTAAAAACCATACAAAAACACGAGGGGAACAAAAACGCCTAAACGGAAAAGAAAGAAAAAAATAGATAGCACATTTATGTACATGAGTTTACACTGATTAAAAATGAATTCTGATGTATTAATTTAATCTTAAAATTAAAAAGAAAATGATTAATAATAAATTTTATACGAACCTCTAGCACAGAATCCTTATTGCAGAAGCGTTTTTAAACATTAATATGTATCGCAAAATCAAAAATCCGTAGATACGATTCCAGATGTAAATTCAATATATTCAATAATCAACAATTTTACACCTGTTTATGAATTTAAACTTATATCCGTCTAAAACGAGAAATTTAATATATTTTAGTTTAAATCACTAGATACACATTCTTACTGAACGAACAATCAATATTTTAATCGCCTGGTGCGATTTTAACAGTACAAGACATTTCCAAAAAAACTACCAGTGTCGTAGTACGGCACGGGGTTATTAGAATTGAAATACAGCGTAATTATTATATTCTTAATTTATATACGAATATTTATTAAATAATTTATACGTATCATGGAAAAGAACAGTGTCCTTACAGACCCCAGGGTGTAAAATGAGTGGTAACTCTTGCACATGTTCACAAATCTGAATTCGCCGATCGAAGTAGTCTTCGTTTAGCTCGTACACAAGCTGAATTTTATATGCATGGAATTTCTCTTGTGCAAGACTCTCCATACATTAACATTCTCATATACCGGATGTAACAGGATCATGTTACACCCCATTTCTCCTTTAGTTTTGAAGATAAATGATTGAAATTTGGGATATCTTACATACATAATAAGCGGTACTTTTTGACATATAAGTGATTTTTTTTCACTTCCGGTTTCGCCGGACGTGACACTAACTTTCGATTTTTCCATAGAACACTCTGTATATTATTGCATTTTTGAATTCTGCATAATTTTCTGAATCCAACGATATGAATTAAGTGACATTTCAAACGTCAATATTTTTTATAATATAATTTTTAGTTTTCCATTTAAGTGTGCCATGATGATTCCGATTTATTCTAAATGATCCGTGTAATGCTAGAAAAATCGTAATCCCGTCAAAAATACTAAATTACTTGATTTATGAGCAAATAAAATTCATCAAAATAGTTTTTGAGGCAAAACTTAATTTTTTCAAATGGAACCATATTGGTACCGTGCTACCATTTATTAGTACTATTAATAAGGAATTTATTCATATGTCGTATTAAAAAAAGATAAATACAAACAAAATTACAGCTAAAGGAAAATAAAAAAATACAATTTTGTTTTAATTACATTGTTATACATAAGGTGGCTTTGGAATACAAAAACTGAACACAAGACATTACAACAGTTGTTCAAATTGCTGTCCATTAACGTTAATGTACTTCTGAACTTGCATAGCTGTTTCTCGAAGAACATTCGCCAATTGCTGAGCCGTTATGCTATTAATTGCACGTCTTACTCGTAGCTCCAGGTCTTCACGGGTTGTGCCGTCGGTTGCGTAGACAATATTTTTTAAATGACCCCAAATAAACAAATTAAGGGGTGTTAAATCAGGTGACCTTGGAGGCCACCTCACAGAACCATTCGTCGAAATTACATTTTCTCCGAATCACTGTTAAAGGTAATCAATTACTGTCCTTTTATTATGGGGAGGAGCGCTATCTTGTTGGAAATACATTCCCTGTCGTAAATGAAAAGGTAATTCAGCTAAACTGTCCTCAATTTCATTTGCAAAAAATCCCAAGTATCTGGCACCAGTCAGGGGTCCTTCAAATATTATTGGACCAATGATTCTACTACCGATTATTCTGAGCCAAACATTGAAACCGAACCGCACTTGAAAGTTACCCCCCCCCCGTAAAAATTTTGATTTTCTTGTGACCAATATTTTGTATTTTGTCGGTTAAATAATCCCAAATTTGTAAATCTAGACTCGTCCGAAAATAAAATCATTCCCAAAAAATCATTGTTTGGCTGCACGTTATTCTGCAAAATCCAATTGTAATATTCCATCCTACGTTCGTGATCATTTTCGTAGAAGTGCTAGTGCAATTGGTATTTAAAAGATTTATAGTGGTATTTGTACATAATTCGGCTTACTGTTTGGTGACTGATTTCCAATTCAAACCAAATTTGCCTTAAAGAAACAGTCTTATCAACTTTTACTCGAGCCAATACATTAATTTCCGTTCCTTCGTCAAGAATGAAATTTTCTTCGGGATCATTGTTGGGCTCACTTCGGAATTGATTTTCAAGACGATTAAAATAATTTCTCGCTAGACATTGTCTATCAGCATATCGTTCGGCATAAAGGCGTCTAGCTGTAGCGGCATTTTTTCTACATTCCCCATAAATAATTAACATGTCCACTTTTCATCTCTTGTATAAACTTGCGGGCATATTGAACACAATTAACAAGAATTTTAAACAATTTTTAAAGACACAATAAAAACACCGGTAAACCAACAAATATCTGACAAGCTAATTATTTCATTGTTTTCAAAGCCATCTTAGTTACTTCTTAACATTTAATTAGAACAAAATTGTATTTTCTTATTTTCTTTTAGCTGTAATTTTGTTTGTATTCGTCGCACATTTTAATACGACATATGAATAAATTCCTTATTAATAGTACTTATAAATGGTACCACAGTACCAATATGGTTTCATTTGAAAAAATTGAGTTTTTCCCCAATAACCATTTTGATGAACTTTATTTGCTCATAAATCACGTAATTTAGTATTTTTTTACGGGATTTCGATTTTTCTAGCATTACACGGATCATTTAGAATAAATCGGAACCGACGTGGTACACTTAAATGGAAAATTAAAATTACATTATAAAAAAATATTGACGTTTCAAATGTCACTTGTTTAGAATATTTGAATTCAGAAAATTATTCAGATTCCAAAAAATGCAATAATATACAGAGTGTTACATTTAAAAATCGAAAGTTAGTATCACTTCCGGTGAAACCGGAAGTGAAAAGAAAATCACTTGTATGTCAAAAAGTGCCGCTTATTATGTATATAGGATAACCCAAATTTCAATCAATTATCTTCAAAACTAAAGGAGAAAAGGGTGTACACCCCTGTTACACCCGGAATACCAATCAACATGTCGAAGGCACGTATAGTGTAGTCTTCTTTTATTAGGAGCACGACCATTATGGCCATTCCCACTTTTATTTTTCTGTATTACTCTTTGCTAGTCACTTGTTACTGTTGTCATAACGTGAATCTTCTCTATTGCTAGTTCGTGATTTGTTGTCATATTATAGTAATTATGTATTATTCGTTTATCGTATTTAAAGTTGACGTGACATTATCGACTGACTTATCCTTACTATAACACTGTGCGCTGATAATTTGATGATTTTCGCAATTAAACAAGATGAAATAAATACATAGTACCGACACAGCTGGGCATCGCAAATAACGGATGAATATCAAATGTCAGCAGAGAGACGTCTACCTATATTTTTGTAAAAACACCAAACTATTTGCACAGTAGACTACTTAACCTTAACAGCATGGACATATTTACCATTAACAAATTTATTTAGTAATTAAATGCTGTTTGGATGATAACACTGAATCATGCTAATGGTTTAAATTTTGTAAATGCAAGTTGTAATTAAATTTTATTTCCTTGATGAAACACAAATATCGAATAAACTGCATATATTTTTGTTAATTTATGAGAAACTTATGCAAGTGACGTGGTAAAAACTTTTCCACCAACATTATTTCGTCTTAATTTCTATTATTTTAACCTAAACTGACTCATCCAAGTTTAACGCTTCTACAAAATAATGTCCTGTCATCCTTAGAGATGCATTAAACTAGAGGAATATATAAGTATTTATAAAAACAACAATGGATTTCCATGGTCACTGTGATGATGGCCCACGAATTAAGACAAATACAATTAGTTTGAAAGTTTAAAGGAAGCACTCAAGGTTTACAGCAATAATCACTTATTTATATAAATGTAATTGAAAAAAAGGATTCAACATTTTTTTCTTTTATTTTAGGACCATTTTAGATTTACATACATAATGTTCTTACATTACAATTGTGGTAATTAAATATTATAATTAATAATAGGTACTAAATAATGAATGCCATTTAACATACTAGATAATATTAGTTAATTATAAACTTTTTGGGCAATTATTTAAATTAAATATTTGTGAACCAATGAAATGAAAACATAACTGATTATCTCCTTCAAAAACTATATTTTTACTCTGTCAAATGGGAGATAAAGTAATCTTTTTAGAATCAAATAAAATACAGTTTTCTCACATTTTCTATGAACAAGGGACAACACGTTGTTGATAACAAGCAAATTAAACTTTTTTAGTTCGTATTGTTTCTCCAATGGACTGGTTTCAGGGTGTACCCAGAGATAGCGTTACCAGTATTAAAATGAATTAAATAGCCATGGAACTATAGATTTATAAAGACGGAACTAGAATTGTTCGAGAATGGCGGGGAATATTCAAGAAAGTTCTAGACCTAACATGGATAGATATACCGATTGGTGTACGTCCGGCGGATACACGGACACTGATGTAAGTACACCAACCTGTATAATGCGCACGATGGGTCGAAGAGCTCAGGCTTGATTTGGAATTGTACGAGTAAAGAAGAAATAAGAGTCTGAAGTAGTGATTTCTAAGAGTGTAATTGTGATTATAGTTGTCCTTCATTAAGTTATTGTAAATTTGTTAATTAGTTAATAAAATTGTGATTAAGTGTTCCCATGACTTTTATCAACGAATCCACGAGGTGTTTGTTAGGATGGCAAATACGTAACAATATTTAAAATTAGTTTTATTTATTCGTTAACTAATATTTGTTGTTTGTACTTATGATACGAAATATATAAACAGATGCATAACAACCAGGACATTATATGCAGGCCTTATAATTCATAACGCCCGCTCATCCTTAACTTTTTATCTTCATAACTATTGCATCATTAGAAACAAATATAAACATTACTATTACGCAAGATATGTAAAACATTACTTAATAATATCCTTTCCGAAATAAAAATAACAATTCTCAAGTTCTGAACACGAAACAGACTAAACACAAAACCCCTCTGGACTCCTAGCGATACTTTTATCAGCTAACACAGTTGATGAGGATTCTCCAATAATATACCGGGAATGAAAATCCAAGGAAGTTGAGGTTACCTCACCATGACACAGGTTTGATGAGAATTCTCCTTTACTTTGTCCTGGCGTACCCACACTTGCATTCATACGAGCAATCCGATTTTTCGAAGTCATACCTTATTCTATCTGTCCTTCTGCAACTGTTGTACTCTTCTATTTTTTATGCATCTTCAGCGTTTCAAACGTAGTGCCTGCCTCAACCAGAAGCGTAGATGATGTACGTGACAAACAATGGCCAATATACCCTTTACATTATCTAATTTCAAATACTTAGCAATTATTGTCGGTACACATCCTATGGTATTTTTCCCAACTGTCTGACCTATGCAGCGATTATTCCTGTATGTTAGGTAGAATTTCGGCTACTCATTAAGTCGGTCTTAACGCTTCATATTATCGCAATAACTTCAAAGCATCAATTTTTTCCTCCTCCACAATGGTACAACCATTAGCTTTATGTCTTGGTTTCTGGAACTTTCACAAGTATAAAAGATCCTTTGTCTGTACATCGTCAATGGTCATCTTAACCATCTCATCTCTTCTCAAACTACCAAAAACAGCTATCATCAGGATATACCTGTAATGATACATTTTACGCAAGAATACGCAGCATATTACATAAAACTCAGTTTCTTACCTTACTCAACAAATGTCTCCTGTTAAAAATTTCGATATATTTGGAATGTATCCTTTCGACCTTTCTTTCAAAAATGACACCAAGCGATTGTAACTGGAAATGTCAACGTTGTCATTAACAATCAAAGTAGATTTCAAAATGGAATATTTTGTCCACGTGTGGAGTATATTTTTCAGACTGAAATGGAAAAAACAAAATTAACAAACTGATTTATCGTATACGCCAAATATCTTTAAATCATCCGCATAAAAGAAGACAATTGATATCCAACTGATTGACAATATCATTGAGAAACATGTTAAAATACAGTGGTCTAAGTACAGATCCCTTCGGAACTCCTGATGTTGCAAGGTAGTCGACAGACCTTAAACGCTGCATATTGCTCTCTATTCGATAAATAAGAAGGAAACAGACCTAGTAGTAAGTCAGAAGGTCCAGATATTTTAAGCTTATCAAGTAGTATACTATGATCGAATCTGTTGAATGCCTTAGAGAAATCTGTGTAAATAATGTCAGTTTGAATCTACGTATCTATTGATTCAACAATGAATTGCGTGATGCACACTTGATTTATTGTTGTGGATCAACCTTTCATAAAACCGTGTTGGTAAAGTGAGAGTCTGGTACCAGTTTGGCGATAATATTGCTATGCAGTAAACATTCAAGATCCTTAGAAAAATTACACAGTATGAAGATTGGACGAAAATTTGTGATAATTCTCCTGTCTTCTTTTTTATACACACAACAAACTTTGGAATATTTCCAAATTTCAGGAAAAGTACAAGTTTTCAGACACAGATTGTACAAGATTTTCAGTGATGAAGCAAAAATATAGGTACAGTTCTTAGGATAAAAGTAGGTAAAATGCCCATCGGCAGACATCCATCCTCGAACCAAACGCCCTTAGGCTGGAACATCGCCACTCTTCGGATATTATAATCTTCATAACGCTCTTAGTGCATAAATTACTATTTTGATAATTGGTGCCATTTTAACATACCTCAGTATGTGAGAGTTTGTAAATGTTGACATTTCGTATAAGGATTTAAAGTATTCAGAAGACTCCAAATACAAAGAAAAACTTTTCCTGGAGAATCTTTGAAAGGAGAATAATTGTACTCTGACTACCCGACTAGGGATATGTCAAGTTATAGTCTTCTGTCAATTTTATTAAAATCAAATTTTAGACTATTCTAAATTATGATGTTGACATCTTTTTAATATGAAATAATTTATGATTACCATAATGTGTTATTTTCTACAAGGCATACTGAATTGATGTTATATTTTCACAAGTGTCATGTTCAGGAAGAATATAAATAATTAACTAGTCTTTTATAAATCATAGAAATAAATTCAAGGATTCACGTTCCTCTACGAGACAAATTAGATGTATAAAATATTATTAAACTGGAAAATTGCGAAACTTGATGATTTAAACTAACATAAATAGAGAATGGGTAAGAAAAATGTGTTACTTGTAATTCTATTTTTACAAACCCACAGCACATCCACGCGCAATTAGTAATTACCACAATAGCTGTAAAAACAAAACACATTTGCAATTCATCAACTGCTGCTTAACCACGTAAGCACTACTTACTCCCTGTTACACCTAAAAGGCGGAACTTGTACAAGAGATAAAAAGAAAAATACACCCGCTTTATTTCAATTTATTTCAATTCCTGTAAATAACCTATGCTCTACAATTTATTTGAAATAATAAAAGCTATTGTGTTTCTATAAAAAAAAGATATTGCAGACTGTTCAAACCATTGTTGTAAATATTTAATTTGTTAACATAATTCTACATCATCGTTTTCGTATAAAAAAAATTGTGAAATAACTTATTATTTTCTGTTGAAAAAGTCAAAATTCATAACTCATCAGTGCTTTCACAGTGTTCATATTATCTGTTAAAATTTTTTGATATACATATACCGTTTGAGAGGTAATACACGATAAAGGTCCAAACTGTTCTGTTCGAGTGTTTCATGAGATTATCATACCTAATTTGATATTCCTTTACAACCAAAAATTTAATTAAAAAAAGATGTTTCGCAAAAAGTGGAAAAATATTGCAATCCGAACGACCATTAACAATTTTCCTCATTACGTAAGAAAGTTAAAGATTAGTCAGGATATCTAATAAATAAAACTGAAGAAAATTTAAAAACCAACATAAAATATTTCTGGTTTTACCCCTCAAATAAAGAATCCATGAAAACAATTTCTCAGATAATGTACTATGATGTAATAGAGGCATCAGTTAATTAATTTATTTGTGATAAGTTTACAAATTATTTTGGCACTCCCTCAGATTTTTAGTTACAAGAAAATAACTTAAATATTAGTTTTAAAATAACCACCATAACAAAAAACTAATTCTGGAGGTTGTAAAAAAGTGTCAGATCCTAATGGTATTCCAGCATAATTTTTTAATTTCTGTTGTGAGAGCCTAGTGGAGCCTTTGTACTTACAAGTTTACAATAAATATCTACAAACAGGTATTTTTCCGATACTTGGAAAATTACTCAAGTTTTTCCAGTCTACAATTCTGGTGGTAATGATAATGTAAGCAAATATATGACCAAATCGTTATTAGATCATTTTGGCAAAGTTTCGAAGTCAATAATTACAAATGAATTATTTTTCTTGTAAAAAATCATATATCACATATTCATCAGCATTGTTTTTATAGTAAGATACCTGTCTAACTAACTTGGCATCTTACATGCAGGATGATAAAGTTAATCACAAAACTAAGAGTATTTAGTGTGTACAGTCAGTGGTTGGAGCTCCTTCCCTCGTACATTAGCAATAGATCTTAATACATACCCCAAGGGTCCTACCTGGGGCTTCTTATATTTAATATTTTATTGAATGATATCGATACTTGTGTCACTTCTTCTAAGCACATTGTTTATGATGATGATCTAAAAATTTATAAAAAAAATTAGATTAATAATTGAAGTTTATAGAAAAATGCAAACTGATTTGAACAAGTTCTATAATCACTGTACATCGAACAAATTCTAAATAAATGTTATTCTATTTTATTCTCAAGATGCTTAAATAAACCCTTATCTATATTATACTAAAAAAAATGCTCCTGTTAAGTCGGTTAATGTAGTAAAGATCTTGGGTGTAATGTTGGACTCCAAATTATCTTCCGAAAATCACATTCAACTTATTGTTATAAAAGCATTACTTAACTTTGGAGTCATATTAAGAATAACAAAAGGTTTTAAAAATTCTTTATCCATTATCATTTTATAAGTCTACAGTTCTTACAACTATAGAGTACCTCCATTACAAAGAATAAAACACTATTTAACAATTGTGTAAGAAAAATATGTACATCCTGGATAACCGAGCTCTTTAACGACATTCTGACAATGAAAATACCTATTTAATTTCATTCTTAGATAAAAAATTTTGATTATAACAAAAAATTTATCTTATAGTTTCTATTAACATACTTGTTAGAATTACAGCAAAGTCCTAACCTTATTTTAAATATTTTATTTTTAGGATTTTTTAAAGGATATGTGCAATCATGTTTTAATGAGTGTGGAAACCGTTTTTAACAAACATGCAACTTCATCCTTTTTAGTGATCGGATGATTTCAATAAATGGATGATCATCCGGATGATCCCTTAAATGTTTCTAGGACGATGAGAGCCGAAACCGAGAACAAAGCGCAATCGACAACCGCTCACGTCTAAGGTGGGGTCTCGACTCTTTAGGATTTGGAAGATTAACTTTTTATTTAATTTTAATTTTACTTTACACTCACTTGAATCATTCAAATGCAGTTGGCAGTTGGTACTGTTGGCTGACAGTGTTGGCAGTGTTAGCTTGGCACCTCCCACAGTCGGAGTATTTTTATGTTTAGTTTTATACGTAATTTGAGTGGTGATCGAATATCCTCCGGTTTCTTTCCTAGTTATAGGCATGTTCCAAATATTTCAGTAATCGAATGAAAGATTATTTTTCATCCGAATGATCCCATTACTAGTCATTTTTACATTTACATGAAATTTTTTAGAATCGTCACTAGTGTCTCGAATCTATTGATTACCTACGAGTAAATGCATAAAGAACTAGCTTTTTGGGGTTACAAAAACGGAAATTATAATTTTTTAAAAGAATTTGTATCGTAACAGGGAAAGAGAAATTCAGTTCTGTTGATCAAATTTACAAAGACCACTAATAGCCTATTATATTGAAACATTTAAAATTCTGGGTATGTACTAACGGCAGAGTTATTTTTAATGTCAAAAAAACTAATGTGTTAAAATTACTACCGCGGCCATCTATTAAACTATTTCTCTCCAGACCTTCATTTAGGTCGCGCCACTGATGGCAGGTAAAGTAATAAAGAAAAACAAAACAAGGTAATTATGTTGTATCCGGATAAAATTTAATGCTATGATCTAAGAAAATAAGTAACCAACTAAGACAGAAGAATAGAGAATCCTCGTGCATATTCATTGTTAGTTTCGCTTTGTCTTATTGTTTTCCGCAGAATTATATTTTTACTGATTTACATATCAATTGCTTGATGACAATATAATACAAGCGAACTTAAGAAGAAAATTTATATCTAAATTAACATCCGTAAACTGCATAGGAATATTTTAAATAGCTGAAAATAATAATTATTTTCATCATTTTTGGTGCATGTGCCAATGATAAAAAGAGACTATCACCGGTTTACATTTTCGAAATAATCATTAACGGAGATTTCAACATAAACATGTTAAACATAACACATAAAATTCTTAGCAATTTGTTGATATTGTTCGCTCCGTTAATTAAAGTTTTAATGTAAAGGAATACACGAATATGTATGTATGTAATGTGACTAAACGTGCCTAGCAAATGTTATCATTAACTCAGCAAGAACGGATGTCACCGTAGAAATAATTGATCCAGCCCTATCTGATCTTGGGTATCAAGGAATATACAAACTTAATTAATACATAATATTAATAATAATAATGATAATAATAATAATAATAGGGCAAGGTCGGCAACCTCCACGTTGGTGCCCCTGGACAGGCAGAGGTAACTCTGCCTGACTAATGTCGGCCGGGGGTACCAAGGCTAACCACCTGGTACCCCTTCTACTTCGGG